>CM077151.1:107628706-108828706 GCA_039583875.1 Platanthera guangdongensis
CCTGTCCAATTCAAACTGCTTCACACTTATTGCCTGTCCAACGACAATCCTCGAACTCTCCACCAACCGCTCATCGTGCACCGATAGCCAATTGGCTTGAGCTGGGGCTCGGCGACTCAACACTTCCGCACCGCATTCCCTTTGCCAGGCACGTAGTGATCTTGAACGTATAGTCCCCCAGGAACTCCATCCATCTACGCTGCCGCATATTCAGATCTTTTGATCAATAAGATACTTCAGGCTCTTGTGATCGATGTAGATATCAATCTTCACACCGTACAAATAGTGCCTCCACAGCTTCAAAGCCAAAATCACGGCCGCTAACTCCAAGTCATGGACCGGATAATTCCTCTCGTGCACTTTTAGCTGTCTCGAGCCATAAGCTATCACGCTTCCGTGCTGCAGTAGCACGCAACCCAAACCGCTGCCTGAAGCATCGCTATATATCTCATAGCCTTCGGTTCCACATGGCGAACTCAGCACAGGCGCCGTGGTCAACCGACACTTCAACTCCTCAAAAGCTCGCGCGCACTCCGGCGTCCAAACGAACTTATGCTCCTTCCTCGTCAAAGTAGTGAGAGGTAACGCGATCCGCGAGAAGTTCTCTACGAAGCGCCTATAATAGCCGGCAAGCCCCAGAAAACAGAAAACTCCGGACTTCCGCTACAGTAGCAAGCTCAGGCCACTCCCTATCGCAACAATCTTCGCCGGATCCAGCAATACCCTCTCCACTCACTATATGACCGAGGAACGCCACTGAGGACAGCCAAAACTCGCACTTCGAGAACTTGGCATACAAATGGTTTCTCCTTAGCGTTTCCAACACCAAATGAAGATGCTTGAAGTGATCTTCCTCACTTTGCGAGTACACCAAAATATCGTCGATGAAGACGATCATGAAATGGTCCAAGTACTCCCTGAACGTCCTGTTCATCCAATCCATGAACACTGACGGCGCATTAGTCAGCCCAAATGGCATGACCGTAAACTCATAATGCTCGTATCTCATACTAAACGCTGTCTTCGGGATATCACTCTCCCTTATTCGCAGCTGATAGTACCCAGTCTTTAGATCTACTTCGAGTACACCGTCGACCCGACTAACTGATCAAAAAGATCATCAATCCGGGGGATCGGGTACTTGTTCTTCTCCGTCAGCTTGTTTAGCTCCCGATAATAAATACATAGCCTCAAGCTTCCGTCCTTCTTCTTAACAAAGAGGACCGGTGCGCTCCAAGGCGAAGAACTCGGGCGCACATACCCTTGCTCCAACAACTCTTACAGTTGAACTTTCAGCTCCGCCATTTCCTTAGGCGCTAGCCGATAAGGAGATCGTGACACAGGCTTTGCACCTGGCACTAGCTCGATCGTAAAATCTATCTCCCGCTGAGGCGGGGCTCCAGGAAGATCCGCGGGGAACACATCAGGGTATTCCGATACCACTGAAATACAATCCAACGCGGGCTTCGGCTTTGCAACCTCCACTAGTGTAAAGAACAGTTCTGCTCCAGCACGAACCGCCTTCACCACCTGAAGAGCAGACATCAACGTCTTGCTCGACCCCTTTAAGCCCGTAAAAGTCGTCTCACGACTCGCTCCCAGCTTAACTTCCTTGCTACCGCAATCTATATGGGCCTGCTGCTCCGAGAGCCAGTCCATGCCAAATATGACGTCGAACTCCACTAACGGAAGTAAAGACGCCCGCAGGTCGAACTCCTGCTCCCCAATACGAGTCCTAACATCGCAGATCCTATCCGCTCGCATCGAACACCCGTTGGGAAACAACACAACCAACTTATCCTTCGTCATCGAAGAAGGGACTCCGATGCGTGATATAAATCCTTCGGACAAGAAGGAGTGTGAAGCTCCCGTATCGAAGAGTGCTCGTGCCGATTTTCACAAATCAATACAAATCCTAAACAAGCAGTGGTAAGCTAACATGTGCATAACAAGTATTTAAAGAATTGACTTGCTATATTAAACCGTACCTGTCACCACATCAGCTTGTTTGATGGCCTCCTGTTGGCCAAGATTATAGACCCTTGGTTGGGCCGGAGCATAATGGATGCGGTCGACTCCACCGCCTTTCCCTTCTCTTCATAAGTAGCTCCCGGCTTCCACTCGGACTTAGGACGTCCGCTCCAACAATCACGGGCGAAATGCCCCGTCTTTCCACATGTAAAACACGCGCCCGGGGTCCGACTCGTAGTCGCCCCAGAAGCACCAGAAGGAGCTGGACCCGAAGTCCTATGCTTCTTGAAAGCCTCCGATAGCCGGACTTTGAAGTAGTCGGCACTTTGAATTCAGATTTTCTATCACCCAAGCCTTTCTTTGCTTGTACGTTCTTCATGTCCTTCTCCAAGGATCGGGAAGTATTGACCAAGGTTAAGAAACCCTGCGTCATCGGCCCCGAGAGTAGTAACCTCAACTCATCTCTCAACCCTTCATAGAAGCGATTGGTCTTGCGCTCCTTATCCATGATGGTGGAGCTAGCATAACGACTCAGACGAGTAAACTCGTGGAGATATTCATCCACGCTCCTCTCACCCTGTACCAACTTCAGGAACTCATTCTCCAACGCTATCTTCTGCGTCGAAGGGAGGTATCTAGCCAAAATAATCTCGAGAACTCCTCCATCGAGACATCACCAAGTTGCCTACCTCTCAGTAAGTGCAGCTCCAATCCTTCCCACCACATCCTCGCTTCACAGTCCAAAAGGAACGTAGCGATGGTGGTCATTTGCCACTCCTCCGTCTCCGTCGCTGTCATGACTCTCTTCACCCTGGAGAGCCAGTCTTCAGCCTGAGATGGGGTCCCAACCCCGAGAATAACGGAGGTTAAAGCTCATTACATGCTTAAGCTGCCTCTTCCGTTGCCCTCACCTCGGCCCCACCGGTTCTACAACCACTTGCTCCACTCTCCTCGGCTCAGCCTCTTGAAAGAGGTTCTTTGCTCCATCACAGGAGCGGCTGCTGCGTTTGCCTTGCAGGCTGCGCATTTATCACGACCAACACCGCTTCAGCCACCAACCGTATATTTTCAGCCGACAGAGGTGTTGCAGGAGCAACATCCGGTGCACTACTAGCCTCAGAAACTCGGCGTTCTGACGGCCCAACACCACTTCTGGTCACCTATAGTGGTACAAAACACCGTAAGCGACCACATAAATTGAAAATAGCAATTATAGGAACCGCAGGTTCCTCAAACACGAGTATTTTCATTCCTAAGTGGACATTCATGGGTTCTTTTACTATTATTACGATGACACACACAATGTGCTCACCACCCCTTAAAAAGAATTCGACCACGAATTCAGTTTAAGCCCAACCAAAAACCAGTAGTCTGATACCAAATTGTAACACCCCCTATCCGTCACATAGCATATAGCAGTAGGTCCGGCCGGGCCGACGCCGTATGCCACAGACAGACCGGGTGGTTACTTATGGAAACCATCCAACCAATCTCAACGTCCTACACAGAGCATTCTAGCGGAAGCATTTTATAAAAGTTGTAACAAAGAACCCAGCATCAAAGCACGAATGTCCACTAATACACAATAGGAATGTTATACAAAATACCCAAAACAAGCCTTAAGGCCTTACAAAGCGTTTCACTTGAATATTACATGTTTTACAAACCACGACACGCAGCCGGTCATACATGAATAAAACTGTAAACACTTCCATTTGGCCTTCGAGGGCCGGCTTCGCAAAAAGGGCTTTAGCCCGCTATTGACCGCTTGCTCCAGCTGCACCTGCAAGCAACAAACCACCCCACGGTGGCAAAACAAGGCAACGGTCAGCAATGCTGACCAAATTATAACGATCCCGCCCCCAACTCGGGCCGACGATGCTCCTTCCCTGCATTTCATTAGCATAAGCGAGCAATTTATATCAATAGCCAATACATCACAGACGTTGGCTCGCACGGCCACACGTCCCGTGCTCTCAGGGCACATTCTCGGTGAACCGGTCGTTGTCACGTCAATTAAAGCCATAGACATTCCGGACTCACCACCGCCACTTGGATGGCCAAACCTATGAGCAATTTGTCTCCTGGCCGGCCTGGTCATGACAATTTAAGCCATTGACCGCCGAAGACCCTAATCTATGCCAACGGGAAGTGCCACGTGCCTTTAGGTCTCTTTAACCGAACGACATAGAACGGGTACGTTTCCATCTAACCCGTGCTCACATCGCAAACGACAATTTAAGCCATTTGCGCGGGTCAAACTTCCGCCGAGTCCCATTTCCATCACAAGTCACATAACCCGGTTATGTTCAAGTTGGCTCTCAAGCAACCAAGTTGGCAAGATCTCGTATCCGCCCAGTTTTCCGGTGCACCTTTGGGTTAGTCCCCAAGGCTCCCTGCTGCAATCTACTACCGCGTAGAAAACCCGAAAAACAACCAATAGCACGGAGTCTTCTCCGGCATTATGCAATGCAACATCACCGATCCAGACCAACATGTCCGGGTAGGCTTCACACATCATGCCTATGTCCGTTCTCGCTTACGGACTCTAAACAACGGGGACTTCACATATCTACCCGAAGGAACGCCTCCAACTCTCCGCAAACTCTCGCGAGAGCGGGCTTCCTATGCTAAGAAAGAGAGCTACTCATGCTCAAGATGAGGATCGTTACCCTTGCGTTCCTCTTTGGCGCCATGGAAAAGTAATCGGATGAAAACCACCGCACTAGCGTTGCCTCCGTGGATCCGGAGTCGGCTCGCGATTCGGAGCTCCGAAGCTCCTCCAATGGCGGGATCTAGCTCCTTCTTCCTCCCTTGGCTCTCCTCTCTCTCTAAGGCTTTAAAAAGAGAACACTTAAGAAAAGTAAGGTTTTGAAAGCCCAAACCTGGGTATATCCCTTCAGGAACGACCCCCAGCCGTTGGATCTCAAAATAAGGAAACGAACGCTTTGATTCGTGGCTGAAATGCCCAATCTGGACCGAACACGGCCTGGCACACACGCCCGTGTCCAGGGCCGTGTGCCTCATTCGCCGTCAAAATCGAATCTCCTGGAACCTCACACGGGTATCGAACACGCCCGTGTTCGAGCTGACACGCCCGTGTTCCACCTCACACGGCCGTGTGGCCGGCCGTGTACCCCATGATTTTTCCCCAAAATCAACCCGAGCACTGCACGGGTTCTAGGATACGGCCGTGTCCTTACCCGTGTCACCTTGACACGCCTGGACCCCAGGCCGTGTACACGGTCTCGACATTTCGTCGAGCGAAAATCGTCGATCTGATGACACGGCCTTGGACACGCCCGTGTCCTAGGCCGTGTGCCTTGTCTCGACGAATCGTCGAGTGAATCTCGTCGACTCCCCGGGACGATCGTCGACACGGGTCGACACGCCCTGCGACACGCCTGTGTCTCAGGCCGTGTGCCATGTCTCAACGAATCGTCGAGAAAATCTCGACGACTTCGCGGTTAAGTGTCGACACGGGTCGACACGCCCTTGTCGTAGGCCGTGTGCCCAGTCTCAACGAATCGTCGAGAGAATCTCGACGACTTCGCGGCTAAGTGTCGACACGGGTCGACACGCCCTGGGACACGCCCGTGTCCCACGCCGTGTGCCTGTTGCCAGAACCCAAACTGGCCCAAAACGTCCCCCTTTTGCTCCCTTGAGTTTCGGGCGTTACAGCAGTCATCTATGTCTACATCAACAGCTGAAGCAGAATACATAGCTGCTGGCAGTTGTTGTTCCCAGATGTTGTGAAGTCAAAACCAACTCCTAGACTATAGTTTCACTTAAATAATTCAAATGTACTATATGACAACACAAGTTCTATATCCATAGCACAGAATCCAGTCCATCACAGTAGGACCAAGCATATAGACATTAGGCATCATTTCATTAGAGAGTGTGTAGAAAAAAAACAAAATTAAACTTGTCTATATCTACACTAATTTACAAAGAGCTGATATTTTCACCAAACCCTTGGATGAAAAAAATCACTTGTTCTTTATAAATAAGCTTGGAATGATCAATGGAGAAGCCTTAGTTTAAGTTCTGTCTACACTTGATGAATTTGCCAAAGTTCATCGAACGGAGCTCGACGAACTGGGGAAAGTTCTTGAGATATTCGTCGAACGGAGCTCGACGAACTCTCTGTGAGTGAAGTTGTGTTTGTCGACCGGAGATCGACGAATCTAATTCAGAAAACTTTCATGAAACAGAGCTCGACGAAATGTCTTCAATGCTCGACGAATTATTTAACTGCAAATTACTTCATCGACCTCAGATCGAAGAATTATTTTATTTTTCGTTGAACGGAGTTTGTCGATTCATATTCTGAAAAACCTTATATCTAGATTTTCTTCGACCTCCGTCACGCGCTTTCAGTTTCTTTTCACTTGATCTTCATTTTTTCTCTTGCAGGTGCTCTAATGGCGATTCCAGCAGGAACTCTTGCGGCAATGAAATTCGACACCGAGTTTGATGTCGATTTCGTTTCCTTCCAGCATTCAGACCCAATCTTCTTGGAAATACTGCAACTCCTTGAAGAACAACACTTGAAGAGTCTGTTATCCACCAGGATCAAGATTACTAGCACATAAATCTGGGAATGGGTGCATACTTCTTCTACAACGAATGACAACACCATGACTGGAATTATAGCGGGTAATACTATTTCCCTCACCCCCACCGTTTTAACAGAAATCTTTGGATTAAACAATGGTGAAGAAGATTTAAAAATGGATACTGAAGAGTTTGATATGATGCTGAGTATGATGGGTTACTATGGAGAAACCCCAAATAAGTTGCTGAAGAAACACTTGTCTGCTGAATTCAAATTTCTAGCAGACATTATCGGAAAAGTGTTGCTGGGCATGAACACAGCCCATGACTACATAACCAGGAACCAATTCTTGGTTATGTGTGATGTGGTCAACAAGAAGAAGGTCAACTGGGCTTAGATCATGTTTGATCTGATTCAGAAAAAGAATATAAAGAAAGAAGATTGCCTTGGAAGGATACTAGGCATCTTCCTGAAGGAAAAGGCTGGTGAATCCCTGGTCTCCCAGACCATATTCATAAATGCCTCTAAGAGTCTCACCTGTGCCCTTTTTGGCAGGTGGGAGAGGACCATCACCTAGCCCTCCAAGTCTCCATCCTCTTCCTCCAGGCATTCTGAAAGCACAAGGGCAGTAATAAGCCTCTCCCTCACCCTCAGAAGCAGTTCCCTCCTCTTCCAACATTCCTTCTCTGCAACCACCACCACCACAACCACAACAACCTGTTCCTCTTCCTACTCCAGCTTCATCTCCTGCAACCTCTCCACACATAAATATCACTGAAACTCCCTCCTCTCCCATTCAGGAATACCATCAACCCTCTCCTTCACAATCACCACAACCATCTCCACCTCAATCCCCTCTTCCACCTCACTTGAATATCCAAGATCCTGACACCTTCATATCCTCCCACACATTCAATCTGGTGATTTCACCATCATCCCCACATCAAGAACCCATCTCCACACCACAAATTCCACACTCCACAATAGCTCCTCCCTCTGTCCCCTTCCCTTCCCTAGTCCAAACAGACTTTCCATCTTTTGCATCTGACTCCACACATGCAGACATGTCTAGTGCCTTTTCTGTTTGCACTAATTATGTCCATCACAATCCCTACTCATCCATTGCTCCATAATCTCTCTACTTAAACTTCTCTGACATTGCTAAAGATTTGCTTGCCTTCATCTCTCCCTCTCTTCAAATTCTTTTAACAAAGCTCTGGCTCCTCTCACTGCCTCCATCCAAACTCTATCTTCCCAAATTGTTGCTCTATCTCCTGTCCCTTCTTCTGAGGAACTGGCTCCAGGACCCACTGTAGCCAGTCAGGGGGAGATGCTTCATGATGAAGAAGCTCCAGTAAAAGCAGCAGCAGCAGCAGAACTTGCAGCAGCAAAAGCAGAAGCAGCAGCAGAGTTTGATTCTTTTATGACTGATTCTTCTTGAGATATACTAGATCCCTCTGCAATTATAGATTTACTAGAATTAGATACTGAGATGGATGAGCCTATTTTGGCTGACATAGATAATGTTGGTGATTATGTTATAAATCCCACAATAGATCTATCAAATTTATTGAGTATTTTTGATATAGCTTATTTGAATAATCTGCCAGTAGACAGCACTAAGCCATCCATGGCTATAATTCCTTACACCACACCAATAAGCCCCAAAGTTGCCAAGCAACTCAAGGCCATTTTTGCTACTCCAAAGGCTCCATCCATTCCATCGCCACCCAGAGCAATTTCACCCATTATTTCATCCCCTCCAACAGACATCTCTGTTCCAGTTTTTGTAATGGATGATTCACCTATGCCTGATCTTGATGCACTGATCATGGCAGATATAGAAGAGGAAAACAAGTCAGTTGCTGAAAGCACTGAAGTGTACAATGCTCCAGCTCCTGCTCCAGTTTTAGTTCCAGCTCCTCCTCCAGCTCCTACTCAGGCTAAAAACAAATTGATAAATCAGTACTAAAGGCCATTGATGCCTTATATGGTGCTCCCCAAAAGACCTGCTTCCCCTCTTGTACCATTTGAAGATCCAGAGTCAGCTACAACTGCTAGGATGTCCAGATTCCAGGAACTGATTGGTCTGTCCATGATTAACAAAGCTAAAGCTGAAGGGAAGGATCTCTCTTAATTCTCAACCATGCCTAAATACCGAAGGAAGAGCTTAACAATTTTGCTAAGGCCACTAAATTTTTCAATGTTGATGATTATATGAAAATGCATCTAGAAGCAGTAGTGCCCAGGGCTACATCTCTAAAAATCATAGGGGCTACTGACATGACTATGACAAAGGTGCAAGCTGCAGATCCCAATAGGGAAATCATATTCACTCAGTCTGGAGAGAAAGGCAAAGAGGAGAAGCACAAGGAGAAAAAGCAAAAGAAATGATACTTGAACTATCTTTAGTCTTTCTAAGTTATTTTAAAAACTGCTTTCTTATTTCCTGATACAAAGTCTTCTATACATATACATCTGTTGTATTTGTTTAAAATTTCCTACCAGATATATATTTTATCGCCTTGTATATTTTGTATGTCTGTAATTAGTGACCCTTCCCAAATAGGGGGAGACTGTTGGATCACTAGTTGGATTTGGGATAGGTTCACTAAGTTAGGATGTTTGACCCAACATGTATAGCCAGGGTCATGTATGAGTCCTAGAGTCTAGGCCATGTCCTTAGAATCAGCACCACATGGACCAGCCATCAACACACTGCAAAAGACTCAAGACTTAGAGAAATATCAAAGACTCAGAAAATGAGTTCGACGTTCGTCGAACTCAGGTCGACGAAAGTCGTGCTCAGCTTGACGAAATCAGAGAAAATACTCTGAGCTGAGCTCGACGAACTTGAATCTCAAGTCAACGAATACCAGAGTATACTTCAACACTAAGTCCAGAATTCTTCACACTTAACTCCAGTCGACGTACTTAGTTCTCAGGTCGATGAACTTAGTTCTCAGGTCGACGATCTCTGGATATTCTACTTCAACATCTTATTCCAGAAACATCCAAGTATTTGAAGTCCAGCTTCACACTCCAGTCGACAAACTTGGCCTTCTCAGCTCGACAAACTTAGACCACAGTTGGAAAAAAATAGTTCTCAGGTCGACGAACCCAGTTCTGAGGTCGACGATTTCTTGACACATTACTTCAACATTCTTAAGTCCAAGAAAAATGGAATTCTATTATTAGGTCAACGAAGTCACATTCCCAGCTCGACGATCTTGATGCCCAGAAATGGCAAGGCTCCAAAGAAAGCAGTTCTGTTCTTAGTTCGACGATCTTGGATCCCAGCTCGACGAACAACCATTATCTGGTCGATGAACTTAACTACTCAGCTCGACGAAATTTGGACCCAGATCGACGAATTCTGTGAAGAACTAGACTTGGTTATTTTCCTCCCTATCCTTAATCTATTGCAACAATTCCTGAGTAATCAATGCTAAAATATTCTCTGAATATTACCATTAGATGGAGCATTGATTATGGACTTCATCAGGATTATTTCTTGCCGTTTTCAATGAGACAGTTGGGGAAACCAATCAATGCAAATATTCTCAAGTCCGCCAGCAATGAATGCAGAGAGGAATTCAAAATTCGAAATGAAATTTATGTGGAAAATATAAAAAGGAATTTTTCCTTCTCTTCTACACGACATAGGGCAATCATTAGAATCATCAGTCGACAGAAAAACCAAGACACAAAAAAGGAGAAAGCCCTAGACCAGAAACATCAAAGCAATCTGAAAAATAAGAAGAACAGCTAATCAAAATCAAGAGTCTTCTTCTGTCTTCTTCTAGGATTCTTCAAAGGACAACAACTACAATATCTGTCAAGAAGTTCCTGGAGCTCATCTGGTCAAAGCAACAGTTTGAAGGCCTATCACACTGCAGCAAAGCTCCAACTTCCTGAACCATTCTACATCTCAGGGGGAGCCTTTGCTAACATCAAGATCCACTTAAGTCTTCTCAATTGTATTTGAGAAAGAGAAGACAAAATCATTCTCTCACCCCCACTGTATAAAGGTTCTTAACTCCCTTCAAAAGTTATTCCTGGTTGCAAGTCACCTAACCAAAATACTTGATGTTTGGTTTTTGAGCACCTGATCAAAAGATCATTTGTGGCAGTCACCTGATAAAAAACCTGAGTGGATTCCTACCAGGGTGGTAGAAGAGTGGATGTACCCAGGTTGGGGAACCACTATAAAATTCTTATGTTGTCTGTGTTGCCCTTTTCTTTTGTTCTTGTTATGGTTGTGCTAGTTAGGTTTTTGCTGTGTCTGGGATAGTTAATCTATTTTCTGCAGCACCGGTGGTAGATTAATTTAAATTAGGATTGTCAACTCAAAAGATTTTATTTACTACAAAAGTTGTAAAGTTTTTAAGCATACTCTATTCACCCCCCCCCCCTCTAGAGTATTCCAGATCTAACCCCTAACTTTCAAAAATGATAAGGCAAAAGGCATTGAGTGTGCATTACTCACTCAACGCTATCAACGCCTACTGAAGACAAAATTTTGTCTAAGGTATTTGGCATTGAGTGATGCTCACTCAATCAACGCTATGCAGTAGAAAGCTGAGAAAGCAAATTGGCATTGAGTGAAGCTGAATCACTCAACTCCTAGAAACAGATCTATATTTTAAGTAGTTTGGCGTTGAGTGAAGGTAACTCACTCAACCCCAAGAGACAGTAAAACTGTCAAAGTACTTTGGAATTGAGTGAATCTCACTCACTCAATGCCTATACTACTGATACTTGAATTTTGACTAAGTCTTCAGGAGCTAATGTCAGCAAGTCAAATAGCCAACAATATTCAAATTGTTAGCTGCAAAGCCATACTACATGACAAAAGGCGCATCTGGCTTACTGTTTGTCAGTTAGGCGTTAAAGCAAGGATGCAACCAGCATTAATAGAGTCGGACCCACTGCTAAAAGATCGGTTGGGTTATATTTAATAAAAAGAGTGTTACAAAGTAGAGACCAGGCGGTCTGGCGGTTTGACTATGGCGGACTACAGTCCGGGCGATCTGTCAGGTTCTCTCCTGCGGCTTATTGTTGTCTTGTTGTTGTTGGTACTCTGGCGGATTGTCATTCTGTCCCTGGCGACTTGGAGACCGGGTGACCTGGCAGTCTAGTGTGGTGGCTTGGTATCTTTCTCTTATGGTTGCCGGGCAGTTTGCCCATTCAGCAAACCGCGCGGCTTGGAGACTTGTTTTTATGTTAAACTGCTTGTATATGAGATTTTTTAGTCCCACATTGTTTATTTGTAATCTGTCTCATCTCCTCCATTCTATAAAAGGGAGTTTATACCATGTAATATATACCTTTTTTTGGAATACAAAAATTTCTATTTGTCCATTTTCCGGACTTCTGTTTTCTGTTCGCACATGGTATCAGAGCTCGCGATCTTGGCTGCCTAATTCAGTGCTTTTCCCTGCCCGCGCGACCTGTTTCCTTCTTTCCTATTGTTCGCGCGGCATCTCTTTCTTGTCGCTGCCATCTGTTCACTCACTCTGCTCTCCTTCCTTGTTCCTGCAGCCTCTCTTCCTTGTCGCTGCCCTCTTGTTCGCGAGGCCTTCTTCTTCTTCGCGGCCTGTTTTTTGCGGCTTCTCGGTTTTCTGTCCGCGCGACCTGCTCTCTTCCCGTGCGGCTTCTTCCTCTTCTCTTTTGCGGGTTCTTCCTCTGTCCGCTGCGGTCTTCTGTTTCCGCACCGGCCTCTTTCTTCCCGCACGGCCTTTCTCTCCTCTCTATACCCACGCGGCTTCTCCCATGGCTTTTTCCAGCTCTTCTACCACCACCGCTACTCCCGTCACCACTCCACCTCCTCCTTCCGTTCCCTCCGGGAATCTTGGCACCGTATCCAAGCTGATTGGTTCCAACTACCCGAATTGGAGCGTCTTCTTCACCTTCCTCCTCCGCTCACAATGCAAACACCACCACCTTACCGATGAACCTCCTGCCACCTCTTCTGCTGACTTTGATGACTGGGATGCCAGTGATGCGCTTGTCCGCACTTGGCTCGCAAACAGTCTTTTCGATGAATGTCTTCCTGTTATCTGTCATGATGAGACGACCAAGAAGGATCGGCTTCATCTTGCTGCTCTGTACTCCAAGGGGACTCAGACGTCCCGCATTTATACCTTGTATGCAGACCTCTTTGCACATCCTTCCATGTCTCATACTGCCTCTTATCAATAGGTTCAATCTCTTAGGTCTGAGATCCTTCAACATCGCCCCTTCTCTGCGGATCTTGCCGAACAGCACAAGCACATTCAAGAACTGCTTGTTGTTTGCTACCTCCTCCGTCTTCCTGATTCCTACGACATGATTCGCCAACAAATTTTGGGTGAAGCGGACTCTCCCAACTTGGATACCACGGCCGCCCGCATTGCCGCGGTTACATCTCTTCTTCCGTGTCCGCTTCTCTCTTCTCCTCCTCCAAAACCATATGCTCACCAGACTCAACGTAGCGGCTCTGGTGGTCGCAACCATCATTCTGGTGGTCGGAGTTCTTCCCGCTTCCTCTGTTATCACTATGGCCGCATAGGGCATCTTGTGGATCGGTGCTGGATGAAGCATCCCCATCTTCGCCCTTCTGGTGATGCTTCCAACCCCTCTTCCAAGCCATCCGCTTCGATGGCCACTTCCTCAGGTAGTGCTCACGTGGTTACTCAAGGTAAATGGCTCATCGACTCTGGTGCAACTAACCACATGACGGGTAATCCACACTGCTTTTCTCTCCTTGAAACGCATGAACGGTTGCTTTCGGTCCTTGTTGCGGATGGCTCTGCCTCCCCGGTTCATAGAACGGGAGTGGTTCATGTCACTCCATCTCTTCACTTGGTCGACACTCTCTATGTGCCCAATTCTCCCTGCAATTTGTTGTCAGTTACATCTTTATGCAAGCAGCTTAAATGCTCCGTCACATTCACTGCCACTTCTTGCACTTTTCAGGATCCGAGCTCCCAACGGATGATTGCTACTGGGACTGAGAGCGGCGGCCTCTACTTCCTCGACAACATTTCTGCTCTCTTTGCCTTGTCCTCCTCTTCTACTGATCTCCTACAATGGCATCTCTGCCTTGGGCATCCTCCCCCATGGTTTCTTCATCAGTTGCTACCTCACCTCCCTCTGGATGGTTCTCCTCTCAACTGCGATGCCTGTCAGCTTGGCAAGCAACACCGTTCCTCCTTCCCGCCAAAGCAAGGTCGTGGTTCTACCCGTCCATTTGATCTTGTTCACTCCGACATCTGGGGTCCTGCTCCTACCCTCACCGTTGGTCGGGTAGCTCTTATTTTGTAACTTTTATTGATGATTTCTCTCGTTGTACCTGGGTGTATCTCTTACGAGAAAGCTCTGACCCCTTTGATGTATGGCAATCCTTTTATAATTTAATCAAAAATCAGTTTGATGTTTCTATTAAAGTATTACGCTCTGATAATGCCAAAGAATACATTAGTCAAGCCTTTTCGTCATTTTGTGCGCAACATGGAATTCTTCACCAAACAAGTTACGTTTACACCTCCCAACAAAATGGGGTGGCGGAACGCAAAAACCGTCAACTCCTTGATGTTGCTCGCACCATCCTTACGCACATGCATGTCCCCCGCTCCTATTGGGGCTATGCTGTTCTCATTTCTTGCTATCTCATCAATCGCATTCCCTCCACTGTTCTCCACGGTAAAACGCCCTTCTCCATTATCTATCCAGGAAAGGATCCCTTTCCTCTTCCTCTACGTATCTTTCGCTGCACGGCATTTGTGCATGCTCCCTCCGCCACTCTCGACAAACTCTCCCCTCGCTCCACCAAATGTGTCTTTCTGGGCTACTCTACCACTCAGAAAGGCTACTGTTATTTTGATCCCATCCTTCGCAAACAGTTCATCTCCGCCGACGTTACCTTCTTTGAAAATGCTCCTTATTTCTCTACTGGCTGCTCTCCTCTTCCTGTCGACTCTCCTCTTCCTCCTCCTCTTCCCTCCACCCCATCCCACCCTACTGAGGTGTTTCCTCCTCCTCCTCCTCCTCCTACATCTCCATACTCTGGTCCTTCCTCTTCACCTCCATCATCTCCCTCCTCTTCTCTATCATCACTCTCTCCTCTTGGGCCAGCTCTCTCCGCCACGTATGCTCCGGATACTGCGGTGCTTGCTGACCTGGACCTCCCCATTGCCCTTCGCAAAGGGGTTCGGGCTTGTACCCAGCATCTGCTTGCTGTAGTTGTTTTATATGATCGTCTGACGCCAGCTCGTCGGGACTTCGCCCTGGCTATCTCTTGTAATTCCACCCCCCGTTCCTATCAGGAGGCCCTTACCATTCGGTAATGGAAGGCTGCCATGGATGACGAGATTGCTACTCTCAGTGAAAGGGGTACTTGGACCCTGGTTCCTCCTCCTGTTGGCACTGATGTTGTTGGCTATCGCTGGGTTTTTGTGGTGAAATTCCTCCCCGATGGCCGGGTGGACCGTGACAAGGCTCGGCTTGTTGCCAAGTCCTTTACACAAACTTATTGCGTGGATTACTTTGACACCTTCTCTCCAGTTGCTCGTCTCAGCACTATTCGGGTCCTTCTCTCTGTGGGTGTCAACAGAGATTGGCTCATTTCACAACTGGATGTGAAGGATGTCTTTCTTTATGGGAATCTTTAAGAGGATGTCTACATGGAGCAACCTTCGGGGTATGTTGCTCAGGGGGAGACATAGGTTTGTCGGCTCAAGAAGGCAATCTATGGCCTAAAGAAAAGTCCTCACGCTTGGTTTGACAAATTTAGCGGGATTGTGGAGACTGTTGGTTATACGAAGAGTTGTGCTGATCACTCCCTATTTACTTGTAAAACTTCTATGGGCCTAGTGGTGCTTGCAGTATATATGGATGATATCCTTCTCACTGGAGATGATCAAGCTGGGATACTCTTGACCAAGAAGTATCTTCAGCAACACCTAGTTACTAAGGATATGGGCTCTCAAAAACACTTTCTGGGTATACTTTTATAGAATGGAGGAGATGAGAGAGATTACAAATAAATAATTTGCCGGACTAAAAATCTCTTGTCCTATCCCAACGAAAGCGTATGTTTAACTTGTTAAAAAAACAAGTCGCCAAGCTGCATGGTTTTGTGAATAGGGGCCAAACCGCCCGACAACCATATGGAGAAAGATACCAAGCTGTCACACTAGACCGCCAGGTGACGCCCGGTCTTCTTTCTGAAGTTACGTCAGGGACAGAATGTTTGGTTGTACAACTACGCCATAGCACCAACAACAATAAGATCTCAAGCCCCAGGAGAGAACCCGACAGACCGCCCGGACTACATGTTGTTGCCCGCCAGGTTAGTCAAATCGCCAAACTCCTAGGGAGTGCTCTACTTTGTAACACTCGGCCCTCAAGATATTGGAGAATATATATCGATCATGCCCAGCTTGTCGCAAATGTGATGAAAAAGGTGGATATTGGCTCTTTCAGAAGAATATCAGCCAACTCTTTATCGGAGGTGACAAACGGAGTACAAATCTGTTCAGCTATTCAGAATCTCCTCTCAAATGAAATAGCAAGTCTACTTCTATGTGCTTGGTTCTCTCATGGAAGACCGGATTTTTAGAGATATATATGGGGGGGGGCGGAACCTTTGTGAGCTGTAAGCAAAACATAGGTAGAGGTTGGTCAGTGTAGAAGACCTCAGAGTCCTAAGTCGATCATAAGAGCCCGTAACCACGTTGAGCTCACACGTGGTTACGATGCTCTTATGACTTCGGTACTCTAGGAGAGGCTTCTACACTGGACCTGGAGACCTCTACCGACTGTTTCTTGCTTTTACAACAAAGGTTCCCCCCCCCCATATATACAAATCCGGTCTTCCATGAGAGCAACCAAGCACTTGAAGTAGACTTGCGATCTCCTTTGAGAGGAGTCATCGACATAGCTGGAATCAGATTTGTACGCCGTTTGTCAACCTCCGATTAAAGTTGGCTGTCCATTCTTCTGAAAGAGCCAGCATCACATTTGCGACAAGGAGCTGATCGATAATATACTCCAATATCTTCAGGGGGACTGTACAAATGGCACTCCCTAGGATCGGGCGGTTTGCGATGAATTGACTAACCTTGGCATAGCTGTAAGTCCGGTCTGTCGGGTTCTCTCACTGGGGCTTGAGTTGCTGTCTTATTGTTGTTGGTGCTATGGCGAGTTGTACCAACCAAACATTCTGTACCTGACGTAACATCAGAAAGAGAGGAGACCTGGCGGTCATCTGTGACAGTTTGGTATCTTTCTCATAGTCGCCCTGGGGTTGTCGGGCAGGTTTAGCCCCTATTCAACAAAACCTGCCTGGCGACTTGTTTTTTTAATGTTAAACCGCTTGTCAATGAGCATACTTTCGTTGGGATAGGACAAGAGAAGCCGGCTTCCGAGAAATTTCTATAAAAGTATACCCAGAAAGTGTTTTGGAGAGCCCATATCCTTAGTAACTAGGTGTTGCTGAAGATACTTCTTGGTCAAGAGTATCCCAGCTTGATCATCTCCAGTGAGAAGGATATCATCCATATATACTGCAAGCACCACTAGGCCCATAGAAGTTTTACAAGTAAATAGGGAGTGATCAGCACAACTCTTCGTATAACCAACAGTCGCCACAATCCCGCTAAATTTGTCAAACCAAGCGTGAGGACTTTTCTTTAGGCCATAGATTGCCTTCTTGAGCCGGCAAACCTATGTCTCCCCCTGAGCAACATACCCCAAAGGTTGCTCCATGTAAACATCCTCTTAAAGATTCCCATAAAGAAAGGCATCCTTCACATCCAGTTGTGAAATGAGCCAATCTCTGTTGACAGCCACAGAGAGAAGGACCCGAATAGTGCTGAGACGAGCAACTGGAGAGAAGGTGTCAAAGTAATCCACGCAATAAGTTTGTGTAAAGGACTTGGCAACAAGCCGAGCCTTGTCACGGTCCACCCGGCCATCGGGGAGGAATTTCACCACAAAAACCCAGCGATAGCCAACAACATCAGTGCCAACAGGAGGAGGAACCAGGGTCCAAGTACCCCGTTCAGTGAGAGTAGCAATCTCGTCATCCATGGCAGCCTTCCATTACGGAATGGTAAGGGCCTCCTGATAGGAACGGGGGGTGGAATTGCAAGAGATAGCCAGGGCGAAGTCCCGACGAGCTGGCGTCAGACGATCATATAAAACAACTACAGCAAGCAGATGCTGGGTACAAGCCCGAACCCCTTTGCGAAGGGCAATGGGGAGGTCCAGGTCAGCAAGCACCGCAGTATCCGGAGCATCCGTGGCAGAGAGAGCTGGCCCAAGAGGAGAGAGTGATGACAGAGAAGAGGAGGGAGATGATGGAGGTGCAGAGGAAGGACCAGAGGATGGAGATGTAGGAGGAGGAGGAGGAGGAGGAAACACCTCAGTAGGGTGGGATGGGGTGGAGGGAAGAGGAGGAGGAAGAGGAGAGTCGACAGGAAGAGGAGAGCAGCCAGTAGAGAAATAAGGAGCATTTTCAAAGAAGGTAACGTCGGCGGAGATGAACTGTTTGCGAAGGATGGGATCAAAATAACAGTAGCCTTTCTGAGTGGTAGAGTAGCCCAGAAAGACACATTTGGTGGAGCGAGGGGAGAGTTTGTCGAGAGTGGCGGAGGGAGCATGCACAAATGCCGTGCAGCGAAAGATACGTAGAGGAAGAGGAAAGGGATCCTTTCCTGGATAGATAATGGAGAAGGGCGTTTTACCGTGGAGAACAGTGGAGGGAATGCGATTGATGAGATAGCAAGAAATGAGAACAGCATAGCCCCAATAGGAGCGGGGGACATGCATGTGCGTAAGGATGGTGCGAGCAACATCAAGGAGTTGACGGTTTTTGCGTTCCGCCACCCCATTTTGTTGGGAGGTGTAAACGTAACTTGTTTGGTGAAGAATTCCATGTTGCGCACAAAATGACGAAAAGGCTTGACTAATGTATTCTTTGGCATTATCAGAGCGTAATACTTTAATAGAAACATCAAACTGATTTTTGATTAAATTATAAAAGGATTGCCATACATCAAAGGGGTCAGAGCTTTCTCGTAAGAGATACACCCAGGTACAACGAGAGAAATCATCAATAAAAGTTACAAAATAAGAGCTACCCGACCAACGGTGAGGGTAGGAGCAGGACCCCAGATGTCGGAGTGAACAAGATCAAATGGACGGGTAGAACCACGACCTTGCTTTGGCGGGAAGGAGGAACGGTGTTGCTTGCCAAGCTGACAGGCATCGCAGTTGAGAGGAGAACCATCCAGAGGGAGGTGAGGTAGCAACTGATGAAGAAACCATGGGGGAGGATGCCCAAGGCAGAGATGCCATTGTAGGAGATCAGTAGAAGAGGAGGACAAGGCAAAGAGAGCAGAAATGTTGTCGAGGAAGTAGAGGCCGCCGCTCTCAGTCCCAGTAGCAATCATCCGTTGGGAGCTCGGATCCTGAAAAGTGCAAGAAGTGGCAGTGAATGTGACGGAGCATTTAAGCTGCTTGCATAAAGATGTAACTGACAACAAATTGCAGGGAGAATTGGGCACATAGAGAGTGTCGACCAAGTGAAGAGATGGAGTGACATGAACCACTCCCGTTCTATGAACCGGGGAGGCAGAGCCATCCGCAACAAGGACCGAAAGCAACCGTTCATGCGTTTCAAGGAGAGAAAAGCAGTGTGGATTACCCGTCATGTGGTTAGTTGCACCAGAGTCGATGAGCCATTTACCTTGAGTAACCACGTGAGCACTACCTGAGGAAGTGGCCATCGAAGCGGATGGCTTGGAAGAGGGGTTGGAAGCATCACCAGAAGGGCGAAGATGGGGATGCTTCATCCAGCACCGATCCACAAGATGCCCTATGCGGCCATAGTGATAACAGAGGAAGCGGGAAGAACTCCGACCACCAGAATGATGGTTGCGACCACCAGAGCCGCTACGTTGAGTCTGGTGAGCATATGGTTTTGGAGGAGGAGAAGAGAGAAGCGGACACGGAAGAAGAGATGTAACCGCGGCAATGCGGGCGGCCGTGGTATCCAAGTTGGGAGAGTCCGCTTCACCCAAAATTTGTTGGCGAATCATGTCGTAGGAATCAGGAAGACGGAGGAGGTAGCAAACAACAAGCAGTTCTTGAATGTGCTTGTGCTGTTCGGCAAGATCCGCAGAGAAGGGGCGATGTTGAAGGATCTCAGACCTAAGAGATTGAACCTATTGATAAGAGGCAGTATGAGACATGGAAGGATGTGCAAAGAGGTCTGCATACAAGGTATAAATGCGGGACGTCTGAGTCCCCTTGGAGTACAGAGCAGCAAGATGAAGCCGATCCTTCTTGGCCGTCTCATCATGACAGATAACAGGAAGACATTCATCGAAAGACTGTTTGCGAGCCAAGTGCGGACAAGCGCATCACTGGCATCCCAGTCATCAAAGTCAGCAGAAGAGGTGGCAGGAGGTTCATCGGTAAGGTGGTGGTGTTTGCATTGTGAGCGGAGGAGGAAGGTGAAGAAGACGCTCCAATTCGGGTAGTTGGAACCAATCAGCTTGGATACGGTGCCAAGATTCCCGGAGGGAACGGAAGGAGGAGGTGGAGTGGTGACGGGAGTAGCGGTGGTGGTAGAAGAGCTGGAAAAAGCCATGGGAGAAGCCGCGTGGGTATAGAGAGGAGAGAAAGGCCGTGCGGGAAGAAAGAGGCCGGTGCGGAAACAGAAGACCGCAGCGGACAGAGGAAGAACCCGCAAAAGAGAAGAGGAAGAAGCCGCACGGGAAGAGAGCAGGTCGCGCGGACAGAAAACCGAGAAGCCGCAAAAAACAGGCCGCGAAGAAGAAGAAGGCCTCGCGAACAAGAGGGCAGCGACAAGGAAGAGAGGCTGCAGGAACAAGGAAGGAGAGCAGAGTGAGTGAACAGATGGCAGCGACAAGAAAGAGATGCCGCGCGAACAATAGGAAAGAAGGAAACAGGTCGCGCGGGCAGGGAAAAGCACTGAATTAGGCAGCCAAGATCGCGAGCTCTGATACCATGTGCGAACAGAAAACAGAAGTCCGGAAAATGGACAAATAGAAATTTTTGTATTCCAAAAAAAGGTATATATTACATGGTATAAACTCCCTTTTATAGAATGGAGGAGATGAGACAGATTACAAATAAACAATGTGGGACTAAAAAATCTCATATACAAGCAGTTTAACATAAAAACAAGTCTCCAAGCCGCGCGGTTTGCTGAATGGGCAAACTGCCCGGCAACCATAAGAGAAAGATACCAAGCCACCACACTAGACTGCCAGGTCACCCGGTCTCCAAGTCGCCAGGGACAGAATGACAATCCGCCAGAGTACCAACAACAACAAGACAACAATAAGCCGCAGGAGAGAACCTGACAGATCGCCCGGACTGTAGTCCGCCATAGTCAAACCGCCAGACCGCCTGGTCTCTACTTTGTAACACTCTTTTTATTAAATATAACCCAACCGATCTTTTAGCAGTGGGTCCGACTCTATTAATGCTGGTTGCATCCTTGCTTTAACGCCTAACTGACAAACAGTAAGCCAGATGCGCCTTTTGTCATGTAGTATGGCTTTGCAGCTAACAATTTGAATATTGTTGGCTATTTGACTTGCTGACATTAGCTCCTGAAGACTTAGTCAAAATTCAAGTATCAGTAGTATAGGCATTGAGTGAGTGAGATTCACTCAATTCCAAAGTACTTTGACAGTTTTACTGTCTCTTGGGGTTGAGTGAGTTACCTTCACTCAACGCCAAACTACTTAAAATATAGATCTGTTTCTAGGAGTTGAGTGATTCAGCTTCACTCAATGCCAATTTGCTTTCTCAGCTTTCTACTGCATAGCGTTGATTGAGTGAGCATCACTCAATGCCAAATACCTTAGACAAAATTTTGTCTTCAGTAGGCGTTGATAGCGTTGAGTGAGTAATGCACACTCAATGCCTTTTGCCTTATCATTTTTGAAAGTTAGGGGTTAGATCTGGAATACTCTAGAGGGGGGGGGGGGGGGGTGAATAGAGTATGCTTAAAAACTTTACAACTTTTGTTGTAAATAAAATCTTTTGAGTTGACAATCCTAATTTAAATTAATCTACCACCGGTGCTGCAGAAAATAGATTAACTATCCCAGACACAGCAAAAACCTAACTAGCACAACCATAACAAGAACAAAAGAAAAGGGCAACACAGACAACATAAGAATTTTATAGTGGTTCCCCAACCTGGGTACATCCACTCTTCTACCACCCTGGTAGGAATCCACTCAGGTTTTTTATCAGGTGACTGCCACAAATGAGCTTTTGATCAGGTGCTCAAAAACCAAACATCAAGTATTTTGGTTAGGTGACTTGCAACCAGGAATAACTTTTGAAGGGAGTTAAGAACCCTTTATACAGTGGGGGTGAGAGAATGATTTTGTCTTCTCTTTCTCAAATACAATTGAGAAGACTTAAGTGGATCTTGATGTTAGCAAAGGCTCCCCCTGAGATGTAGAATGGTTCAGGAAGTTGGAGCTTTGCTGCAGTGTGATAGGCCTTCAAACTGTTGCTTTGACCAGATGAGCTCCAGGAACTTCTTGACAGATATTGTAGTTGTTGTCCTTTGAAGAATCCTAGAAGAAGACAGAAGAAGACTCTTGATTTTGATTAGCTGTTCTTCTTATTTTTCAGATTGCTTTGATGTTTCTGGTCTAGGGCTTTCTCCTTTTTTGTGTCTTGGTTTTTCTGTCGACTGATGATTCTAATGATTGCCCTATGTCGTGTAGAAGAGAAGGAAAAATTCCTTTTTATATTTTCCACATAAATTTCATTTCGAATTTTGAATTCCTCTCTGCATTCATTGCTGGCGGACTTGAGAATATTTGCATTGATTGGTTTCCCCAACTGTCTCATTGAAAACGGCAAGAAATAATCCTGATGAAGTCCATAATCAATGCTCCATCTAATGGTAATATTCAGAGAATATTTTAGCATTGATTACTCAGGAATTGTTGCAATAGATTAAGGATAGGGAGGAAAATAACCAAGTCTAGTTCTTCACAGAATTCGTCGATCTGGGTCCAAATTTCGTCGAGCTGAGTAGTCAAGTTCATCGACCAGATAATGGTTGTTCGTCGAGCTGGGATCCAAGATCGTCGAACTAAGAACAGAACTGCTTTCTTTGGAGCCTTGCCATTTCTGGGCATCAAGATCGTCGAGCTGGGAATGTGACTTCGTTGACCTAATAATAGAATTCCATTTTTCTTGGACTTAAGAATGTTGAAGTAATGTGTCAAGAAATCGTCGACCTCAGAACTGGGTTCGTCGACCTGAGAACTATTTTTTTCCAACTGTGGTCTAAGTTTGTCGAGCTGAGAAGGCCAAGTTTGTCGACTGGAGTGTGAAGCTGGACTTCAAATACTTGGATGTTTCTGGAATAAGATGTTGAAGTAGAATATCCAGAGATCGTCGACCTGAGAACTAAGTTCATCGACCTGAGAACTAAGTACGTCGACTGGAGTTAAGTGTGAAGAATTCTGGACTTAGTGTTGAAGTATACTCTGGTATTCGTTGACTTGAGATTCAAGTTCGTCGAGCTCAGCTCAGAGTATTTTCTCTGATTTCGTCAAGCTGAGCACGACTTTCGTCGACCTGAGTTCGACGAACGTCGAACTCATTTTCTGAGTCTTTGATATTTCTCTAAGTCTTGAGTCTTTTGCAGTGTGTTGATGGCTGGTCCATGTGGTGCTGATTCTAAGGACATGGCCTAGACTCTAGGACTCATACATGACCCTGGCTATACATGTTGGGTCAAACATCCTAACTTAGTGAACCTATCCCAAATCCAACTAGTGATCCAACAGTCTCCCCCTATTTGGGAAGGGTCACTAATTACAGACATACAAAATATACAAGGCGATAAAATATATATCTGGTAGGAAATTTTAAACAAATACAACAGATGTATATGTATAGAAGACTTTGTATCAGGAAATAAGAAAGCAGTTTTTAAAATAACTTAGAAAGACTAAAGATAGTTCAAGTATCATTTCTTTTGCTTTTTCTCCTTGTGCTTCTCCTCTTTGCCTTTCTCTCCAGACTGAGTGAATATGATTTCCCTATTGGGATCTGCAGCTTGCACCTTTGTCATAGTCATGTCAGTAGCCCCTATGATTTTTAGAGATGTAGCCCTGGGCACTACTGCTTCTAGATGCATTTTCATATAATCATCAACATTGAAAAATTTAGTGGCCTTAGCAAAATTGTTAAGCTCTTCCTTCCGGTATTTAGGCATGGTTGAGAATTAAGAGAGATCCTTCCCTTCAGCTTTAGCTTTGTTAATCATGGACAGACCAATCAGTTCCTGGAATCTGGACATCCTAGCAGTTGTAGCTGACTCTGGATCTTCAAATGGTACAAGAGGGGAAGCAGGTCTTTTGGGGAGCACCATATAAGGCATCAATGGCCTTTAGTACTGATTTATCAATTTGTTTTTAGCCTGAGTAGGAGCTGGAGGAGGAGCTGGAACTAAAACTGGAGCAGGAGCTGGAGCATTGTACACTTCAGTGCTTTCAGCAACTGACTTGTTTTCCTCTTCTATATCTGCCATGATCAGTGCATCAAGATCAGGCATAGGTGAATCATCCATTACAAAAACTGGAACAGAGATGTCTGTTGGAGGGGATGAAATAATGGGTGAAATTGCTCTGGGTGGCGATGGAATGGATGGAGCCTTTGGAGTAGCAAAAATGGCCTTGAGTTGCTTGGCAACTTTGGGGCTTATTGGTGTGGTGTAAGGAATTATAGCCATGGATGGCTTAGTGCTGTCTACTGGCAGATTATTCAAATAAGCTATATCAAAAATACTCAATAAATTTGATAGATCTATTGTGGGATTTATAACATAATCACCAACATTATCTATGTCAGCCAAAATAGGCTCATCCATCTCAGTATCTAATTCTAGTAAATCTATAATTGCAGAGGGATCTAGTATATCTCAAGAAGAATCAGTCATAAAAGAATCAAACTCTGCTGCTGCTTCTGCTTTTGCTGCTGCAAGTTCTGCTGCTGCTGCTGCTTTTACTGGAGCTTCTTCATCATGAAGCATCTCCCCCTGACTGGCTACAGTGGGTCCTGGAGCCAGTTCCTCAGAAGAAGGGACAGGAGATAGAGCAACAATTTGGGAAGATAGAGTTTGGATGGAGGCAGTGAGAGGAGCCAGAGCTTTGTTTAAAAGAATTTGAAGAGAGGGAGAGATGAAGGCAAGCAAATCTTTAGCAATGTCAGAGAAGTTTAAGTAGAGAGATTATGGAGCAATGGATGAGTAGGGATTGTGATGGACATAATTAGTGCAAACAGAAAAGGCACTAGACATGTCTGCATGTGTGGAGTCAGATGCAAAAGATGGAAAGTCTGTTTGGACTAGGGAAGGGAAGGGGACAGAGGGAGGAGCTATTGTGGAGTGTGGAATTTGTGGTGTGGAGATGGGTTCTTGATGTGGGGATGATGGTGAAATCACCAGATTGAATGTGTGGGAGGATATGAAGGTGTCAGGATCTTGGATATTCAAGTGAGGTGGAAGAGGGGATTGAGGTGGAGATGGTTGTGGTGATTGTGAAGGAGAGGGTTGATGGTATTCCTGAATGGGAGAGGAGGGAGTTTCAGTGATATTTATGTGTGGAGAGGTTGCAGGAGATGAAGCTGGAGTAGGAAGAGGAACAGGTTGTTGTGGTTGTGGTGGTGGTGGTTGCAGAGAAGGAATGTTGGAAGAGGAGGGAACTGCTTCTGAGGGTGAGGGAGAGGCTATTACTGCCCTTGTGCTTTCAGAATGCCTGGAGGAAGAGGATGGAGACTTGGAGGGCTAGGTGATGGTCCTCTCCCACCTGCCAAAAAGGGCACAGGTGAGACTCTTAGAGGCATTTATGAATATGGTCTGGGAGACCAGGGATTCACCAGCCTTTTCCTTCAGGAAGATGCCTAGTATCCTTCCAAGGCAATCTTCTTTCTTTATATTCTTTTTCTGAATCAGATCAAACATGATCTAAGCCCAGTTGACCTTCTTCTTGTTGACCACATCACACATAACCAAGAATTGGTTCCTGGTTATGTAGTCATGGGCTGTGTTCATGCCCAGCAACACTTTTCCGATAATGTCTGCTAGAAATTTGAATTCAGCAGACAAGTGTTTCTTCAGCAACTTATTTGGGGTTTCTCCATAGTAACCCATCATACTCAGCATCATATCAAACTCTTCAGTATCCATTTTTAAATCTTCTTCACCATTGTTTAATCCAAAGATTTCTGTTAAAACGGTGGGGGTGAGGGAAATAGTATTACCCGCTATAATTCCAGTCATGGTGTTGTCATTCGTTGTAGAAGAAGTATGCACCCATTCCCAGATTTATGTGCTAGTAATCTTGATCCTGGTGGATAACAGACTCTTCAAGTGTTGTTCTTCAAGGAGTTGCAGTATTTCCAAGAAGATTGGGTCTGAATGCTGGAAGGAAACGAAATCGACATCAAACTCGGTGTCGAATTTCATTGCCGCAAGAGTTCCTGCTGGAATCGCCATTAGAGCACCTGCAAGAGAAAAAATGAAGATCAAGTGAAAAGAAACTGAAAGCGCGTGACGGAGGTCGAAGAAAACCTAGATATAAGGTTTTTCAGAATATGAATCGACAAACTCCGTTCAACGAAAAATAAAATAATTCTTCGATCTGAGGTCGATGAAGTAATTTGCAGTTAAATAATTCGTCGAGCATTGAAGACATTTCGTCGAGCTCCGTTTGACGAAAGTTTTCTGAATTAGATTCGTCGATCTCCGGTCGACAAACACAACTTCACTCACAGAGAGTTCGTCGAGCTCCGTTCGACGAATATCTCAAGAACTTTCCCCAGTTCGTCGAGCTCCGTTCGATGAACTTTGGCAAATTCATCAAGTGTAGACAGAACTTAAACTAAGGCTTCTCCATTGATCATTCCAAGCTTATTTATAAAGAACAAGTGATTTTTTTCATCCAAGGGTTTGGTGAAAATATCAGCTCTTTGTAAATTAGTGTAGATATAGACAAGTTTAATTTTGTTTTTTTTTCTACACACTCTCTAATGAATGATGTCTAATGTCTATATGCTTGGTCCTACTGTGATGGACTGGATTCTGTGCTATGGATATAGAACTTGTGTTGTCATATAGTACATTTGAATTATTTAAGTGAAACTATAGTCTAGGAGTTGGTTTTGACTCCACAACATCTGGGAACAACAACTGCCAGCAGCTATGTATTCTGCTTCAGCTGTTGATGTAGACATAGATGACTGCTGTAACGCCCCGAAACTCAAGGGAGCAAAAGGGGGACGTTTTGGGCCAGTTTGGGTTCTGGCAACAGGCACACGGCGTGGGACACGGGCGTGTCCCAGGGCGTGTCGACCCGTGTCGACACTTAGCCGCGAAGTCGTCGAGATTCTCTCGACGATTCGTTGAGACTGGGCACACGGCCTGCGACACGGGCGTGTCGCAGGGCGTGTCGACCCGTGTCGACACTTAACCGCGAAGTCGTCGAGATTTTCTCGACGATTCGTTGAGACATGGCACACGGCCTGAGACACAGGCGTGTCGCAGGGCGTGTCGACCCGTGTCGACGATCGTCCCGGGGAGTCGACGAGATTCACTCGACGATTCGTCGAGACAAGGCACACGGCCTAGGACACGGGCGTGTCCAAGGCCGTGTCATCAGATCGACGATTTTCGCTCGACGAAATGTCGAGACCGTGTACACGGCCTGGGGTCCAGGCGTGTCAAGGTGACACGGGTAAGGACACGGCCGTATCCTAGAACCCGTGCAGTGCTCGGGTTGATTTTGGGGAAAAATCATGGGGTACACGGCCGGCCACACGGCCGTGTGAGGTGGAACACGGGCGTGTCAGCTCGAACACGGGCGTGTTCGATACCCGTGTGAGGTTCCAGGAGATTCGATTTTGACGGCGAATGAGGCACACGGCCCTGGACACGGGCGTGTGCCAGGCCGTGTTCGGTCCAGATTGGGCATTTCAGCCGCGAATCAAAGCCGTTCGTTTCCTTATTTTGAGATCCAACGGCTGGGGGTCGTTCCTGAAGGGATATACCCAGGTTTGGGCTTTCAAAACCCTTACTTTTTCTTAAGTGTTCTCTTTTTAAAGCCTTAGAGAGAGAGGAGAGCCAAGGGAGGAAGAAGGAGATAGATCCCGCCATTGGAGGAGCTTCGGAGCTCCGAATCGCGAGCCGACTCCGGATCCACGGAGGCAACGCTAGTGCGGTGGTTTTCATCCGATTACTTTTCCATGGCGCCAAAGAGGAACGCAAGGGTAACGATCCTCATCTTGAGCATGAGTAGCTCTCTTTCTTAGCATAGGAAGCCCGCTCTCGCGAGTTTGCGGAGAGTTGGAGGCGTTCCTTCGGGTAGATATGTGAAGTCCCCGTTGTTTAGAGTCCGTAAGCGAGAACGGACATAGGCATGATGTGTGAAGCCTACCCGGACATGTTGGTCTGGATCGGTGATGTTGCATTGCATAATGCCGGAGAAGACTCCGTGCTATTGGTTGTTTTTCGGGTTTTCTACGCGGTAGATTGCAGCAGGGAGCCTTGGGGACTAACCCAAAGGTGCACCCGGAAAACTGGGCGGATACGAGATCTTGCCAACTTGGTTGCTTGAGAGCCAACTTGAACATAACCGGGTTATGTGACTTGTGATGGAAATGGGACTCGGCGGAAGTTTGACCCGCGCAAATGGCTTAAATTGTCGTTGCGATGTGAGCACGGGTTAGATGGAACCGTACCCGTTCTATGTCGTTCGGTTAAAGAGACCTAAAGGCACGTGGCACTTCCCGTTGGCATAGATTAGGGTCTTCGGCGGTCAATGGCTTAAATTGTCATGACCCAGGCCAGGAAGACAAATTGCTCATAGGTTTGGCCATCCAAGTGGCGGTGGTGAGTCCGGAATGTCTATGGCTTTAATTGACGTGACAACGACCGGTTCACCGAGAATGTGCCCTGAGAGCACGGGACGTGTGGCCGTGCGAGCCAACGTCTGTGATGTATTGGCTATTGATATAAATTGCTCGCTTATGCTAATGAAATGCAGGGAAGGAGCATCGTCGCCCCGAGTTGGGGGCGGGATCGTTATAATTTGGTCAGCATTGCTGACCGTTGCCTTGTTTTGCCACCGTGGGGTGGTTTGTTGCTTGCAGGTGCAGCTGGAGCAAGCGGTCAATAGCGGGCTAAAGCCCTTTTTGCGAAGCCGGCCCTCGAAGGCCCAAATGGAAGTGTTTACAGTTTTATTCATGTATGACCGGCCTGCGTGTCGTGGTTTGTAAAACATGTAATATTCAAGTGAAACGCTTTGTAAGGCCTTAAGGCTTGTTTTGGGTATTTTGTATAACATTCCTATTGTGTATTAGTGGACATTCGTGCTTTGATGCTGGGTTCTTTGTTACAACTTTTATAAAATGCTTCCGCTAGAATGCTCTGTGTAGGACGTTGAGATTGGTTGGATGGTTTCCATAAGTAACCACCCGGTCTGTCTGTGGCATACGGCGTCGGGCCCCGGCCGGACCTACTGCTATATGCTATGTGACGGATAGGGGGTGTTACAATTTGGTATCAGACTACTGGTTTTGGTTGGGCTTAAACTGAATTCGTGGTCGAATTCTTTTTAAGGGGTGGTGAGCACATTGTGTGTGTCATCGTAATAATAGTAAAAAGAACCCATGAATGTCCACTTAGGAATGAAAATACTCGTGTTTGAGGAACCTGCGTGTTCCTATAATTGCTATTTTCAATTTATGTGGTCGCTTAACGGTGTTTTGTACCACTATAGGTGACCAGAAGTGGTGTTGGGCCGTCAGAACGCCGAGTTTCTGAGGCTAGTAGTGCACCGGATGTTGCTCCTGCAACACCTCTGTCGGCTGAAAATATACGGTTGGTGGCTGAAGCGGTGTTGGCCGTGATAAATGCGCAGCCTGCAAGGCAAACGCAGCAGCCCGCTCCTGTGATGGAGCAAGAACCTCTTCAAGAGGCTGAGCCGAGGAGAGTGGAGCAAGTGGTTGTAGAACCGGTGGGGCCGAGGAGGGCAACGGAGAGGCAGCTTAAGCATGTAATGAGCTTTAACCCTCCGTTATTCTCGGGGTTGGGAACCCCATCTCAGGCTGAAGACTGGCTCTCCAGGGTGAAGAGAGTCATGACAGCGACGGAGACGGAGGAGTGGCAAATGACCACCATCGCTACGTTCCTTTTGGACTGTGAAGCGAGGATGTGGTGGGAAGGATTGGAGCTGCACTTACTGAGAGGTAGGCAACTTGGTGATGTCTCGATGGAGGAGTTCTCGAGATTATTTTTGGCTAGATACCTCCCTTCGACGCAGAAGATAGCGTTGGAGAATGAGTTCCTGAAGTTGGTACAGGGTGAGAGGAGCGTGGATGAATATCTCCACGAGTTTACTCGTCTGAGTCGTTATGCTAGCTCCACCATCATGGATAAGGAGCGCAAGACCAATCGCTTCTATGAAGGGTTGAGAGATGAGTTGAGGTTACTACTCTCGGGGCCGATGACGCAGGGTTTCTTAACCTTGGTCAATACTTCCCGATCCTTGGAGAAGGACATGAAGAACGTACAAGCAAAGAAAGGCTTGGGTGATAGAAAATCTGAATTCAAAGTGCCGACTACTTCAAAGTCCGGCTATCGGAGGGCTTTCAAGAAGCATAGGACTTCGGGTCCAGCTCCTTCTGGTGCTTCTGGGGCGACTACGAGTCGGACCCCGGGCGCGTGTTTTACATGTGGAAAGACGGGGCATTTCGCCCGTGATTGTTGGAGCGGACGTCCTAAGTCCGAGTGGAAGCCGGGAGCTACTTATGAAGAGAAGGGAAAGGCGGTGGAGTCGACCGCATCCCATTATGCTCCGGCCCAACCAAGGGTCTATAATCTTGGCCAACAGGAGGCCATCAAACAAGCTGATGTGGTGACAGGTACGGTTTAATTTATAGCAAGTCAATTTCTTTAAATACTTGTTATGCACATGTTAGCTTACCACTGCTTGTTTAGGATTTGTATTGATTTGTGAAAATCCGGCACGAGCACTCTTCGATACGGGAGCTTCACACTCCTTCTTGTCCGAAGGATTTATATCACGCATCGGAGTCCCTTCTTCGATGACGAAGGATAAGTTGGTTGTGTTGTTTCCCAACGGGTGTTCGATGCGAGCGGATAGGATCTGCGATGTTAGGACTCGTATTGGGGAGCAGGAGTTCGACCTGCGGGCGTCTTTACTTCCGTTAGTGGAGTTCGACGTCATATTTGGCATGGACTGGCTCTCGGAGCAGCAGGCCCATATAGATTGCGGTAGCAAGGAAGTTAAGCTGGGAGCGAGTCGTGAGACGACTTTTACGGGCTTAAAGGGGTCGAGCAAGACGTTGATGTCTGCTCTTCAGGTGGTGAAGGCGGTTCGTGCTGGAGCAGAACTGTTCTTTACACTAGTGGAGGTTGCAAAGCCGAAGCCCGCGTTGGATTGTATTTCAGTGGTATCGGAATACCCTGATGTGTTCCCCGCGGATCTTCCTGGAGCCCCGCCTCAGCGGGAGATAGATTTTACGATCGAGCTAGTGCCAGGTGCAAAGCCTGTGTCACGATCTCCTTATCGGCTAGCGCCTAAGGAAATGGCGGAGCTGAAAGTTCAACTGTAAGAGTTGTTGGAGCAAGGGTATGTGCGCCCGAGTTCTTCGCCTTGGAGCGCACCGGTCCTCTTTGTTAAGAAGAAGGACGGAAGCTTGAGGCTATGTATTTATTATCGGGAGCTAAACAAGCTGACGGAGAAGAACAAGTACCCGATCCCCCGGATTGATGATCTTTTTGATCAGTTAGTCGGGTCGACGGTGTACTCGAAGTTAGATCTAAAGACTGGGTACTATCAGCTGCGAATAAGGGAGAGTGATACCCCGAAGACAGCGTTTAGTATGAGATACGAGCATTATGAGTTTACGGTCATGCCATTTGGGCTGACTAATGCGCCGTCAGTGTTCATGGATTTGATGAACAGGACGTTCAGGGAGTACTTGGACCATTTCATGATCGTCTTCATCGACGATATTTTGGTGTACTCGCAAAGTGAGGAAGATCACTTCAAGCATCTTCATTTGGTGTTGGAAACGCTAAGGAGAAACCATTTGTATGCCAAGTTCTCGAAGTGCGAGTTTTGGCTGTCCTCAGTGGCGTTCCTCGGTCATATAGTGAGTGGAGAGGGTATTGCTGTGGATCCGGCGAAGATTGTTGCGATACGGGAGTGGCCTGAGCTTGCTACTGTAGCGGAAGTCCGGAGTTTTCTGGGGCTTGCCGGCTATTATAGGCGCTTCGTAGAGAACTTCTCGCGGATCGCGTTACCTCTCACTACTTTGACGAGGAAGGAGCATAAGTTCGTTTGGACGCCGGAGTGCGCGCGAGCTTTTGAGGAGTTGAAGTGTCGGTTGACCACGGCGCCTGTGCTGAGTTCGCCATGTGGAACCGAAGGCTATGAGATATATAGCGATGCTTCAGGCAGCGGTTTGGGTTGCGTGCTACTGCAGCACGGAAGCGTGATAGCTTATGGCTCGAGACAGCTAAAAGTGCACGAGAGGAATTATCCGGTCCATGACTTGGAGTTAGCGGCCGTGATTTTTGCTTTGAAGCTGTGGAGGCACTATTTGTACGGTGTGAAGATTGATATCTACACCGATCACAAGAGCCTGAAGTATCTTATTGATCAAAAAGATCTGAATATGCGGCAGCGTAGATGGATGGAGTTCCTGGGGGACTATACGTTCAAGATCCACTACGTGCCTGGCAAAGGGAATGCGGTTGCGGACGTGTTGAGTCGCCGAGCCCCAGCTCAAGCCAATTGGCTATCGGTGCACGATGAGCGGTTGGTGCGAGAGTTCGAGGCGTTGGAGATTGTCTGTGTGGACAGGCAATCAAGTGCTGAAGCAGTTCTGAATTGGACTGAAGTCCAATATGACCTGGCTGATCGTATTCGGCAGGCTTTGGATATGGATGCTCATATGAAGCAATTCATGGTGGAGGCTCTGGATGGGTCAAATTCCCAATTCGTGATGGAGGACAGATTGCTGTGGAAAGACGGTCGTTTGTGCGTCCCAAGTGTGGGCAATTTACGGGTGGAGTTGTTGTACGAGGCACACCATACCAAGTACTCGATTCACCCGGGGAGCACGAAGATGTACCGTGATGTGAAGAAACTGTTTTGGTGGCCGGTTTTAAAGAAGGATGTGGCGCTATACGTAGCGAAGTGCCAAACTTGCGCCTTGGTAAAGGCGGAGTGCCAAAAGACGGGAGGATTTCTTAAGTCCTTGCCTATTCCGGAGTGGAAATTCGACGACATCTCTATGGACTTTGTGCACAGTTTGCCAAGGTCGCAAAAGGGGAACGACCCCATTTGGGTGGTTGTTGATCGATTAACGAAGGTGTCGCATTTTATTCCACATAGGAAGGATGATCCGGTGGAGAAGTTGGCAAAGCTTTATGTGGATAACATAGTACGGCTTCATGGTGTGCCCCGCAGCATCGTGAGTGACCGAGATGGGCGGTTCACGTCCAATGATTGGAGGCTTGTGCAGCAAATGTTGGGAACGAAGCTAAAATTCAGCACAGCCTTCGATCCGCAAACGGATGGGCAGACCGAGAGGGTCAATCGAACCATGGAAGACATGCTTCGCATGTGTGTCTTGGATTTTGGAAAGCAATGGGAAGACCACCTTTATTTGGTGGAGTTCGCCTACAACAACAGCTACCAAGCGAGTATTCAGATGGCGCCTTTCGAGGCCCTATATGGTAGGAAATGTCGCACGCCGTTGTCTTGGTTAGAAACGGGTGAGTCAAAGTTGTATAAGCGATCGGAAGTGGATGATGCTACTTCTTTGGTGCGAACCATTCGGGAGAGGTTGCTTATCGCTCAGGACCGGCAAGCAAAGTACTATAATGCCAAGCACAGGAATGTGGAGTTCGCTGTGGGCGATTATGTATACTTAAAGATCAAGCCGTTCAAGGGTGTCTCGCGGGTGCGGCGATTGAAAAAGCTAAGCCCAAGATACCTTGGACCATTTGAGGTTCTGGAGCGAGTTGGGGAAGCGGCCTATCGGTTGAAGCTTTTAGTGGAGCTTAGTGGATTACATGATGTGTTCCACATTTCGGTACTTCGGAAGGCGGTGCAAGAGCCTACGCAAGTGATCGCGGTTAATCAAGTGTCGGTGGATAGTGGGCTAACGACAAAGGTCAAACCCGTGCGGATCGAGGACTCGGAGGTCAAGCGGCTACGCAATAAAGAGATCAGGATGGTCAAGGTCCGGTGGGACAATTGCAGTCGTGAGGAGCTCTCTTGGGAGCGAGAGCAGACTATGCTTGACGAGTATCCGGAGTTGTTCCGCTCAGGTACAAAATTTTGATTTTGTACATGTCTTTCCTTTATGTAATTTCGTGGGTGAAATTCTTTTAAGAGGGGGAGAGTTGTAACGCCCCGAAACTCAAGGGAGCAAAAGGGGGACGTTTTGGGCCAGTTTGGGTTCTGGCAGCAGGCACACGGCCTAGGACACGGGCGTGTCCCAGGGCGTGTCGACCCGTGTCGACACTTAGCCGCGAAGTCGTCGAGATTCTCTCGACGATTCGTTGAGACTGGGCACACGGCCTGCGACACGGGCGTGTCGCAGGGCGTGTCGACCCGTGTCGACACTTAGCCGCGGAGTCGTCGAGATTTTCTCGACGATTCGTTGAGATATGGCACACGTCCTGAGACACGGGCGTGTCGCAGGGCGTGTCGACCCGTGTCGACGATCGTCCCGGGGAGTCGACGAGATTCACTCGACGATTCGTCGAGACAAGGCACACGGCCTAGGACACGGGCGTGTCCAAGGCCGTGTCATCAGATCGACGATTTTCGCTCGATGAAATGTCGAGACCGTGTACACGGCCTGGGGTCCAGGCGTGTCAAGGTGACACGGGTAAGGACACGGGCGTGTCCTAGAACCCGTGCAGTGCTCGGGTTGATTTTGGGGAAAAATCATGGGGTACACGGCCGACCACACGGCCGTGTGAGGTGGAACACGGGCGTGTCAGCTCCAACACGGGCGTGTTCGATACCCGTGTGAGGTTCCAGGAGATTCGATTTTGACGGCGAATGAGGCACACGGCCCTGGACATGGGCGTGTGCCAGGCCGTGTTCGGTCCAGATTGGGCATTTCAGCCCCGAATCAAAGCCGTTCGTTTCCTTATTTTGTGATCCAACGGCTGGGGGTCATTCCTGAAGGGATATACCCGGGTTTGGGCTTTCAAAACCCTTACTTTTTCTTAAGTGTTCTCTTTCTAAAGCCTTAGAGAGAGAGGAGAGCCAAGGGAGGAAGACGGAGCTAGATCCCGCCATTGGAGGAGCTTCGTAGCTCCGAATCGCGAGCCGACTCCGGATCCACGGAGGCAACGCTAGTGCGGTGGTTTTCATCCGATTACTTTTCCATGGCGCCAAAGAGGAATGCAAGGGTAACGATCCTCATCTTGAGCATGAATAGCTCTCTTTCTTAGCATAGGAAGCCCGCTCTCGCGAGTTTGCGGAGAGTTGGAGGCGTTCCTTCGGGTAGATATGTGAAGTCCCCGTTTTTTAGAGTCCGTAAGCGAGAACGGACATAGGCATGATGTGTGAAGCCTACCCGGACATGTTGGTCTGGATCGGTGATGCTGCATTGCATAATGCCGGAGAAGACTCCGTGCTATTGGTTATTTTTCGGGTTTTCTACGCGGTAGATTGCAACAGGGAGCCTTGGGGACTAACCCAAAGGTGCACCCAGAAAACTGGGCGGATACGAGATCTTGCCAACTTGGTGGCTTGAGAGCCAACTTGAACATAACCGGGTTATGTGACTTGTGATGGAAATGGGACTCGGCGGAAGTTTGACCCGCGCAAATGGCTTAAATTGTCGTTGCGATGTGAGCACGGGTTAGATGGAACCGTACCCGTTCTATGTCGTTCGGTTAAAGAGAACTAAAGGCACGTGGCACTTACCGTTGGCATAGATTAGGGTCTTCGGCGGTCAATGGCTTAAATTGTCGTGACCCAGGCCAGGAAGACAAATTGCTCATAGGTTTGGCCGTCCAAGTGGCGGTGGTGAGTCCGGAATGTCTATGGCTTTAATTGACGTGACAATGACCGGTTCACCGAGAATGTGCCCTGAGAGCATGGGACGTGTGGCCGTGCGAGCCAACGTCTGTGATGTATTGGCTATTGATATAAATTGCTCGCTTATGCTAATGAAATGCAGGGAAGGAGCATCGCCGCCCCGAGTTGGGGGCGGGATCGTTATAATTTGGTCAGCATTGCTGACCGTTGCCTTGTTTTGCCACCGTGCGGTGGTTTGTTGCTTGCAGGTGCAACTGGACCAAACGGTCAATAGCGGGCTAAAGCCCTTTTTGCGAAGCCGGCCCTCGAAGGCCCAAATGGAAGTGCTTACTGGTTTATTCATGTATGACCGGCCTGCGTGCCGTGGTTTGTAAAACATATAATATTCAAGTGAAACGCTTTGTAAGGCCTTAAGGCTTGTTTTGGGTATTTTGTATAACATTCCTATTGTGTATTAGTGGACATTCGTGCATTGATGCTGGGTTTTTTGTTACAACTTTTATAAAATTCTTCCGCTAGAATGCTCTGTGTAGGACGTTGAGATTGGTTGGATGGTTTCCATAAGTAACCACCCGGTCTGTCTGTGGCATACGGCGTCGGGCCCTGGCCGGACCTACTGCTATATGCTATGTGACGGATAGGGGGTGTTACAACTGCTTCTTACAAAACCAAGAGACTAATCTCATACCAAGGAACTGACAAGTTCCTGAGGTACTTTTCCTATCAACCCTGCATCCAGCAAAGTCAGCATCTGAATATCCAGTTAAATCAAATTCTGACTCTGTAGGATACCATAGGCCTAGACTGGGACAACTCTTTATATATCTCAAAATTCTTTTTAGAAAAATTAGGTAAGATTCTTTAGGGTTCATTTGGAACCTAGCACAAAGACATGTGGCAAACATGATATCAGGTCTGCAAGCTGTAAGATACAATAAGGAACCAACAATGCCCCTATATAAATTCTGGTCAACAGGTTTCCCATGTGGATCAGAATCTATTACAGCATTAGTAGTCATAGGTGTTTTCTTTGCCGAGGCATCAGCCATCCCAAACTTCTTAAGAAGCTCTTTAACACACTTAGCTTGGGAGATGAAGATGCCATCAGGTAGCTGCTTCACTTGGAGACCAAGGAAGTAGGAGAGCTCACCCATGCTACTCATCTCAAACTTAGAATGCATGAGGTCAGAAAACCTCTTGCATAGTTTAGAGTCAATAGATCCAAATATGATGTCATCCACATAGATTTATACTAACAAGATTTTATCCTTATGACGTCTAGTGAATAGTGTTTTATCTACTATGCCTCTAGTAAAATTATGCTCTATCAGTAAGCTAGCTAGGGTCTCACACCAAGCTCTTGGAGCTTACTTTAGACCATAGAGGGCTTTATGCAGTCTAAATACATAAGAGGGATGAGTTGGAGAAAAAAACCTGGAGGTTGTTCAACATACACCTCTTCTTTTAGTATTCCATTTAGAAAAGCACTCTTTACATCCATCTGATATACCTTGAACTTCTTGTAGGCAACATAGGCAAGAAAGATTCTGATTGCCTCTAACCTTGTAACTAGTGTAAAGGTTTGATCATAGTCTATGCCTTCTTCTTGCCTATATCCTTGAGCAACAAGCCTAGCCTTATTTCTCAAAATTTCACCTTGGGCATCTAGTTTGTTTCTATATACCCATTTAGTTCCAATTACTGGGTAGTCATGGGTCTTGGAACCAAATCCCAAACTCTACATCTCTCAAACTGGTTGAGTTCCACTTGCATAGAAATGATCCAGTGGGGATCTTGCTCAGCATCATATATGGATTGAGGCTCAACTTGAGAGAGAAAACAGACATGCATCAAGTCTTGGTTGAGTTGATGCCTTGTCTGTACACCTACTATTATGTCTCCAATCACTTGGGATCTAGGGTGATCCCTTAGTGTGACAAGATCAGTGGGTGGAGTTGGTTCAACAACAATATTTTGATTTAATTCCTCTTGTGCAATTATGTTTGCTGTTGGATGAAGTTCAGTCACTTCAGTGCTTTCTTCTTCAGTATCTTCATCAACTTGTGGAGAAGGATGTGTTGGAGACTCTTGGGTGAGGTTTAGTTCACCTAATTTCTCACACAAGTGAGGTACCTGCAAAAGATTACTGGTAGAAATCTCTTTCTCCTTATAAAACATGTTAGTTTCATCAAAGGTAACATATATAGATTCCTCAATTTTTAAGGTTGATTTATTGAACACCCTATAAGCTTTGCTTACTTGGGAATATCCTAGAAAGATTCCCTCTTCAGCCTTAGCTTCAAACTTTCTAATGTATTTCTTGTTATTATTATGTATATAGCATACACATCCAAATACTTTAAAATATGTGATTTTAGGTTTCTTCCCTTTAAGTAATTCATAGGGAGTCCTATTCTTTAGTTTACGTATCAGGCTTCTGTTCAGTATATAATTTGCTGTGCTTACAGCCTCTGCCTAAAAGGATAGGGGCATGTAGGCATCTGCAAGTAATGTGCCTACAACTTCAATTAGGGTCATATTTTTCCTTTCAGCTACCCCATTTTGTTGGGGAGTTCTAGGAGCTGAGAAGCTGTGCCTGATACCTTCCTTCTCACAGAACTCAAGCATAAGAAGAGACTCAAACTATGTACCATGATCACTTCTGATCAATGCAACATGAGTAGAGCACTCAATCTGTATAGTCCTGAGAAAATCTGTAAACATTTTAAAGGTATCTGACTTAGATCTCAGAAAGAACACCCAAGTGAACCTTGAGAAGTCATCTACAATAACTAAAGTGTAGGATTTCCCTCCTAGGCTTTGTACAGCAATGGGTCCAAAGAGATCCATGTGTAGCAGGTACAAGATCCTAGGTGAATCACTTTTATTTACTGATTTAAAGCTAGATTTAGTTTGCTTGCCTAGTTGACAAGCTCTGCATAGGCCTTCCTTCTTGTATGGACCAGAAGGTAAACCTCTTACAAGACTGTCTTTAGATATCCTAGCAATGTTTTTCATGTTTACATATCCTAGTCTTTTATGCCATAATTCTTTTTGATTGCAAACTATATTAAGCAAACAAATACCTGAATTGGCAGAATAGAAATCAACTAAATAAATGTTTCCTTATCTATTTCCAATTAAAACATTTTGTTTTTCTTTATTAGAAATAATACAAGTTTTTGAGTTGAAATGTACCTGATAACCTTCATCACATAATTGTCTTATGGAGATGAGGTTATGCTTGAGACCACTTACATAGGTCACTTTCTTGAAGGTGACTGCTCCAATTTTCACTTCTCCATAGCCTTCTGATTGGCCACACTTTGAACCACCAAAGATTACCTTTGGTCCCAGCTTGGACTTTTAATTGATTAAATTGTCCTTGCTGCTAGTCATATATTTGGAGCATCCACTGTCTAGGTACCATAGTTGATTAACTACTGGAAAACCCTTTTCCTGCAATGAAATCAGTTAGTTGTTCTTGACCCAGGTTACCTCGGGTCCTTTATATTGCTGATATGAAAAACTAGATATCACAGAAAATTCTGGTTGAGATTTGTATCCTAATGGATGATATCTTCTGGGTGGAATTATCCAATCAGCTAATGGATTAAATGGTTTTCTAGATTTAATGGAGTGGTTGTTATGGTCATAATTTTTATTAAGTCTTTATGGTTTCGACAAAATGTTGTGAGTTCGTCGACCAGAGTTCGACAAATTGGGATGAGATCGTCGATCTCTACCTAGAGAATGAACATAGTCATTTTCTATGCCCCACGTTCGTCGATCTCTGCTCGACGAACCATACAAAGTTCGTCGATCGCAGTAAGATGAATAATTATAGTTAAACTCTACATTCAAAGTTCGTCGACTAGGGTTTGACGAACTGGCCACATTTCGTCGATCTGAGTTCGACGAAATCTGCTGAACTTTGTTTTTACCTAAGGTTTTCTGATTTCAGTTATTTTGACTTTTTGAGTTAGGCATTTGTTCTGTGGTTTGTTTGTTGGTTATTATTTCTTTCCCTTTAGCAGAAACAAATTTAATGGGTGTGTATAAAATATTCTTCTTGAGAATGGGGGACAAACTTGATGATGCACCCAAGCCCGACATGCCATTTAGTCTAGCATTAACAGTGCTTGTAATGTTCATCAGCTTGAGGCTTCTCCCATAGAGAGATTCCTCAAGTTGTTTGGCCTCACATAGCTCAGTTTTTAAAGAAATAATTTGTTCATTAGCTAATGTGAGTTTATCTTTTAGCCTATTGTTTTCAGAAATAACATTTTCTTGGTTTTCTAGTGTTTCCCTAAGTGTCTTAACTTCTTTTTCTGAATTTATCAGATCAATGCACATGGTTTTAAATTCAGATTTGAATGAATCAGAACTATAATCAAAAGAAGAAAGTACCTGGTCAGCTTCAGATTCTAAAGCTTCTTCACTGTCAGATGCATCTTCATCTGACTGGCTTCTGGAGGTATCAATGGACATGAGGCACACTTCTTTGGCCCTTGCCTCTTCTTCTTCTTCACTGGAGCTGGAAGATGAGGATTCACCTTCTGTTTCACTCCAGCTTTCAGCTACAAAGCCTTTCTCCTTCTTTTTATATTTGTTGGAAGAAGGCATGCCGCTTTGCTGTCTTCTAGAATCCTTCTCTCTTCTCTTCTCCTTCTTCTAATTTTCTGTACATTCTGAGAGGAAGTGTCCAGGTTTCCTGCATCCAAAGAAAACCACATCTTTAGTGGGGGTTTTATCATACCTTGGCTTGTCATCCTGCCTGGATGACTTTCTTCTGAAGTCTTTCTTTGCCATTTTGTAGAATCTTCTGGCAAATAGACTCATCAACTCTTCATTGATTGTTGGAGTCTCTGTCTCCTCAACAGCCTTAAATGTAATGTTGTGCTCCGTCCTTGCTGGTGGAGGTGTTCTCTGCTCAGCTGCTTCTCTGGATTTGATGAGCTGCTCATAGGACTTTAGTTTTCCTAAAAGAGATTCAGTGGAAATCTCATTTAGGCTCCTGGCCTCATTGATGGGCCAGATCCTTGAATCTCATGCGCTTGGAAAGCACATGAGGATCTTGTCATTCACCTCTATGAGGGTGATGTCTTTGTCTAATATCTTTAGCTCAAGATGATTGAGCTCAACCTATTGTACATATCTGCTACTGATTCTGCTTCCTCCTTCTTGAAATTCTCATATTGGGATATGAGATTGGATCTTCTGTCTTTCCTTTCATCTGCAGATCCAGCAACCATTTGGTTAAGGGATTCCCAAATGGCCTTTGCTGATGTGCATTCAGCCACCTTATGGAATATGTCATCAGACATAGTTTGGGTCAGAATATTCATAGCTTTAGCATCAGCAACTCTAGATTTCTTCTGGGCTTCAGTCCACTCAGTTGGTGGTACTGCATGAGTGTTGGATGTTGCTGTAGAGGTAGATGCTTGAGGGGGACCTGTCAAGATAGAGTTGTAGATAACTTCATCAATAGAGTTCATATACAATTTAATTCTTGCCTTCCAGATGACAAACTTGTTTAGATTGCATACTGGAGGTCTGGTGCTTGCATAGTCTTTGTTCTGTGCCATGCTGTGTGTATAATTCTAATAGAAATAAAAAGGCAGATCTAACTCAGGATCTTTGGTTCAAGGGTTAGCTTGTACAACCAAAGGAACCTTGCTCCGATACCAATTGAAAGTTAGGGGTTAGATCTGGAATACTCTAGAGGGGGGGGGGGGGTGAATAGTATATCCTTAAAAACTTTACAACTTTTTTTGTAAATAAAATCTTCATAGTTAACAATCCTAAATTAAATTAATCTACTACAGGTGCTGCAGAAAATAGATTAACTATCCCAGACACAGCAAAAACCTAACTAGCACGGCCACAACAAGAACAAAAGAAAAGGGCAATACAGACAACACAAGAATTTTATAGTGGTTCCCCAACCTGGGTACATCTACTCTTCTACCACCCTGGTAGGAATCCACTCAGGTTTTTGATCAGGTGACTGCCACCAATGAGCTTTTAATCAGGTGCTCAAAAACCAAACCTCAAGTCTTTTGGGCAGGTGACTTGCAACCAGGAATAACTTTTGAAGGGAGTTAAGAACCCTTTATATAGTGGGGCTGAGAGATTGATTTTTTTCTCTTTCTCAAATACAACTGAGAAAACTTAAGTGTATCTTGATGTTAGCAAAGGCTCCCCCTGAGATGTAGAATGGTTCAGGAAGTTGGAGCTTTGCTGCAGGGTGATAGGCCTTCAAACTGTTGCTTTGACCAGATGAGCTCCAGGAACTTCTTGACAGATATTGTAGTTGTTGTCCTTTGAAGAATCCTGGAAGAAGACAGAAGAAGTCTCTTGATTTTGATTAGCTGTTCTTCTTCTTCTTTAGATTTCTTTGATGTTTCTGGTCTAGGGCTTTCTCCATTTTTTGTGTCTTGGTTTTTCTGTCGACTGATGATTTTGATGATTGCCCTGTGTCGTGTAGAAGAGAAGGAACAATTCATTTTTATATTTTCCACATAAATTTCATTTCGAAATTTGAATTCCTCTCTGCATTCTTTGTTGATGGCCTTGGGAATATTTGCATTGATTTGTTTCCCCAACTGTCCCATTGAAAAACGACAAGCAATAATCCTGATGAAGTCCATAATCAATGATGCATCTAACGGTAATATTAAGAGTATTTTAGCATTGATTACTCAGGAATTGTTGCAATAGATTAAGGACAGGGAGGAAAATAACCAAGTCTGGTTCTTCACAGAATTCGTCGATCTGGGTCCAAAGTTCGTCAAGCTGAGAAGTCAAGTTCGTCAACCAGATAATGGTTGTTCGTCGAGCTGGGATCCAAGATCGCCAAACTAAGAACAGAACTTCTTACTCTGGAGCCTTGCCATTTCTGTGCATCAAGATCGTCGAGCTGAGAATGTGACTTCGTCGACCTAATAATAGAATTCCATTTTTCTTGGACTTAAGAATGTTGAAGTAATGTGTCCAAAAATCGTTGACCTGAGAACTAGTTTGGTCGAGCTGAGAACTTCTAACTATTTCTTGCCAACTGTGGTCTGAGTTCGCCGAGTTCAGAAGGCCAAGTTCGTCGACTAGAGTGTGAAGCTGGACTTCAAATACTTGGATGTTTCTGGAATAAGATGTTGAAGTAGAATATCCAGAGATCATCGACCTGAGAACTAGGTTCGTCGACCTGAGAACTAAGTTCGTCGACTGGAGTTAAGTGTGAAGAATTCTGGACTTGGTGTTGAAGTATACTCTAGAATTCGTCGACCTGAGATTCAAGTTCGTCGAGCTCAGCTCAAAGAATCTTCTCTGATTTCGTCGAGCTGAGCACGACTTTCGTCGACCTGAGTTCGACGAACGTCGAACTCATTTTCCGAGTCTTTGATATTTATCTAAGTCTTGAGTCTTTTGCAATCTGTTGATGGCTGGTCCATATGGTGCTGATTCTAAGGACATGGCCTAGACTCTAGGACGCATACATGACCCTGGCTACACATGTTGGGTCAAACATCCTAACTTAGTGAACCTAGCCCAAATCCAACTAGGGATCCAACAATTTTCTGCATCGTATTCTGTATGCAAGGCGTTGAGAGCATTGAGTGAGCATGCCTCACTCAACGCTATCTTACTTAGCCATTTCTGCTTCTTCAGCACCTTAAGCGTTGACAGCATTGAGTGATCATGCCTCACTCAACGCTTTTTTGCTTTAACAAATTATGTGTCATGGCGTTGAGTGAATATACTTCACTCAATGCTTTCTGCCTTAGCCAGATTTTCTGTTTTAGAATCCAGTTTGAGCTCGACGAACTTAGAACATAGTTCGATGAACTTTGAGCTCAGCTTGACGAAAAGGTGATAGCTCAGTTTGACGAACTTTGAGTTTAGTTCGACGAACATTGAGCTCAGCTCGATGAATAAGCGAAAGTTCAACTCGATGAACTTAGGCCTTAGTTTGGCGAACTCTGAGCTTAGCTATTCAACTATTTTGAAGCTAAGTCGTTGAGTGAGTCAGCTATACTCAATGTCTGTGGACTTAGCCACTTTTCAGCTCATTTCTCTTTAGGCTTTGACTGTATTAGCCTGACTCACAATTTTTTGTTGTATGGCATTGAGTGAGTTGACTTCACTTATTGCTTGTGGACTTAGCCACACTCTAAGCTTGCTACGTAATGGCTTTGACTGAATAGGCTTTACTCAGCTCTATAAGTCCTCTAACATTGAGTGAATGATCTTCACTCAACGCCTGTGGACTTATACAGTTTTCTGTCTTTCAACCACTTACATAAGAAATTACCTAACTTAGCCACTTAGGCTTCCTGTCCCATCATTGCTTACCCGGACAATCTACAATAATTAATCTTGAACATAAGTTAGATCACAACAAATGTATACATTGTTTGCTGGTCCTTCAAATTTAGGTCATTTGGATCAATGGACCCAACAATCTCCCTCTATTTGAAATAGTCAAAACCTAAGCCAGTGTATACACTAACAAATCTATGATATATATATATATATATATATATATATATATATATATATATATATATATATATATATATATATATATATATATATATATATATATATATATAACACATCATCACAGCATAATTTAGATAAATCATAGACATATCAAATGATGTAGTGGATGAGTCAAAATCATAGCAATTTATGAGTTAGACAGATCATAATTATAGTGAATGATTGTTCTATTTAATCATATAGGGTATAAATGTTGGTGCAATTTAAACAAAGTGTCACATCCCTAGAACTATAAGCAGAACCTGAAATATTTTAATTTTCAGGTTCCCTTATCATAATCCCACTGCTTCTAGATTTCTTTGTCGGCTTGTCTTCTGCTCCAGCTATTTTCTTTTCCTTCTTATCAGCTTCATCAGCATCCTAAGCTGTAGTAGCTCTAGCTTCATCTTCAGCTTCACCTTTATCCTTTTGTCTCTCAAAATACCTGAAGGGCTTGGGCAAGTAATTATATGGTTCCACAGCATCAAGAGTGAGAAGATTTGCCTTTTTGTTCCTCTAGAAAATCCCTCTTTCCGTGTCCCTCTTTTCCATCTTATCCCATTTGATCTTTTTATATCATTTACCTATGTTTGATTTCGTATTTTTGACCTGATCCAAAGCAAGCAAGATGATGGATCTGGACTCTGGGCTCCACTGCTCGAAATCATGTCTTTTGCCCATTTCTTCTCTATATTTTCTCTTTCTAATCCTGACTTCCTCTTCAGCTTCAGCAGTTTCTGCAGTCATTTCTCTTGTCTGTAGTGCCTGGTTTACATTGGGGTTGAAGGAGGGAATTTTAGCAGTAGTGAGCTACACTCCCCACTGATTACCAGCACTATTATGATCTTCTATATACATCCCATACTCTTGATTATCTTAAGCAAGTTCTTTATTCAAAGTTTATAGTACTTGAGCAGGCACCATTGGGATATTGTCATATTCCACCGGCTCTAATCCCAATGATCCTCTCACAACATTTGTTGCCGAGACCATGTTTTCAGTATTGATCCATATGACCTCTCTCCCTATTTTTGGCTTCTTCAATTAAAGTATTAGTCTTGGAGCTGCTTGCCTTTCTTCTTTCTACTTCTATGTAGTTCACTCCTGCAGTGACATGATTCTTGACTTCCAACATGTGGTCATCAAGCATCATGGTGCAGGCATCCATGTTTGTGAAAATTTCAGTGTTCTGTTCACTTCTCATAATTTTGTCATTTTCATGGATTGTCACACTATTCTTGGCCCAAGTTACTTGATTTTCTATGATAATAGCAAGGTTCTGTCCCGACACATCCAGTTTCTCCATTGTAAAGTCTACAGCTTGAGTAGCTCTTGTGAAGAATTTAATTGTTTCTCGTTTCAGCAGATTAAGTTCAAATCTTATAGATTTGATCTCAGTTGTCGGATCATTTCAAATATCCTTGAGGGCATCATCCACGTAATATTGTCGTGCCCTCCTTTGCTCATCTAGCAGACCTTTCCATTATGCAAGGAAGATAGGTGGAATCTGGTTTATTGAGCTGATGTACCTTCATCAGGAACTTCCCTGACCTCTTCCTTCTCATCAGATTCAGGCTCATTTGCATCTGTTTCACTTTCTGGAGCATATGACTCTCTTCTTGATATTGAGGAATCAATTTTAAGAAATTCCTTCTGAGCAGGGAGTTCAGATTGAATCTCCCCCTCACCTCCTGCCATGCACTCCTTGGCATGCATATCAGCAGTAGTACCTTCTGCTTCAATAGGCTGATTATCCTTGGGTTGTACCTGAAGAGTCTCCCCACAACTAATGCATCTTGCATTATCTCTTCCACAAGATGCTCCCCCTCAGCCATTGCAGACTGTTCCTTATCAAATGCTATTTCCATAACTTCCTCTAGTAGATGCCCCCCCCCCCCTCACTCTGAAGGTTGGAAACTTTAGCATCATCAGGTGTAGGTAGGTGATCATCTGTATCAACATGCCTGGAAGCATCTTCCTTCATTTCTGTAGAGATCTTGTTAAAAATTTACTCTACTATTTGCCCAACATCCTTAGCTGAAGGCAAATCATCTCCTTCCTCTACATCAGATCCAACTAACTCAGCAGCAGTTTCATCAACTTCAGGAATAATATCTGACTCTAGTCTGCTTACACGACTAAGAGGGGTAAGATCAGAAGAGGCAGATACCTGAATATTTATGTCCCTCCTGGACTCTTCAGCAGATGAAGATAGTTCAGGATTATGAGGCTCTTCTTCCTCAGATGAGCTGCTAGAGGAGCTGGTCTCAGTAGTAGCAATTCTATTACCCTTCCTTTCCACAGCTTCTGGACCACGGGGCTGAAGGACTATGTCCTATCTTTCAAGCATCCTGGTATCCATTCTTATCATGTGATGTATTCTTGCACCAAGCTTCAGATTCACAATTTCTAGGACTGTTTCTCACAGATATAGTGAAAGGAATCTCCCCAAATTATTTCAACCATGCAATCCATTATTCTTTCAAACAACACTCTTCCCTAATCAGTTCTCTTGGACAGCATGACCCTTGCCATTAGTTCAAACATCCTCTTTGAGATTTTATTATGGAAGCCGGTTTTGCATATCAGAGCTTTCTGATGAGATCAACTAGAAACTTACCTCTCAAGTTAAGTTCTTTCCTTAGAATTGATCCGGTGGTGTGCTTGGAAAGTCCACACTATTTCATTGTCGATTTTACATTATCCAGCAACAGCTCTTCTTTGTTCTCAGTTGTAGAGAGATTTGGAAACTGCAGAGCTTTGCTGACCCTTCTAGGAGTAATCTTGATCTTCTTCCCCCTTACTATGGTCTTAACTTTACCTGCCGAAGAATCTGCTTTGGTGTTGGTAATCAACTCTAGCACTTCTATCTTCCACAGAAGACAGGGTTCCGTCAGGACGAAGGCTAGGTCAGATTTATGTAGAAGATTAAACACCTGCTGAACTTCTTCCAGAGCATCAACGAATACATTGTGAACCACCTCTGCTACTTTGAAGAGGAAATCTTGTCCCTTGGGCGCCATTTCGCCTGAGAATTTGAGAAGGCTGGCAAAAATGGCTTTTCGTCGATTCAGTGAATACGGGCAGAAGAAGGCAAGGAATAGGTACTTGGCTTATTGCACAAGCACTTCTATTTATATGTATTCCTAAAAAGAAGGCGGAAAGTCACTAATCTATTTTTTTTATTAATCTTGATCAATGGCCAGGATTGAAACCCGATACATATCTGCATGCCATCTTTTCTACAATTTTTGTTGAGTGAGCATGTTTTGCTCAACATCTATTTTCTTTATTAATTAAATTTTCAACTAGCCCTTAACTGTGTTGGCATAACTTGAAGGGGTAATATAGACCTGTAGTACACATTCTAAAATGTGTTCTATTGGGGTGCAGTGAGACATAATTTCAATATCCTTACATTAATTTTAACTGAGAGTGTATTATTCCCCAACCTCAATTGACTAAACCAAATTTTGATACTTATCTAACCTAGTATTCCATATGTAATATGTCTTTGGGTATGTTGAGACTAGTTACTTCTTGTGGCATGGTGAGCATGTGAGCAACTAACATATTTATTAAGAAGAGTTATTTAGATTAATGGTTTTACATCTTCTCTGTCATTTGTTTCAATTACCATATCTCTTACATGTGTAATCAATTTTGCAATTAAATAGTAGAATTAAAGAAAAGTGAATTCTACTTATCTCTGCTCTGTAGACTTGAAGGCCATAGTGTATTCATAGTCTTTGAGCATACTAGCAATCTTGCTTCTGATCTATAGCCTTTGATGTTCATCTGTCTTTCCTTTGCAAGCTCCCCCTTAATAATTGCACTTGTCTTTGACATCTTATGCATGATTATAAGTTGAATCATCTTTTGTACCTAGACTTGGGTCTGGTACATTTATGTCCAAGGACCATAAATGGCTATGGCCACTTGGACTATCCCGCAAGACAAAATTACCTTACCTTAGGAACACAAGTTGACTCGGGTCCTAGGTTCTTGTTAGTATGAAAATGCAAATGTCTACCTATAGGAGCCCAGTAAGGAAGACTTTTTCTTGCCTATGGCACACTAGGGTTGTGCCAACAATCTATGATAAAGTGGCCCACTTTGCAACAAAACCATCACTCATGCATATTATATCTTCTCTTCTAAGCAAGTCTGGCAGCATGGTGGACTACAGATTGAATAGAAGGAAGATTAGCTTCCTTGTTCCAATTTCTCTTAGCCACAGTCTGACTGAGAGTGAGTCTGTCATGAGAATAGCACGGTTTTTCACAAGGTCTACCAACAGTAGTTCTCTTTATAGGGGAAATGCTATTGGTGCCCTTAGAAGATTCCAGGACTTGCTTCCTAGCAGATTTACCCTTGGTCAGAGTGTGTGTAGGGAGACTTTGAGAAAAGGCCACTGCCTTGCTCAAGAGTGATGAAGTTGGTGCATTAAATAAAAAAGGTCCAGGATGGGACTTTTGTACTTTTTCATGAGGAGCCTTCTGAGCACTCAGTCACATGTCCTTTCTTATTCCATTATAAGGAACATTTGTAGTCTTACAAGGAAGATTCCCACACCTCCAGTGACAACACTTACAGTCATGGTCATGCCTTTTGGATGAGTGAATTACCTTGTAAAAGGTTAACTGAGGCCTGACAGGAGCTTGACCTCTTCTCTGAGATTGGATAACTTTAGAGATCCAATCGGACTCAGATTTTCTCTTGATAGCATCTATCTTAACGAAATTGGCCACAATCCTCTTCTCCCTTTCAAGTCTCTCTTCAAGATCCTTGATAATAGAGTCCTTATATTTTATGGACTCAACATGGATATCTACCATGATCTTTAGATGGGTTTCTTCCCTCTCTTTTAGACATAACAAAGATGAAGCTTCATCCTGCTGGGAAGCAGTAATCCGTAGGGAGGCTATTTCCTCTACTTGTTTCTTAACAAAAAACTTGCTTTTTTTGAAAGCTTTCAGAAGGGCAGCATGATTTTCAATCAATTGATTGATATCATCTTCTGATAGAGGACTCTCATCATCACTTGATAAGGATGCATCAGAGACTGAGCAGGACTCATATCTAGACTATGAGGATAAGCTAGATGAGGAATATACCTGACTTTGTCTAGGCTTATCCTGGTAGAATCCTTATTCTGGGGTAGTTGTCAGTTCACAGCTTCTGCATTCACCTTCCTCAACTTCATCCCCCTCTAAGTCACTATCTGAGTGTGATAGATGGGCCCTGATCTTTGCTCTTGTATCTGGAAAGATATGGTCTTCTGCAAGTGCAGCTAGTAGTCCAATGGTCTTCTTGTCATTTTTGCTGATCTGAAGCTTCATTGATCTCCACACCTTATGGTTCCTTTTTGAACACATAAGATAAAACCCTTTTATCTATCCTTTGAGGTCTACTCAGACTATTAGGTCCTTTTTGAGAAACCTTCTTCTGATACCACTTGAAAGTTTTCATTTCAAGGATAGCTAAATCACCTAGGGGACGGTGAATAGGTTTCTTAGTCCTTAGTGACTAACTTTTATTTCCCTTTAGTTTGTTGTTATATTGGTTGGTTAATTTCTGCTTTCAAGATGAGTTACCTATACAAAGAAAACCAACACAACAGAGTACATAAAGTTTTATAGTGGTTCCCCAATCTTTGGGTACAACCACTCTCCTCCCAACTTGCCAACTTCTTATTGGTCAAGGCACTTCTCCAAAACAATACTCTAAAAAGCTTACACCTCAGATCCCTCAGAATCTCTCAGTCTTCTCCAAGACTTACACCTCAGCCACAAGGGCCTACACTCAGTGATACCACTATCACCTACCTCAGGAAATTAAGCCTATCACTCAGGATATGGAGGATAGCCCTACCTCAGAGCAAACTTGCTCCTACAAATCAGAGAGATACACTCTCCTACAGCTCAAGCACAAGTGCCCTACCACTCAGAGATCAACCGACCACCTACCTCAGAGCAAGTTTCCTACAACCTCTCAGATCCCCAAAGGATCCTACAAGATGGAAGTGGGTTGTTGAGATTCGTGATTAGACACAAGAGGAATTCTTCTATGCCAATCAACCTTAGGTGAGTTAGGCTCACCCCCACTTTGACATCATGAATGTTTTCATGTGTCTACTTTTCTGGACTATGTACACCATAGTCCCAACTACTTCACAACAACATGTATATCCACTTGTGCTGGAAGTGACTTGCAGAATACTGTTCTGCTCGTTTCTGAGCTGAACCAAAAGCTCAATCCTCTCTTCTTCACAGCAACAGTGATGTATATGCTCTGGCTTATGCTGGAAGTAACGTGTAGATCAGTTTCTCTACCTTTCTGAACTGAGGTAACTGCTCAACTCTATCTCCTTCTTCACAGCTCCCCAAGAGAATATTTTTAGGATTTGTTGGCTAGATCTATGAATGACTTGCAGCAAGGGTCGGCCCTAGCTGCGATCTTTTTCTCAGTAAATCACCCTGAGCTTGCTAGCTAGTGTAGATGAAGTTGCCACCAACAATCTTACTGTTGAAGATGTTGATGTCAAAAACTAACTTGTTATGCCTCTAGACTTGCTATCTTGGGCTCACTGTTCTTCAGCCACTGCAATGGCGATTCCAAAGAATTACTGTAACAGCTCCTCTTTCTATAAAGAGCTTCTCCTTTTATTTAATGTAACCCAACGACTCTTTTATTAGTGGATCTCACTCCATTAAAGCTGGCTGCATCCTTGCTTTAACGCCTAACTGACGTACAATAGGTCTACAATGCCTTTTGTCAGGTATTGTGGCTTTGCCGCTAACAGTTTGAATATTGTTGACTTTTTGACTTACTGACATCAGCACCAGAAGACTTAGTCATAATTCAAGCATCAGTTGTATAGGAATTGAGTGAGTGAGCTTCACCCAATGCCAAAGTACTTAGACAGTTTTACTATCTCTTGGGATTTAGTGAGTTACCTTCACTTAACGACAAACTACTTAGAATATAGATCTGTTTCTAGGCGTTGAGTGATTCAGCTTCACTCAATGCCATCTTGCTTTCTCAGCTTTCTGCTGCTTGGCATTGACTGAGTGAGCATCAGTCAATGCAAATACCTTAGACAAAATTCTGTCTTCACTAGGCGTTGATAGCATTGAGTGAGTAATGCACACTCAACGCTTTTTTTCCTTAACAGTTTCTGCAGCCTATTCTGTATGTAAGGCATTGAGAGCATTGAGTGAGCATGCCTCACTCAACGCTTTCTGCCTTAGCCATTTCAGCTTCTTCAACATCTTAAGTGTTGACAACATTGAGTGAGCATGCCTTACTCAATGCTTTTAGGTTTAACAAATTCTGTATCATGGCATTGAGAGCATTGTGTAAGACCCTTTTTTTCTTTTTCAAACCCCGGGGTCTTATGCCCAGAACCGTCGTATTGCGGTGGCCCCGACACTCGGGAAAGCTGCCACTACAAAATGTCGATTCTGTCGGCCTTTTCGATCATCACAGAGACAGGAGTAATAACGAATGAAATATAATTTAGTCCACAAACATCATATATAAGGAGAAACAACACAAGTCCATATATAAAGAAGAAAAAGAGTACTGCAAAAGAACGGTACAAACGAAATATAAACGAGCTTAAGCCTGGTACATTAGATCCTCACTACAATCTCGCGGAAGCTATATGAAGACTAATCACTCACAGAGCTAGTCACCGGTGATCCGGTACTAGACTGGCCCACCTCCATGCACACCGTGCTCCAATGGTGCTAGTCCCTGAGTTGCTGGTCCCTGTCTCCCATCCGGAGCCCCTGTAATGTTGTGGTCCGAAAACCATTAGTCATAAAGACTAAGTCCTATCATACCCTAACCCTCCCCCATGGCTCCTAGGCACCGAGCGGGGAGGAGGAAAGTGAAGATACAAAGATGGAGAGTAAGCAAAGCAGGTGATAGTAGAACTAGTCTAGCAGTTATTTATATTGTATAAACAACTAAGGAAGAAAGGTACAAGCTTGCAATTCTATAATAATATGCATTCAGGTAAGCAGCATATATAAGAAAGGCAAGATAAGAAGTAACATTAACTTATATGAATGCCCATACAAACTTATAAGTTAAGGGGTCTTCTGCAAGGCTCCCATCGTATAAAAAGTCTCATACCAATTTATACATTCGGCTGTCGGTTATATGCAAGTATGAGTGTAGTGATATACTATGCCATGATTCATCCAATTGCAAGTCACGCACACGACTCTATGCGCACAAACCTTTAGTTCCCCCTATTTGGGCAGCTAGCTTCACTCCCAGGAACCTCCGTAGTGGCAAACGGAGACAGTGGGTCGTGCCCCCCACTCCTAGGCGGGTATCCACACTACCAGGCCTAGCCCTTTCGTACGCCCCTAGAAGAACACAATCTAGAGTATCTGTATACTAATGTTGGCCATATCCACCAGACTATCTTTGGCTAAGTGTCCCACACTGCCTAGTCAACGTATCGACGTAAGTGTGAATGACCGTCCAATACTGATGACCCACTGTTGAAATTTGTGAAGTGGATGTCGTTGACGGGATAGGCCAGGGCGGCCTGAGCAGACAGAGTCGGCGGACTAGGCGGACTGGGCGGACTGCTGTTATGCCGCCTGGTGGAATGTCTGGTGGAAGCTGGCTGTTCTTCTGAGCGGGTTATGCAGACTATGTCCGCGGCTTGGGAGGTCTGTTATATGCGGATAGGGTGTTGGATGATTTGTTTAGCCAAGGAGCGGCCTAAGCGGATGCAGGTTCGCGGACTGGTGTACTTTGCTCAGTGGTCGTGTTGCAAGCAAGTGTTAACAGGCGGATTGGGTGCTATCCGTAGAAGGCTTGCGGACTGGCATGTCCGCGGTGTTCATAGTTGCGGACTGGCCTTAGAGTTTGGCTAAGGCCTTGCCGAACTCTGGTAGTACAACACTGCTGTTGCTGTGGCGGACTTGTGTGTGGAGTCCGGCAGATGACCATTGCGTTGGGCAGACGTGCAAGTAGCTTGGCGACTGCTTTGCTTTGGCAGGTTTTGGTGGTCTGTGTTGCTTGGTTGTTTGGCGGACGGATTTATGTGCACCGAACTCACGTTAGGCCTTTTGGTGATTCTGGACTTGGTCAAACTCTGTGACAAGACCAGGGTGTCCGCAGTATCCGCCAAGCCCGCTGTTGACCGGGCGGACTGCCTTTGGTCGTGGTCTTGTGGCGGATGGAGGTGTTGCTGCGATGATATGCGGACTTTCTCTTGGTATGCGGACAGTCACTGAAGGGGGATGCTGTCCTGTGGTGTTTGGAGGCTTTGCGGGCTGATGCCTTGTCCGCATAGCCTGGGCGTACTGTTGAGGGTTTGCCCAAAGTTGTCTTGCTCCTGGCAGTTTGGTCCTTGGAATCTAGCTAAGTCCTTGCGGACTCAGCGGATGGTGTTTTTCTAGCGCGCGAGCTGGGGTGATGTCTCTATCTCTAGGGCGGTGACCACACTCCTCACCTTGCCTATAAATAGGACCCCCCGACACGTATACAGTAACTGAGTGAACAGTAAGTGGGGCTTGGGCAAATTGCTGCGGTCTGCATTTTTCTGTCCGCGCGGGTTGAGTAGAACTGACGGTTTTCTGTGTGCAGGTCACGCGGGTAGCTTCAAGGAGGCAGGAGTTTGGCTGTGACTTCGGTCAAGTACTTGGAAGTGTGCGGTCTCTACGGTTTCAGCAGGTCACTCTGCGGCTTGTCAGTTCTCTGCTTCAACATTTGCAAGTTCCAATAACCTGTCTGCCAGGCGCAGGCAGGTAGGCGGTCTGTTCTTCAGTTCATCAGCAGTAGGCGAATAATGGTGTGTCCGCACGGCCTCGCGGCTTCGGCGGACTCCATGTCTATTCGGCGGATTGTAGCTTCAGCTCGGGCGGGTTCGGTGGACTTGGCGACTTGGCGCTCTCGGCGGTTTCCAGTGCTGTCCGCCCGGCTTGTTTTTTGTGTTTCCTATTGTAGCTTGTATACTAGCAAAATCATGTCTCGCTACGTATACCTCGCCTTCTAAATAAGATTAATGTATAAAAGATCTGCTTGTTATTCCATGGGATTGGTGTGTTGAGCTTTCTCCATGGTTTTTTCCGGTAGATCAAAGTGTGAACTGGGTAGTGCCGAAGATATTAATTTGTAGTTTGGGCTATCTTGCTAACCACTTTGAAAAATTTTAACATGGTATCAGAGGGAGGTTCAGTTGCTTGAGCGGTCTTCAACCATGTTGTTACTCTGTGCTTGAGTGGTGGTCAACCTGTGCTGGTGCTCTGTGCTTCTGCTAGCCTTAACCAACCGGTTGTTGCAATGGAAGGGAGCTGTGCAAGAGGTCTTGGCATTGAACTCTTAACACCGACTAACTTCAAAAAGTGGAAGTCGTGCATGAAGAGTTATCTTCTTGGTGAGGAGCTATGGGAAGTCGTCGGTGGTGACGATAGACAAGAAGTGACTGCTGCGTTTGGTACTGCTGAGCAGGTTAGGCTCTGGAGAAAAAACAAATGCTAAGGCGGAGTTTATTCTCAGGAGGGCCGTGTCACCAGAACTGTTTGATCACATCATTGGATGTGAGTCGGCTGCTGATATTTGGAAAACCATTGATGAGTTGTTCAATAGGAAGAATGTGGCACGACTTGTTACGTCCCGAATCGTACTAGGCCCCTCGTGCGTGTTTTGAGTCAGGAGTGCTGACTAGGGTTCATGGAGAGTGCTGACAATAGGGCAACACATGTGAAAAGGAGGAGAAATTAGACAAGCATGAGACACGGGTAGAGACACGGGCGTGTCCCTACCCGTGTACGTGTGCGTCGAGTTGAACTCGATGAGGCATGTCCAGATCAGCGAGCTGTGTCGACATCATGTGACACGGGTAGCGACACGGGCGTGTTCCTACCCGTGTGCGTCGAGTTACACTCGACAGGGTGTGTCGAGAATGACGAGCTGTGTCGACACCATGTGACATGGGTAGCGACACGGGCATGTCCCTACATGACACGGGTAGAGACACGGGCGTGTCCCTACCCGTGTGCTCCAGTCGACCATTTTGATCGAGATCGACGAACTGTTGAGATCATCGAAATGTATCCCGAGAAGGACAAGTCCTGGGAACATGGCCATGTCATGTGTATACGGGTCGGGACACGGGTCGGGACACGGGCGTGTCCATACCCGTATCAAGTATTGAACCGACATGGAAACTATCGTTGCTGCTTCGCCAGGCAGGACACGGGTAAGGACAAGGCCGTGTCCCTACCCGTGTCACTTTTTATATATAAGGGAAGAGAAAACCCTAGCCGTTTTCATGCTCATTTCATTCCCTATTTCCTGTGAGAACTGGTGAGAGAGAAAATTGCTGGAGCAAGTTCTACAGGAGAAAATCCGCCATCACCGTGAAGGAGAAGATGTCGCCAAGGAGAATTACGAGATCCATGGCCGAAAATGGAGGAACCGCTGGAATCGATGTGAGTTTCCTACCCTCTCCATTGGTGCTAGATCTGTAGATATCTAGGCGAGACGTCGACTCAAAAGAGTCTTGACATGTGAGAAGATGATTTCTCTAGGGTGAGGCCAATCCGGGGCTTGTGCTCTTGGTTAGTGGTGTCTTCAACCTCTCTGATCTTCTATGTGGAGATGGGGGATGGTTTTGTGAAGAGCAAAGGCCTCTTGAGGTTGAATAAGGGAGGAGATTTTCTCCAATGATTTGGGAAGATCGCCTTGAGGAGGAAGATGAGCCGATGCCATTCATTCCGCCTTAAGATGCGTGCAGAATCTGTATTCTGCGCACAGCGAATTTCATGGCCATTGTTTGGTTTAATATGTCCAGATCTGGGCATACGGCTAAACACGAAAGTTGAAGCCCTTGAAAATACCTTTCTAATGAATTATTGCACGACTTCAGGCGATGTCTGTAGCCACGGGAAAGTCTAAACAAATATGGTGTTCACTAAATCCTGCATGCAGAAATTGTGTTCTGTACGCAGCGGACTTCAAGTCCGATTTGATATAGGATAACTTCAAATCTGGGTTGAGGTCTGAATACGAAAGGTGTGGGCCACGGAAAGACCTTTCCATCATGGAGATACACGCCTTCACTAAATTTCTGTAGCTTCCGGAATCTCCGGTCGAATTTGATGTCCAGATTAAATCTGCACCTAAATTCTGGGCTTTTTATAAGATGGATTTGGATTCGGTGGAATTAATATTGCAAGATACTTGGTTTCGATGAACTCTTATAATTAATCATTTGTTGCATGACTGACGAAGCTTATTAATCAGATTTCATATAATCACATTTTGTAGCAAGCTTATTTGAATAAATTGACTTGATAGGAATTGATAGATTGTTACTTATGTGCATCATGTTCATAATATGTCGTTACATTTGGAAAGAGTGATAGATCTTTATATGCACATCATGTTATAATATGTTGTCATCATTTGGAAAGTCATATAGAAGAATACATCATGTACATGAGTATGTTTGATTAATGAATTGAGTTTAGTAGTCCAATACTTAAAGCGTCGTCTCCCTACGGGTAGTATTGTGAAGGGATGTAGGTGCGGTGTTGACCGTCACTTGTTTGGTTGAGTTGTGATGATGTATGGATGGACGGTTGGGCTATGTCCTCGTGCTTACTTCTGAGGCCCCTTCCTTGTTATGTTGATGTGGCATTTGCATGTGGTGTGAGTCGACACGCGGTGTCGTAATCCTGGGTTAAGGATAGTGTGGCAGGTCTATGGGCTCACCAGTCGTCACACCGACGGGAGTCAACAGTTAGACTTTGGGTGGTTGGGCTGTGTCCTCGGTGTTCATGTCTCGGGGCCCCTTCTGTGCCAAGTGAACGGTTGGGCTGTGTCCTCGTGCTTACTTCCGAGGCCCCTTCCGGGTCACACAAGGCCAGTTCGGGCTGTGTTCTTGGTGCACACCTACCCAAGACCCCGCTGGGCCATAGTACGCATGGGCTCCGCTGTTGTGTTCTTAGCGTTGAGGCATACGGAGGCCTAGGTGAAGTAGTGTGGATACCCGCCTAGTAGTAGAAGTGCCCGTTCTACTATCAGCGCCTGGCCACGGCGGGTGATGCCTGAGAGGTTAGCTACCTGCTCGAAAAGTGGGAACTATAGTCTGTGTAGACATAGCAATTGCATGAGTGTGATCATGGGTGAGTCATTGCATAGCATTCATAGCATTACATAACATTGCACAACAAGATCCTCATCGTATAAGTTTGTATGAGCACTCTTATACGATGAGTTACCTTTATGTACCCGATCCTTAACTTATAAGTTTGTGTGGGCATTCTTATAAGTTAAGTCACATTCCTGCTGTTACTTATACATGTTAGTTTGTTGTAGCTCTTAAATATTTGCTAGTTCATGTTATTGTTACTCATACACTACTACCACCTGCTTGTACTTCCTTTTCTTGCATACATATTATATACTGTACTCTTGTTCCTTTTCCCCGCCCGATGCCGAGGAGTCACCGGGGGAGCAGATGTGAAACGACTTAGTCGTTTCGACTAACGGTTGCTACGTCTTCCTTTTTAGGAGGTCACGCCGTAGGTAGACTAGCCGCAGACTACACAGCAGGACAGCCAGGCCAGGATGATAGGGCCTGAAGTGACGGTGCTGTCGATACCGTCGGTTATGGATGTTAGTATTTTGATACTCTGATGTAGCCCGTTTGGGCAATGTTTAGCTGTACTCTGATATATTGTAGAAGCATGTTTTAGCTTCTCCTTTATTGATGTATTTGGACATTATTACTTAGTGTGGATTTTGACTTCTCTTGCTTATCATATTTGGTTGGGTTGGCATGTTCTATTGATATTGTTGTAGCCGACGGAATAGGCGTCTTGTGGTACAGGTTAGCCCGTGTGCTAATGCTACCGCAAGGAGACTGTTACGGGCATAAGACTCCCCCTTCGTGCCGTGTTTTGGAATCCGGGAGGTGGGGGGTCTTACAAATGGTATCAGTTTGCCACGATCCTCAACTAAAGAAGTCATTCAACAATGGTGCCACCCCCGTTTGATTAGTCAGTTTGGGGACAAACTGACTTAGTGGAAGCAGTGGTGTGCCCATATGTAATTCATGCTATGTATGTCCAACTTTGACCTTAAGATTAGCCAACCTGACCATACGTTTGCATTTTATGTGTAGATTCCAGCGCTCGTTGAGCAGGTGAGAGGCACTCCTATGCCCTCTTTACCCACTCCCACTCAGTTCCAACAATCTGAGTTGGGGCAGACGCTCACTGCCATCCTCGATGCTTTTAGGGCGCAGTAGCCCCCGGTGCAACAACAGGACCCGAGCTCCAACTGGCTGAGCACCTTCCAGGCTCTCTCCCCTCCCGTCTACCTTGGGACGGAGTCAGCCGTACGTACAGAGGAATAGCTAGACACGATTCAGGAGTTGTTGGCTGGTATCCGTTGCCCGGCCAACATGGCAGTGACATTGGCGGTGTCCGTCTTGGAATCACATGCTAAGAGGTGGTGGAAGTCCCTCATGGGCCTACCTTCCAAGGTCGGGTCTACACAGAGATAAGTTGGAGTGAATTCTCGGGTGTTTTCTTGGAGCACTTTATCCATACATCGGCTCGAGATGAGCTTGAGCAGAGGTTTCTTCTACTAAAGCAGGGATCAAAGTCGGTTACGGAATACCAGCGGGAATTCCAGAATCTCACAAGGTTTTGTGATGTCTTATGAGTTGGATGACAGAGGTTCTGCCAAGCACTTCTACAAAGGGCTGCGAGATCCCCTAAGGCAGTCCATTTTGTTTATAACAGATGGAAGCTTGGCGGAGATCATTGATATGGCAAAAATATTGGAGGCGGACCAGTTGGGATGTAGTAAGAGACCTACGGAGGACGTGATGGAAGCCGGCCCATGGAATAGAAGGAGGCGAGACTTCAGAGGAGGAAGAGGATATCAAAGAGGTGGAGGGCGTGTCCACCGAAACTATAGGGTGGAGCATCCGGTTCCGCAGCCGCCTGCGTTGCCTCCACCCCCACAGCCTCAGCAATTCAACAACCCGAAGGGCGTCGTGGGCTGGTGTGCTTCGAATGCAACCATCCGGGCCACATCCGATGTTTCTGCCCGCAGTTATATGTGAACGTCCCTCCTGCTCTCCCTCCTTCTCTCCCTCCAGCAGCCCCACGAGGACGGGGATATATGCATGGTCGAGGACGAGGACCGCGAGGAGGTAACCCCGGCGCTGCTAGGGATCAGGTGTACGCGCTTGACAGGACGCAGGAACGGAACCCACAAGATGTGATTGCAGGTATGATTTAATTAATTAACATATTTTCAGTGTCTAACTTGAATTGTTTAAGACTTACTAGACACCTAGCAATAAGTTTTGGTTGTTGATACTTAGGCACCGTGATTGTTGGCGGGAAGACGGCCTATGCGCTGTTCGATACCGGTGCCTCACAATCCTTTGTGTCCGAGGATTTCATAAAAGACATGGAGGGTGTACAGTACTTCACTGGCATAGGCCGACGTGTACGCCTTCCGGATGGCTCGGAGATGATCGCAACCGCCAAGTGCGAGTTGGAGTTATTTATTGATGGGAAGGCCTTTGATACGCCGGCCATGGTTCTGAGAATGCCGGAGTTTGACATCATTTTGGGCATGGCATGGCTGGACTGGCACTTTGTGAGGATCGACTGTGCGGAGAAGCAGATCTATTTGAGACATTGAGACTCTGACGTCATCTTCCAAGGTATTGGCTTCGTGCCTCACATGATGTTATCTTACGTCCAGGTTGTAAAAGATCATATGAAGGGGGACGAGGTCTTCATAATCTGGTTCGAGTTGACGGAAGAAGCATTGGAATTAAAGGATGTACGGGTTGTGCGGGATTTTCCCGAGGTATTTCCTGAGAAGCTACCAGGATTACCTTCGCATAGAGAGGTTGACTTCCAGATTAATCTAGTACCAGGTGCCAAGCCTGTATCCAAGGCTCCATATAGAATGGCCCCAAAGGAACTCGCGGAATTTAGAGTTCAATTGCAAGAACTGGTGGAGTCAGGGTTCGTTCGCCCCAGTTCATCACCTGGGGAGCCCCTGTACTGTTCGTGAAGAAGAAGGATGGAACCATACGTTTGTGCATAGATTATCGGGAACTCAATCGGTTGACGGTGCGGAACACTTATCCGCTACCTCGGATTGAGGAGTTGTTCGATCAACTAGTGGGGGCACATTGGTTTTCTAAACTGGATTTGCGCTCTAGATACTATCAGTTGAGGATTCGAGAAGGGGACATCCAGAAAACGGCCTTCAGTTCGAGATATGGTTTGTATGAGTTCATAGTAATGTCGTTTGGGCTCACAAATGCCCCTTCGGCCTTCATGAGCCTGATCAACAAGGTGTTTGAACCGTATTTGGACATCTTCGTCATTGTTTTCATCGACGACATCTTGGTCTACTCAAAGACGGAGGAGGAGCATGTCGATCACTTGACCTTGGTTTTGAAGAAATTGAAGGAGCACGCCATGTACGCCAAGTTTAGCAAGTGTGAATTCTGTCTTAAGGAGGTTACTTTCTTGGGCATGTGATCAGCGGGGCAGGATTAGTAGTGGATCCAGCAAAGGTGCGAGCCGTGAAGGAGTGGTCGCCCTTGAAGTCAGAAGGCCGATGTGAGGAGTTTATTTGGACTTGCCGGGTACTACTGCAAGTTTGTGAAAGGATTTTCAAAGGTTGCCCTTCCTCTTACCTCATTGACGAAGAAAGGTGTGCCATTTGAGTGGACTCCCCAATGTGAAACGGTGTTCCAAGAGCTGAAGGATAGGCTTACCTCCGCCCCCATCCTAGCACTTCCTTCTGGGAAGGAAGGATTTCAGGTTTACACTGATGCATCGTATCAAGGGATGGGAGCGGTACTGAAGCAGCACGGGCACGTGATCGCATATGCTTCAAGACAGTTAAAGAAACATGAAATTAATTACCCGGTCCATGATTTGGAGTTGGGTGCAGTGGTGTTCGCTTTGAAGGTCTGGAGGCATTATCTATATGGCGTCCATTGTGAGATCTTTTCCGATCACAAAAACTTGAAGTATGTCCACACTCAGAAGGAGTTGAACCTGAGACAACGGTGGTGGTTGGAATTTTATGCGACTATGAGTTCACCATGGACTACCACCCAGGGAAAGCGAACTCGGTAGACGATGCCTTAAGTAGAAAAGTGCCAGGCTCTAGCCTAGAATCTCGGTTGATGAGTATGGAGTTGGCTCGGATGATCGAGGAGATGGAAATTACTCTAGTATTCAAGGCTCCTTCGGCAGATTATGCGGAGTATTTGGCCAGCATGAGCATAGTTTGTGATATCCGGGACCGGATTCGGGTGGAGCAAGGATGGATGCGGCCTTGGCTCCGACAATCAAGGAAATTGAAGATGGGACCACCGATGAGTACACACTAAAAGACGGCCTCGTTTATTTTGTGGCCGGCTCTATATTCCCAAGGGCGGCAAAATCCGGGAGGATATCTTGAGAGAGGCACATTCCTCTCAATATTCTGTACACCCGGGTATTGCCAAGATGTACGCCGGCTTACGGAAGACCATGTGCTGGCCAGGAATGAAGAAGGATGTTCATTACAATGTTACACATTGCGAAGCTTGTCAAAGAGTGAAGGCTGAATGCAGGAGTCCCGTTGGTTTGTTGCAGTCGTTGCCAATCCCCGAATGAATGTTCGAGGATATCTCCATGGACTTTGTCCATGGGCTACCTCGTTCCCGCTCCGGGAATGATTCAGTATGGGTTATTGTTGATCGACTGACAAAGGTGGCCCGGTTCAATCCAATGAATAAGGAAGCACACGTGGATGTTTTGGTACGTCTTTTTGTGGAGCAATTTGTATGGTATCATGGCGTGCCCAGGAAAATTGTTTCGGATCGGGATGGTCGGTTTACTTCCAATGAGTGGAAGGCGGTACAGGCATATTTGGGCTCACGCCTTACCTTCAACACCGCATTTCATCCTCAGACGGACGGGCAGTCTGAAAGGACCATTAGGACATTGGAGGATCTGCTGAGATTATGTGTGTTGGACAGAGGAGAGCCGTTGGAAAGGCTCTTGACCATGGTGGAATTTTCCTACAATAATAGCCATCAGGAGAGCATCGGTATGGCGCCCCATGAAGCTCTTTACGAAAGAAGGTGCAGGACCCCCTTGTCTTGGGTGCAGGATGAAGATCCGAAAGCATTGGGAAATGAATATATAGATGATACTGATGCGGCGGTCAGATTGATACGGGATCGCATGTTGGAGGCTCAAAGTCGGCAGGTGAAATATTACAATAAAAAGCACCGGATGGTGGAGTTCCAAGTGGGCGATAAAGTGTTCCTCAAGATTCGACCGATGCATGGAGTGTCGCGGGTACGTGGGGTGAAAATGCTCAGCCCAAGGTATGTTGGGCCTTATACTATACTAGAAAGGATTGGCCCGTTGGCCTATCAGTTGGAGTTACCAACAGAACTAGAGAATCTCCACGACGTGTTCCATGTGTCGTCGCTTCAAAAAGCACTGTTGCGGCCCGACCAATATATTCCCACTACTGATGGTGCAGTGGCGTCAGATAGGTCTGTGCGACTAGAGCCAGTGCGGATTTTTGACAGTGAGACAAGAACTTTCCGCCGCAAAAGTGTTCCCTTGGTGAAGGTAATATGGTCCAACCATGGGAAGGAGGAGTACACATGGGAGCCATTGGATTTGATGCAGCAACACTACCCGAAGTTGTTTGCTCAAGGTAATTTTTATTTAAAAGCATATGTTGAATTTTCCGTTATGCTTTTCTCCCCACAGCCTAAGCCTGATTTCGGGGACGAAATCTTTTATTTTGTTCATAGGATTTGTAACGTCCCGAATCGCATTAGGCCCCTCGTGCGTGTTTTGAGTCAGGAGAGCTGACTAGGGTTCATGGAGAGTGCTGATAGCTAGGAAGCACATGTGAAAAGGAGGAGAAATTAGACAAGCATGAGACACGGGTAGAGACACGGGCGTGTCCCTACCCGTGTGCGTGTGCGTCGAGTTGAACTCGATGAGGCATGTCGAGATCGGCAAGCTGTGTCGACATCATGTGACACGGGTAGCGACACGGGTGTGTTCCTACCCGTGTGTGTCGAGTTACACTCGATAGGGCGTGTCGAGACTGACGAGCTGTGTCGACACCATGTGACACAAGTAGCGACACGGGCGTGTCCCTACCCGTGTGTGTCGAGTTACACTCGATGAGAGGTGTCGAGATCGACGAACTGCGCGTCGACTTCGATGAATTAACATGACACGGGTAGAGACACGGGCGTGTCCCTACCCGTGTTCTCCAGTCGACCATTTTGATCAAGATCGATGAACTGTTGAGATCGTCGAAATGTATCCCGAGAAGGACACTGCCAGGGAACACAACCGTGTCATGTGGACACGGGTCGGGACACGGGTCGGGACACGCCCGTGTCCCTACCCGTGTCAAGTATTGAACCGACATGGAAACTGTCATTGCTGCTTCGCCAGGCAGGACACGGGTAAGGACACGGCCGTGTCCCTACCCGTGTCACATTTCATATATAAGGGAAGAGAAAACCCTAGCCGTTTTCATGCTCATTTCATTCCCTATTTCCTGTGAGAACTCCTGGTGAGAGAGAAAACTGCTGGAGCAAGTTCTACAGGAGAAAATCCGCCATCACCGTGAAGGAGAAGATGCCGCCAAGGAGAATTACGAGATCCATGGCCAGAAATGGAGGAACCGCTGGAATCGATATGAGTTTCCTACCCTCTCCCTTGGTGCTAAATCTGTAGATATCTAGGCGATACGTCGACTCAAAAGAGTCTTGACATGTGAGAAGATGATTTCTCTAGGGTGAGGCCAATCCGGGCTTGTGCTCTTGGTTAGTGGTGTCTTCAACCTCTCCGATCTTCTATGTGGAGATGGGGGATGGTTTCGTGAAGAGCAAAGGCATCTTGAGGTTGAATAAGGGAGGAGATTTTCTGCAATGATTTGGGAAAATCACTTTGAGGAGGAAGATGAGCCGATGCCGTTCATTCCGCCTTAAGATTCGTGCAGAATCTGTATTCTTCGCGCAGCGAACTTCGTGGCCATTTTTAGGTGTGTTATGCCAGATCTGGGCTTTCGGCTAAACACGAAAGTCGAAGCCCTTGAAAATACCTTTCCAACGAATGGTTGCACGACTTCAGGAGAAGTCTGTAGCCACAGGAAAGTATAAACGAAAATGGTGTTCACTAAATCCTGCATGCAGAAATTGTGTTCTGTATGCAGCGGACTTCAAGTCCGATTTCATATAGGATAACTTCAAATCTGGGTTGAGGTTTGAATACGATAGTTGTGGGCCACAGAAAGACCTTTCCATCGTGGGGTTACACGCCTTCACCGAATTCATGTAGCTTCAGGAATCTCCAGTCGAAGTTGCTGTCCAGATTCAATCTGTACCTAAATTCTGGGCTTTTTATAAGATAGATTTGGATTCGGTGGAATTAATATTGCAAGATACTTGGTTTGGATGAACTCTTATAATTAATCATTTGTTGCATGACTGACGAAGCTTATTAATTAGATTTCGTATAATCACATTGTGTAGCAAGCTTATTTGAAAAAATTGACTTGATAGGAATTGATAGATTGTTACTTATGCGCATCATGTTCATAATATGTCGATACCATTTGGAAAGAGTGATAGATCTTTATATGCGCATCATGTTATAATATGTCATCATCATTTGGAAAGTCATATAGAAGAATACATCATGGCCATGAGTATGTTTGATTAATGAATTGAGTTTAGTAGTCCAATACTTAGAGCGTCGTCTCCCTACGGGTAGTATTGTGAAGGGATGTAGGTGCGGTGTGGACCGTCACTTGTTTGGTTGAGTTGTGAAGAGGTATGGATGGACGGTTGGGCTGTGTCCTCATGCTTACTTCTGTGGCCCCTTCCTTGTTATGTTGATGTGGCATTTGCATGTGGTGTGAGTCGACATGCGGTGTCATAATCCTGGGTTAAGGATAGTGTGGCAGGTCTACGGGCTCGCCAGTCGTCACACCGATGGGAGTCGACAGTTAGACTTTGGGCGGTTGGGCTGTGTCATCGGTGTTCACGTCCCGGGGCCCCTTCCATGCCAAGTGAATGGTTGGGCTGTGTCCTCGTGCTTACTTCCAAGGCCCCTTCCGGGTCACACAAGGCCAGTTCGGGTTGTTTTCTTGGTGCACACCTACCCAAGACCCCGGTGGGCCATAGTACGCATGGGCTCCAATGTTGTGTTCTTAGCGTTGAGGCGTACGGAGGCCTAGGTGAAGTAGTGTGGATACCCGCCTAGTAGTAGAAGTGCTCGTTCTACTGTCACCGTGTAACACCCCTATCCGTCGCATAGCATATAGCAGTAGGTCCGGCCGGGCCCGACGCCATATACTACAGACAGACCGGGTGGTTACTCATGGAAACCATCCAACCAATCATAATGTCCTACACAGAGCATTCTAGCAGAAGCAGATTTATAAAAGTTGCAATAAAGAACCCAACACTAAAGCATGAATGTCCACTAATCCAAAATAGGAATGTTATACAAATACCAACACAAGCCTTAAGACCTTACAAAATATTTCACTTGATATTACATGATTTACAAACCATGGCACGCAGGCCGGTCGTACATGAATAAAACAGTAAACACTTCCAATTAGGCCTTCGAGGGCCGGCTTCGCACTTGGGCTTTAGCCCGCTATTGACTGCTTGGTCCAGCAGCACCTGCAAGCAACAAACCACCACACGGTGGCAAAACAAGGCAACGGTCAGCAATGCTGACCAAATTATAACGATCCCGCCCCCAACTCGGGCGGCGATGCTCCTTCCCTGCATTTCATTAGCATAAGAGAGCAATAAATAACCATTCATTTCATCACATAGACGTTGGCTCGCACGGCCAGACGCCCCATGCTCTCAGGGCACATTCTCGGTGAACCGGTCGATGTCACGTCAATTAAAGCCATAGACATTCCGGACTCACCACCGCCACTTTGACGGCCAAACCTATGAGCATTTTGTCTTCATGGCCTGGGTCACGACAATTTAAGCCATCGACCGCCGAAGACCCTAATCTATGCAAACGGCAAGTGCCACGTACCCTTAGGTCTCTTTAACCGAACGACATAGAACGGGTACGGTTCCATCTAACCCGTGCTCACATCGCAACGATAATTTAAGCCATTTGCGCGTGTCAAACTTCCACCGAGTCCCATTTCCATAACAATTCACATAACCCGGTTATATTCAAGTTGGCTCTCAGGCCACCAAGTTGGCAAGATCACGCATCCGCCCAGTTTTCCGGGTGCATCTTTGGGTTAATCCCCAAGGCTCCCTGCTGCAATCTACCGCGTAGAAAACCCGAAAAACAACCAATAGCACGTAGTCTTCTCCGGCATTTATGCAATGCAACATCACCGATCCAGACCAACATGTCCGGGTAGGCTTCACACATCATGTCTATGTCCGTTATCGCTTACGGACTCTATACAACGGGGACTTCACATATCTACCCGAAGGAACGCCTCCAACTCTCCGCAAACTCGCGAGAGCGGGCTTCCTATGCAAAGAAGGAGAGCTACTCATCCTCAAGAAGAGAATCGTTACCCTTGCATTCTTCTTTGGCGCCGTGGAAAAATAAGCGGATGAAAAGCACCGCAATAGCTTTGCCTCCGTGGATCCGGAGTCGGCTCGCGATTTGGAGCTTCGAAACTCCTCCAATGGCCGGATCTAGCTCCTTCTTCCTTCCTTGGCTCTCCTCTCTCTCTAAGGTTTTAGAGAAATATCCACTCATGAAAAGTGAGGGTTTCTAAGTCCAATCCCGGGTATATCCCTTCAGGAACAACCCCCAGCCGTTGGATCATCAATTAAAGAAATGAACGGCTTTGATTCGGGACTGAAATGCCCAATCTGGACCGCACACGGCCTGGCACACGCCCGTGTCTAGGGCCGTGCGCCTCATTCGCCGTCAAAATTGACTCGCCTGGAACAATACACGGGTATCGAACACGCCCGTGTTCGACCTGACACGCCCGTGTTCCACCTGACACGGCCGTGTGGCCGGCCGTGTACCCCTATAATCTTTCCCACGAAAACAACCCGAGCACTGCACGGGTTCTAGGACACGCCCGTGTCCTTTCCCGTGTCACCTCAACACGCCCGGGCTCCAGGCCGTGTACACGGTCTCGACACTCGACACTTCGTCGAGCGAAGATCGTTGACCTAATGACACGGTCTTGGACACGCCCGTGTCCTAGGCCGTGTGCCTTGTCTCGACACATCGTCGAGCAAAATGTCGACTTCCCGAGACGAGTGTCGACACGGGTTGACACACCCTGCAACACGCCCGTGTCTCAGGTCATGTGCCATGTCTCGACACTTCGTCGAACGCAGAGTGTCGACTTCACGGGCTAAGTGTCGACACGGGTCGACACGCCCTGCGACACGCCCGTGTCGCAGGACGTGTGCCCAGGCTCGACACAATGTCGAGATCAAAATGTCGACTTCCCGGGACGAGTGTCGACACAAGCTTGGCACGCCTTGGGACACGCCCGTGTCCCAGGCCGTGTGCCTGCAGCCAGAACCCAAAACTGGCCCAAAACGTCCCCCATCGCTCCTTTATGTTTCAGGGCGTTATAACTCTCCCCCCTCTTAAAAGAATTTCGTCCTAGAAATTATATAAAGGAAAGACATGTACAAAACCAAAATTTGTACCTGAGTGGAACAACTCCGGATACTCGTCAAGCATAGTCTGCTCTCGCTCCCAGGAGTGCTCCTCACGACCGCAATTGTCCCACCGGACCTTGACCATCCTGATCTCTTTATTACGTAGCCGCTTGACCTCCGAGTCCTCAATCCGCACGGGCTTGACCTTTGTCGTAAACCCACTATCCACCGGCACTTGATCAGCCGCGATCACTTGCGAAGGCTCTTGCACCGCCTTCCGGAGCACCGAAATATGGAATACATCATGTAAACCACTAAGCTCCACTGAAAGCTTCAACCAATAGGCTGCTTCACCAACTCGCTCCAAAACCTCAAAAGACCCAAGGTACCTCTGGCTTAGCTTTTTCAATCGCCGCACCCGCGAGACACCCTTGAACGGCTTGATCTTTAAGTATACATAATCGCCCACAGCGAACTCCATGTTCCTGTGCTTGGCATTATAGTACTTTGCTTGCCGGTCCTGAGCGATAAGCAACCTTTCCCGAATGGTTCTCACCAAAGAAGTATCATCCTCCACTTCTGATCGCTTATACAACTTTGACTCACCCGTTTCTAACAAAGACAACGACGTGCGACATTTTCTACCATATAGGGCCTCAAAGGGCGCCATTTGAATACTCGCTTGGTAGCTATTGTTGTATGCGAACTCCACCAAATAAAGGTGGTCTTCCCATTGCTTTCCGAAATCCAAGACACACATACAGAGCATGTCTTCCATGGTTCTATTGACCCTCTCGGTCTGCCCATCCGTTTGCGGATGGAAGGCTGTGTTAAATTTCAACTTTGTTCCCAACATTTGCTGCACAATCCTCCAATCATTGGACGTGAACCGCCCATCTCGGTCACTCAGGATGCTGCGGGGCACACCATGAAGCCGTATTATGTTATCCACATAAAGCTTTGCCAACTTCTTCACCGGATCATCCTTCCTATGCTGAATGAAGTGCGACACCTTCGTTAACCGATCCACGACCACCCTAATGGCGTCATTCCCCTTTTGCGACCTTGGCAAACCGTGCATAAAGTTCATAGAGATATCGTCGAATTTCCACTCCGGAATAGGCAAGGACTTAAGACATCCTCCCGGCTTTTGGCACTCCGCCTTCACCAAGGCGCAAGTTTGACCCTTTGCTACGTATAGCGCCACATCCTTTTTCAAACCCGGCCACCAAAACAGTTTCTTCACATCACAGTACATCTTCGTGCTCCCCGGGTGAATCGAGTACTTGGTATGGTGTGCCTCATACAACAACTCCACCCGCAAATTACCCACAATTGGGACGCACAGACGACAGTCCTTCCAAAGTAATCTGTCCTCCACGACGAATTGGGAATTTGACCCATCCAGAGCCTCTACCATGAACTGCTTCATATGAGCATCCATATCCAAAGCCTGCCGAATACGATCAGCCAGGTCAAATTGGACTTCAGTCCAATTCAGAACTGCTTCAGCACTTGATTTCCTGTCCACACAAACAATCTCCAACGCCTCCAACTCCCGCACCAATCGGTCATCATGCACCGATAGCCAATTGGCTTGAGCTGGGGCTCGGCGACTCAACACGTCCGCAACTGCATTCCCTTTACCAGACACGTAGTGGATCTTGAATGTATAGTCCCCCAGGAACTCCATCCATCTACGCTGCCGCATATTCAGATCCTTCTGATCAATAAGATACTTCAGGCTCTTGTGATCGGTGTAGATATCAATCTTCACAGCGTACAAATAGTGTCTCCACAGCTTTAAAGCAAAAATCACGGCCGCTAACTCCAAGTCATGGACCGGATAGTTCCTTTCATGCACTTTCAGCTGTCTCGAGCCATAAGCTATTACACTTCCAGGTTGCAGTAGCACGCAACCCAAACCGTTGCCTGAAGCATCACTATAAATCTCATAGGCTTCGGTCCCACATGGCGAACTCAGCACAGGCGTCGTGGTCAACCGACACTTCAACTCCTCAAAAGATCGCGCGCACTCCGGCGTCCAAACGAACTTATGCTCCTGCCTCGTCAAAGTAGTGAGAGGTAAAGCTTTCCGCGAGAAGTTCTCTACGAAGCGCCTATAATAGCCGGTAAGCCCCAAAAAGCTCCGGACTTCCGCTACCGTAGCAAGCTCAGGACACTCCCGTATCGCAACAATCTTCGCCGGATCCACAGCAATACCCTCTCCACTCACTATATGTCCGAGGAATGCCACTGAGGATATCCAAAACTCGCACTTCGAGAACTTGGCATACAACTGATTTCTCCTTAGCATATCCAGAACCAAGTGAAGATGCTTGAAGTGATCTTCCTCACTTTGCGAGTACACCAAAATATCGTCGATGAAGACGATCACAAAATGGTCCATGTACTCCCTGAAAGTCCTGTTCATCAAATCCATGAACACTAACGGCGCATTAGTCAGCCCAAACGGCATGACTGTAAACTCATAATGCATGTATCTCGTACTAAACACTGTCTTCGGGATATCACTCTCCCTTATTCGCAGCTGATAGTACCAGCCTTGAGATCTAACTTCGAGGACACCGTCGACCATACCAACTGATCAAAAAGATCATCAATCCGGGGGATCGGGTACTTGTTCTTCTCCGTTCACTTGTTGAGCTCCCGATAATCAATACATAGCCTCAAGCTTCTGTCCTTCTTCTTAACAAAGAAGACCGGTGCGCTCCAAGGCGAAGAACTCGGGCGCACATACCCTTGCTCCAACAACTCTTGTAGTTGAACTTTCAGCTCCGCCATTTCCTTAGGCACTAGCCGATAAGGAGATCGTGACACAGGCTTTGCACCTGGCACTAGCTCGATCATAAAATCTATCTCCCGTTAAGGCGGGGCTCCAGGAAGATCTGCGGGGAACACATCTGGGTATTCTGATACCACTGAAATACTATCCAACGCGGGCTTCAGTTTTGCAACCTCCACTAGTGTAAAGAACAGTTCTGCACCGGCACGAACCGCCTTCACCACCTGAAAAGCAGACATCAACGTCTTGCTCGACCCCTTTAAGCCCATAAAAGTCGTCTCGCGACTTGCTCCCAGCTTGACTTCCTTGCGACCGCAGTCAATATAGGGCTGCTGCTCCGAGAGCCAGTCCATGCCAAATATAATGTCGAACTCCACCAACGGAAGTAAAGATGCCTGCAGGTCGAACTCCTGATTCCCAATACGAATCTTAACATCTCAGATCCTATCCGCTCGCATTGAACACCCATTGGGCAACAACACATCCAACTTATACTTCGCCATCGAAGAAGGGACTCCGATGCATGATATAAATCCTTCGGACAAGAAGGAGTGTGAAGCTCCCGTATCGAAGAGTGCTCGTGCCGGATTTTCACAAATCAAAACAAATCCTAAATAAGCAGGGGTAAGGTAACATGTGCATAACAAGTATTTAAGGAAATATACTTGCTATAAACTAAACCGTACCTGTCACCACATTAGCTTGTTTGATGGCCTCCTGTTGGCCAAGATTATACACCCTTGGTTGGGCCGGAGCATAGTGGGACGCGGTCGACTCCACCGCTTTTCCCTTCTCTTCATAAGTCGCTCCCGGCCTTCTCTCGGACTTAGGACGTCCGCTCCAACATTCACGGGCAAAGTGTCCCGTCTTTCCACAAGAAAAACACGTGCCCGGGGTCCAACTCGTAGTCGCCCCAGAAGCACCAAAAGGAGCTGGACCCGAAGTCCTATGCTTCTTGAAAGTCCTCCGATATCCGGACTTTGAAGTAGTCGGCACTTTGAATTCAGATTTCTTCTCACCCAAGCTTTTCTTTGCTTGTACATTTTTCATGTCCTTCTCCAAGGACCGGGAAGTATTGACCAAGGTTAAGAAACCCTACGTCATCGGCCCCGAAAGTAGTAATCTCAACTCATCTCTCAAGCCTTCATAGAAGCGATTAGTCTTGCGCTCCTCATCCACGATGGTGGAGCTAGCATATCGACTCAAACGAGTGAACTCGTGGAGATATTCATCCACGCTCCTCTCGCCCTGAACCAACTTCAGAAACTCATTCTCCAACGCTATCCTCTGCGTCGAAGGGAGGTATCTAGCCAAGAATAATCTCGAGAACTCTTCCATCGAGACATCACCAAGTTCCTACCTCTCAATAAGTGCAACTACAATCCTTCCCACCACATTCTCGCTTCACCGTCCAGAAGGAACGTAGCGATGGTGGTCATTTGCCACTCCTCCGTCTCCGTTGCTGTCATGACTCTCTTCACCGTGGAGAGCCAGTCTTCAGCCTGAGATGGGGTTCCCAACCCCGAGAATACCGGAGGGTTAAAGCTCATTACATGCTTAAGCTGCCTCTCGGTTGCCCTCCTTGGGACCACCGGTTCCACAACCACTTGCTCCACTCTCCTGGGCTCAGCCTCTTGAAGAGGTTCCTGCTCCATCACAGGAGCGGGCTGCTGCGTTTGCCTTGTAGGCTGCGCATTTATCACGGCCAACACTGCTTCAGCCACCAATCGTATGTTCTCAGCCGATAGAGGTGTTGCAGGAGCAACATCTGGTGCACTGCTAGACTCAGAAACTCGACGTTCCGACGACCCAACACCACTTCTGGTCACCTATAGTGGTACAAAACACCATTAAGCGACAAAATAAAATTGCAAACAGCAATTATACGAACACGCAGGTTCCTCAACCACGTGTATTTTCATTCCTAAGTGGACATTCATGGGTTATTTTACCGTTATAACGATGACGCACACAATGTGCTCACCACCCCTTAAAAAGAATTCGCCCACGAATTCATTTTAAGCCCGACCAAAACCAGTAGTTTGATACCAAATTGTAACACCCCCTATCCGTCGCATAGCATATAGCAGTAGGTCCGGCTGGGGCCCGACGCCATATACTACAGACAGACCGGGTGGTTACTCATGGAAACCATCCAACCAATCATAACGTCCTACACAGAGCATTCTAGCGGAAGCAGTTTTATAAAAGTTGCAATAAAGAACCCAGCACTAAAGCATGAAGGTCCACTAATCCAAAATAGGAACGTTATACAAATACCAACACAAGCCTTAAGGCCTTACAAAATGTTTCACTTGATATTATATGATTTACAAACCACGGCACGCAGGCCGGTCATACATGAATAAAACAGTAAACACTTCCAATTATGCCTTTGAGGGCCGGCTTCGCACTTGGGCTTTAGCCCGCTATTGACCGCTTGGTCCAGCAGCACCTGCAAGCGACAAACCACCGCATGGTGGCAAAACAAGGTAACGGTCAGCAATGCTGACCAAATTATAACGATCCCGCTCCCAACTCGGGGCGGCGATGCTCCTTCCCTGCATTTCATTAGCATAAGCGAGCAATAAATAACCATTCATTTCATCACAGACATTGGCTCGCACGACCACACGCCCTGTGCTCTTAGGGCACATTCTCGGTGAACCGGTCGATGTCATGTCAATTAAAGCCATAGACATTCCGGACTCACCACCGCCACTTTGACGGCCAAACCTATGAGCATTTTGTCTTCCTGGCCTGGGTCACGACAATTTAAGCCATCGATCGCCGAAGACCCTAATCTATGCCAACGGCAAGTGCCACGTACCCTTAGGTCTCTTTAACCGAATGACATAGAACGGGACGGTTCCATCTAATTCGTGCTCACATCGCAACGATAATTTAAGCCATTTGCGCGGGTCAAACTTCCACCGAGTCCCATTTCCATCACAATTCACATAACCCGGTTATGTTCAAGTTGGCTCTCAGGCCACCAAGTTGGCAAGATCACGCATCCGCCCAGTTTTCCGGGTACACCTTTGGGTTAATCCCCAAGGCTCCCTACTGCAATCTACCACGTAGAAAACCCGAAAAACAACCAATAGCACGGAGTCTTCTCCAGCATTTATGCAATGCAACATCACCGATCCAGACCAACATGTCCGGGTAGGCTTCACACATCATGCCTATGTCCGTTATCGCTTACGGACTATATACAACGGGGACTTCACATATCTACCTGAAGGAACGCCTCCAACTCTCTGCAAACTCACGTGAGCGGGCTTCCTATGCAAAGAAGGAGAGCTACTCATGCTCAAGAAGAGAATCGTTACCCTTGCGTTCTTCTTTGGCGCCATGGAAAAATAAGCTGATGGAAATCACCGCACTAGCTTTACCTCCGTGGATCCGGAGTCGGCTCGCGATTTGGAGCTTCGAAACTCCTCCAATGGCCGGATCTAGCTCCTTCTTCTTTCCTTGGCTCTCCTCTCTCTCTAAGGTTTTAGAAAGATATCCACTCATGAAAAGTGAGGGTTTCTAAGTCCAATCCCGGGTATATCCCTTCAGGAACAACCCCCAGCCGTTGGATCATCAATTAAAGAAATGAACGGCTTTGATTCGGGACTGAAATGCCCAATCTGGACCGCAAACGGTCTGGCACACGCCCGTGTCCAAGGCCGTGCGCCTCATTCGCCGTCAAAATCGGCTCGCCTGGAACAACACACGGGTATCGAATACGCCCGTGTTCGACCTGACACGCCCGTGTTCCACCTGACACGGCCATGTGGCCGGCCGTGTACCCCCATCATTTTTCCCCCGAAAACAACCCGAGCACTGCACGGGTTCTTGGACATGCCCGTGTCCTTTCCCGTGTCACCTCGACATGCCCGGGCTCCAGGCCGTGTACACGGTCTCGACACTCGACACTTCGTCGAGCGAAGATCGTCTACCTGATGACACGGTCTTGGACACGCCCGTGTCCTAGGCCGTGTGCCTTATCTCGACACATCGTCGAGCAAAATGTCGACTTCCCGGGACGAGTGTCGACACGGGTTGACACTCCCTGCGACACGCCCGTATCGCAGGCCGTGTGCCATGTCTCGACACTTCGTCGAATGCAGAGTGTCGACTTCGCGGGCTAAGTGTCGACACGGGTCGACACGCCCTGCGACACGCCCGTGTCGCAGGTCGTGTGCCCAGGCTCGACACAATGTCGAGATAAAAATGTCGATTTCCCGGGACGAGTGTCGACATAAGCTTGACACGCCCTGGGACACGCCCGTGTCCCAGGCCGTGTGCCTGCAGCTAGAACCCAAAACTGGCCCAAAACGTCGCCCGTCGCTCCTTTGAGTTTCAGGGCGTTACAACTCTCCCCCCTCTTAAAAGAATTTCGTCCTCGAAATTATATAAAGGAAAGACATGTACAAAACCAAAATTTGTACCTGAGCGGAACAACTCCGGATACTCGTCAAGCATAGTCTGCTCTCGCTCCGAAGAGAGCTCCTCACGACCGTAATTGTCCTACCGGACCTTGACTATCCTGATCTCTTTATTACATAGCCGCTTGACCTCCGAGTCCTCAATCCGCACGGGCTTGACCTTTGTCGTAAACCCACTATCCACCGGCACTTGATCAACCGCGATCACTTGCGAAGGCTCTTGCACCGCCTTCCGGAGCACCGAAATATGAAATACATCATGTAAACCACTAAGCTCCACTGAAAGCTTCAACCGATAGGCCGCTTCACCAACTCGCTCCAGAACCTCAAACGGCCCAAGGTACCTCGGGCGTAGCTTTTTCAATCGCCGCACCCGCGAGACACCCTTGAACGGCTTGATCTTTAAGTATACATAATCGCCCACAGCGAACTCCACGTTCCTGTGCTTGGCATTATAGTACTTTGCTTGCCGGTCCTGAGCGATAAGCAACCTTTCCCGAATGGTTCTCACCAAAGAAGTAGCATCCTCCAGTTTCGATCGCTTATACAACTTTGACTCACCCGTTTCTAACCAAGACAACGGCGTGCGACATTTTCTACCATATAGGGCCTCGAAGGGCGCCATTTGAATACGCGCTTGGTAGCTGTTGTTGTATGCGAACTCCATCAAATAAAGGTGGTCTTCCCATTGCTTTCCGAAATCCAAGACACACATGCAGAGCATGTCTTCCATGGTTCTATTGACCTCTCGGTCTGCCCATCCGTTTGCGGATGGAAGGCTGTGCTAAATTTCAGCTTTGTTGCCAACATTTGCTGCACAAGCCTCCAATCATTGGACGTGAACCGCCCATCTCGGTCACTCACGATGCTGCGGGGCGCACCATGAAGCCGTACTATGTTATCCACATAAAGGTTTGCCAACTTCTCCACCGGATCATCCTTCCTATGCTGAATGAAGTGCGACACCTTCGTTAACTGATCCACGACCACCCAAATGACGTCGTTCCCCTTTTGCGACCTTGGCAAACCGTGCACAAAGTCCATAGAGATGTCGTCGAATTTCCACTCCGGAATAGGCAAGGACTTAAGAAATCCTCCCAGCTTTTGGCACTCCGCCTTCACCAAGGCGCAAGTTTGACACTTTGCTACGTATAGCGCCACATCCTTTTTCAAACCCGGGCACCAAAACAGTTTCTTCACATCACGGTACATCTTCGTGCTCCCCGGGTGAATCGAGTACATGGTATGGTGTGCCTCGTACAACAACTCCACCCGCAAATTACCCACACTTGGGACGCACAGACGACCGTCCTTCCAAAGTAATACGTCCTCCACGACGAATTGGGAATTTGACCCATCCAGAGCCTCTACCATGAACTGCTTCATATGAGCATCCATATCCAAAGCCCGTCGAATACGATCAGCCAGGTCATATTATACTTCAGTCCAATTCAGAACTGCTTTAGCACTTGATTGCCTGTCCACACAAACAATCTCCAATGCCTCCAACTCCCGCACCAATCGCTCATCATGCACCGATAGCCAATTGGCTTGAGCTGGGGCTCGGCGACTCAACGCGTCCGCAACCGCATTCCCTTTACCAGACACGTAGTGGATCTTGAATGTATAGTCCCCTAGGAACTCCATCCATCTACGCTGCCGCATATTCAGATCCTTCTGATCAATAAGATACTTCAGGCTCTTGTGATCGGTGTAGATATCAATCTTCACACCGTACAAATAGTGTCTCCACAGCTTCAAGGCAAAAATCACGGCCGCTAACTCCAAGTCGTGGACCAGATAGTTCCTTTCATGCACTTTCAGCTGTCTCGAGCCATAAGCTATTACACTTCCGTGTTGCAGTAGCACGCAACCCAAACCGCTGCCTGAAGCATCACTATAAATCTCATAGCCTTCGGTCCCACATGGCGAACTAAGCACAGGCGCCGTGGTCAAGCGACACTTCAACTCCTCAAAAGATCGTGCGCACTCCGGCGTCCAAACGAACTTATGCTCCTTCCTCGTCAAAGTAGTGAGAGGTAAAGCTATCCGCGAGAAGTTCTCTATGAAGCGCCTATAATAGCTGGTTAGCCGCAAAAAGCTCCGGACTTCCGCTACCATAGCAAGCTCAGGCCACTCCCGTATCGCAACAATCTTCGCCGAATCCACAGCAATACCATCTCCACTCACTATATGCCCGAGGAACGCCACTAAGGATAACCAAAACTCGCACTTCGAGAACTTGACATACAACTGATTTCTCCTTAGCGTCTCCAGAACCAAATGAAGATGCTTGAAGTGATCTTCCTCACTTTGCGAGTACACCAAAATATCGTCGATGAAGACGATCACAAAATGGTCCAAGTACTCCCTGAAAGTCCTGTTCATCAAATCCATGAACACTGACGGCGCATTAGTCAGCCCAAACGGCATGACCGTAAACTCATAATGCATGTATCTCGTACTAAACGCTGTCTTCGGGATATCACTCTCCCTTATTCGCAGCTGATAGTACCCAGCCTTGAGATCTAACTTCGAGTACACCGTCGACCCTACCAACTGATCAAAAAGATCATCAATCTGGGGGATCGGGTACTTGTTCTTCTCCGTCAACTTGTTGAGCTCCCGATAATCAATACATAGCCTCAAGCTTCCGTCCTTCTTCTTAACAAAGAGGACCGGTGTGCTCCAAGGCGAAGAACTCGGGCGCACATACCCTTGCTCCAACAACTCTTGTAGTTGAACTTTCAGCTCCGCCATTTCCTTATGCGCTAGCCGATAAGGAGATCCTGACACAGGCTTTGCACCTGGCACTAGCTCGATCGTAAAATCTATCTCCCGTTGAGGCGGGGCACCAGGAAGATCTGCGGGGAACACATCAGGGTATTCCGATACTACTAAAATACTATCCAACACGGGCTTCAGTTTTGCAACCTCCACTAGTGTAAAGAACAGTTCTGCAACGGCACGAACCGCCTTCACCACCTGAAGAGCAGACATCAACGTCTTGCTCGACCCCTTTAAGCCCGTAAAAGTCATCTCACGACTTGCTCCCAGCTTGACTTCCTTGCGACCGCAGTCAATATAGGCCTGCTGCTCCGAGAGCCAGTCCATGCCAAATATAACGTCGAACTCCACCAACGGAAGTAAAGACGCCTGCAGGTCGAACTCCTGATTCGCAATACAAATCTTAACATCGCAGATCCTATCCGCTCACATCGAACACCCATTGGGTAACAACACATCCAACTTATACTTCGCCATCGAAGAAGGGACTCCGATGCATGATATAAATCCTTCGGATAAGAAGGAGTGTGAAGCTCCCGTATCGAAGAGTGCTCGTGCCGGATTTTCACAAATCAAAACAAATCCTAAACAAGCAGGGGTAAGGTAACATGTGTATAACAAGTATTTAAGGAAATTGACTTGCTATAAATTAAACCGTACCTGTCACCACATTAGCTTGTTTGATGGCCTCCTGTTGGCCAAGATTATACACCCTTGGTTGGGCCGGAGCATAGTGGGACACGGTCGACTCCACCGCCTTTCCCTTCTCTTCATAAGTCGCTCCCGGCCTTCTCTCGGACTTAGGACGTCCGCTCCAACAGTCACGGGCAAAGTGTCCCGTCTTTCCACAAGTAAAACACGCGCCCGGGGTCCGACTTGTAGTCGCCCCAGAAGCACCAGAAGGAGCTGGACCCGAAGTCCTATGCTTCTTGAAAGTCCTCTGATAGCCGGACTTTGAAGTAGTCGGCACTTTGAATTCAGATTTCTTCTCACCCAAGCTTTTCTTTGCTTGTACATTTTTCATGTCCTTCTCCAAGGACCGGGCAGTATTGACCAAGGTTAAGAAACCCTGCGTCATCGGCCCTGAAAGTAGTAATCTCAACTCATCTCTCAAGCCTTCATAGAAGCGATTAGTTTTGCGCTCCTCATCCACGATGGTGGAGCTAGCATATCGACTCAAACTAGTGAACTCGTGGAGATATTCATCCACGCTCCTCTCGCCCTGAACCAACTTCAGAAACTCATTCTCCAACGCTATCCTCTGCTTCGAAGGGAGGTATCTAGCCAAGAACAATCTCGAGAACTCTTCCATCGAGACATCACCAAGTTGCCGACCTCTCAATAAGTGCAGCTCCAATCCTTCCCACCACATTCTCGCTTCACCGTCCAGAAGGAACATAGCGATGGTGGTCATTTGCCACTCCTCCGTCTCCGTTGCTGTCATGACTCTCTTCACCCTGGAGAGCCAGTCTTCAGCCTGAGATGGGGTTCCCAACCCCGAGAATACCGGAGGGTTAAAGCTCATTACATGCTTAAGCTGCCTCTCGGTTGCCCTCCTTGGCACCACCGGTTCCACAACCACTTGCTCCACTCTCCTCGGCTCAGCCTCTTGAAGAGGTTCCTGCTCCATCACAGGAGCGGGCTGCTGCGTTTGCCTTGCAGGCTGCGCATTTATCACGGCCAACACTGCCTCAGCCACCAATCGTATGTTCTCAGCCGATAGAGGTGTTGCAGGAGCAACATCTGGTGCACTGCTAGCCTCAGAAACTCGACGTTCCGACGGCCCAACACCATTTCTGGTCACCTATAGTGGTACAAAACACCATTAAGCGACCAAATAAAATTGCAAACAGCAATTATAGGAACACACAGGTTCCTCAACCACGTGTATTTTCATTCCTAAGTGGACATTCATGGGTTCTTTTACCGTTATAACGATGACGCACACAATGTGCCCACCACCCCTTAAAAAGAATTCGCCCACGAATTCATTTTAAGCCCGACCAAAACTAGTAGTCGGATACCAAATTGTAACACCCCCTATCCCTCGCATAGCATATAGCAGTAGGTCCGGCTGGGGCCCGACGCCATATACTACAGACAGACCGGGTGGTTACTCATGGAAACCATCCAACCAATCATAACATCCTACACAGAGCATTCTAGCGGAAGCAGTTTTATAAAAGTTGCAATAAAGAACCCAGCACTAAAGCATGAATGTCCACTAATCCAAAATAGGAACGTTATACAAATACCAACACAAGCCTTAAGGCCTTACAAAATGTTTCACTTGATATTATATGATTTACAAACCACGGCACGCAGGCCGGTCATACATGAATAAAACAGTAAACACTTCCAATTAGGCCTTCGAGGGCCGGCTTCGCACTTGGGCTTTAGCCCGCTATTGACCGCTTGGTCCAGCAGCACCTGCAAGCAACAAACCACCGCACGGTGGCAAAACAAGGCAACGGTCAGCAATGCTGACCAAATTATAACGATACCGCCCCCAACTCGGGGCGGCGATGCTCCTTCCCTGCATTTCATTAGCATAAGCGAGCAATAAATAACCATTCATTTCATCACAGATGTTGGCTCGCACGACCACACGCCCCGTGCTCTCAGGGCACATTCTCGGTGAACCGGTCGATGTCACGTCAATTAAAGCCATAGACATTCCGGACTCACCACCTCCACTTTGACGGCCAAACCTATGAGCATTTTGTCTTCCTGGCCTGGGTCACGACAATTTAAGCCATCGACCGCCGAAGACCCTAATCTATGCCAACGGCAAGTGCCACGTACCCTTCAGTCTCTTTAACCGAACGACATAGAACGGGTACGGTTCCATCTAACTCGTGCTCACATCACAGCGACAATTTAAGCCATTTGCGCGTGTCAAACTTCCACCGAGTCCCATTTCCATCACAATTAACATAACCCGGTTATGTTCAAGTTGGCTCTCAGGCCACCAAGTTGGCAAGATCACGCATCCGCCCAGTTTTCCGGGTGCACCTTTGGGTTAATCCCCAAGGCTCCCTGCTGCAATCTACCGCGTCGAAAACCCGAAAAACAACCAATAGCACGGAGTCTTCTCCGCCATTTATGCAATGCAACATCACCGATCTAGACCAACATGTCCGGGTAGGCTTCACACATCATACCTATGTCCGTTATCGCTTACGGACTCTATACAACGGGGACTTCACATATCTACCCGAAGGAACGCCTCTAACTCTCCGCAAACTCGCGAGAGCGGGCTTCCTATGCAAAGAAGGAGAGCTACTCATGCTCAAGAAGAGAATCGTTACCCTTGCGTTCTTCTTTGGCGCCATGGAAAAATAAGCGGATGAAAAGCACCGCACTAGCTTTGCCTCCGTGGATCCGGAGTCGGCTCGCGATTTGGAGCTTCGAAACTCCTCCAATGGCCGGATCTAGCTCCTTCTTCCTTCCTTGGCTCTCCTCTCTCTCTAAGGTTTTAGAAAGATATCCACTCATGAAAAGTGAGGGTTTCTAAGTCCAATCCCGGGTATATCCCTTCAGGAACAACCCCCAGCCGTTGGATCATCAATTAAAGAAATGAACGGCTTTGATTCGGGACTGAAATGCCCAATCTGGACCGCACACGGCCTTGCGCACGCCCGTGTCCAGGGTCGTGTGCCTCATTCGCCGTCAAAATCGGCTCGCCTGGAACAACACATGGATATCGAACACGCCCGTGTTCGACCTGACACGCCCGTGTTCCACCTGACACGGCCGTGTGGCCGGTCGTGTACCCCGATCATTTTTCCCCCGAAAACAACCCGAGCACTGCACGGGTTCTAGGACACGCCCGTGTCCTTTCCCGTGTCACCTCGACATGCCTGGGCTCTAGGCCGTGTACACGGTCTCGACACTTCATCGAGCGAAGATCGTCGACCTGATGACACGGCCTTGGACACGCCCGTGTCCTAGGCCGTGTGCCTTGTCTCGACAAATCGTCGAGCAAAATGTCGACTTCCCGGGATGAGTGTCGACACGGGTTGACACGCCCTGCGACATACCCGTGTCGCAGGCCGTGTGCCATGTCTCGACACTTCGTCGAAAGCAGAGTATCGACTTTGCGGGCTAAGTTTCGACACGGGTCGACACACCCTGCGACACGCCCGTGTCGCAGGCCGTGTGCCCAGTCTCGACACAATGTCGAGATCAAAATGTTGACTTCCCGTGACGAGTGTCGACACAAGCTTGACACGCCCTGGGACACGACCGTGTCCCAGGCCGTGTGCCTACAGCAAGAACCCAAAACTGGCCCAAAATGTCCCCCGTCGCTCCTTTGTGTTTCGGGGGCGTTACACACCGCCTGGTCACGGCGGCTGATGCCTAAGAGGTTAGCTACCTGCTCGAAAAGTGGGAACTATAGTCTGTGTCGACATAGAAATTGCATGGGTGTGATCATGGGTGAGTCATTGCATAGCATTCATAGCATTTCATAACATTGCAAAACAAGATCCTCATCGTATAAGTTTGTATGGGCACTCTTATACGATGAGTTAACTTTATGTACCAGATCCTTAACTTATAAGTTTGTATGGGCATTCTTATAAGTACATTACTTTCCTGCTGTTACTTATACATGTTAGTTTGTTGTAGCCCTTAAATATTTGCTAGTTCGTGTTATTATTACTCTGACACTACTGCCACCTGCTGGTACTTCCTTTCCTTGCATACATATAATGTACTGTACTCTTGTTCCTTTTCCCCGCCCGGTGCCGAAGAGTCGCCGAGGGAGCGGAGGTGAAACCACTTAGTCGTTTCAACTAACGGTTGCTACGTCTTTCTTTTTTGGAGGTCACGCCGCAGGTAGAGCAACCGCAGACTACGCAGCATGACAGCCAGGCCAGGACGATAGGGCCTGAAGTGACGGTGTTGTCGATACCGTCGGTTACGGATGTTAGTATTTTGATACTCTGATGTAGCCCGTTTGGGAAATGTTTAGCTATACTCTGATATATTGTAGAAGCATGTTCTAGCTTCTCCTTTATTGATTTATTTGGACATTATTACTTAGTGTGGATTTTGACTTCTCTTGCTTATCATATTTGGTTGGGTTGGCATGTTCTATTGATATTGTTGTAGCCAGCGGAATAGGCGTCTTGTGGTACAGGTTAGCCCGTGTGTTAATGCTACCGCAAGACGGCTGTTCCGGGCATAAGACTCCCCCTTCGTGCCGTGTTTTGGGATCCGGGAGGGGGGGGAGTCTTACACGACTTCAGTTTCTGGAGAATGAGTTGGCCAGGATAACTCAAGGAGACCTTACCATCTCTAAGTACTTCCTGAAGATGAAGAGCTTGTGTGCTGCGATGTCGGCACTTGATCCTGATGAGCCTATATCTGAGGCTAAGATGAAAAGGCACATAATCCGCGTCTTGCGGAAGGAGTATGTGGCCTTTGTGACATCTGTTCGAGGTTGGGCTACTCAGCCATCTCTACTGGAGCTTGAGAACCTGCTTGCATCACAGGAGAGCTTGGCAAGGCAGATGGCTGGAGTTAATATCAATCAGAAAGGCAGTGAAGCTCTCTTCTCAGGAAAGAAGAAGAAAGGATGGGAAGGGAAGAAGAAGAAGCAGGTCGCTGGTGAGAAGGAGCCTTCAACTTCATATCAGCCGGAGAGGAGCAATGCTCCTAAGGACTGGAAGAAGAACTTGAAGTGCTACCGGTGTCATCAGCGAGGGCACTTCAAGCGGGACTGCAAGGTCAAACTGCAGCCTGGGCATGCTGTAGGAAAGGAGGAAACTTGCTCTAGGAGTGAGGAAGCAGAATGGGGCGGAGCTTTCATGACAGGCACTTGTGTCCGTGCCTTGTCTGCTGGGGACTTCAACGGCGAGTGGATCGTGGACTCCGGGTATGGTCATCACCTCACCGGAGACAAGTCGAAGTTCTCGTCCATGCAAGCATACTCAGGTAATGAAGCTATTATCACTGCTGATAATACTGTTTATGTAGTAGAGAAAGAGGGGGTTGTGTGTTTGGGTAGTGATCAGGGGCCACTCACATTAAGTAGTGTGTATCACGTACCGGGCATGAAGAAGAACCTCTTCTCGGTGACCAATACGGTGGATGCTGGTTATCACGTTCTATTTGGGCCAACAGACGTGAGGTTCCTTCGCAACATATCAGCAGTTAAGGCTGATGTTGCTCATGTAGGAAGGAGGTTTAAGAACTTGTTTGTTCTTGCAACCAATTCTTATGTTGATCGAATGAGAGCCAACGATAGCACTGCTATCTGGCATGAGAGGCTGGGGCATGTCGGCATGGACAAGCTGAAGGCTATGGCTATATATGTTTGGTGAGAGGTCTTCCTAAGTTATCCTCCTTTGGTGACGGGCATATTTGCGCGGGGTGTCAATACGGTAAGGCACATTGCCTTCCGTTTGATAAATCACAAACAAGGAGCAAGCAACCATTGGAGTGCATTCATGGCGACTTGATGGGACCAACTGTCACTGCCATCCTTGGTGGAAGAAGATACGTGCTTGTCTTGATTGATGACTACTCAAGATATACTTAGGTTTATTTCTTGAAGGAGAAGTTAGAAGCCTTCCGTTTGTTTGTGGAGTTCAAGGAGTTGGTGGAAGGCCGGCTTGGCTTGCGGATCAACAAGCTTAGAACAGATAACAGTGCTGAGTTTATCTCCTCCAAGTTTTCTAACTTCTGCAGGAAGCATGAGATCCAATGAGAGCTCACTTGTGCTCACACTCCACAACAAAATGGGGTAGCGGAGCGGAAGATCCGTCATTTGACGGAGACGTGCAAATGCTGGCTTTATACAAAAGACATTCCAAGGTCCTTTTGGGCGGAAGGGATGTCTTATGCTTCTTATGTCATCAACAGGATGCCGCTCAGCCCGATCAATATGAAGACTCCTATTGAGTTGTTGCTGAAGGAGAAGCCAAGTGTGGGACACCTTCAGGTGTTCGGTTCAACTTGCTATGTGCATGTCCCGGATGCTTCACGGACTAAGCTGCATGCAAAGGCAAGGAAGCTTGTCTTTGTTGGCTACGATGAGCGGAAGAAGGGATGGAAATGCATGGACCCTGCGACGAAGAAGTTTGTTATGTCAAGATACGTTGTCTTTGACGAACTAACGTCGTTTGGAGGTGGCTCGGTTGAGCTAACCGGAAGTAGAAAGGTTGATGAACAACCCATGGTGGCTGCTGAAGGCTTGGAAGAGGAGCTTGTTGTTTCACCAGTAGCTCCTGTTTCTTCTAACTCCAAGGCTGAGCCTTCTGGCTCATGAAGCAGGGGGAGCACTGCTCAATGCTTGCACCAAGTAGGAGTTGAGCCCGAAGAAGCAACGGAAGTAGTAAGCAAGGAGCTGACCCTTCAGAGATCGAAGAGGATTATTAAGTCACCGGCTCGGTACTGTGATGGGAATGTAGTGAGCTTTGTCTCCTGCTTCTTTGCAGGTCCTCTGGATGAGCGAGAGCCTGCAAACTTCAACGAGGCCACTGGAGTTAAGGAGTGGGAAGATGCCATGAAGGAAGAGATTGATGCTCTGAAGAAGAATGAAACCGGGGACCTTGTGCCCAAGGTTGATGACATTACTCCGGTTACTTGCAAGTGGGTGTATAAGATGAAGAAGAAGGCTGATGGGAGCATTGATAGGTTCAAAGCTCGTCTGGTTGCTCGAGGATTCTCACAACAGTATGGAGAAGACTATGAGGAGACGTTTAGTCCGGTTGCGAAGATGACTTCAGTTAGAGTGGTGATCGCCTTGGCTGCAAGCAAGGGATGGAGGATGTGGCAGCTTGATGTGAAGAATGCTTTTCTTTACGGAGAGATTGATAAGGACATCTTCATGGATTAGCCACTTAGATTTGTGTCTGAAGATCATCCAGACTATGTCTGCAAACTCAGGAAGGCTCTCTATCGGTTGAAGCAAGCTCATAGAGCTTGGTATGGGAAGATAGTAGAGTACTTGCAGTTCTGCGGTTATCTTGCATCCAACTCAGATTCTAGCTTGTTCGTCAAGAAGAAAGGGGAGCTTCAAGTCTTGGTCCTGCTGTATGTGGATGACATTATCATCATAGGGAATTCGGAGGAGGAAGTAGCAAGGCTCAGGGCTGAGCTTGCTATACGCTTCGAGATGAAAGACTTGAGAGAGCTTCATCACTTTCTCGGTCTTGAAGTGGAGAGGAAGAAGAGCGGTATACTCATTTGCCAAAGAGGATATGCAGATCGCATTGTGAAGCGGTTCGGCATGGGCGAAGGGAAGAGTAGCTCTACTCCACTGGAACATGGGCTGAAGCTTCGATGAGATGAGGGAAGGATTCTTCCTGATCCCTTGGTGTTCAGGGCCCTTGTTGGGAGCTTGATCTACCTGCCGATTACAAGGCCAGACATTGCTTACGCTATTGGCCGAGTAAGTCGGTTTATGGCTGAACCAAGGAAGTCTCATCTAGTGGCGACAAAGAGTATTTTGAAGTATGTCAAGTCTACTTCTGACATGGGACTTCTCTATAGAAGGGATTCGGACTTTGCCTTGCTTGGGTACACGGATGCTGACTATGGCGTTGATTCGGATGATCGGAGGTCAACTTCAGGTTATGTGTTCACTTGCGGTTTAGCTAGTATCTCGTGGTGTAGCAAGAAGCAGGACTCGGTGTCCGTCTCAACTACGGAGGCAGAGTATAAGACTTCGGCCTTGGCTGCTCGGGAAGCCATCTGGTTGAGGAGGCTTATAGAGGATGTGCATGAAGAAGTGCAAGGGTCAACTTTACTATGGGGTGACAACGAGAGTGCTCTCAAGCTGGTTAACAATCCAGTGTGTCACGCTAGGACCAAGCATATAGAGATCGATCACCATTTCATCAGGGAGAAGGTATTGGAGGGATCTCTTTTGGTCGGGCATGTTCGCAGTGAAGACAATCTTGCTGACATCTTCACGAAGCAACTGTCGAAGGGGCCTTTTGAGCGGTTGCGCAGCTTGCTGGGCTTGGTCACCACTTCTTACTTCAAGGGGGAGTGTTGAAATTTGTGAAGTGGAAGTGGTTGACGGGACAGGCCGGGCGGCCTGAGCGGACAGAGCCGGCGGACTAGGCGGACTTGGCGGACTGCTGTTAGGCCGCCTGGTGGAAGGTCTAGTGGAAGTTAGCTGTTCTTCTGAGCGGGTGGTGCAGACTATATCCGTGGCTTGGGCGGTCTTTTATCTGCGCATATGGATTTGGCTGATTTGTTTAGCCAAGGAGCGGCCTGAGCAGATGCAGGTTCGCGGACTGGTGTACTTCGCTCAGTGGCCGTGTTGCAAGCAAGTGTTAACTGGCGGATTGGTTGCTATCTGCGGAAGGCTTGCGGATTGGCAGGTCCGCGGTGTTCGCAGTTGTGGACTGGCCATAGAGTTTGGCTGAGGCCTTGCCGAACTCTGGTAGTACAGCACTGCTGTTGATGTGGCAGACTGGTGTATGGAGTCCGGCAGATGGCCGTTTCGTTGGGCAGGCGTGCAAGTAGATTGCAGACTGCTTTACTTTGGCAGGTTTTAGCGGTCTGTGTTGCTTGGTTGTTTGGCGGACGGATTTATGTCCGCCAAACTCGCGTTAGTCCTTTTGGTGATTCTGGACTTGGTCACACTCTGTGACAAGACCAGGGTGTTCGCAGTATCCGCCAAGCCCGCTGTTAACTGGGCGGACTGCCTTTGGTCGTGGGCTTGTGGCGGATGGAGGCATTGCTGTGATGATATGCGGACTGCCTCTTGTTGTGCGGACAGTCACTGAAGGGGGATGCTGTCCTGCGGTGTTTGGAGGCTTTGCGGGCTGATGCCTTGTCCGCATAGCCTGGGTGGACTGTTGAGGGTTCTCCCAAAGTTACCTTGCTCCTGGCAGTTTGGTCTGTAAGACCCCCCCTCCCCCTTACCAAGGAGGGCTACCGGATCTTATGCCCAGAACCGACGTCTTACGGTGGCACTAACTCACGGGTTAGTCGACACCGCAACACGCCGATCCTGCCGGCTAGTACGATCATAAACCTGTAGGCCAATATGAGAAGAAAGAAGTAAAACTGTATATGTAAAAATACCAGTCCACAAGCCATAGTACAATCATGAAAAAGAGATGAATAGTACAACATAATAGTCCACAAATAAGTACAAATGAAAGAGTAAAAAGGGCTTATGCCCTGTACATCAAATCTCTCTCACACAAAATCATAAATGCGGAAGCTATGCTAGAACATCGGATCTCGTCCCACCTGAGGACGCACAGTAGTGGTAGTAGCCTGTTGAAGTGGTATCTGCTCCTCATGTCCTGCCTCCTCGACGTGCTGGTGCTCCATCTCCACGGGCTCCTAAAAATAGTTGGTCACCGACCATTAGTCAAAAAAGACTAAGTCGTTTCCTCCGCACCTCGCCCCGCAGCTCCTAGGCACCGAGCGGGGAGGACGAAGCGGAGGACAACAAGGGGTAGCAAAATGGAAGCAGGTGACAATATCTATCTAGAGTGGTACTAAGTAATGAAATTCTACTCTAGCAATGCTAAGTACAGTACAAGTAGTAAGTAAGAGCGGTGCAGTAAAGGAAAGTAAAGAAACAGCAGTGTGAACAAGTAAATAAGCTAAGCTACCACTAAGCTATCATCACAAACGTACCCTAACTTATATAAATGCCCATAAAATATATAAGTTAGGGTTTCCAGGAAATTTAACTTATCATATAAAAGAGCCCATACTAATTTATATGATAAGGATCTATGAAGCGTATGGACCTAATATGAATGAATGATATGATGCAATTTTATGCGCAGGCAAGTGCAACTCACACACAACGACTCTGTGATCACAGACCTTTAGTTCCCACTTTTTGAGAGCTAGCATCACTCTCGGGTACCACCGCTGTGGCTACTGCAGCAGCGGAGCGGGCGTCTCCGCTTCTAGACCGGTATGCACACTACCAAGCCTTAGACCCCTCTCATACGCCTCTGTACACATCCAAGGTGCACTATAGAGTCTCGCGTACGTACTTTGCTGACAAACCCGTCAGTCTTGTTGGGTAGGATGTGTGTTATCGGGGGTCGTCCTCCAGACCGCAGTGTAAAACAACCCACTGGCCCCTCTAACTCCCACAACGCCTGGTGCACCGTACTGCCATCGGTGTGACGAACGGCCAGTACCGCATGCCCCGCCACGATATTTATGCACATGCAAGTAATTCATACCGAGCCTCCGCTCGCAGGACCAAAACCCGTCCTGAATCCCTCAAACCCAAACCCGGGTGAGAACGCACATTAGTGCCTTTATGCCAACTCCCTCAAACCCCAAACGGGTGAGAACGCACATCAGTGCCTTTATACCAACTCCCTCCAACCCTAGACGGGTGAGCATATATCATAAATCTCTCCAACCCCCACACGGGCGAGAAGGTACAACAATGTCCTAACTATTAAGCTACTCTTGTCTACGGTTTATTATACTTAGAGTTTAAGGTTAATCCCAGGACTGCCCCCGGTATTCCCTGTGAAGGGCTCTCAAGGGGCACTACGAACTGTGTTGGATTACGCCCAGCGTTCCTTTCGCAAGGATACTTATTTTAGTTGATGACTACCCATGTATCTCCCCAGCTCTCCTTATTGCTTTAGTATAACCCTAGTGACTTAAGGTATTACCGGGAAACCGACGGTCTTCCGCCGATCCCCGCTCCAGTTGCTAGTTAAGACTTGCACTTTTAATCCCTCACTAAGACAACTCTACCCACCAGGGTTACTCATGTTGAACTCTCTCTTATTTCTGCCGATAATCAATACCCTGGTAATCCCCTAAGGCAAGTCCTATTTGTGTTATATGCAGACCATGACCTATGGTTACCCTAGAAATGTGATCTTCCAAAACTTAAGCATCTTGCCCCTAAATATTTATCCTAAGGTGTTATGGACTAAGGGAACTACCCTAAGAATTCTCGTAATTTTCCTTGGTCAAATAGTCCTTTAATTAATTCTTTTAATTTAAATGTTAGGTCACTTTACACATGAAGTAGTTTGATTAAGTATCCACTGACCTAGGGAATTTTTCCTGAGATGTATATTGACAAAATATTGCTGCCTACAGAATTTCATAATTTTCCTTAAATTATTTATTATCATTTTCAATTTAATATCAATTCCACACAAATTCCATTTTCCAAATGATGTATAGGCATTATGTACTCAAACATTCCAGAAAAATTACAAAGCTTTTAGGACACTAATTTATGACTATTGGCAGAGAATCATCAACATTCATTGTAAGATGGCCTATAGGATTCCATTATAAGATATTTACCAAAATGCCATTGTACTAACTTAACACAAATAATGCATCCATTAAATTCTGAGAAATTTATGCAAGACTAATAATTACATTTTATAACAATAGAATAAATTCCAAATTTTTCAGAAGTATATATCCATCATTTCAAGAATTTACAAGATAAGGGTAAAATGGGGAATTTAGGGTATCTACTCCAAAAGTTCTTCAAACCAGAGAAATCATATTTTTCCTAAGTCCAATGTGATCTCATCTATGCCTTGGTAAAATTGTTTGAGTTTGTACTTGAAGAAACCTTATTTTCCAATTTTATTTCCAAAATGGCTATATATATAAAATAAATTCCAATAAATAGAATTTGATTCCAAAAATTCCATTATTAATTTGAGGGATGAAATTTACCCTAATGAACCACTATAAATAATTTCATGACCCTTGCATGTCACCATTGGGCTAAATACACCAATTGCATTTTTGCTATTTGCACACCAAGGCTTAACATAGGCTAGCACATGCAAGTGGATTCTCCAACATGCAGTGAAACCCAAGGTGCTGAAAATTTTATCATGCACCAGGATGACCCCACTGACCTACCACCAAAGTTTGGGGCCATGGGGAGGAGTAGAACTTCATATATGTCATTTATTTATATTTTGATATTTTAGCAAATACTATAGAAAAATATTCTCTAAAAATTCCTATATTTTGGCAGGAGATAAGTATGCCCTAATCATGCATGTGCCCAAACTTTGGGGCCATGGTGACTAATATTGTGACCTGGGCATCCAATTTAATATCTGCCCTACTCTAGGACCAGTCCTAGGAGAAATGTCCTACAGGACTGTACACTACTCCAAATCACATATTTAAGGTGGCAAATTACAGATAAGACCAGCAGCTACAATGTTCATTGAGAGACTAAGTTCTGGAAATGCCTCTAAGAAGCCTAAACTTAGCTTGCAAATGACAGCAAAAATAGGGACAGAAAATTGAATTTTGATGTAGCACAAATCTTAAAGCAGGATGGATGGCATCCGTTCATCTTCTTCCTCCAGCCAAGGGCCGAGATTTTCCCGACCTGTAGCACCTTCAAACCTCATTTCCGGGCCACCCCTTAGCCTCCACGGCCGGCTACCACCACCACCACCTCCGTTGAGGTGGTGGCCAACGTTTGGCGGCGAAATGGTGGCCGGAGGCGGCGGTTTCCGGCGAACTTGCACTCCATCAAAATTCCAAAATCCATGAAAAAGCTCATCTTGGATCTGGCTCATTTGAGCCCGATGTCTCGCCTAATAGATCTAAGAAACTAGTACGGGTAGAGGTGAGGTGAAACGGACCTCGATTGGGGCTTGGCGGCGGGTTTGGCGGAGGTTGGCCATGGAAATTTTCCTCTCCGGCGAGCTTGCTCCCGAACCCGATTCTCCACCAAAAGCTTTGATCCAGATATCGAATTCCACTCCTTCGGCCTTCTGAAACTAATGGTGAGGTCTGTTTGGACTGAGGTGGCCTATAAGTGGAGTTAACTCCAAGGTGAGCTCGGTGATGTGCCCGCGAACAGACTCTTACTGTGGTTGGTTCGGTGAGTCGATCGCCGCGGGCTTGCTCGGGTAGGCAAGTGCACCTATCGCAAGTAGTACTCGATATTCGGGGGAATACCGAGGTCGTATTATTTCCGGGGTCGTGTTGACTATTCTTACTACTCCGGGAGGACTATTATTTTACTGAAAATAAGGTGGATTTTTTTACTTAATAAAAGGCGAAAAAGCAAAGGAGCGAAAAAACGATTTAGAAAATATTCGATGAAGGGTTAACGCTCGGCATCGAATCGGATTAAGACTAAAACAATTTTTAATAATAAAAAGTCTTAGTTTTCAAATTAATAATAAGGCAACTTGGTCGTGGAGGTTCCACAAATGTGAGCTCACCTAGCTATAGGGATATCGCTCACCTAAACGTTAAGACTATTCGACCGAACGTTAGTCCGACGAAGGATTCCTCTTAACGCCCGCTTTACGCTAAGAACCCCGCTATTGGGTGGGGGACCCAAACCGGTAGAATTACGCTAGTCCTCTCTCGAGGGTATGCACGCAACTCTATTTACCCAGGGGTGATCGGTCCATATGCACGGCCTCTCGGCTAGCTAGCATATGGACTACGGAAATAGGGCCCACACATCGATTATGTGGTCCTAAGCGTCGTAAACCCGGGGTAAACCCTAAGTGCTTAAATTAAAATGAAAATAAAGAACTTTAATTATTATAAATCATTTCAAATGTCCCAATGCTCTTCGATGCCGAGGCTAATAGCGATTAGCCACACATCGGTATGGGGACGGCTTATAATTTAGTGAGGCGCGAGTTCGAAATTAAACACTAAACGTTTATAAGAAAGGGACAAAAGAAAAATAACAACATTTAGAAAGCTAAAAAGTTAACTAAACGAGAACTCACGCACACTCCAAATTATAAATAAAAAAAAGAACTAAGTTACACATGAAAGAAAATTTGCATAATTCAAATTTGCGAGTCCCACTCAAACGAGTGGGGGCGGTAAATAAAGGCTGAAAATTGCAAGTCCTACTCAAACGAGTAGGACTGAAATGAAAGCGAGTCCTACTCAAATGAGTAGGAGAAAATAAATGCGATTACAGGGCTAAAAAGTCCGGCCATTTAACTCAAGTGAGTAGGCGGAAAAAAATAAAGAAAGTAAAATTGCAAGTCCTACTCAAACGAGTAGGACTGAAATAAAGGTCCGGCCATTTAAACTCAAGTGAGTAGGCGGAAAAATAAAGAAAGAAAAATTACAAGTCCTACTCGAACGAGTAGGACTGAAAATGAAAACGATGCGCCATTTAACTCTTAACGAGTAGGAGGAAATAAATGCACACGAACACACACACTCCATATGAAATTCAAGAAAGCAATGAAATTATACACCTACACTCACACACTCTACATAATTTGAATCAAAGCATAAAAGTTAATACACCTACACTCACACACACTTCATGAAAATTTAAGAAGAACAAAAGAAAGTTTATTCTCATACACTCACACACACTAATAACAAAGAAAAATCAAAGTTACCTAAAAATTAAAACTTTAACTATTTCAAGCATAGGTTTTGCCAAAAACAAATAAAAAGAAGAAATTATAATTTTAGAAGACAAAAGTTTTTCAAAACAAATTAAAAACCAAAGTTTTTGGAAAATAAAAATTTCAACATTTTCATTCCTAGGATTTCATAAAAGAGCTAAAAAAAGTTGAAATAAAAGAGAAAGAAGAAAAAAAGTTTTCATCCTAAAATAAAGCTAAGTAAAAAAAAACAAAAGAAACTTTAGTAACTCTTTTACACACTCATAAGAGTGAAGATGTTGAAGAAATTAAAAGAAGACAAGAAAAAAAAAAGAAAAACCTAATTCATCATTTCATGAATTTCAAACAAAACCTAACTTGAAAAATCAAAGGCATGTAAAGAGGAAAACCTAACATTCCTAAGCATGAAAACAAGTTAGAAACATGAATATTAAGCATGTTACACTCATACACACAGACACACTTTTCATAAATGAAGAACAAGTGAAGAACAAAGATAAAATCAAGGATAAAAAGGGAAAGAGGTGAGCCATCCAAATGAATTTTTCATGCTAAATAAAGAGAGAAAATCTAACATTTTTATTAAAATTTTCAAGCTATTACAAAGCTAAAAGGTAAAGCAAAACAAAACATGAAATAAGAAGGGAGAAATCTCCTTACATAGCACTAGAATCCACGGATTAAGCCCACAAAAAGACACTAACTTGGCCCAAAAATCTGAACCCTTGGACCTTACAGAACTGGGCTATTTATAGGAAAAAATTTCTAAGTACACGCCCTCGGTCACGGGCGTGTAGGGGGGGCGTGACAGTACTATTCATGAAGGCAGCCGGCGATTGGACAGCAAAGTTGACTTCGGGCTGAGTTCGCAGCAGTCACGCCCCAGGTCACGGGCGTGACTCTGGGCGTGTCGGGGAGGTAGAACCGGGCGCGGGTTGCGTCAAATGTCCTCGGCAGCATCTTGTCGGGCCAGCTGGAATGGTCACGCCCCATGTCACGGGCGTGACTATGGGCGTGACTGTTGGGTCGACACTCGACGAATGTCGAGCGGAAAGTGTCGAGTCGAAATCGTTGAGCTGAAATTGGGTCACGCCCTTGGTCACGGGCGTGACACTGGGCGTGACTGTTGGTGTCGACACTCGACGATCGTCGAGCGGAATTCGTCGAGAGGAGAGGACACGGGCTTGGGTCACGCCCCGTGTCGGGTGACACGGGCGTGTCGCCAGGCGTGTCAAGCTTTAACTTCAGAAATTTTGTAATTTCACGGGAAATGCACAGTCACGGCTCAAGTCACGGGCGTGACCAATGTGTCACGGGCGTGTACTTCCCAAATTTTGGCAGATTTTGGAATTTTTCTGCAAAATCAAATAAAACAAGTTAGAAGAAAATTTACAAGAATAGGAGCATTTTATTGAACAAAAATAAGTAAAAACGACGAAAATAAATGAAAATGACTAAATTAATGTGCATAAAAATACGCATATTTACAGTTCATCAAATACCCCCATACTTAGGCTTTTGCTATTCCAGAGCAAAAGTTTGAGGTGAATCTATAAGGAATAAAAAAAAACTCTAAGTTTTGGCTATCGCTTAATCAATTATATGAGAGATCGAAATAAATATACGGGGTGTAAGAGTTAAGTCCTAAAAATTATGTAGATGATTTAAATAGCGCAAAAGTTTTGGCCAAAAGAGTTCTTGATGTAATCAAATAGAAGGCAACATTTGAAATGGTTAGATTAACGAAAATAGTTTGGAATTATAAGAACTCTAGCTCATACGAGTGCTACCGGAAATAATACAATTTACTAATTATGCTCTCAAAAAAACTTTTTGAATTAATTATAGAATCATGTAATTGGCTAAGGGGGTAGTGTGGTTTATGAAGAGGGTTTTGATATTTGAGGTGAGGTAATTTTTTCTCGAACCTCCATGTTTTTTTTTCTTTTGGATTATTAGGAAAACGAAATCTTATTTTCCTAATATGATTTTTGTTTTTCAACTTCATAAGAAAAATTAACCCAATGTATATTTGTAGGCGTAATGAATTTTATCCTCTTACTCCCTATATAATCTTTTAAAATTATTGGGTGCCTATGTTTACGGAACGAAATCTTGTTCCCATTGACATAAGATCTTTTAAGGATAAAATTTTTCATGCCAAGTAGGTCATGAAAAGTGAGGGGAGAAAGGAAAACTAGATTGTAATCCTAAAAATTTTTGAGAGCAACCTTAATAATTTGTACGTTCCAATTTTTTTCAGAAAGCTAAAAGTAAGTATAATTGAATTCTATAGTCGTTATTTCCTAACATAATATACGTGCTCCTATTAATGAAAAATTAGAAGTAGTGCCTAAAACGAGTCCGCTAGTTTTAACAAAGCATAAAGAATTCTTTAAAACTTAACCCCGGCTATTTAAATGTTTCAATCAATAATTAACAAACGGGTAGCAAACAGAGAATTAATAGTATTCACATATAAATAAACTCAGAACAGAATTTTTGGATAGCAGAAAAGTTAAGTATGGAATATTTAATTTATTTATTTCAAAACATTTTTTTTTTTGATTTTTATAGTTTTTGTTATCATTTCTTTTTTTTTGTTTGTTTTTCATTTATTATCCTTTTTTTTGTATTTTTGTTTTTCGCAATTTTTTTTGAAAATTTTTTGAACTATTATCTTTTTTTTGTATTTTTTAAGAGAATTTTCATAATATGTACAAAAATAAGGGAGAAAAGGAAAAAGGTTTGTACAAGAATGAGGAAGGGGGAGAGAGAAAAAACAAAAAAATATATACAAAGTGAAACTAAACAAAATAATTTTTTTTGTTTTGTTTTTTGAGTTTTTGGAAAAGAGAAAGAGAACAAAACAAGAAACAAATTTTTTGGATTTTTGTTTTTTCATTTAAATTTTTTTTTTTGTTTTTTTATTTAAAAATTTTTTGTTTCATTTTAAGATGTTTTTTAATTTTTTTTGTTTTTGTTTTGTTGTTATATGTATTTTTTTGTATTTTTCTTTTTTAAAATGCAGAAAAAATTGAAGTGCAGAAAGTAAAGCACGAAAATACCCCCATACTTAAGTCCAACATTGTCCCCAATGTTATATCGTAAGTATACGGAACAAAAAGGAAAGACAATATGTACAAAGAAAAGAAAGGGAAGGGGGTAGAAGCTTCCCTGAAACGCGTAGGGGGAGGCCGATCAGAAACCCTGCGTTTATTAGAAAAAGCAGCAAAGGTAATGAGGAAAGGGCGAAAAAGATAAGCGAGGGGTGCCTCCCAGGAGCGCTTTGTTTATAGTCGTGTAGCTTGACACTAGACCAGCCGCCGGCTTTGGCCGTCCCCGCGGGACGTTCCATTGATAGGCGTTCATAGCCATCTCTTCGAATAAAGCCTGGGCGGCCTCGGGGGTTTTGTTGTTAAGCGCACCCCCGGCAGCCGCTTCAATCATTTGACGCATCTGAAAATTCAGCCCATTATAAAAAATTTGAACTTGCAACCACGTTGGCAGCGCGTGGTGCGGGCAACGGCGGAGGAATTCCTTAAACCGTTCCCAAGTCTCGTATAGAGACTCAGGATCGTTCTACACAAACGAAGAAATGTCCGACCGCACCTTTGCAGTTTTGGCGGGCGGAAAGTACTTCGTTAGGAACCGTTCCGTCAACTCAGCCCACGTGGTGATACATCCTCGCGGGAGGGCATTCAACCACGCCTTGGCTTTGGACTTAAGGGAAAAAGGAAATAAGCGCAAACGAATGGCGTCATCAGTGACGCCATTGATCTTGAAGGTGTCGCATATCTCCAAGAAATTGGACAAGTGGACATTCGAGTCCTCATCCGGCAGTCCATCGAACTGCACGGCGTTTTGGACCATTTGAATGACACTTGACTTTATTTCAAAATTATTATTGGCCACCGCAGGGCGAACAATACTCGACCCAGAATCATCCAGGTTAGGCCGGGCGTAATAAGACATAGTACGCTCGGCCGCCGGGGGAAGGTTAGGGGCGGCCATAACTACAACAGTGGGTTCTCCGATAGATTCCTCGGGATCTAAAGAAGGATTTCGGCGATGAGATCGGATACGCGCAAGAGAGCGTTCGATCTCAGGGTCGAAGTCTAAATCTTCAGACTCTGAGGGTTGTCCTCGGATCATACACCCAAACAAAAATAAAACAAAAATAAACTTTTTTTTTGTTGTTGTTTTTTTAAAATAAAGTTTTTAGTTTTTTTTGTTTTTTAGAAAATAAGTAAAATTAATAGACTCCGGAATTCGAAATAGCAACTCGAAAAGAGACTTCCCCGGCAACGGCGCCAAAAACTTGATGTGCCCGCGAACAGACTCTTACTGTGGTTGGTTCGGTGAGTCGATCGCCGCGGGCTTGCTCGGGTAGGCAAGTGCACCTATCGCAAGTAGTACTCGATATTCGGGGGAATACCGAGGTCGTATTGTTCTCGGGGTCGTGTTGACTATTCTTACTCCTCCGGGAGGACTATTATTTTACTGAAAATAAGGTGGATTTTTTTACTTAATAAAAGGCGAAAAAGCAAAGGAGCGAAAAAACGATTTAGAAAATATTCGATGAAGGGTTAACGCTCGGCATCGAATCGGATTAAGACTAAAACAATTTTTAATAATAAAAAGACTTAGTTTTCAAATTAATAATAAGGCAACTTGGCCGTGGAGGTTCCACAAATGTGAGCTCACCTAGCTATAGGGATATCGCTCACCTAAACGTTAAGACTATTCGACCGAACGTTAGTCCGACGAAGGATTCCTCTTAACGCCCGCTTTACGCTAAGAACCCCGCTATTGGGTGGGGGACCCAAACCGGTAGAATTACGCTAGTCCTCTCTCGAGGGTATGCACGCAAATCTATTTACCCAGGGGTGATCGGTCCATATGCACGGCCTCTCGGCTAGCTAGCATATGGACTACGGAAATAGGGCCCACACATCGATTATGTGGTCCTAAGCGTCGTAAACCCGGGGTAAACCCTAAGTGCTTAAATTAAAATGAAAATAAAGAACTTTAATTATTATAAATCATTTCAAATGTCCCAATGCTCTTCGATGCCGAGGCTAATAGCGATTAGCCACACATCGGTATGGGGACGGCTTATAATTTAGTGAGGCGCGAGTTCGAAATTAAACACTAAACGTTTATAAGAAAGGGACAAAAGAAAAATAACAACATTTAGAAAGCTAAAAAGTTAACTAAACGAGAACTCACGCACACTCCAAATTATAAATAAAAAAAAGAACTAAGTTACACATGAAAGAAAATTTGCATAATTCAAATTTGCGAGTCCCACTCAAACGAGTGGGGGCGGTAAATAAAGGCTGAAAATTGCAAGTCCTACTCAAACGAGTAGGACTGAAATGAAAGCGAGTCCTACTCAAATGAGTAGGAGAAAATAAATGCGATTACAGGGCTAAAAAGTCCGGCCATTTAACTCAAGTGAGTAGGCGGAAAAAAATAAAGAAAGTAAAATTGCAAGTCCTACTCAAACGAGTAGGACTGAAATAAAGGTCCGGCCATTTAAACTCAAGTGAGTAGGCGGAAAAATAAAGAAAAAAAATTACAAGTCCTACTCGAACGAGTAGGACTGAAAATGAAAACGATGCGCCATTTAACTCTTAACGAGTAGGCGGAAATAAATGCACACGAACACACACACTCCATATGAAATTCAAGAAAGCAATAAAATTATACACCTACACTCACACACTCTACATAATTTGAATCAAAGCATAAAAGTTAATACACCTACACTCACACACACTTCATGAAAATTTAAGAAGAACAAAAGAAAGTTTATTCTCATACACTCACACACACTAATAACAAAGAAAAATCAAAGTTACCTAAAAATTAAAACTTTAACTATTTCAAGCATAGGTTTTGCCAAAAACAAATAAAAAGAAGAAATTATAATTTTAGAAGACAAAAGTTTTTCAAAACAAATTAAAAACCAAAGTTTTTGGAAAATAAAAATTTCAACATTTTCATTTCTAGGATTTCATAAAAGAGCTAAAAAAAGTTGAAATAAAAGAGAAAGAAGAAAAAAAGTTTTCATCCTAAAATAAAGCTAAGTAAAAAAAAACAAAAGAAACTTTAGTAACTCTTTTACACACTCATAAGAGTGAAGATGTTGAAGAAATTAAAAGAAGACAAGAAAAAAAAGAAAAACCTAATTCATCATTTCATGAATTTCAAACAAAACCTAACTTGAAAAATCAAAGGCATGTAAAGAGGAAAACCTAACATTCCTAAGCATGAAAACAAGTTAAAAACATGAATATTAAGCATGTTACACTCATACACACACACACACTTTTCATAAATGAAGAACAAGTGAAGAACAAAGATAAAACCAAGGATAAAAAGGGAAAGAGGTGAGCCATCCAAATGAATTTTTCATGCTAAATAAAGAGAGAAAATCTAACATTTTTATTAAAATTTTCAAGCTATTACAAAGCTAAAAGGTAAAGCAAAACAAAACATGAAATAAGAAGGGAGAAATCTCCTTACATAGCACTAGAATCCACGGATTAAGCCCACAAAAAGACACTAACTTGGCCCAAAAATCTGAACCCTTGGACCTTACAGAACTGGGCTATTTATAGGAAAAAATTTCTAAGTACACGCCCTCGGTCACGGGCGTGTAGGGGGGGCGTGACAGTACTATTCATGAAGGCGGCCGGCGATTGGACAGCAAAGTTGACTTCGGGCTGAGTTCGCAGCAGTCACGCCCCAGGTCAGGGCGTGACTCTGGGCGTGTCGGGGAGGTAGAACCGGGCGCGGGTTGCGTCAAATGTCCTCGGCAGCATCTTGTCGGGCCAGCTGGAATGGTCACGCCCCATGTCACGGGCGTGACTATGGGCGTGACAGTTGGGGTCGACACTCGACGAATGTCGAGCGGAAAGTGTCGAGTCGAAATCGTTGAGCTGAAATTGGGTCACGCCCTTGGTCACGGGCGTGACACTGGGCGTGACTGTTGGTGTCGACACTCGACGATCGTCGAGCGGAATTCGTCGAGAGGAGAGGACACGGGCTTGGGTCACGCCCCGTGTCGGGTGACACGGGCGTGTCGCCAGGCGTGTCAAGCTTTAACTTCAGAAATTTTGTAATTTTACGGGAAATGCACAGTCACGGCTCAGTCACGGGCGTGACCAATGTGTCACGGGCGTGTACTTCCCAAATTTTGGCAGATTTTGGAATTTTTCTGCAAAATCAAATAAAATAAGTTAGAAGAAAATTTACAAGAATAGGAGCATTTTATTGAACAAAAATAAGTAAAAACGACGAAAATAAATGAAAATGACTAAATTAATGTGCATAAAAATACGCATATTTACAGTTCATCAAATACCCCCATACTTAGGCTTTTGCTATTCCAGAGCAAAAGTTTGAGGTGAATCTATAAGGAATAAAAAAAAAACTCTAAGTTTTGGCTATCGCTTAATCAATTATATGAGAGATCGAAATAAATATACGGGGTGTAAGAGTTAAGTCCTAAAATTATGTAGATGATTTAAATAGCGCAAAAGTTTTGGCCAAAAGACTTCTTGATGTAATCAAATAGAAGGCAACATTTGAAATGGTTAGATTAACGAAAATAGTTTGGAATTATAAGAACTCTAGCTCATACGAGTGCTACCGGAAATAATACAATTTACTAATTATGCTCTCAAAAAAATTTTTGAATTAATTCTAGAATCATGTAATTGGCTAAGGGGGTAGTGTGGTTTATGAAGAGGGTTTTGATATTTGAGGTGAGGTAATTTTTTCTCGAACCTCCATGTTTTTTTTTCTTTTGGATTATTAGGAAAACGAAATCTTATTTTCCTAATATGATTTTTGTTTTTCAACTTCATAAGAAAAATTAACCCAATGTATATTTGTAGGAGTAATGAATTTTATCCTCTTACTCCCTATATAATCTTTTAAAATTATTGGGTGCCTATGTTTACGGAACGAAATCTTGTTCCCATTGACATAAGATCTTTTAAGGATAAAATTTTTCATGCCAAGTAGGTCATGAAAAGTGAGGGGAGAAAGGAAAACTAGATTGTAATCCTAAAAATTTTTTAGAGCAACCTTAATAATTTGTACGTTCCATTTTTTTCAGAAAGCTAAAAGTAAGTATAATTGAATTCTATAGTCGTTATTTCCTAACATAATATACGTGCTCCTATTAATGAAAAATTAGAAGTAGTGCCTAAAACGAGTCCGCTAGTTTTAACAAAGCATAAAGAATTCTTTAAAACTTAACCCCGGCTATTTAAATGTTTCAATCAATAATTAACAAACGGGTAGCAAACAGAGAATTAATAGTATTCACATATAAATAAACTCAGAACAGAATTTTTGGATAGCAGAAAAGTTAAGTATGAAATATTTAATTTATTTATTTCAAAACATTTTTTTTTTGATTTTTATAGTTTTTGTTATCATTTCTTTTTTTTTTGTTTGTTTTTCATTTATTATCCTTTTTTTTTGTATTTTTGTTTTTCGCAATTTTTTTTTTAAAAATTTTTTGAACTATTATCTTTTTTTTGTATTTTTTAAGAGAATTTTCATAATATGTACAAAAATAAGGGAGAAAAGGAAAAAGGTTTGTACAAGAATGAGGAAGGGGGAGAGAGAAAAAACAAAAAAATATATACAAAGTGAAACTAAACAAAATAATTTTTTTTGTTTTGTTTTTTGAGTTTTTGGAAAAGAGAAAGAGAACAAAACAAGAAACAAATTTTTTGGATTTTTGTTTTTTCATTTAAATTTTTTTTTGTTTTTTTTATTTAAAAATTTTTTGTTTCATTTTAAGATGTTTTTTAATTTTTTTTTGTTTTTGTTTTGTTGTTATATGTATTTTTTTGTATTTTTCTTTTTTGAAATGCAGAAAAATTGAAGTGCAGAAAGTAAAGCACGAAAATACCTCCATACTTAAATCCAACATTGTCCCCAATGTTGTATCATAAGTATACCGAACAAAAAGGAAAGACAATATGTACAAAGAAAAGAAAGGGAAGGGGGTAGAAGCTTCCCTGAAACGCGTAGGGGGAGGCCGATCAGAAACCCTGCGTTTATTAGAAAAAGCAGCAAAGGTAATGAGGAAAGGGCGAAAAAGATAAGCGAGGGGTGCCTCCCAGGAGCGCTTTGTTTATAGTCGTGTAGCTTGACACTAGACCAGCCGCCGGCTTTGGCCGTCCCCGCGGGACGTTCCATTGATAGGCGTTCATAGCCATCTCTTCGAATAAAGCCTGGGCGGCCTCGGGGGTTTTGTTGTTAAGCGCACCCCCGGCAGCCGCGTCAATCATTTGACGCGTCTGAAAATTCAGCCCATTATAAAAAATTTGAACTTGCAACCACATTGGCAGCGCGTGGTGCGGGCAACGGCGGAGGAATTCCTTAAACCGTTCCCAAGTCTCGTATAGAGACTCAGGATCGTTCTGCACAAACGAAGAAATGTCCGCCCGCAACTTTGCAGTTTTGGCGGGCGGAAAGTACTTCGTTAGGAACCGTTCCGTCAACTCAGCCCACGTGGTGATACATCCTCGCGGGAGGGCATTCAACCACGCCTTGGCTTTGGACTTAAGGGAAAAAGGAAATAAGCGCAAACGAATGGCGTCATCAGTGACGCCATTGATCTTGAAGGTGTCGCATATCTCCAAGAAATTGGACAAGTGGACATTCGAGTCCTCATCCGGCAGTCCATCGAACTGCACGGCGTTTTGGACCATTTGAATGACACTTGACTTTATTTCAAAATTATTATTGGCCACCGCAGGGCGAACAATACTCGACCCAGAATCATACAGGTTAGGCCGGGCGTAATAAGACATAGTACGCTCGGCCGCCGGGGGAAGGTTAGGGGCGGCCATAACTACAACAGTGGGTTCTCCGATAGATTCCTCGGGATCTAAAGAAGGATTTCGGCGATGAGATCGGATACGCGCAAGAGAGCGTTCGATCTTAGGGTCGAAGTCTAAATCTTCAGACTCTGAGGGTTGTCCTCGGGTCATACACCCAAACAAAAATAAAACAAAAATAAACTTTTTTTTGTTGTTGTTTTTTTAAAATAAAGTTTTTAGTTTTTTTTTGTTTTTTAGAAAATAAGTAAAATTAATAGACTCCGGAATTCGAAATAGCAACTCGAAAAGAGACTTCCCCGGCAACGGCGCCAAAAACTTGATGTGCCCGCGAACAGACTCTTACTGTGGTTGGTTCGGTGAGTCGATCGCCGCGGGCTTGCTCGGGTAGGCAAGTGCACCTATCGCAAGTAGTACTCGATATTCGGGGGAATACCGAGGTCGTATTGTTCTCGGGGTCGTGTTGACTATTCTTACTCCTCCGGGAGGACTATTATTTTACTGAAAATAAGGTGGATTTTTTTACTTAATAAAAGGCGAAAAAGCAAAGGAGCGAAAAAACGATTTAGAAAATATTCGATGAAGGTGTTAACGCTCGGCATCGAATCGGATTAAGACTAAAACAATTTTTAATAATAAAAAGACTTAGTTTTCAAATTAATAATAAGGCAACTTGGCCGTGGAGGTTCCACAAATGTGAGCTCACCTAGCTATAGGGATATCGCTCACCTAAACGTTAAGACTATTCGACCGAACGTTAGTCCGACGAAGGATTCCTCTTAACGCCCGCTTTACGCTAAGAACCCCGCTATTGGGTGGGGGACCCAAACCGGTAGAATTACGCTAGTCCTCTCTCGAGGGTATGCACGCAACTCTATTTACCCAGGGGTGATCGGTCCATATGCACGGCCTCTCGGCTAGCTAGCATATGGACTACGGAAATAGGGCCCACACATCGATTATGTGGTCCTAAGCGTCGTAAACCCGGGGTAAACCCTAAGTGCTTAAATTAAAATGAAAATAAAGAACTTTAATTATTATAAATCATTTCAAATGTCCCAATGCTCTTCGATGCCGAGGCTAATAGCGATTAGCCACACATCGGTATGGGGACGGCTTATAATTTAGTGAGGCGCGAGTTCGAAATTAAACACTAAACGTTTATAAGAAAGGGACAAAAGAAAAATAACAACATTTAGAAAGCTAAAAAGTTAACTAAACGAGAACTCACGCACACTCCAAATTATAAATAAAAAAAGAACTAAGTTACACATGAAAGAAAATTTGCATAATTCAAATTTGCGAGTCCCACTCAAACGAGTGGGGGCGGTAAATAAAGGCTGAAAATTGCAAGTCCTACTCAAACGAGTAGGACTGAAATGAAAGCGAGTCCTACTCAAATGAGTAGGAGAAAATAAATGCGATTACAGGGCTAAAAAGTCCGGCCATTTAACTCAAGTGAGTAGGCGGAAAAAAATAAAGAAAGTAAAATTGCAAGTCCTACTCAAACGAGTAGGACTGAAATAAAGGTCCGACCATTTAAACTCAAGTGAGTAGGCGGAAAAATAAAGAAAGAAAAATTACAAGTCCTACTCGAACGAGTAGGACTAAAAATGAAAACGATGCGCCATTTAACTCTTAACGAGTAGGCGGAAATAAATGCACACGAACACACACACTCCATATGAAATTCAAGAAAGCAATAAAATTATACACCTACACTCACACACTCTACATAATTTGAATCAAAGCATAAAAGTTAATACACCTACACTCACACACACTTCATGAAAATTTAAGAAGAACAAAAGAAAGTTTATTCTCATACACTCACACACACTAATAACAAAGAAAAATCAAAGTTACCTAAAAATTAAAACTTTAACTATTTCAAGCATAGGTTTTGCCAAAAACAAATAAAAGAAGAAATTATAATTTTAGAAGACAAAAGTTTTTCAAAACAAATTAAAAACCAAAGTTTTTGGAAAATAAAAATTTCAACATTTTCATTCCTAAGATTTCATAAAAGAGCTAAAAAAGTTGAAATAAAAGAGAAAGAAGAAAAAAAGTTTTCATCCTAAAATAAAGCTAAGTAAAAAAAACAAAAAAAAACTTTAATAACTCTTTTACACACTCATAAGAGTGAAGATGTTGAAGAAATTAAAAGAAGACAAGAAAAAAAAAGAAAAACCTAATTCATCATTTCATGAATTTCAAACAAAACCTAACTTGAAAAATCAAAGGCATGTAAAGAGGAAAACCTAACATTCCTAAGCATGAAAACAAGTTAAAAACATGAATATTAAGCATGTTACACTCATACACACACACACACTTTTCATAAATGAAGAACAAGTGAAGAACAAAGATAAAACCAAGGATAAAAAGGGAAAGAGGTGAGCCATCCAAATGAATTTTTCATGCTAAATAAAGAGAGAAAATCTAACATTTTTATTAAAATTTTCAAGCTATTACAAAGCTAAAAGGTAAAGCAAAACAAAACATGAAATAAGAAGGGAGAAATCTCCTTACATAGCACTAGAATCCACGGATTAAGCCCACAAAAAGACACTAACTTGGCCCAAAAATCTGAACCCTTGGACCTTACAGAACTGGGCTATTTATAGGAAAACATTTCTAAGTACACGCCCTCGGTCACGGGCGTGTAGGGGGGGCGTGACAGTACTATTCATGAAGGCGGCCGGCGATTGGACAACAAAGTTGACTTCGGGCTGAGTTCGCAGCAGTCACGCCCCAGGTCACGGGCGTGACTCTGGGCGTGTCGGGGAGGTAGAACCGGGCGCGGGTTGCGTCAAATGTCCTCGGCAGCATCTTGTCGGGCCAGCTGGAATGGTCACGCCCCATGTCACGGGCGTGACTATGGGCGTGACAGTTGGGGTCGACACTCGACGAATGTCGAGCGGAAAGTGTCGAGTCGAAATCGTTGAGCTGAAATTGGGTCACGCCCTTGGTCACGGGCGTGACACTGGGCGTGACTGTTGGTGTCGACACTCGACGATCGTCGAGCGGAATTCGTCGAGAGGAGAGGACACGGGCTTGGGTCACGCCCCGTGTCGGGTGACACGGGCGTGTCGCCAGGCGTGTCAAGCTTTAACTTCAGAAATTTTGTAATTTCACGGGAAATGCACAGTCACGGCTCAGTCACGGGCGTGACCAATGTGTCACGGGCGTGTACTTCCCAAATTTTGGCAGATTTTGGAATTTTTCTGCAAAATCAAATAAAACAAGTTAGAAGAAAATTTACAAGAATAGGAGCATTTTATTGAACAAAAATAAGTAAAAACGACGAAAATAAATGAAAATGACTAAATTAATGTGCATAAAAATACGCATATTTACAGTTCATCACTCGGTTTGAGCTTTGGAGGTTTCACCCATGGTGTCATGTGGCTCACTGCCTTGGTTTTCTGCTGGAAATGAAGAGGGGAGGTCAGCCACCTGGTTTTGGGCAGCCAAAACCAGCTGATGGAGTGGACATGTGGCCATTATTCCCTTCATTCCTCTTTCTCTCTCCTCTTTTCCTAAAAATCTCAATTTTACCCCCTTGCATGTACTCTCTCTCCTGATTTAGAGGGGTAGGACTGGTCTTGTTCACTTGGGCTGACTTTGGGCCAATTTTAGTGGGCTTGGTCCAAGGGAACTTGGCTTGGCCTTCATTTCACTCTTTAGGTCAATTTGTTGACCAAATTGACTTTTAGGGTTGACTGGTCAACTATGGTGGGTGGACTGACCCCACTTGGTGGAAATGGGTCTAGTGGCACCACCCAACTTGGTTTGGGTCAAGGGGGTGCCCCACTTAGGTTAATTAGGCCTATGAGTGTGGGTTTGACCAAATTAAGCCCAAGGTTGACTTTGGTCAATTGGGGTCAAAATGTTGACCCAGTGACATACCCTAGGGTCCACTTAGATTGTTTTTAGGGTTAGGGCAATGTGGTGGGGTCATGGTGTGGCTAGGGTCCCCACTCAGGCTAGTTTGACCTAGTTTGACTAAGGTCTTATAGTGGGCCCCACATGGCTACCACCCACTACCTAGGGTCAAACCTAGTTGATCTCCTCAAATCTCACCCCATGCCTAACCCAATCTAAGTTGAGGGGTCCAGCAGTAACATGGGATGTTACAAATTCCAATAAACAAGAAAATAATTTCGTCCCCGAAATTTAAGTTCGGGTCTACGGGGTTCAATTTGCAAGAATCATCAAGAAATTTAAAAGCATAACTTAAATGTACCTGATGCGAATAGCTCCGGGTGTTGCTCCAGCATCAGATCTCTCGGCTCCCAAGTGTGCTCCTCCCGTCCATGGTTGGACCACAGCACCTTCACAAGAGGGACCTTCTTCTTCCGCAACACTCGGATGGCTGTATCGTCAATCCGGATCGGCTCCAATCTCACTGATCTGTCAGGCTCTACCGGTCCGGCTGTAGTAGTGATGTGCTGCTCCGGCCGAAGGAGAGCTCTTCGCAAGGAGGAGACATGAAAGACGTCATGTAATGCACCCAACTCTGGTGGCAGCTGCAGTCGGTAAGCTAAGGGGCCGATCCGTTCCAGGATCAGGTATGGCCCCATGTATCATGGACTGAGCTTCTTGTGCCTCCGCACCCGAGAAACACCGTGTACTGGACGTATCTTCAAGAATACCCTGTCTCCAACCTGGAACTCCACCTTCCGGTGCCGAGCATCATAATACTTTGCCTGTCTGCTCTGGGCCTCCAGTAGCCGATCCCTGATCAATCGAATCTGAGCCTCAGTGTCCTCTATATAATCAGATCCAAGAGCCCTGGTATCCACATCCTGAACCCACGGTAGTGGTGTCCGGCATCTCCTCCCATAAAGCGCCTCGTATGGATCCATCCTGATGCTAGCCTAGTGGCTGTTATTATACGAGAACTCAATCAATGGCAGCAGCCTCTCCCAAGGCCTCCCCGTATCCAATATGCATAATCTGAGCAGGTCCTCCATGGTCCGGATGGTCCGCTCGGTCTGTCCGTCGGTCTGCGGGTGGAAGGCGGTACTAAAAGTAAGCCGAGATCCCAAGTAAGCATGCACGACCCTCCACTCGCTCGAAGTGAACCGACCATCACGGTCCGAAACAATAGTCTTGGGGATACCATGATATCTGACGTAGTGCTCCACAAATAGTCTCACCAGAACTGCAACTGGGGCATCCTTCCGAACTGGAATAAACCGCGCTACCTTGGTCAATCTATCCACTATAACCCATATAGAATCATGCCCAGAGTGGGAGCGAGGAAATCCTTGTACAAAATCCATAGCAATGTCCTCGAACTTCCACTCTGGAACTGGCAGTGGCTGTAGTAAACCTCCCGGGCTCTTGCATTCTGCCTTCACACGCTGGCAGGTCTCGCAATGGGTCACCAAATCCGTGATCTCCCTCTTTATTCCGGGCCAATACATAGATCTCCGCAAATCTGCCCACATCTTGGTGATGCCGGGGTGCACTGAATATCTCGAGCAATGTGCCTCTCTGAGTATGTCCTCCCGGATACTGCCCCCTGCTGGTATGTAGATGCGCCCCCGGAACCGAAGAAGATCATCCTGTAACGTGTAATCCTCGACCTTGCCCCTCTCTAGGGCACTGAAAATCGGCTATAACGCAGCATCCAGCCTCTGATGTGCTCGGATGCGCTCCTGTATATCATCTCCGCTGATCACTGAGCTCAAATACTCTCTATAAACAACTGGCTCAGTCTCGGACACCATGGTAATGTGCATGTCCTCCATCATCTGTAGCAGCTCTATAGACATCAATCGGGGCTCCGGTCCAGAAGTGCTGGCCCTCCTGCTCAAGGCATCCGCAACCGTATTCGCCTTTCCCGGATGATAGTGGATCTTGTAGTCATAATCACAGAGGAACTCCAGCCACCTCCTCTGTCTCAGGTTTAGGTCCTTCTGCGTATCAATATACTTGAGATTCTTGTGATCTGAAAAGATGTCACAATGAATCCCGTATAAATAATGTCTCCATATCTTTAGGGCAAAAACCACAGCCCCGAGCTCTAGATCATGTACTGGATAGTTATGCTCATGCTTCTTCAACTGTCTCGAAGCATAAGCAATAACGTGTCCATGCTGCATCAGGACTGCACCCATCCCCTGATAAGAGGCGTCCGTGTAGATCTGGAATCCTTCGCTCCCGGATGGAAGCGCAAGGATGGGGGATGAGATGAGTCGGTCCTTCAGCTCCTGAAAAGCCGTCTCACACCGCTCTGACCAAACAAAATCTGCATCCTTCTTCGTCAAGGACGTGAGGGGGAGTGCTATCCTCGAGAACCCCTCCACGAACTTGCGGTAATAGCCTGCTAGTCCCAAGAAACTGCGGATGTCAGATGCGGTCTTCGGCCGTGGCCAATCCCTCACTGTCTCTATCTTGGTCGGGTCCACTGCTAACCCAGCCCCACTGATCGTGTGCCCCAGGAATGCCACCTCCTGCAACCAGAACTGGCACTTTGAAAATTTTGCGTACATCTGGGTCTCTCTCAGCCTCTGCAAGACCTGTGCCAAGTGCTCCGTATGCTCCTCCTGAGTCCGAGAATAAATAAGGATGTCGTCGATGATACAATCACGAAGCGGTCTAAGAAAGGCTCGAAAACACGGTTCATTAGACTCATGAATGCAGCAGGAGCATTCGTGAGCCCAAAAGGCATCACCGTGAATTCGTATAATCCATAGCGCGAACTGAATGCCGTCTTCGGTATGTCCTCCTCCCTGATACGGAGCTGATAGTAGCCGGATCGCAAATCTAACTTGGAGAACCAGAATGCTCCCTGTAGCTGGTCAAATAACTCATCTATCCGAGGCAGAGGATAGGTGTTGCGGACCGTCAACCGGTTCAGCTCCCGGTAATCTATACATAATCGCAGTGATCCGTCCTTCTTCTTCACAAAGAGAACTGGCGCTCCCCATGGCGATGAGCTGGGCCGCACAAATCCTGACTCGACTAGCTCCTGTAGTTGAGTCCTGAACTCTGCCAACTCCCTGGGAGCCATCCTGTAGGGTGCCCGGGACACCGGCTTCGCTCCCGGTACTAGCTGAATCCTGAAATCCAAGTCTCTAGCAGGCGGTAGCCCGGGCAATTTCTCCGGGAATACGTCGGAGAAATCCCGGACCACCGGAATATCTGAGATAGTCGCTCCTGTTCCCACCATCTCGAAGCAGACAAGATACACTTCTTCACCCTGCTCATGGGCCTTCACAGCCTGTACAGATGATAATAGTAGGTGGCAGATAGGCTGGATACCTTCAACGATAACATGAGAGTCGCCATGCCTTAGCGTGATCCTCCTGGACGGACAATCTATCTGGGCATGGTTCCGGTGCAACCAGGCCATGCCCAAGATCAAGTCAAAGTCCTGCAGCTTCAGAATAGTCGCCGGCGCCTCAAATGCCTTGCCGCCAATCTCGGCCTCCATATCACAATGCGCAGTGGTCCGCAGCTCCGACCCATCGGGTAGACGTACCCTCATCTCTAGTCCAGGGAACCTCTCCACGCCTTCGAGTCCGTCGATGAAGGCCTCGGATACGAACGAGTGTGAAGCACCCGTGTCGAAAAGAGTATGAGCGGGCTTGCCGCTGATCATAACTATGCCTGAGGTTTGTTTATGTGAAAGTTAATTTGTTATCCTATAGTTCCAGGTACTAAATATATATCATTGGAAATCCAAGAAAATTCATAATTAACTTCAAGTACCTGTGATAACCTCCTCGGGATTCCTCGGCTCTGTGAGGTCCAAGGCGTATATCTGCTCCTGCTCGCGCCTCCTGCCGTGATATCCCCGACCTCGGCCTCGTCCTCGGCCTCGTCCTCGGCCCTGCTGTACTGGGGCCACTGGAGGTGGAGGAGGAGGAGGGGGATGGAATCGGTGCGGGCACTCCGACCTGATGTGCCTAGGCTGGCGGCATCCGTAACAAACCACTTGTCGGTGGCCTCGGTCATCCTGTCTCCTCGGATCATGCATCTGTAGAGGTGGGGGAGCCAATGCTGGAGGAGGCCCCTGCTCCTGCCTGAAGTTGGGACGACGACGTCCCCCACCCCTCCTGTACCCGATGGTCCTGCCTCTCTGAGAGCCCCTACTGCTCTCACCTGATGTCGATCCATCAAATGGTCTCTTCCCTCCGGCTCGCACCATCAGCTGGTCAGCCTCCAGCTTCTTCGCCATCTCGATGATCTGCCTGGATGTGCCATGAGAAATGAATAGCAAAGCCTGCCTCAAATCATCCCTGAGGCCCCGGTAGAACCTCTTCGCATACCTCCTATCGTCGGTGTCCTGAATCCCCGCGAACCTGGCCAAGTGGGAGAACTCTCTCTGGTAGTCTATCACTGATCTAGTCCCCTGCTTGAGGTTCAAAAACCTCTCCTCCAAAGCATCCCTGTCCGTAGCAGAGACGAAGTGCTCCAAAAACACATCACCAAACTCCTCCCAAGATATCTCTGACAGCTCAAAGTCCGCATAAGTAGACTCCCGGACAGATTTCCACCATCTCTTTGCATGAGCCTCTAGCACAGAGGTGGCTAGGGGTACTGCCTGGCCGACTGGGCAGCTGATGCCTGCTAAGATCTCGTGTATGGCTTCCAGCCATTCTTCCGTCTTCACCGCATCCTCTGTCCCACGGTACGTCGGTGGGGACAGGCTCTTGAATGCACTCAGCCAGCTCGACCCCGGATTTGGCTGTGGAGCCGGGACTTGCTGGGCTCTAAAGGCATCCAAAATCGCCGTCAGGGTCTGCCCCATCTCCGTATGTTGGAATGGAGTGGCAGCTGGAGGGGGAGGAGCCACATTTTGCGGCGCTGCGACCTGTGGAGGTTGCATAAAGGTAAGGTTAGAGCAAAATTGGCCTAACAAATTGTACTTTGTGGACCATTTATGTGACTTTTCACATGGGCACACCACTGCTTCCGCTGCATAGTTTGTCCGCAAACTAATGCTGGGGCGGGGGTGGTCCCATGTTGTGGACTTCTTTCTCATATGATTGTTGTTCAAGTGATACCAGTTTGTAAGACCCCCCCCTCCCCCTTACCAAGGAGGGCTACCGGATCTTATGCCCAGAACCGCCGTCTTACGGTGGCACTAACTCACGGGTTAGTCGACACCGCAACACGCCGATCCTGCCGGCTAGTACGATCATAAACCTGTAGGCCAATATGAGAAGAAAGAAGTAAAACTGTATATGTAAAAATACCAGTCCACAAGCCACAGTACAATCATGAAAAAGAGATGAATAGTACAACATAATAGTCCACAAATAAGTACAAATGAAAGAGTAAAAAGGGCTTATGCCCAGTACATCAAATCTCTCTCTCACAAAATCATAAATGCGGAAGCTATGCTAGAACATCGGATCTCGTCCCACCTGAGGACGCACAGTAGTGGTAGTAGCCTGCTGAAGTGGTATCTGCTCCTCATGTCCTGCCTCCTCGACGTGCTGGTGCTCCATCTCCACGGGCTCCTAAAAATAGTTGGTCACCGACCATTAGTCAAAAAGACTAAGTCGTTTCCTCCGCACCTCGCCCCGCAGCTCCTAGGCACCGAGCGGGAGGACGAAGCGGAGGACAACAAGGGGTAGCAAAATGGAAGCAGGTGACAATATCTATCTAGAGTGGTACTAAGTAATGAAATTCTACTCTAGCAATGCTAAGTACAGTACAAGTAGTAAGTAAGAGCGGTGCAGTAAAGGAAAGTAAAGAAACAGCAGTGTGAACAAGTAAATAAGCTAAGCTACCACTAAGCTATCATCACAAACGTACCCTAACTTATATAAATGCCCATACAAATATATAAGTTAGGGTTTCCAGGAAATTTAACTTATCATATAAAAGAGCCCATACTAATTTATATGATAAGGATCTATGAAGCGTATGACCTAATATGAATGAATGATATGATGCAATTTTATGCGCAGGCAAGTGCAACTCACACACAACGACTCTGTGATCACAGACCTTTAGTTCCCACTTTTTGAGAGCTAGCATCACTCTCGGGTACCACCGCTGTGGCTACGGCAGCAGCGGAGCGGGCGTCTCCGCTTCTAGACCGGTATGCACACTACCAAGCCTTAGACCCCTCTCATACGCCTCTGTACACGTCCAAGGTGCACTCTAGAGTCTTGCGTACGTACTTTGCTGACAAACCCGTCAGTCTTGTTGGGTCGGATGTGTGTTATCGGGGGTCGTCCTCCAGACCGCAGTGTAAAACAACCCACTGGCCCCTCTAACTCCCACAACCGCCTGGTGCACCGTACTGCCATCGGTATGACGAACGGCCAGTACCGCATGCCCCGCCACGATATTTATACACATGCAAGTAATTCATACCGAGCCTTCCGCTCGGAGGACCAAAACCCGTCCTGAATCCCTCAAACCCAAACCCGGGTGAGAACGCACATTAGTGCCTTTATGCCAACTCCCTCAAACCCCAAACGGGTGAGAACGCACATCAGTGCCTTTATACCAACTCCCTCCAACCCTAGACGGGTGAGCATATATCATAAATCTCTCCAACCCCCACACGGGCGAGAAGGTACAACAATTGTCCTAACCTATTAAGCTACTCTTGTCTACGGTTTATTATACTTAGAGATTTAAGGTTAATCCCAGGACTGCCCCCGGTATTCCCTGTGAAGGGCTCTCAAGGGGCACTAGGAACTGTGTTGGGATTACGCCCAGCGTTCCCTTTCGCAAGGATACTTATTTTAGTTGATGACTACCCATGTATCTCCCCAACTCTCCTTATTGCTTTAGTATAACCCTAGTGACTTAAGGTATTACCGGGAAACCGACGGTCTTCTGAAGATCCCCGCTCCAGTTGCTAGTTAAGACTTGCACTTTTAATCCCTCACTAAGACAACTCTACCCACCAGGGTTACTCATGTTGAACTCTCTCTTATTTCTGCCGATAATCAATACCCTGGTAATCCCCTAAGGCAAGACCTATTTGTGTTATATGCAGACCATGACCTATGGTTACCCTAGAAATGTGATATTCCAAAACTTAAGGCATCTTGCCCCTAAATATTTATCCTAAGGTATTATGGACTAAGGGAACTACCCTAAGAATTCTCGTAATTTTCCTTGGTCAAATAGTCCTTTAATTAATTCTTTTAATTTAAATGTTAGGTCACTTTACACATGAAGTAGTTTGATTAAGTATCCACTGACCTAGGGAATTTTTCCTGAGATGTATATTGACAAAATATTGCTGCCTACAGAATTTCATAATTTTCCTTAAATTATTTATTATCATTTTCAATTTAATATCAATTCCACACAAATTCCATTTTCCAAATGATGTATAGGCATTATGTACTCAAAAATTCCAGAAAAATTACAAAGCTTTTAGGACACTAATTTATGACTATTGGCAGAGAATGATCAACATTCATTGTAAGATGTCCTATAGGATTCTATTATTAAATATTTACCAAAATGCCATTGTACTAAATTAACACAAATAATGCATCCATTAAATTCTGAGAAATTTATGCAAGACTAATAATAACATTTTATAACAATAGAATAAATTCCAAATTTTTCAGAAGTATATATCCATCATTTCAAGAATTTACAAGATAAGGGTAAAATGGGGAATTTAGGGTATCTACTCCAAAAGTTCTTCAAACCAGAGAAATCATATTTTTCCTAAGTCCAATGTGATCTCATCTATGCCTTGGTAAAATTGTTTGAGTTTGTACTTGAAGAAACCCTATTTTCCAATTTTATTTCCAAAATAGCTATATTTAAAATAAATTCCAATAAATAGAATTTGATTCCAAAAATTCCATTATTAATTTGAGGGATGAAATTTACCCTAATGAACCACTATAAATAATTTCATGACCCTTGCATGTCACCATTGGGCTAAATACACCAATTTGCATTTTTGCTATTTGCACACCAAGGCTTAACATAGGCTAGCACATGCAAGTGGATTCTCCAACATGCAGTGAACCCAAGGTGCTGAAAGTTTTATCATGCACCAGGGATGACCCCACTGACCTACCACCAAAGTTTGGGGCCATGGGGAGGAGTAGAACTTCATATATGTCATTTATTTATATTTTGATATTTTAGCAAATACTATAGAAACATATTCTCTAAAACTTCCTAAATTTTGGCAGGAGATAAGTATGCCCTAATCATGCATGTGCCCAAAATTTGGGGCCATGGTGACAAATATTGTGACCTGGGCATCCAATTTAATATCTGCCCTACTCTAGAACCAGTCCTAGGAGAAATGTCCTACAGGACTGTACAGTACTCCAAATCACATATTTAAGGTGTCAAATTACAGATAAGACCAGCAGCTACAATGTTCATTGAGAGACTAAGTTCCGGAAATGCCTATACGAAGCCTAAACTTAGCTTGCAAGTGACAGCAAAAACAGGGACAAAAAATTGAATTTTGATGTAGCACGAATCTTAAAGCAGGATGGATGGCATCCGTTCATCTTCTTCCTCCAGCCAAGGGCCGAGATTGTCCCGACCTGGAGCACCTTCAAACCTCATTTCCCGGCCACCCCTTAGCCTCCACGGCCGGCTACCACCACCACCACCTCCGTTGAGGTGGTGGCCAACGTTTGGCGGCGAAATGGTGGCCGGAGGCGGCGGTTTCCGGCGAACTTGCACTCCATCAAAATTCCAAAATCCATGAAAACGCTCACCTTGGATCTGGCTCATTTGAGCCCTATGTCTCGCCTAATAGATCTAGGAAACTAGTACGGGTAGAGGTGAGGTGAAACAGACCTCGATTGGGGCTTGGCGGCGGGTTTGGCGGCGGTTGGCCATGGAAATTTTCCTCTCCGGCGAGCTTGCTCCCGAACCCGATTCTCCACCAAAAGCTTTGATCCAGATATCGAATTCCACTCCTATCGGCCTTCTGAAACTAATGGTGAGGTCTGTTTGGACTGAGGTGGCCTATAAGTGGAGTTAACTCCAAGGTGAGCTCGGTTTGAGCTTTGGAGGTTTCACCCATGGTGCCATGTGGCTCACTGCCTTGGTTTTCTGCTGGAAATGAAGAGGGGAGGTCAGCCACCTGGTTTTGGGCAGCCAAAACCAGCTGATGGGGTGGCCATGTGGCCATTATTCCCTTCATTCCTCTTTCTCTCTCCTCTTTTCCTAAAAATCTCAATTTTACCCCCTTGCGTGTACTCTCTCTCCTGATTTAGAGGGGTAGGACTGGTCTTGTTCACTTGGGCTGACTTTGGGCCAATTTTAGTGGGCTTGGTCCAAGGGAACTTGGCTTGGCCTTCATTTCACTCTTTAGGTCAATTTGTTGACCAAATTGACTTTTAGGGTTGACTGGTCAACTATGGTGGGTGGACTGACCCCACTTGATGGAAATGGGTCTAGTGGCACCACCCAACTTGGTTTGGGTCAAGGGGGTGCCCCACTTAGGTTAATTAGGCCTATGAGTGTGGGTTTGACCAAATTAAGCCCAAGGTTGACTTTGGTCAATTGGGGTCAAAATGTTGACCCAGTGACATACCCTAGGGTCCACTTAGATTGTTTTTAGGATTAGGGCAATGTGGTGGGGTCATGGTGTGGCTAGGGTCCCCACTCAGGGTAGTTTGACCTAGTTTGACTAAGGTCTTATAGTGGGCCCCACATGGCTACCACCCACTACCTAGGGTCAAACCTAGTTGATCTCCTCAAATCTCACCACATGCCTAACCCAATCTAAGTTGAGGGGTCCAACAGTAACATGGGATGTTACATGGTCCTTGGAATCCAGCTAAGTCCTTGCGGACTCAGTGGATGGTGTTTTGCTAGCGCGCGAGCTGGGGCGGTGTTTCTATCTCTAGGGCGGTGACCTCACTCCTCACCTTGCCTATAAATAAGACCCCCCGGCACGTATACAGTAACTGAGTGAACAGTAAGTGGGCTTGGGAAAATTGCTGCGGTCTGCATTTTTCTGTCCGTGCGGGTTGAGTAGAGCTGACGGTTTACTGTGTGCAGGTCGCCCGGGTAGCTTCAAGGAGCCAGGAGTTTGGCTGTGACTTCAGTCAAGTACTTGGAAGTGTACAGTCTCTACGGTTTCAGCAGGTCGCTCTGCGGCTTGTCAGTTCTCTGCTTCAACGTTTGCAAGTTCCAATAACCTGTCCGCCAGGCGCAGGCAGGTAGGCAGTTTGTTCTTCAGTTCATCAATAGTAGGCGAATAACGGTGTGTCCGCGCGGCCTCGCGGCTTCGGCGGACTCCGTGTCTATTCGACGGATTGCAGCTTCATCTCGGGCGGGTTCGGCGGACTTGGCGACTTGGCGGTCTCGGCGGTTTCCAGTGCTTTCCGCCCGGCTTGTTTTTTGTGCTTCCTGTTGTAGCATGTATACTAGCGAAATCATGTCTCGCTACGTATACCTCGCCTTGTAAAGAAGATTTATGTATAAAAGATCTGCTTGTTCTTCCATGTACTTGGTGTGTTGAGCTTGCTCCCTGGTTTTTCCCTCTAGATCAAAGTGTGAACTGCGTAGTGCCGAAGATATTAATTTGGAGTTTGGGCTATCTTGCTGACCACTTTGAGAAATTTTAACACCCACCACCTTATTTTGTATCGAAAACCTTCCGAGCCACCGGCTCCCCAGACTTTCCCGTCTGTGCATCTAGCTTCCGAACCTACCATCCGGATGGCAATCAAACCAACCTAATCAACCTCCCGAGCTACCGGGGTGTGTGAATGTGAAACCGTAGTTATACTAGTTGCTCTTGTAGTTTAATATTCCTACTGTTTAGGTTAGCCGAGGACTGCCCAAGGTATTCCCCGTGAAGGGCTCTCGAGGGCACTAGAAACTATGATGGTAGCTGAAGCCCATCATTCCCTTTCACAAGGCACTTACTATTATTGATTGTTACCCAACTCCCAATCCCTTAAATGTTGTACTGGATCTAACCCTAGTGTATTTGACACTTTCTCTCCTACTGGGAAGACGATGTTTCGTCGACCCCGAGTAATTCTTAACACTAGCTGAAAGATATTGTACCGACTCACCTAGAGGGGGGGGGGGTGAATAGGTGAGTTAAATCTTTTTAACTTTTTATGCAGAATTCAGATTAATTCTCAGAGTTATAACTACTTTTACCAAGCAAACAAACAGCAATCACAGCAAACCACATACACACAGTGAACACACAGGTTTATAGTGGTTCCTCAATATTTGGGTACATCCACTTTCCCCTTTCGCCTATCTAGCAGTGTACTAGATTCGGCCAAACTTCTCCACTATCTCAGATCCTCAGATCTTACACTCAGAACCTCAACCAGGTTCCTACAGCTCAGGCCCAAGGCCCTACAACTCAGCTGCTTCACAAAGCCTACACTCAGCCACCAAGGCCTACACTCAGCCACAACAGGCCTACACTCAGAGATTCAAATCTCCTACACTCAGGCACTCAAGCCCTACACTCAGCCTTTATAATTACAGGCTTACAAACTCAGATCCCTAAGGATCCTACAAGAAAATATGAATACAAAAATGTAAACTCTACAACTCAGAGAAAAGAGAGAAGAGTTGAGATTTTCTTGATGAGTTCTTGGATGAACTCTGTGCTGAGATCAATCTGACTTGGCTTTCTTCAAAGCTTCTTGAATATAAAACACAATAAGATTGATCTCCTCTGCAGTTGATCCTTGATCTCTGCCACTTAAGATTCAGAACAAATCTGAACCCTTCTTCTCAGCCTGGTTCCAACGGCTGACTTCTTGGATGGAGCTCTCTCTCTCCAACTTCTTAGATCTTCACTAGATTCTTCAATGAATAGCTAGATCTTCTTTTCTTTTTAAATTACTTGAACAACTTTTTTGATCATCTTCTTTTGTAGACAGTATAAGTCTATTTATAGGCCTTCTTCATGGTAACCGGCTGGTCCGGTTCATAACTGATTTCTGACAACTCTGCAGGTGCAGTAGACTAGCTGGAATGGCAGCTGTCAAGTCATCCAGTCAGTTCTTGAAAATCTGTAACTGTCTGAAAGTGTCGAGACTATATGTCTTTAAATGTCGACACTTATAGACCAAGTGTCGACACAAGTTGACTAAGTGTCGACACTAGCCTACAAGGTGTCGACACAACTCCTTGTGTTGTAGAATTGACTTCTTGACACAGCTTCTTCTTCATGTGTCGACACTGATATTGAGTGTCGACACAAGTCCTTGTACTTCAGTATTTTGTTGAATTCTTGTAAGTGTCGACACAGCTCCTTTGTGTCGACACATCTTCATGTGTTGAACTTGTTAAGTGTCGACCCTTCTTCTTGGTGTCGACACAAGCCTTCAGTGTTGATACTTGCTGAGTGTCGACACAGCTCCTTGTGTCGACACATTCTTCTTCTATTGAGACTTTTGCTAAGTGTCGACACATCTCCTTTGTGTCGACACTTGTACTTAGAATATTCTTGAACGTTGCTAAGTGTCGACACAGCTCCTTGTGTCGACACTTTCTTCAAGTGTTGAGTCTTCTTCTGAGTGTCGACACATTTTTTCTTGTGTCGACACTTTCTTCAAGTGTTGAGTCTTCAGCTGAGTGTCGAAACATTCTTTCTTGTGTCGACACTTACTTCAAGTGTTGACTCTTCTGCTGTGCGTCGACACATTGTTCTGGGTGTCGACACTTATACTTAGACTCTGCTGACTTTTGCTGAGTGTCGACATAGCCTCCAAGTGTCAACACTTTCTGATGTAGACACAGTTCCTCTGGGTGTCGACACTGCTGCTAAGTGTCGACACAGCTTCACTGGGCTTTTCTTCATTGAGTGTCGACACTTTCTGTCTGGTGTCGACTCTGCATCGCTAGTGTCGACACAATGACTCCAAGTGTCGACACTGCTTGCCTGGTTGTCGACACAAGTCTTCTTAAGTGTCGACACTTTCCCTCTAGGTGTCGACACATGGACTTAGAAACTTTTTCATCTTTCCTGCAAATACTTAACCTGCACAAGTAAACTCAAAACACATCAAATACATTTTGATGTATATCATTGAGTTGGGTGAGGCTTCTTCAAATCAGGTACATTAGAACCAATGTACCCAACAATCTCCCCCTATTTGGAGAACTCATAACCCTTAGTCAATGATATACACCATACAGAATAAAATCATAGTATGATGTAAAGCAGGATTATGTAATCAGGAAAGAAACATAACATGTATTAAACAAACATGCATACACATATATAATCACAGAACAATTATGAAATAGATTTAGCATATAACACATTGTTCTAATATCTTGTTATATTCATTTTCCAAAAGTTTACAAAGTGTTTAACAATCAAAATATTACAACTGTAAACTCAAGAAAAATCAATTCTAATTCTGATCAGCCTCCTTAATCACAATTCCTTTTCCAGATTGTACTTTGGCTTGAACAGGAGCTTCAGCAACTTCAGTATTAGCAGGCTTCTTGCCTTTCAGATCCTTTTTCTTTTGCTCTTCAGCTTTAATCTTTTGCCTTTCAAAGTAGTGATAAGGCTTAGGAAAGTACTTGCTAGGCTCCTGAGCAGTAGGAGGTAGCTTTCCCATCTTTTCCTTTCTTCTATATTGGACTATTGCTTCTTGCCTTGTCTCATGATTTCTCCATTCCAATTCAGAAAACCACTTGTTTCTGTCTTGTATATTATCTTTTGCAGCTTTCCATGCAGTTAAGATAATGTTTCTTGAAGTGGGGCTCCACTGCTCAAAGTCAGGTCTTAGTTCAGCTTGCTCCCTGAACCTCTTTTTAGACAGTCTGGCTTCTTCTTCTTTCTGCAGAGCTTCTTGCATAGCCTCAGATACAGGCTGATCAACTTTCTCTATGATGACATTTTGCTGACCCCCTGGTGGGCTATACATTGATTGTATATCAGCTTGAACCATATCAAAATCTGGAGGAGGGTAGATGACTTGAGCCACTTCAGGTTGCTCCCCTCCTAGGTATGCAGGATGTATCCCAGATTCTGCTACATTATCATCATCACACAAAGGAGGATATCCAAGAGTAGCTCTGATAGAATTTGAAATCCACTTAGCATGATCAGAGCTAGCTTTGACTAACACCCTCTCCCCCTTTATGACTTCTCTTTCTATGTGATCTCTGACATCATATTTCTAAAATCTCACTTGGTTATCCAAATAGTTGACTTCATCTTTAAAGAAAGGTTTCAACCTTTGGAGTTTGTCAGTTATCAACTTCTGAGAGTCTTGAATTGCAGTTGTAACAGCAGTTAAGCTCTCTTGCAGTGCTTTATCAAAATCTGCCTTAGCAGTAGCAGTAGAAGTTGTCAGTCCAGCAGCTATGATTTTCATTTCTGTGACAATTGCATTATGAGAAGCAGTTAAGTTATCATTCATTCTGATCTGGTTCTCAAGAACATATCCTTGCTTCAGTGCAATGTCATCTACTTGAGCTTTTATCTTTTCTTGATGAGTTGCTAAGTACACCACTGCATTCCCTCCCTTGTGGAAGCAGTCAGTCATTTCCTTTTTATTAAGATTCATTTCAAATCTTTTAGACTTTATATCTTGGGCCAGATCAAATTGTAGTGATTTATGCCCCTCATCCACATAGGTTTCTATGGATTTTCTGTGCTCATCAAGCTTGATCTGCATAGCAACCATCAGTGCACTGTAGTCTACTGATGGAGTTGGCTGTAGTACAGGTTGTGGTGCTATGGTTTGCAATGCCTTCTTATAAGTTTGGCTTCTTCTTTTAAAGACTTGAAACTTCCTTTTCTTAGCCCTTGCAGCTTCTTCATCTTCAGATGCTGATGTACTTGCTCTCTCTACCCTCTCCTTAGGTAGCTCCTCAACAGCTTGGGGCTTCTCAGGCTCTTGCCTTGTAGGTTCTTCATCAAGTATTACCTGCTCCCCCTCAACATGAGCATTCTCCCCCTCAGCAGCAGCACATTCCTTGTCAAAATCTGTTTGATCCAGATTTAGGAAAAGATCTTCCATTGTATATTCTTGTGGAGAATGAGCTGGAGAAATTCTTGGCTCATCTACCACTGGATCAGATACTAACTGAGCTGCAACAGATGTGTCCTCCATGATAACATCTGGGGGTAGGCTATCAATCTGAGTTTACTGATTAACATTATTTAAGGAATCAGATAAAATATTATCCTCTATAAGGAAATCTAAAGCATTAGGCTCAGTGATTACCTCAAGGATGATGTGGGTTGCTAGGTCACTCTCTAGTGTAGTTGGCTCTTCCACTACTAGTGGCTCCCCATGGACTGAATCCTGGTGTAAGGGGCTAGCTGGTGGTAGCTCCCCCTGCCTCTCTGCAGCCTCTTGTTGAGCTGGAGACTTTCCAGCATTTTCTTCTACATCCTTTTCTGGAGTAAAGACAACTTGCTCTTCACTATCAGAGCTGCTAGATGAAACCTGAGCCACTGGGGCAGTTTTCTTCTTCTTCTTTTGGGGTGTTACTTTCTCAGGAGTTATTTTCTCAGGGGTTGGCATTTCCTTAGACAAAACCCTGTCCCATCTAGAGAATATCCTTAAGTCCATCTTCCTCATATGATTGATTTTACTGCCAGCAGCTTGACCCATAACCTCTAGTTTACTACCTGCTAGGTATAAACTTATTATTCTACCCAAATTGGGTTTCTTCAGACTTTCTTTAATCTTCTTAAAGACAACAACAGACCAATCTGTGTTTACTGTGAAGATTACCCTTGTCATAAGGTTGAACATGTGGGCTGATACCCTGTCATGCCCTCCGGGCTTACTCAATATCACTTTGCAAACAATTTCTGATAGAAATTTTCCCTGGCTGTTCATACCTTTCCTATTGAATACAGATCCAATTTTCAGTTTGGAATCTAGACCACACCATGTTAATGGATCTCTGGTTCTAGAAGCACTAATTTCAGCCTCTTCTTTTGTCGTGGGTAGATTTAGGACTTTTCTCAAACTTTTAGGTGATACATTCACCTTTTCACCATGAACCCTAGACTTGATCTTGAGTCCAGATTCGTCTACTTTATCTCCATTCAGGAATTCTAAGACTTCTTTCTTCCAGATCTTAGTTGGCTCTGAAACAAGGAATTCTAACCCTGAGTCTGCAACTAGGGTTACCACTTTCTTGATCTCCGGGTCTGCATCATCAAATGCATCTCGCACCAGTTCATAGCCTTCATTGACGTTCTCCTCGAGCTTTGGCGCCATTAGGGTTTGAAGAATTTGAACTGAGAGAAGAGAGGTGTCGACACACAAGTTTGATCTCGAAACTTTTGAAAGCGTGTCGACAGACAAAGGCAAAATTCTATTTATACCTTTCTAGGTTTGAAGATGAAAGGGCGGGTCAGCTAACTTAAATTATGTCGACACTGTTGAAAAGTGTCGACACAGACTTATAATGTCTCGACACCTATGTGTCGACACAAGTTTAGTCAACAGATTATATGTGTCGACACTTGTTTATGTGTCGACACCACTTAACTCGACATTTAGTCGAGACTTTACGTAGATAATTCTGAGTAAAGCCTAAGTGTCGACACCACCTTGGATGTGTCGACACCTACTTACCATGTGTCGACACTAATTTTCTGTAGTGTCGACACCAACTTCCTAGATGTGTCGACACCTTTTTCCTGAAGTGTCGACACTACTTTTCTGTGTCGACACAGATATCTCTGTGTGTCGACACCTTTTTACTTAGCCATTTCTATAAACTTGTTCTAAGTTTATCATACCTAGTTCAATTTTAAACCTATTGAACTTAGTTTCTTCTAAAGGCTTTGTATATATATCAGCTAGTTGATTATCTGTTTTAACATATTCCAGTAAAATATCTTGTTTTTCTACATGTTCCCTTAGAAAATGATATTTTATCTCAATATGTTTAGTTCTACTATGGGAAACAGGATTATTTGCAATTGATATAGCACTTGTAGAATCACAAAAGAGTGGAGTTCTACTTACCTGAATTCCATAGTCCTCAAGCTGATGTTGTATCCATAGAAGTTTAGCACAGCAACTTCCTGCAGCCACATATTCTGATTCTGCAGTGGAGATAGCCACACTTTTTTGCTTCTTGCTACTCCATGAAATTAGTCTTCCACCTAGGAATTGAAAGGTTCTAGTTGTGCTTTTTCTATCTTCTTTGCATCCTGCAAAGTCTGCATCTGAATAACCTGTTAGATCAAAGTCTTCATTCCTAGGGTACCAGAGGCCTAGATAAGGAGTGCCCTTTAGATATCTCAATATCCTTTTGACTGTAGTCAAATGAGACTCCTTAGGGCATGCTTGATACCTTGCACAGACACATGTAGCATACATGATATCTGGTCTACTTGCAGTCAAATATAATAGGGAGCCAACTATCCCTCTATACAAAGACTCATCTACAGGTTTCCCTGCATCATCCTTGCTAAGAGACATACTTGCCCCATAGGAGTCTTCATGGTACTGGATGAATCCATACCATACTTTCTTATGAGTTCTACGGTGAACTTAGACTGGCATATGGATAATCCATTCTCAGTCTGTCTAACTTGGAGACCCAAGAAGAACTTAAGTTCCCTCATACTACTCATCTCAAATTGTCCTTGCATTAGTTTTGCAAACGTTTTGCAAAAACTACTTTCAGTAGACCCAAATATTATGTCATCTACATATATTTGGACTAGTATTACTTTGCCTCTGGATTCCCTAAGGAATAGAGTCTTATCTATTTTCCCCCTTGTGAACTTATTCTCAATGAGGAAACTAGACAGGGTTTCATACCAAGCCCTACGGGCTTGCTTTAACCCATACAATGCTTTCCTAAGTCTATAGACATGATTAGGTTGAGTTGAATCAACAAAACCTGATGGTTGTTCCACATAGACTTCCTCTTTTAGATTATCATTCAAAAAGGCTGACTTTACATCCATTTGGTAAACTTTAAATCCTTGAAAGGTTGCATAGACCAGGAACATCCTTATGGCTTCCAGTATGGCTACTGGAGCAAAGGTTTGATCAAAGTCAATACCTTCTTCCTGCCTATATCCTTTAGCAACCAATCTTGCTTTGTTCTTAATGATGACTCTATGTTCATCCATCTTGTTCCTAAAGATCCACTTTGTTCCAATTATGTTGTGGTCTTTTGGTTTAGGAACAAGCTCCCAGACCTCGCACCTCTTGAACTGATTCAGCTCTTCTTGCATTGCCTCAATCCAATGAGGGTCTAGGATTGCTTCTTCAAACTTCTTTGGCTCTACTTGGGATAGAAAACTGGAGAAGAGCACTGCATTCAGATTTCTGCTCCTTATTTGTACCCCTTGTCTTGGATCACCAATGATTTGTTCTGGTGGATGATCTCTTAGATGCCTATTGGCTGGAGGCATCCTGGCTTCAGGTTGAACTTCTTCAGTTTCTTCATCTTGTTGCACTCCTTGAACTTCATCTGCATTAGGTACATGTAGTACTCCCCCTGGATAGCAGCCACTATCTTCTACTTGCTGTCTTGCAGTAGGTTCTTCTTCTATAGTGAGCTTGTCCATCTTCTTAGTTATACCTGTGGAGCTGCATATACTACTAGACAACTCATTGTTAATAAGTCTAGTTTCATCAAATACTACATGTACAGACTCTTTTACAACTTGTGTGGACAAGTTGTAGACACTATAAGCCTTACTATTGTTGTTGTACCCAACAAAGATCCCCTCTTGGGACTTGGCAGCAAATTAGTCTGTAAGACTTTCCATTGTTAAGTATAAAGCACTTACAACCAAAGATCCTGAATTAGGATAGGTTTGGTTTTCTGCCTTTCACAACCTCATAGGGGGTCTTGTTGTGGCTTTTAGTAATGGTAGCCCTATTAATAACATGGCAGGGAGTATTAACTGCTTCAGCCCAGAAATATTCTGGTAGTGATGTATCACTTAATAGGGTCCTACCAGCCTCAATCAAGGTTCTATTTTTCCTCTCAGCAATGTCATTTTGCTGAGGTGTTCTTGGTGAAGAAAACTCTTGAAATATCCCAAATTCTTCACATAGTTTTGCCATACTATCAGACTGAAATTCAGTTCCATGGTCACTTCTTATCTTGACCACAGTACTGTTTAGTTCATTCTGAATTTGTTTGACAAAGCTATATAAGATACTAGGTGTTTGAGATTTCTGTCTAAGGAAGAACACCCAGGAAAACTTTGAGTAGTCATCTACAACTACAAAAGTATAGACCTTCCTACCTAAGCTGTGAACTGGCATAGTACCAAAGAGATCCATATGCAAGAGGTATAAACACCTCACAGCATCTTTGTTTTCAATGCTACTAAAGGTGGATCTAGTCTGCTTGCCCTTTTGACAAGCTGAACATATTCCATCTTTAATACACTTAACTTGAGGACCATTCCTCCCTAACTCTTTGCTAAAGAGTTGGCCAATTGTCTTGTAGTTGAGATGGGCTAGCCTCTTGTGCCATTTGACACAATGAGAGACTTTCTCATCAGCTACAAGACACACTGGAGAATCATTGTTCTCAACCATAATGTCTAGGCAGTAGACATTCCTTTTTCTATAACCAGTCAAAATGATCTCTTGATCATTTGACCTCCTGATATGACAACCATCTTTGACAAATGAGATGTCATATCCTACATCACTCAATTGACTTATGCTAATAAGGTTATGTTTCAGACCTTTGACATAAGCCACTTGAGTAATAGTTATATGGGAGCTAGAGATGTTACCAAAACCCTTGATGATCCCTTTTTCAGAACCACCAAAGGTGACTTTAGGACCATCTTTGATTGGAGTGAAGTCCTTTAGTAATCCCCTTGTTCCAGTCATGTGCCTGGAACATCCACTGTCCAAGTACCATATTGGGGCATGGCCACTTGGACTCACCTACAAAACAGATTAGTGAACCTTAGAACCCAAAGAATTCTTGGGTCCTTGGTACTGGTTAGTTTGCTTCCTAACAAAGCTACCTGCAGGTTTTCCAACAGGCAGTTTGCTACTCACCTTGGCACTTGCATTGTGCCAACAGTCCATGGCAAAGTGGCCTACCTTGCCACAGCACCAACACTCAAACCTATTGTACCTTTGCTTAGGTACAGTCTTAGCTGTTTTATCTACAGCTGGATTGTTGAGAGCTGGGACTTTGGCCTTGGACTTGGACTTGGACTGAACAGTCCTAGCTGTTTTAGTAAACCCCAGTCCAGCTTTACCTTTTTGATGAACAAATTCATCAATTAAGGGTAGAACTGACTTTGGTTTAGAAAACCTAGCAACTAAATCTCTTTCCTTCTGAAGACTAATCTCCAGACTTTTGATTTGATCATTCTTAAATGATATAGTCCCCATCTGAATCACAGTTATGTGCTTCAGTCCGGCTATCTCATTAAGTTTTTGATCAAACAACTTCTCATAATCAGTTGCAGCGACTTTGAGACTTGCAATATCATTAGCTTGACTCTTGGCCAAGGATTTGCATTTCTTAAATGATTGCAACAGAACTTTATATTCATCTATCAATTTATGAATATCCTCTCCAGACTCAGATGCACTCTCATCACTTGATGATGATGAATCTGATTCTGAACTAGCACAAGAAATTGAACTGAAAGAACAATTTTGTACCTTACTAGGTCCAGGCTGCTCCTGGATTTTGTCACTTTCTGTCAATGCCATCAGTCCTTGACACTGACTGTCCTCTTGTTCATATATAGAGTTCATGATCTGGATGAACTCTTCTTCTTCTTCCTCAGCAAACAGTCCTATGTATGCTTCTGCATCTTACTCAGTTTCTGATGAAAATAAGTCTGACAGGCTCTTATCCTTTTTGGCAACAAAAGATTTTTCCTTCTTGCCCTTGAATTGAGTCTTTTTCTTATCATTAGACTCCTTTATTTTCTCTGGACAGTCTGCAATAACATGTCCTTGTCTATTACAGCAATAACATACAATTTTTGAAAGAGTTGCTTTGCTAGACTTGGTCTTTTTCCTGTCTTTCTTTGAACACTTTTTATTCTAATAATAGTCTTCTTTACCCTGTGAAGTACATGTCTTTATCCTCCACTGTTTCTTCTTTAAGAACTTCTGAAAATGTCTTGTGAAGGCAGCAAAGTCCTCATCACTTTCACTGCTTTCAGACTTTCTGCTTGCTGACTCATCTGGCTCAGTTTCAGCTACTTTTGGTGGTGGAGTTGGTGACTTACTTCTGTACTTTCTGGGGGCTTCTGTTTTAAATGCCACTGTCCTTTCTTTATGTTCACTTCTTGTAGATTTCTCCTCTTCTTTCCTCACCATCAACTGCATTTCATAAGACAGCAGTTTTCCAAACAGTGTTGGGGGAGGAATTTCTGCTAACTTTGCCATTTCCCTAATGGCACAGATCTTGGTGTCCCAATATTTTGTGAGGGACCTTAAGAACTTATCATTAAGCTCATAGTTACTGAACTCTCTTCCATAGGACATTAGCTCATTCACAATCCTATAGAACTTCCTATAGAATTCAGTTATGCTATCAGATCTACCTTGCCTAAAACTTTCATATTCTTGGTTGAGCAAAGATTTTTTGTCTTGCCTCACTTCTTCAGAACCCTCCATGTACACAATAAGAGTATCCCACATCTCCTTAGCTGTCTTACAGTGTATCAAATTCTGAAAGGTAGCATCATCTATAACACTCACAATGATGTTCTGAGCCCTCTTGTCCATTGTGGCTAGAACTATGTCATCCTTTGTCATTTCAGAGAAATCCTTAGGTGTTCTCTGATTTGCATCTAAGACTGAAACCTTCATGGGCACATATGACCCTTCTTTCACTGTGATATATATTCTAGGGTCTGAGGCTTCCATAAAAAGTCTCACCCTTTCCTTCCAGATACCAAATATCTCTTTTCTACATATGGGTAGCTTCATGGATCCAAATTCCTTATGATTCTCAGTGGAACCCATGGTTCTTGATTTTCTTGATTCTGTAATGTACTTAGACTGAATCTGCCAACAGGATCTACTCAGACAGTTATGTCCCTTTTTGAGTAACCTCCCTCTGATACCACTTGAAAGATATTGTACCTACTCACCTAGAGGGGGGGGGGGTGAATAGGTGACTTAAATCTTTTTAACTTTTTAGGCAGAATTCAGATTAATTCTCAGAGTTATAACTACTTTTACCAAGCAAACAAACAGCAATCACAGCAAACCACATACACACAGTGAACACACAGGTTTATAGTGGTTCTCCAATGTTTGGGTACATCCACTTTCCCCCTTCGCCTATCTAGCAGTGTACTAGATTCGGCCAAACTTCTCCACTATCTCAGATCCTCAGATCTTACACTCAGAACCTCAACCAGGTTCCTACAGCTCAGGCCCAAGGCCCTACAACTCAGCTTCTTCACAAAGCCTACACTCAGCCACCAAGGCCTATACTCAGCCACCAAGGCCTACACTCAGCCACAACAGGCTTACACTTAGAGATTCAAATCTCCTACACTCAGGCACTCAAGCCCTACACTCAGCCTTTATAATTACAGGCTTACAAACTCAGATCCCTAAGGATCCTACAAGAAAATATGAATACAAAAATGTAAACTCTACAACTCAGAGAAAAGAGAGAAGAGTTGAGAGTTTCTTGATGAGTTCTTGGATGAACTCTGTGCTGAGATCAATCTGACTTGGCTTTCTTCAAAGCTTCTTGAATATAGAACACAATAAGATTGATCTCCTTTGTAGTTGATCCTTGATCTCTGCCACTTAAGATTTAGAACAAATCTGAACCCTTCTTCTCAGCCTGGTTCCAATGGCTGACTTCTTGGATGGAGCTCTCTCTCTCCAACTTCTTAGATCTTCACTAGATTCTTCAAGGAATAGCTAGATCTTCTTTTCTTTTTAAATTACTTGAACAACTTTTTTGATCATCTTCTTCTGTAGACAGTATAAGCCTATTTATAGGCCTTCTTCATGGTAACCGACTGGTCCGATTCATAACTGATTTCTGACAACTCTGACAGGTGCAGTAGACTGGCTGGAATGGCAGCTGTCAAGTCATCCAGTCAGTTCTTGAAAATCTGTAACTATCTGAAAGTGTCGAGACTATCTGTCTTTAAGTGTCGACACTTATAGACCAAGGGTCGACACAAGTTGACTAAGTGTCGACACTAGCCTACAAGGTGTCGACACAACTCCTTGTGTTGTAGAATTGACTTCTCGACACAGCTTCTTCTTCATGTGTCGACACTGATATTGAGTGTCGACACAAGTCCTTGTACTTCAGTATTTTGTTGAATTCTTGTAAGTGTCGACACAGCTCCTTTGTGTCGACACATCTTCATGTGTTGAACTTGTTAAGTGTCGACCCTTCTTCTTGGTGTCGACACAAGCCTTCAGTGTTGATACTTGCTGAGTGTCGACACAGCTCCTTGTGTCGACACATTCTTCTTCTGTTGAGACTTTTGCTTAGTGTCGACACATCTCCTTTGTGTCGACACTTGTACTTAGAATATTCTTGAACTTTGCTAAGTGTCGACACAGCTCCTTGTGTCGACACTTTCTTCAAGTGTTGAGTCTTCTTCTGAGTGTCGACACATTCTTTCTTGTGTCGACACTTTCTTCAAGTATTGAGCCTTCAGCTGAGTGTCGACACATTATTTCTTGTGTCGACACTTACTTCAAGTGTTGACTCTTCTGCTGTGTGTCGACACATTGTTCTGGGTGTCGACACTTATACTTAGACTCTGCTGACTTTTGCTGAGTGTCGACACAGCCTCCAAGTGTCGAGACTTTCTGATGTAGACACAGTTCCTCTGGGTGTCGACACTGCTGCTAAGTGTCGACACAGCTTCACTGGGCATTTCTTCATTGAGTGTCGACATAGCTCCTTGTGTCGACACTTTCTGTCTGGTGTCGACTCTGCATCCCTGGTGTCGACACAATGACTCCAAGTGTCGACACTGCTTGCCTGGGTGTCGACATAAGTCTTCTTAAGTGTCGACTCTTTCCCTCTGGGTGTCGACACATGGACTTAGAAACTTTTTCATCTTTCCTGCAAATACTTAACCTGCACAAGTAAACTCAAAACACATCAAATACATTTTGATGTATATCATTGAGTTGAGTGAGGCTTCTTCAAATCAGGTACATTAGAACCAATGTACCCAACACTAGCCAAACTTCTCACTCCACATCACGGCTCCCGATGATAATCTCATTCCACTTACCAGACCAACACACTAATATCCCAACTCCATAAGTTCATTTTGCACCATATTTTGATTTCTGCAGTTTTTACTAAACGCAGACCATCCAAAGCTACATGATGTATACAATGGGAGGTACTTCAATTTATCATTCAAAATCCCTATAATATTTATTGGAGGTCTATCATGACATGATTAGCATAATTCCAGAAGTTTATAATTTTCTTAATTTATTTAATAATTTATTTAATTTCCAAAGTGATCCAAATGCCTTAATTTGAACATGAAGTACTATTTTCATGCATGCAAAATGTTCCAAAAAATTATGATAAATAAAACACAACTATTTATCTGTAAATCCAAGGTCTCCAAATTTTTTAGTAAGACTTAAACCTCTAAATATAATTTTTGAACATAACCTACATTAACCAATTTAAAGAGATAAGTACTGCCAATATAATTCCAATAATTCTGAGAAACTTAACGGATGAACATATAAACATATAAACACTCCAGGTCAAGTTGCATAATTTATTAGTGAATAATAAATGCTAAACTTGATTTCTCATAGTAATCCAAGTTAATAGGTTAATGAACTATGTACAACAATTATTCATTTACAAATTGTAATAAAATTCCAATATGAGCATATTGACCTAGCAACACTACTGATCATGTTTCATTATTTTCCAATAAAAAGGGAGCTCTGAATCTATTATTGATCATATTCCCGTATTTATATACTTGTGAAGTAAGTACTGGAAATTTACATCTAAAAATTACAATAAAATACATGTATGATCATAATGATCTAAAAATCACTACAATTATTTAGGGCTAATAATGGTATTGCAAAGGTGATACTACAATTATTGATCTGAAATTCCCAATAAAATTATCCAAGGTTTATAATGATATTATGACTACACTACCCAAGTTTCACAACTTTTCACAGAGTTCTAAGTACCTATCCTTCAATTTTAAGGATTGTGACCTAAACTAGGATTAGGGTTTTGACGGGTTTATCCATCTCTAAATCTACTAAGATTTCCCCCAGAGGACTTCAGCTACCCTATAGTCCTCTCTACCAAATTTCAAGTTCATACAAGGGCCTTTGACCCCATGCCCTTCTCAAACCCCCAAAGTCCAAATTTAGGGTTTGAACTTGGGTCCTAGGGCAATCCTACCCCAAACCAACCCATAACCCATATGAGGGTGCAAAGAGTCATGAAAAACCAGTGGCCCAAATTTCAGCCTCTATTGAGGTGGTTTGGCCACCCAATCCCACAAGGTACACTTTTGACCTAAATACCCTTTTTAGGGCAAAACTAGGGTGTACTCATTTCCCAACAAAATCAACTCAAAATGAGCTGAAAATTTATACAAAAACTCATGATGACCCTAAGGGCCACCCACCCATATTTGGGAGGGTTTGGAGGTCATTAGGTCTCATAATTAATTTACCCTAAGATTATTAAATAATTTCTAAAACTATAGAAAAAGTATCTCCAAAAATTCTCATTTTTGGATATGTTATATGTATAGGTAAGAGCTACCCCATACAAAATTTCAAGTCATTTGGATGGTTAAATTGATGGGGGCACTCAAACCAATGTCTGATCTAGCCTAGGTATAGATCTCACCAAAACGAGTGCTGTGGTCTAACCACTTACCCAAAGTGGTTGAAATTAATTTGAAATTAAAGTAGACTTCGGGGGCTACAATTGTCATGTTGGTCACTTTTTCTGTATGGTAACGAGCTATTTTTAATATTTAATTTAAAACAAACCAATAAACAAGATAGAAATTGAAATAATAGGATTTAATAAAAGAGATCCAGCACAGATCTTAAAGCAAAATCATGGGGCTCCTGGTCATCTTCTTCCTCAAGCCAAGGGCTGGGATTATCCTTACCTGGAGCTTCCTCCAAGTCATTTTCCCGGCCACCCGGCCACCTCCCTGGTCGGCCACCACCGCCACCACCTTCGTTGAGGTGGGGGCAATCGCCGGGCAGCGGCACGGTCGCCGGAGGCGTGGTTTTCGACAAACCCAACCCATTTTTTTCTTGGAAAACCAGGAAAAATCCTCACCCAATCTGGCTCATTTGAGCCCGATTCTCGTCCTAAAAGATTCCTAAGATCTATCCATAGAAGGAGTAGAGGAGGACCTTTAAGCGAGCTTGCCGACGAGTGTGGTGGTGGTGCGTCATGGCCGATGGTGGAGCTTTTCGTGCTCTGCAACTATACAGCCAACTACCTGGGCTCCTTCAGTGGGATGGAGGAAACGATTGCTCTTTCCCTATGGATGCTTTTAAAAGAGCCAAATGGGGGATAGGGAGGGTCATAACTTGAATTCCCATTTCCACCATTAATGGAGAATTTTGGGAAACTGAATTCTCAATGAATTCAGCCCCTTGGTGACCTGAAGAATGCTGGAAACTCCTCCCCTACTCTTGAGGAGTTGAATCCAGCCATCAATGGGTGATTTGGTGGTGGGGGGGGGGGGGTGTTCCACCTTCCATGCCATTATTGACCTATTTTCTCTCTCCTCCTTATTGAAGAAATTGATTTCGGACACCTTGGGTGGCCATCCATGGCTATTCAAGTTCTCAAAACTGATTAGGGGGAATGTATTCAGCCTTTGGAATCAATTGGAGAGGCCCTTGTTCTCCCTTGGCCATGAATGGCCTCCTTTTCTCACTTTCTCTCTCCTCCATTAAAGGGAAAAATTGAGCTTTCTCTCTCCTACTCACGATGGACGAATTTTGATCTCTCCTCCAGCCTATTGGCACCCCACTAACCCATATTAATAATAAAAATGAGGTTAGCCCAAGTGGGGGAAATGAGTTTGAGCTTGGGTTAGCCCATTTGGGCTAATTTGACCTAAACCTAGACTAGGGTTGACCTAGGTCAATTTGACCTTTTGAGTCACCATCAATGTGTCCTTGGTGACCAATGGGCCTCCCCTAAAGTCTAGAAAGGCTTGGGTAGGGTTGGTTGGACATCTTGGGGGTCACTTGACCCTTAGTTAGAGCACTTTGACCAAGTTAGGGCTAGAGTGGACTTTGGCAACATGACCATTTGGGTTGACACCAAGGGGTCCTTGTTGACTTATTGACCTCACTTTAGGGTTAGGAGGGCATGGGTGGGGTCCACTTGGCTAAGGCAAGGTCAGTTTACCCTAAGTAGGCTAGTTTGACCCATTTAGGGTTAGGGTTGACTTAGGTCAACTTAACCACTTTGACTGCCCACAGTGGGTGCTTTGTGGTCCTATGGACTACCCAAGGTGTTAGTGGTGCTATGGTAGGGTCATGGGATCAAGGTGAATCCCTAAGTTCATCCTAAACTATTATTTAGAATTCTACTATTTGCAGACCATGGTGATTTCCAACTTCATGCCTAAGCACACTTGGTCTTCTTGGGATTCCAAGGGTTTTGTCATGACCTAGTCATGACAAAACCACTCTTGGGGGTCTAGTTCGAAATGTGATGTTACACGTTGAGTGAACATGCTTCACTCAACGCTTTCTGCCTTTGCTAGATTTTCTATTTCATAATCTAATTTGAGCTCGATGAACTTAGAACACAATTCGATGAACTTTGAGCTCAGCTCTACGAATAAGTGATAGATCAGTTCGACGAACTTTGAGTTTAGTTCGACGAACATTGAGCTCAGCTCGACGAACAAGTGAAAGTTCAACTCGACAAATTTAGGCCTTATTTCGACGAACTCTGAGCTCAACTATTCAACTATTTTGAAACTAAGGCGTTGAGTGAGTGAGCTACACTCAACGCCTGCGGCCTTAGCCACTTTTCAGCTCATTTTTCTTTATGCTTTGACTGTATTAGCCTGACTCACAACTTTTTGTAGTATGGCATTGAGTGAGTTGACTTCACTCAATGCCTGTGGACTTTGAAACACTCTAAACTTGCCACTTCATTGCTTTGATTGAATAGGCTTTTCTCAGCGTTATAAGTCATCTGCAGTTGACTGAATGATCTTCACTCAATGCCTGTGGACTTAGATAGTTTTTTGTCTTTCCACCACTTAGGTAAGAACTTACCTGACTTAGCTACTTAGGCTTCCTGTCCCATCATTGCTTACCAGGACAATCTACAATCATTAATCTTGAACACAAGTTAGATCACAACATGTGTATACATTGTTTGCTGATCCTTCATATTCAGGACATTGGGATCAATGGACCCAACACTTGACCTCCTCCAGCCGATAAACCTCACCATGCGTCACAGAATCCATGACATCTTTCTTTATTTCGGGGAATTACATGTTCTGATAAACACAATTTCTTGTGGTGATTTGAGTTCTCTTTTGTGAGTGTAGACAACGACTCTATAAACATTCTCTAAACAATCATGTTCTTATTCCTTCGAGTACGACCGAGAAATCAATCAATTCAACGTGACAAGTCAGATATAAGGTCTATGCCTTTCAAAATATTGTTTGCTAAATTCTTGTAGTTTCCTAAAGTCATCATACTTCCGATGTTACAACATACCAATTTAATCTTATCTTTCCAGATATCCTTGACCTTACTACCTGTCATCAAATACATATGTTATCTTGTAATGGTTAAGTCTCGTAATTACTCTTCCTTATTACCATGATATTGTCATGGTAATGCTACAGATCATGATTCCAAACACGCTTTTACAAAATCCTATCTTCGCCTGAATAGCGTCGACTAAGATCAACTCAATCTCACTATGTTTGTGACACCACATTTTCTAAATTAGGTGTAAGGAAACCCAAGTCAATAACTAATTGACCAACAAACAAAAGACAAGCCCCCAATAAACAAAAGATAAGCTCCTACCTACCTTGGGCTAAGTATCATTGATATCACCATGTTATATTTGTCCAAGAAATGCACACAATCCTTAGGGCTTGCAACCTTAGACTTGGGGTTCCACCCTAAAACTCGTTAGTATACTCCATACCTTTGGACTCTCTAGGTTACCATATATGACAATCCTCTCAGGGCCTCCTGTGACCCAATCCCAAACGGGTCTCTTCTAATCTTTAATTCTTATCCGACCCCTGGTATTTGGTATGATGTTCATCTCATCCTAACTGTCCCATCGATACGCGGGTCGAGTCTATGAGTCCCCTACTATTCTGCTAACGGTTCAAAGGCATCAATTCTCCTTAAGTTGGTCCTATTGGTTTAGGTAACAGGTGATAGTACCACTTGATGAGTAAAGTAGGGACATCGGGGTCTAAGCTTTAAGTACCTTTTCTCGTGTTAGACTCTTCCTCTAGCCGCATCGGGTATCCTCGTACCTTAACTAAATTTATACCTAAGGTCAATTTTAACCAGGATTCACTAAGAATAGTCTTGGTAAGTGAAGTTTCCTAGTTGGGTTGGCCTAACTCATTGATTTATGGACTATATATTGTGATTTTTAAACATGGGCACACCACAGCTTCTGCTACTTAGTTTGTCCCCAAACTAATGCTCGTGCGGAGTGATCCAGTGTTTTGTGGACTTCTTCTCTTTGGATCGATGTTTCCTCTGATACAAGTTTATAAGACACTTTTTTACGCTACCGGGTCTTACGCCTAGAACCACCGTTTTGCGGTGACACTGATACTCGAGAGGATCTCCACTACAAAATGCCGATTCTGGAGGCATTGATGTTCATCTAAGAAGTAGAAGTATAATCAAGTTAAGTCCACAAAATCACCACAGTATATATAAGTAAAAGTGAAAGTAGTCTTATAGTTCACATTGAGTACAAGGTATGGAAGATAGTAGAAAAGAAATGGGCTTAAGCCCTGTACATGTCTAATACAAATAATCTCTCTCTCACCACTTACAACATCTAAGGAGAAGCAAACTAAAATATATCTTCGATCTGTCACCATGTAGTAGTGGTAGTGCGCAACAACTGCTCCTCATGTCCTGCCTCCTTATCCTGCCGGTGCTGATGCTCCTGCTTCTTGGTCCCCTAAAATGATGTGGTACACCAACCGTTAGTCAAAATACTAAGCCACTATCGTCATCGCCTAACCCGCGACTCCTAGGCACCGTGCGAGGAGGATGAAAGCGTAGGACAACAAAGCAGAGTGGAACAAGCACGTGACAACTACACTAGCAGGAGTTTGTACAAAGAACTATAAAAGGAAAAAAACAAGCTAGCAGTTATGTAATAAGCAAGCAGTATAGTAAACAAGTAGAGTAGTGCAGTAAGTATATGTAAAGTAAGCTATGGAATAAGTAACCTTAACTTATATGAATGTCCATACAAACTTATAAGTTAAGAGATCTTTTTCAAGGCTCCCATCATATAAAAACTCCCATACCAATTAATACGATGAGGTGTCAGGTTTAATGCAGGTATGAGTGTAGTGATATGTTATGCCATGATTCATGCAAATGCAACACACACACACGACTCTATGCATACAGACCTTTAGTTCCCCCTATTGAGAAGCTAGCATCACTCCTAGGAGTCTCCGTCATGGCAAACGGAGATAGTGGGTCGGGCTACCCCATTCCTAGGCAGGTATCCGCACTACCAGGCCTCGTCCTTACGTACGCCCCTGAAGGACACAACCAGGGTATCCGCATACTATGATGACCACCGCCAGACTTTCCCTTCCTTACGTTTCCACCACACATGTCGAATCAATGTATCGACGTCGATGCGAAGGACCATCAAATTCTGAAGACCAACCACTTTTATGCACATGCAACCATGAGTTCCTGAGCCATCGGCTCCCCGGATTAACCTATCCATTTCCACAACCACAGAGCCTACCGCTCGGCCAACCTAACAAAACTAACCTCCCGAAGCACCGAGGTGAGTGAAAGTGAAGTCCTAGATTATTTCGAATTACTCTTGTATTAATCTTAGTCTTACAGTTTAGATTAACCTCGGACTGCCCAGAGCATTCCCTGTGATGGGCTCTCAGGTGCACTAGGAACTACGAGGGGCTGAAGCCCAAAGCTCCCTTTCGCTAGACACTTACTATTATTGGTGTATACCCAAACCAATCCCACTTAGTGTTATACTCTATAACGCCTCCATTCGTCATATGAAATATAACGGTGGGTTCGGTCGGGGCTCCAAGTCATATTTCACAGACAAAGGACAGAATTATGTATGAATATCAAAATCAAGTTCTACTCGCATCCTAACTTAGAGCATTCTAGCGCAGTATTTTAAGTTGTAAGAACTCATCACAGCGAATGTTCTCTAAATATATAAACTATATATTTATATATTACCAGAAATGTATACAAATACACACGCTCATGGCCTTAAGTCCTTACAAATTACTCTTTACAAATATAGAGATTCATACATCGGCACGCAGGCCGACCACACATGAAATCAAAGCATTCTTCGCACGACCTTCAAGGGCCTTTAAGTAGCAAGGGCTTCATTCCGCTCAATTCAATTCAACCTGTCAGCACCTTCAAGGTCCTAGTCCACCAACATGCATGCTGGCGACATTTTGCCCATCCCACTCAGAGGTGCTATCCTCAAGGCAAACTTGAGCATTTACATCGCATCTAGATCGACCCACCATTATGGTGCAGCAAGCCGGGTCTACCCCTCATGTAACATCCCATTTCCAACTAGACCCCTAAGAGTGGTTTTAGTCATGACTAGGTCATGACAAAACCCTAGGAAGCCCAAGGGGGCCAAGTGAACCTAGGAATGTTGGTGAGACCACTATGGTCTGCAAATAGTAAATTCCTGAACCTTAGTTTAAGATAACCATGGGGCTTCACTAAGACTTCAAGACCCCACCATGGTCTCATCAACCCATTGTAAGATCCATTAGAGCACTAAGGACCCATCGAGGGCAGTCAAAGGGGTTAAGTTGACCCAAGTCAATCCTAACCCTAAATTGGTCAAACTAACCTACTTAGGGTCAATTAACCATCCCCAAGACAAGTGGACCCCACCCAAGCCCACCAAACTCTAGAGTGAGGTCAATGGGTCACCTAGGACCCATTGGTGTCCACCCAAGAGGCTAAGTTGACCAAAGTCAACTCTAACCCTAAATGGGTCAACCTAAGCTACATTGGGTCAAACTGACCTGCACAAGGTCCAATTGAAGTTCCCTTAGCCAAGTGGACCCCACACATACTTCATAACCCTAGTGAGAGGACAATGGGTCACCAAGGACCCATTGGGGCCAACCAAAAAGGCTAAGTTGACCAAAGTCAACTCTAGCCCTAAAGTGGTCAAGTGCCCTGCCTAAGGGTCAAGTGACCTCCAAAGGGCCAAGACAACCCTACCTAGGCCTTAGGGGAGGCCAATGGGTCACCAAGGACCCATTAGGGCCAACCTCAAAGACCAAATTGACCTAAGTCAACCCTAGCCTAGGTTTGGGTCAAGCTAGCCCAAATGGGCTAACTCAAGCTCAAGCCCAACTCTCTTGGGCTAACCATGTTTTGGTGGATGAAATAAACATGTGGGCTGCCATTGGGTTAGGTACGAGTCAAAATTCAGCTTGGTGTATATGAGAGAGAAAAAGGCTTCAAAGGGAAGAGAAAGAAAGAGAAGAGAAGTAATGGAGCAAGACTTGGGCTCATCCTTCCCCTTCCCCAACCTCTCATTCATTGCATTAAGACCAGGAAGGCAGCCCCAACTCAACCAGCTACTCCTTGACTGGCTGGAGCCAACATTTCCCCCCTACCTACCATGGCCGCCAAGCTTGACTAAGAGCCAATAATGGCAAATGCATTCCCAGCAACCTAACACCCCATTTCTTGTTTTTAAAAGCTTCACTAGACTCCAAGGAGTCAGTTCCACCCCTTACCCGAAGGAGCCAAGGTGTTTCACAGTGCTGTTGCAGAATTCCGAGCACCACCACCACCACCATGGCTTTCCGACGATCGGCAAGACTTCAGGCCACCAGAAAGGTCCTCCTCCACTCCTTCTCTCCTGGATAGTTCTTAGCAATCACTAGGTTCAAGGTTCGGGCTCAATTGAGCCCGAACCAAATTCGAATTTTCATGGTTTTTCCATGGAAATCTACTTCTCTGGATCACCGGAAAATGGCTCTCCGACGGCTGTGCCGCCGCCTGGCGACGGCCACCACCTAAACGGAGGTGGTGGTGGCGGTGGCCGGCCGGGGAGGTGGCCGGATCGCCGGCGGTGGCGTTTGGAAGTTGCTCCAGGCGGGACGAATCGCAGCCGTCGGCTGGAGCTTGAGTATGACCAGATCCCGTCCAAAATGCGCCAAGATTCGTGCTAAATATGATTTCAAACTATAGTATTATAAATTTCATTTTTATGATTTATGTCACACATTATATAATTAATGTATTTAATTTTTAAAAATAGCTAGAGGCACTGTATGAGAAAATGGTCAACACATGATTTGTAGCCCCTTGGGTCTAATTTAGTTTAAAATATGTTTGAACCAATTTGATTGCATGGTTTGACCAGGGCACCCATTTTGGTGGGGCCTACACATAGGGCTAGGAAGAAATTAATTTGAGTGCCCACACCTTATCTTTGGTCCAAATGAGTTGCAATTTTGGCCGAGAGTCACCCTAGACCATATCTAGGTGATGACCAAAAATGGGAATTTTTGGGAACAATTTTTCGATAGTTTTGTTAATTATTTAATTTATCTAGGGTAAATTAATTAAACAGCCAAATTACCTCCAAACTCACCCAAATTTTGGTGAGTGGTGCCTGGGGTCATTATAGTGCTCTGGTTAAAATTTGATCACAATTGGATGTGGATTGGACTATAATCATGCAACCCTAACTTTACCTTAATGAGGGTATTTTGGCCAAAAAGTGCACTTTTGATTTTGAGTGACCAAATCACCTCAACAGAGACTGAAATTTGGGCCACTGACTTGGTATGGCATTTAGCACCTCGCCATGGAATGTGTGGTAGAGTGGAATTGATTTTCCCTAAGATCCTAGGCCAAACCCTAAGGAAGGACCTTTGTGCCTTGTGAAGGTCATGAGTCCTAAACACCTTGGATGAACTTCAAATTTTGTATGTAGGGTCCTATTGTAGATAAAACCCTCTGGTAAAAATCTTCAAGGATTTTGAAAAGGGTAGGGCCCATAAAACCCTAACCATAGCTTAGGGCATAAAACTTATAGTGCTAAATTAGGTTAGCAAAACTCCTTGAAATTTAATGAAATTTGGGTAGTGTGGGAATAAGGATATATTGAGCCTCTGGTAATTTATTTGGGAATTTTGGATCAATATTTTTAGCACTTCATTTGCAACCCATGAGATTGACCTAATTAATAATTTGACTATTATGATCTCACTGCCCATTGAAAGGTCATGAAACTTTGGAAGAGGGAGTTTAGACCATATTGATCATATATGAATTTTGATAGAATTTTTGGATACATAATTAGGGCATCAACTTCACAAGTGCATAACTTTGGGAACATGCTAAATAATCCTTACAGAGCTTAATACTTGATGAAAAATTATGAAACATGATAAGTATTATTCCTAGATCATTATAATCATATGGGAATTTATTTGGAATTTTTAGAATGATAATGTTTATACCATGTTCATTAACCCATTAACTTGGAATTTTATGACAAAATCAAGTATAGACTTTATTGTTCAATGATAAATTGTGTGACTTGATCTAAAGAATTTATATGTCCTTATAATCATACTTGGATTTTATCTGAATTTTTGGAAGCATTATTTTTGTACATACCTCTTAAAATGATTTATTATGGGATATATTTGAAAATAAAATTAAGGGCATAAACCTTGCTGAAAATTGGAAGAGTTAGGCTTTAGAGTTGATTATTCATTTTATAATTATCATAAATTTAGTGGAATATTATCTTGTCTGAAATTGGTACTTTATGTTCAAACTTGGGCTTTTTGGCTACTAGAATAAATAAATAAATTATCAGACAAATTAGGAAAATTATGAATTTCTGGATTTATGCTAAAAATTTCATTATAGCCCTCTAATAATTATCATATGGGTACTGGATGATTAATTGGTGTATCTCCCATTTTACGAGTCATATATCTTAAGTGGTCTGCATATAGTAAAAACTGCAGAAATTATGTTTGAGCATAATTGATGCATTTCTTGTGATTAGTGGTATGCTGGTTTGGATGGTTGAATATAAGTTCATTATTGGTAGTAGGATGAGTAGAGGAATGGATTGATTAGAGTTAGGCGGTCCCCGGGAACGACGAAAGATCGTCTTCCCCGTAGGGAGGAAGTGTTTAATGTACTAGGGCTAGGTTCAGTAAAATTAATTAAGGGTCGAGAAATCGGGTAGCAACCAATAATAGTAAGTGCCCTGCGAAATGGTGCTTTGGGCGTAATCCCATCATAGTTCCTAGTGTCATCGAGAGCCCTTCACGGGGTATACCTTGGGCAGTCCTAGGCTAACGTAAACGGTAAGAGTGATAAATCTTAAAGAGCAACTAGAATAATTAGGGGTTCACTTTCACACACCCCGGTGTCTCGGGGAGTTTGTTTGACTCAGTTGATATTTGTGAGGGCAGGATGGCCCGGCGGGTTTCGGCTCGATTGTTTGAGGCGGACATTATGGTCCGGGGAGCTTCGGCTCGATTTTGAACACGATAAATTTGCATGTTCATAAAGGGAAAGAAAATTAAGGTGGTGGGTCTTCGGTATTGGAGGGTCGATGCACCAACGCCAATACGTAGACTCGGCAAGTGTGGTTAGCACTTCGCCAACAGAAGTCTGGTGCGCCAGCCGGCAAGAGTACGCAGGAGTCCGCTTCGTGCACTAAGCGTTGAGGCGTACGATAGGTCTGACCGGTAGTGCTTTACTGGTTTAGAGGTGGGCGAGGCCCAACCCACCTCTTCCGTCTGCCACTACGGAGGTATCTTGGGAGGTTACGGGTCCAGAAAGGGGGAACTAAAGGTCTGTGTGCATAGAGTCGGGTGTGTGTGTTGCACTTGCATGTTCCATTATACCCACTTGCATGTCATAGCATAATCGATTCATTTAACCCTGAGACCTAAAGTATAAGTGGAATGGGATGCTTATACATTAGGACCTGCAAAACGACCCCTTGGTCTATAAGCTTGTATGGGCAAGTTTATAAATTAAGGTCAATTTTGATATATATTTACTGCTGTTTGATAACCGACACCCCAACGTATAAATTGGCATGAGTCTTTTTATACGATGGGAGCCTTGTAGAAGACCCCTTGGCTTATGTGTTCTCACATAATTGAAGGTTACTTTTCATACTTCATCTTATTGTCAATATCTATTATAGAATTGCTAGTATAGGTCCGCTGGCATCTGTTTTTGTTATTCTCCACCTTCATGTCCTCTCCTTTCCTTCTCCCCGCTCGGTGACTAGGAGCCATCGGGGAAGGGGTGGGGGATGATAGGACTTAGTCTTTTAGACTAACGGTTTTCAAACCACATCATTTTAGGGGACCACGGAGTCCAGCATGGAGGAGTAGCCCCGGAGGTCGGCACACTTGGAGATCGGGCAGTCTAGTTCCGGAGTTCAGATAGCAGGGACTGTGAGTCCTGAACATTATTAGTTATAGTATTTGCTTCCGCGTTGAGAGATTTGTAGTGAGGACATGATGTACTGGGATGCGCCCGAGATCTTATATTTCTGTATAACTGTGGACACTCCCTTTGTGGAGATTATATTTACGATATGTGATTATCTGTGGACTGGTAGTTTGCATTTACTTTATTGTGCTACGTTTCTGTGATCCAATTGGCCGGCAGAATCGGCGCTTTGTGGTGATGACCCTTCAGGGCGTGAAGGAGTCACCGCAAAACGGCGGTTCTAAGCCTAAGACCCCGGTGTTGAAAAAGAAAAAAAGGGGGGGTGGGGGGTCTTACAAGTGGTATCAAAGGGAAACCTCGATCAAAAAGTAGCAGTCCACAACCCCTGGGTCACCCCCGCGCGAGTTTAGTTTGGGGACAAACTAAGCAGCGGATGCAGTGGTGTGCCCATATGGGGGAAATCACATGTAAAATTCCACTTTATCTCTTCCATTCATTCTATTTGTACGCTAGATAACAATTGGAATTCTTCTTTGTAGCCTGCGGCAAACCCTGCCTCCAGCAGGGAGCACTTTAGGCTGCGAAGATCTCATCTTATAATTCTTTAGTCAATGAGTTAGACTGAACCCACTAGGAGACATGACTATTCACGATAACTTATAGTATGCCCTAGACTTAAATAGACCTCAGGTATGAACTTGGTTAAAGTAAGGAGATACCCAAAGTAAATAATGGAGGGGTTTAACACGAGAATGACTACCTAAGACATAAACTCAGGTGTCCCTACGGACCCAATCATGGATTACTCAAACCGGTAGGTCTGCCATATGGAGAATTGAGGCCAATAATTTATTAGCAGACACCTTTTCTCAACCCTCGTACAAGTAACAAGATTACCTGTAGACAACCACCGCGACAAAAACCGAGGGTCGGATAGGAATTCAAGTTCAGAAGAGACCCAATGGGGATGGAGAACATTTTGACCCAGATAAGGTTGTCGTAAATGGTGACTCAGAGGGTTTAAAGTATGGAGTATATCAACAGGTTGCAGGTTGGAACCTGTTGGGTATTGTATCCACAACGTACCTGATTTGAAGAAGCCCCTGTACAAGCTAAGGTAAATAGACAATGTATTTGATGAAACCTTTTAAGTGGTGCTTGCAATTATTCCACGCTAAGTACACACCAATGTCAGGGTGCAATAGGTCAATATACACGGGTCTGCGCGACGTAATCCCTCGTTGAGCAGATCAGTGTGTTGGCCTACGTGTACTCTCTCTATTGGAGTGTACTCATTTTCAAGTACAGGGCTGTGATAATGCAAGAGCAGACAAGGAGCAAGGATGGGTCAAAGAGCAGCTCATGGGTGGAAAGACGAAAAATCGTCTAAGTAACAATCGACGAGAATCACCAAGTGATTCTCGCCGATTCGGCGAGAATCACCGGCTCATTCTCGCCGTCTCTATCCGGCTAAATCAGTGCGTGCAAACAAGTCAACTTCGACGAGAATCACCTTTGATTCTCGCCGAATTGTCGAGAATCACCTTCGATTCTCGCCGATTCGACGAGAATCACCTTCGATTCTCGCCGATTTTGCCTTGGGCGAATTCTGGAACCCGCTGGACCAGACTCAGCTGCTGGCGCTGTTTTGAACCGGGCTTACGGTTTCTTGTTGGTGGGACCCATATCGGTCATAAAGGAGTATTCTAATGTATAAATACACTCGTATTTTGAACAGTAAAGAAAAACACAGAAAAACGAAGCCGAGCCGCCGACCTTGACCTAGATCGCGAAACCAGCTCTGCCGCCGTCACCGCTCGTGCAAGTAAATCGCCGGCTTTGATCGTGGTTGCTTCCAGATCTCCCGGCGACAGAAGCTCAGCCAAGCACAGCGTCTCACGCGTCTAACCAGAGATCCCTTATCTCTTGATTCGTTGATCGGGAAAACCTTCCCCTTCCGAATCGATCGAGACGATCGATCCTAGTGTGACCATTGGACGACCTTGCTAGCTTTGCTACGAATATTGAATCTCCAAAGTATAGCAGCCGCACACCGTTGTCTCCGCCAATCCCGAGAACCAAGCCGCCGCCCATCTTGCCGCCGCCGGTTTCGGGGAGATTCTCTCCATGTGAGATCTAGGGTTGTGGACTCTTCGTTGACTTCAAGAACACGTCATCGAACGAAGAGGGACACCTTAGTCTCCAAAAGTTGTTTGTATTTTTGTACCTTCTATTTTCAATTTTGTTGTAAAGGAACGTTGGTTCCTAGTTGTATGGGTCGGGTGCAACCCGTGTTATGGGAGTGGTGACTCCTACGTGTGGAAGGGTTCCTTCCGTTAGTGCAAGGATTGGATTTCAATCCTGTTGGTGAAGTGACCGAGTCGTCCCTGCTTGGGAGATAGGTCGAAGGGGGAAAGTGGATGTACCCAAATCGGGGAACCACTATAAATTGTTTGTGTCCTTTCTATGCTGTGCTGTTTTGTTTTCTTGTGCAGGTACAATTTTAATTCCGCAAAAACGCTGCACGTCACCTATTCCCCCCCCCCCATAGGTGAAGGTAGTTGACACTAGGTGGACTTTCAAGTGGTATCAGAGGGAGGTTACTCATCAAAAAGGTTCACACCTTGAGTAGAATCCTGCCACTAGTGTCAAGGAGAAGGCAAACATCTACTATGGACGGACTCAAGTACACAGGCAAGATCCTAGTGTGCACCAGGCTCAACTTTCCTATCTGGAAGGAAAGGATCAGGTTCTACATGGAAGCGGTCGATCCCCGACTCTTCATGATCGTGGAGGAGGGACCTTATGTCCCCACTAAGGTCTCCACTATTGATCCTACCAAGAAAGTGCCAAAGAAAATTTCTAAAATGGACAAGGACGAGATGGTGCTGGTGGGACTTGACAAGAAGGCGTAGAACATTCTGGTCAGCGCGGTCAATGACTCAATGATGCAGAACATATGCAATTGCAGGACAGCAAAGGAGATCTGGCACTGCCTGATTATCCTAATGGAGGGCACTGATGAAGTGAGGGATGATCGGAGATCCCTCCTGAACCAGAAATATGAGGCCTTCAGACAAGGGCCTAAGGAAGAGATCGGAGTCACCTTCGAGAACTTCCTCAAGATTGTCAATGCCCTCAAAGGATATGGAAGAGTGTTCACTGATGCTGAACTTAATGATAAATTCCTTAGGTCCCTTACTAAGGAATGGGACACAAAGATCTGCGCCATCCGAGAGTTTGGCAGACTTGCTGAAACAGACCCGCAAATTCTGTTTGGGAAGCTGATGTCCTATGAGCTTCAACTGAACACCAGGAAAGCAGAAGAAGAAGCAGAGAAGGCGGCAGCCAAGGAAAAGACTGTGTCCCTAAAAGCTATTCACTCCAGGAAGGGCAAGGGTGCGGTTTCATACGGAGCCAGGAAAAAGGATGAGGAGGAGGACTCTGAGCCATGCTCCTCCAGCTCAGAGTTGTCTGAGGAAGATTTCTCCCTCATCACCCGAGAATTCAAGAAGTTTCTCAAGATGAGAAATCAAAGAAAGAGAGACGGCTCCTCCTCGAGGCATCAGAAGAAAAATTATTCTTCTGACATGTATGCATCTAAACCAAACAAACATCGCTCCTCTGACATTATTTGTTTTGGATGCAATAAGCCAGGACATGTCGTGGCCGACTGCCACCTAGGCAAGAGAGAAAAGGGGAAGGGAGAGGAGCACAAGTCCTCTAGAGATAAGAAGAAAGAGAGGAGCTACATCGCTAAAAAGCCAACGACACTGAGTGAATCTGATTCCTCAGACTCCAGTGATGATGAGGAAGCATACTTCGGGATGGTGGGTCGCTCCGACTCAGAAGGAGAATGCCCACCATTTACTGGGAAGGTAAAAGCTCACACCCCTCTCTCTGACTCTGACTCTGATCCTGAGTCTCAGGATGATGACCCTGAGGATAGCCTTTCGGCCCGTGAAGCGGAGCTCCTCGAGAAGTATGAGCTTCTGCTCAACACTTTCGAGGAGTGCCGTAAGAGATTGAAGGCTGAGAAAAAGGAAGTGAAATTCCTTAAGGGTGAGAGTGTCTCCCTAAGGGAAGAGATCACCAGTTTGATCTCTCTCCGACAGGAGCACCTAGACCTGACTTCAAAGCATTCAGAGTCTCTTAAGCTCCTTGATCTTAAGCAGGAGGAAGTCGACAAGTTGGAAGAACAACTTGCAGCAAAAGGAAGATCGTCAAGAGCTTCTCTATGCCAAAAACAGTTCTTCCAGTAGTTGATACCTTCTCTGCTCAGGCCAAAGGAGCTGGCTTGGGGCATGTAGGGGTATCTGGTTCCTCATCCAGGAGAAACAGGAACCAGAGAAAGAATAAGGCCGCCAAGAAGGCCTTTTCTGCTGAAAAGGGAAAGGCTCCCCTCAGTCCTGTTGCGTTCAGAAAGCCTAGCTTTCCTTGCAACCAACATGACTTTGAGTCAACCTTTGGTCATCATTTCCGGCCCTCGGTTGCAAATCCAAAGAGCCGATATGATGGTTGGACTTTTCCCCACAACTTCGGTGAGAGTGTCTTCAAGGCACCTTATGAGGAAATCCACATGGGAAATTATGGTCAATTCTCTAATGGCCATAATGGAAAGCAGGCACCAAAAGCCAAGCCTGTTATACTGAAGGAACAGAAGGTGAAGAAGTCATGTGACTGCAATCACTATGATGCCTCCACCTCCAGATCCAAGGCCCCGGCTATACCCACCATTCCCAGGGTAAAGCAGGAGCCTAGGAAGAGGTACAACAGATTTGATTGTTTGTGTTGTGGCAAAGTCGGTCACTTTGCCGTGGATTGTTGGTTTAATCCGAGGTATAACGAGACTCCCTATGTTAGCAATGCGAGGCCGACCACTCGTAGGGTTAACCACCCGAGGGGGTGTATGCTAACCAAGAATCTATGACCCAAGTTCGATTGGGTTCCTAAGGGATATTAATTTTGTTTTGCAGGAATGTCCAAAGGCCACCAAAACGCCAATATGGTACTTGGACAGTGGATGATCCCGGCATATGACTGGGACAAGAAGCCTGCTGCGTGATTACACTCCAGTCGAGAATGGACCCAAAGTCATCTTTAGGGGGGTCAGATCGAGGAGTTACCAGAGGTTACAGTATGATTTCCAACGGTATAATCTCTATCACCGACGTGGCTTATGTTGAAGGGTTAAACCATAACCTGATCAGTGTAAGTCAGTTATGTGATAAAGGTTATGACGTTAAGTTCTGCAAGGATAAATGTCTGATAATATCTTGTGCCTCTTTTGAGACGGTATTAACAAGCATTAGGAGCAAAAATATCTTCTATTTAAATTTTCTTAGTTTAGATTCATCTACCCCCATATGCCTAGTGGCAACAGGCAGTGCATCTCTTTGTGAACAATGGCACAAGAGATTGGCACATATTAATTTCAAAATAATTAGTATGCTGTTTTCTAAAAACTTAGTAAGGGATGCTCCCGTTATCAAGTGCATCAAAGATAGCCCCTGTCCTACATGCCAGATGGGCAAACAGACTCGGGCTACCTTTAAGAGCATTGCAGAGAAAGACTCTTCCCGATGTCTCTATCTTCTGCATATGGACTTATTTGGTCCAATGCAAGTTCATAGCTTGGGAGGCAAGTCCTATACGCTAGTGATAGTTGATGATCACTCTCGGTTTACATGGGTGTTCTTCTTAAAATGAAAGTCAGATACGTTTGACATCTTCACTAGTTTTGTCAAGCAGGTTCAGAACGAATTTAACTGCTCAGTGGTCAAAATCAGAAGCGACCATGGAACAGAATTCGAATCTGGTGCTATGACAGAGTTTTGTGAAGAACAAGGTATCTTTCATGAGTTTTCCTCCCCGCACACTCCTCAGCAAGATGGAGTTGCGGAGAGGAGAAATAGAACTCTCATTGAAGCTTGCACGACAATGTTGAAAGACGCCTCTCTCCCAGAATACTTCTGGGCAGAGGCGGTCAATACAGCTTGTCATGTACAAAACCGAGCATTGATCAACAAGCATCATCGTAAGACGCCTTATGAGCTACTGAGAGGCAAGAAACCAACCATGTCCTACTTAAGGATCTTTGGTTACAGATGTTATGTACTGAATAATGGGAAGTACCCGCGTACTAAATTTGGTGAAAAATGTTTCGAAGGTATATTCATGGGCTATAGTACCCACAGTCGGGCATATAGGGTCTTCAATAAGAAAACCCTAGTGGTAGAGGAATAATTTAATGTTGTCTTTGATGAAGGAAGCTTGCTTAACAACAATTCTTCCAGCGGTATTCTTGAAGATGCAGGTGCACGACTTGAATAGCTGAGTCTCGATGAGACCGCTAAAGATGAAACTCCTAAGTACGTCAAAGTTTCCACCTCAACGTCAACTGGGAATGTTGAAGATCAAAATGAAGAAAATCTCTTAGAAGAAGGAGAAGCCCAAGAAGTAGTCGAAGCTCCAGACGCCAGATTTCTAGAGCTCCGGCACGTGAGGGATCATCCGAGAGATCAGATCATTGGAGATCCTCGTGACGGTGTCAGAACTCGAAGAGGTACTATTAACGAGATTTTGCATCTTAGCTTCCTGTCACAGGTTGAGCCAAAGAAGTTCGACGAGGCGAACAAAGATGCAGCATGGATTTTGGCCATGCAAGATGAATTGCATCAATTCGAACGATGCAACGTTTGGACGCTGGTTCCCAGACCACAAAAGCAGAATGTGATTGGCACCAAGTGGATCTTCAGAAACAAACTGGATGAACATGGTGTCATCATAAAGAACAAGGCCAGGCTGGTGGCTCAAGGTTACAGACAGGAGGAGGGGGTTGACTTTGACCAGACCTTTGCACCAGTGGCAAGGCTCGAGGCAATCAGACTGTTCCTGGCGCATGCTTCGCACGAAGGATTCACAGTCTATCAAATGGATGTGAAATCAGCATTCTTGAACGGAGACCTGAAAGAGGAAGTATACGTCGCTCAACCCCCAGGTTTTGTCAATCCTACTTATCCCAATCATGTATATTTTCTTAATAAAGCTCTATATGGTTTAAAACAAGCTCCACGAGCTTGGTATGAGACATTATCTAGTTTTCTTCTTGAGAACAAGTTCTCTAGAGGTAAAATAGATAAGACATTGTTTCTCAGGGAAGTCAAAGTCAAGATTTTGCTGGTGCAAATCTATGTCGATGACATTATATTCGGCTCAACGGACAATAATCTTTGCAAAAAGTTTTCTAAACTTATGCAAGGAAAGTTTGAAATGAGCAGTATGGGAGAGCTAAAGTATTTCTTGGGACTTCATGTGAAACAGTCTGAGGATGGAATCTTCATCTCTCAGACGAAGTTCAGAAATAAACTCCTCAGGAAATTCGGTATGGAGAATGCAACCTCTATGAGGACTCCAATGGGATCCACTATGTCTCTGGATAAGGATGAGAAAGACAAACCTTTCGATGAAACCAAATACAGAAGCATCATTGGATCCCTGCTCTATCTTACTGCCAGTAGTCCGGATATCATGTTCTCCTCATGTGTCTGTGCCAGATATCAGGTGAACACTAAGGAATCTCACTATGTCGCTACAAAGCGAATTCTAAGATACCTTAAAGGTACTTCGAATCTTGGCTTGTGGTACCCGAGAAATAATGATGTCGAGCTAATAGGTTTTTCATATGCTGATTTTGCAGGGAGTAGGGATGACAGGAAAAGCACTTCCAGGACGTGTCAATTCCTCGGAAGAAGGCTTATTTCATGGAACAGCAAGAAGCAGAATTGTGTAGCAACCTCCACAGCCGAGTCTGAGTACATCTCGACAGGCAGCTGTTGCGCACAACTCCTATGGATCAGAAACCAGTTAGCCGACTACGACCTTCAGTTCAAGGAAGTACCAATGTACTGCGACTCCTCCAGTGTAATTACAATTGCCAACAATCCGGTATCGCACAGCAGAACGAAGCATATTGAAGTGCGCTACCACTTCATTCGGGAGCACATGGAGAACAAGGACATCTCTCTCTGTTATGTCCCCACGGACAAGCAGATTGTAGATATTTTCACAAAGCCCTTAGACGAAGCCAAGTTTAGTCTTTTCAAAACTGAATTGGGGATGCTAAACTATGAGGAATGAAGACTACAGAAGCTCCAGGCTCATGCATCTAGGGGGAGCCTCTGTCAGGAACTTAAGTGTGCGCAAAGGTGCAAGAACTGAGGGGGAGCAAGGGGTCAAATGCAACAGACCCAAATTTGTAGAAGCCGAAAAGGGGGAGATATTAACCTCTCGGCTAAGGCTAAGGTGGCTCCAAGTTTACTCTCAAGAAATTGGTATTGGTAATGAATATCTCTCTCTCAACTCCATTTTAATTTCATGCTTTTCATTCCCATACGCTCTATTCACCTTAGCTTGTAGGGTTTAGGCTTCTTCAAATAGGGGGAGATTGTTGGGTATTGTATCCACAACGTACCTGATTTGAAGAAGCCCCTGTACAAGCTACGGTAAATAGACAATGTATTTGATGAAACCTTTTAAGTGGTGCTTGCAGTTATTCCACGCTAAGTACACACCAATGTCAGGGTGCAGTAGGTCAATATACACGGGTTTGCGAGACGTAATCCCTCGTTGAGCAGATCAGTGTGTTGACCTACGTGTACTCTCTCTATTGGAGTGTACTTATTTTCAAGTACAGGGCTGTGATAATGCAAGAGCAGACAAGGAGCAAGGATGGGTCAAAGAGCAGCTCATGGGTGGAAAGACGAAAAATCGACTAAGTAACAATCGACGAGAATCACCAAGTGATTCTCGCCGATTCGGCGAGAATCACTAGTGATTCTCGCCGAATCGTCGAGAATCACCGGCTCATTCTCGCCGTCTCTATCCGGCTAAATCAGTGCGTGCAAACAAGTCAACTTCGACGAGAATCACCTTTGATTCTCGCTGAATCGTCGAGAATCACCTTTGATTCTCGCCGATTCGACGAGAATCACCTTCGATTCTCGCCGATTTTGCCTTGGGCGAATTCTGGAACCCGCTGGATCGGACTCAGCCGCTGGCGCTGTTTTGAACCGAGCTTAGGGTTTCTTGTTGGTGGGACCCATATCGGTCATAAAGGAGTATTCTACTGTATAAATACACGCGTATTTTGAACAGTAAAGAAAAACACAGAAAAACGAAGCCGAGCCGCCGACCTTGACCTAGATCGCGAAACCAGCTCTGCCGCCGTCGCCGCTCGTGCAAGTAAATCACCGGCTTTGATCGTGGTTGCTTCCAGATCTCCCGACGATAGAAGCTCAGCCAAGCACAGCGTCTCACGCATCTAACCAGAGATCCCTTGTCTCTTGATTCGTTGATCGGGAAAACCTTCCCCTTCCGAATCGATCGAGACGATCGATCCTAGTGTGACCGTTGGAAGACCTTGCTAGCTTTTCTACGAAGATTGAATCTCCAAAGTACAGCAGCCGCACACCGTTGTCGCCGCCAATCCCGAGAACCAAGCTGCCGCCCATCTTGCTGCCACTGGTTTCGGGGAGATTCTCTCTAAGTGAGATCTAGGGTTGTAGACTCTTTGTTGACTTCAAGAACACGTCATCGAACGAAGAGGGATACCTTAGTCTTCAAAAGTTGTTTGTATTTCTTGTACCTTCTATTTTCAATTTTGTTGTAAAGGAACGTTGGTTCCTAGTTGTAAGGGTTGGGTGCAACCCGTGTTGTGGGAGTGGTGACTCCTACGTGTGGAAGGGTTCCTTCCGTTAGTGCAAGGATTGGATTTCAATCCTGTTGGTGAAGTGACCGAGTCGTCCCTGGTTGGGAGATAGGTCGAAGGGGGAAAGTGGATGTACCCAAATCGGGGAACCACTATAAATTGCTTGTGTCCTTTCTGTGCTGTGCTGTTTTGTTTTCTTGTGCAGGTACAATTTTAATTCCGTAAAAATGTTGCACGTCACCTATTCCCCCCCCCCCATAGGTGAAGGTAGTTGACACTAGGTGGACTTTCAGAACCCCAAGTCGAAGATTGACGCCCTCGGGATTGTGCACCCATCTAGGATGGATATAACATGGTAATATCAAAGATACTTAGCCCAAGGTAGGTATGGGCTTATCTTTTGTTTATTGGAGGCTTATCTTTTGTTTATTGGGGGCTTATCTTTTGTTTATTGGGCAAAGTAGTTATTGACTTGGGTTTCCCATAGACCCATCTAGAAAACTTTGCGTAGTGAATATAGTGGAATGGAGTAAACCGTATTTGTTGCTACTCTGGCATTTTCATAAGGATAAGAATCTGATTGTGAAGTGGAGAATTTATAGAGCCGTTGTCTACCCATACAAACGAGAAATTTAATTACTAGAAGTTTGGTGTATCTCGGAAAGTGATTCTCCCTGGAGTGAAGAAGGGCTTCATGGATTTGGTGATGCACGGTGAGGTCTGTCAGCCAATGAAGGTTAAGTGAATGAATTTTTAGGGAAACTATTACAGTCTCTGCCCGAGTTAGAGTGGAAGTTTGAGGATATAATTAGGGGTTTTCACACATAGGATTCTTCATCCCCACTCCATGCATAAATATAATTGGAACATCAATGATAGACTGGCCGAGATAGATGGGGTCACCCCGACCAGGAAGAAAACTCTCGTAGGTGTTTCATGAAATTTATGAGTAGTTATCCGTTATCACAGTGTGCTCAGGATGATCGTGTCGAATCAGGATAGATGATACAACGGTGCAGGTCTTACGGTGCAAGAAAGTCCCGCCGGCGAAGGTTCTGTAGAGGAATCATGGGCGAGAGGAGCATACTTGGGAGCCTCAAGACTTGATGCAATAGAGGTAACCAGATCTCTCCGGGTAAAGTATACTTTCAACTTCCTATGTGAAAGTCCACCTAGTGTCAACTACCTTCACCTATGGGGGGGGGGGGAATAGGTGACTTGCAGCGTTTTTGCGGAATTAAAATTGTACCTGCACAAGATAACAAAACAGCACAGCAAAGAAAGTACACAAGCAATTTATAGTGATTCCCCGATTTGGGTACATCCACTTTCCCCCTTCGACCTATCTCCCAATAAGGGACGACTCGGTCACTTCACCAACAGGATTGAAATCCAATCCTTGCACTATCGGAAGGAACCCTTCCACACATAGGAGACAACACTCCCACAACACGAGTTGCACCCAACCCTTACAACTAGGAACCAACGTTCCTTTACAACAAAGATGAAACTAGAATGTATAAGAGATACAAATAACTTTTGGAGACTAAGGTGTCCCTCTTCGTTCGATGACGTGTTCTTGAAGTCAACGAAGAGTCCACAACCCTAGATCTCTCTTGGAGAGAATCTCCCCGAAACCGGCAGCGGCAATAAGGGCAGCGGCTTGGTTCTCGGGATCGGTGGCGACAACGGTGTGTGGCTGCTGTACTTTGGAGACTCAATCTTCGTAGCAAAGCTAGCTAGGTCTACCAACAGTCACACTAGGATCGATCGTCTCGATCGATTCGGAAGGGGAAGGTTTTCCCGATCAACGAATCAAGAGACAAAGGATCTCTGGTTAGACGCGTGAGACGCTATGCATGGCTAAGCTTCTATTGCCGGGAGATCTGGAAGAAAGCACGATCATATGGCCGGCGATCGACTAGCATGAGCGGCGATGGCGGCGGAGCAGGTATCGCGATCTAGGTCACGTAGGCAGCTCGTGAATATATTTCTGTCGTGTTTTTTACTGTTCAAAATACGCGTGTATTTATACGGTAGAATACTTCTTTATGACCGTTATGGGTCCCACCTGAAGAAACCCTAATTCCGGTTCAAAATAGAGCCTTAACATTTGATCTGGTCCAGTGGTATCCAGAAAATTGCACAAGTCAAATTCGGTGAGAATCGAAGGTGATTCTCGACGAGTCGGCGAGAATCAGCCGGTGATTCTCGACGATTCGGCGAGAATCACTAGTGATTCTCGCCGAATCACTTGATGATTCTCGACGATTATGACTTAGCGCCAGATTTGCACGCTTTGATGTAGCCGGATAGAGACGGCAAGAATCAACCAGTGATTCTTGACGATTCGGCGAGAATCACTAGTGATTCTCCCCGAATCGGCGAGAATCACTTGGTGATTCTCGTCAAATAATACTGGGATGATTTTTCGTCTTTCCGCCTCTGAGCTGCTCTTTGGCTCATCCTTGCTCCTTGTCTGCTCTTGCAATATCACAGCCCTGTACTTGAAAATAAGTACACTCCAATAGAGAGAGTACACGTAGGCCAACACACTGATCTGCTCAACGAGGGATTACGTCGTGCAGACCCGTGTATATTGACCTACTGCACCCTGACATTGGAGTGCACTTAGCGTGGAATAACTGCAAGCACAACTTAAAAGGTTTCATCAAATACAATGTGAATTCATCTTAGCTTGACAGGTGGTTTCATCAAATCCAGGTAATTGTGGATACATTACCCAACAATCTCCCCCTATTTGACGGAGCCAAAATCCCACTAGCTAAGATGAATACCACCATCCAGATAATATATACATCATATAGAATTCAAATATACGACACAAGGAAATAGAGGCAAACAGGTCAAAGCTTGAGTCAATCATAAGTTCATATATATATATATATATATATATATATATATATATATTCTCAAGATTGTTCATATAACAATAAGAAAAGATAAAAGTGTTCATGAGACAATGACAAGCTATAAATTTCTATATATTGCTCCTTGGCTAGGTCATCATTATGTTTTTGAGCCAAAAACTTCTTTCTTTGCCTCTCAACGTACTCCTTGGGCTTTGGATAGTATCTGGGAGGAGGAGCTTTATCTGCCGCCGTGTTGGTCCTGAAGAAGATGTTCCGTTTAGCTTCATATGTCTTGTGCAGCTCCCACTCATGCTGGTTGTATACGTCGTTCCGATTGATTTCCCCTTTTTCTTGTAGCCAGAATGTGTCCAAGTTAATACTCTTTGATACCAGACTCCACCTTTCATTCCTTACTTCATCCTCCTTCTATCTGATTCTCTTTTCAGCTTGCGTTTCCTTAGATGTCCCTTCTTGAGATTTTCTCTTGTCCCTAGCTTTTGCTAGGGCTCCTTGGTCAAACATTGCCATCAGTTTTGCCTTGGAGGTGGCCCTAGCAGCCCTATGAGCATCAGCTTCACTTAAAGGAACTTCTTCAGCACTGGCTCCCTCATCAGCCTCAGTATTATTTTCAGGAGCAGGAGTACCCTCAAGATTTTCAGGGATGTTAGCGCCTAACGCTTGTTTGAGCATCCACCAGCAACTGTCATAAACATATATGTTTGACTGCTCAAAATTTTTGATTATGATTTCTTGAAGCTCGGCCATCTTAGTTGTATATTCTTTCTCCCCCTTTTTGGCTTCGACTGCAATGGAGTTTGCATAAGAATGCAGTGACTCATCAATGTGCTTTGTAGTCTTGGAGAACTCAGTAACCAAGGCTTGTTGATTGCTGTTAAGAGTCACCATATTGCCATCAAACTTTTGAATGTTATTTGCTACGACATGAGCATTATGATTCACTACTGCGAGAGTATCGGTGTTCTTTTTTAATCCGTCCATAAGAAGAGTTACAGCTTGGCCGGCTGCTGTATACTTGTCTTCAAACTTCTTTTCCATCAAATCCAGTTTGTGATTGATTTCCACAACGTTCTTGAGCATGAGATTCTCAGATTTCTTAATTCTTTTTAACATTTTATTTTGAGCTTTCTCAAAAGATGCTTTGAGCTCATCCACGATAGCTTGAATAACATTCACTGTGTGATTAGCTAGATCAGCTCGTAGTGGATGATCCTGAGGCATTCCATGGCCTTGCTCTTCAGCAAATTTACTTGTAGAGCTGGACACTAGCACAGTCTCTACGGGAGAATACTTGCAGCCTCAGTAGATTTCTCGGAAGTACTTAGCAGTCTTTGCTGAGAGGACTCCCCCCTCCACTGTTGCACTAATTTTCTCAGGAACGATCTCCGGAGCTTGCTTTTCAGATGGAACTTCAGTGATGTCCTGAGGCTCCAATACTTCTTGTCTCGCATTTCCTTCTTCCTCATTCTCATCATCCATGAAATCATTCTTAGCTGCATCATCTTCCAAACCTCCCTCATCATTTTCCTCTACATTACCTCCGGCTCCTAGATCATTCATGTTCAGGGCCGCCTCGTTTTCCATCACAACTTCACTTTCTTCTTGTAGATCCGCAACTACATCTCTAGCTAGCTGAGAGATGCCAGTTATGATATTAGCAGAAGAGGGTAGAGGCTCCCCCTCAATTCCTGCAGTCAGTGCATCAGGAATTTCACTGGGCATAACCAAGGAATCAGCTACAGTTCCATCCTCGGCAGGAGATTCTTCTTGTTCTTCTACCATGGCAGCCTGCCCGATGCGTCTCTCCCATCTGTCAAATACGCTCGAGTCCATTTTCTTCAAATAATGCAGTGGAACTCCTTTACTCATGTCAAACCTATCTCCGTTTAACTAATTGAGATATAGGATGATAATTCTTCCAAAACTTAGAGATCTGAGAGTGTCCTTAATCTTCTCAAAAAGCAATGCCCCCCAGTTGAATCTCTTTCTGCAGACAATCGCCACAAGGATCTTGAACATGTCCGCTGAGATGTGGTCATGTGAGCCGGGTTTGCATATCAGCACTTTCCCAATGATGTCGGATAGAAGTTTCCCCTCCTCATTCATTTCCTTTCGCTTTATCGATCTGGTTCCTCGAGCGAGTCCACAGAATAATAATGTTCTGGTTTTATCCTGTTCCTCCAGATAATCCTCGTGCTCAGAACTAGTGAGCTGCAGGTATTGGGTCAGCTTGCTTGCAGACATCTTGATCTTTGCACCTGCAACCTTACTCTTGATGAGAGAGTCTTCATTCTGGAGTTTGGCTGTTGCGAAGAACTCCATCACTTCCTTGCACAAGATTTTGCAGGGGTGCTCCAGTATGAAAGAGAGTCCAGCCTCTTCAAGCATGATGATGATGTTTCTGAATTCATCAGAAGCATGTGAGAACCCTGTTCGAACCAACTCACATCCAGTGACCAGCCCGTCGGTTATCCTTGGAGCCATTGCAAGGCTGAAATCCCAAGACTACGCCTAATCAGAAATCTAGAGGGAAGCTACACTAATAGTAAGTCACTGTAAGGGTGAGTAAGTTGTTACCCAAGAGCGTAGAATGTGAGAATCGACGGAGACGACGGAAAACTGGAAGACGATCGCGACTTTGGTTGATCGAACCCACCGAGACTTGGACGAGCGCCCTGGACGCGAGAGGAGTGATCTACGAAGGGAAGAATCGACGAGTTTCCTGCGGGATATCGAAGGAAGAGGAACTTCGTCGGAAATGAAAGGTGGGTTTCCTGCGGGATATCGACGGAAGAGGAAGAATCGGCGAGTTTCCTGCGGAATATGAAGGGTCGGCGGGATTCTTGTGCGATATCGACTGGTTTAACTGGGATTTAATGGGGTTTCCGTGTGAAGAGCGAAGTGCTAAGGATCGGCGGGAGTTTGTCTAAGTCGAAATCAAAGGGATTCTTTAATAGGAATCTACGGGTTAAGAGGCATGCCGGATTCTCGAAGTCTTCTGATATCAAGACAATTTAAAAATCTTCTAAATATATATATATTTCTTAATGCCAATCTATTTAGGGTTTGAACGTGGTTTTTCCATACATTTCTTGATGTCAATTGTAAGTTGTAGTGATTTCCAATGACGTATCTTCGTTAGTTTTCAGTGAACTGATTTATTCCTGTAGATGTTAGTTCTCGAATCTACCAGTGGAATTACAGATAAATCTTTATTAATGTATTTAAGGTTTATGTTTACAGCATTAACCTATCCTTAGGTGTACACACATATATGTATATATATATATATAAATATATATATATGTAAATGTCGATACAATATGACTCAAGTATTGGAGCTGATCAAAAATATCTAGGATTATGAGAGTTATCATTTAGCCCCTCTGGTTAAAGCATACCAGGTGTTCAATGTGAGTATGCCAATGTAGATATCACTTCTGTTATTCCAGATGCTTGTTCCAATTCAGTCTTGAAACATCTTCTGCCTAGTTCCCATCATATTTACGGGAACCTAGACTACCCTGCAAAAGAGAGTTACCTTACCTTAGGAACCCAATACAAATTGGGTCCTAGGTTCTTGTTAGCATGAAAACTCGAATGCCTTCCCTCAGAAATCCTATCAGGAAGACTACCTCTGCCCAGAAGATGTGGATAGGCCCTTGCCCTTGACACAGAGGGGTTGTGCCAACAGTCTATGGCAAAGTGTCTCACCTTGCCACAGCACCAACACGTGTGAATGTTGTACCTCCGTTTCTGACCTGATCCAGTGACCGAGGTAGTCATGGTCCAAGGTCCAAACGGGATAGATCTGGATCTGCTCCCAAAATTGCCTCTTCCACTGTGACACTTGGAAGGGTGGAAGGAATGCATGTAGCGAGCGTCATGAGGCATGGGAGGTGGTGCCTTCCTTTCAGTCAGCACCCTTCCAGAGTCCCCATGAGAACTTACTTCAAGACTTCTAACTTCCCTTTCCTGTTTCCTCGGGTGGTGAGAATCGTTCTGAGAGCTGATACCAGCAGATTCATGCCGAGTTGGGGCAGTGGCCGAGAATACAAAGGGCTCAGAATGAGCCTTAGGTATTCTCTCATGGGTGGCCATGACAGCCCTTGCACTATGGGTGTCTCCACATGAGGACAGATCACCCTTGTAGTGACCACGATTGTTCCTGTGATCATACCTGAAGGTATGATGAATACCCTTCCTGCCTGGAGTGGGGGGTCTGAATACTGTTTCCCCATTTCTCCATGAATTGATAATTCGGGAGATCCACCCATTTTCTTCCTTTCTCTTCATAGCATCAACCTTGGAAAAGTTGGATACTATCCTTTTCTCATTCTCTAGACTACTCTCTAGATCTGAGATTTTAGAGTCCTTGACCTTGTTGGATGCCAATTGGAGAACCAACAAGATCTTCAGTGGAGTAATCTCCTGAGCTTTCTCCTCAACAAGTAGGTTGCTTTTCTGAAGGGCTCTCTTCAGGGAATCAGGATGTTCTGAAGGGTGACAATTCCTGTCTTCAAGAACTTCAAGAGAGAAGGGGCAAGATGAAGAAGTTACCTTCTCTTCAGAGTTATTGTCACCAGCGCCAGAGACTGTTGTGTCAGCCTCATCAGAACTGCTTTCCTCAATTTCTTCTTCAGTCTCTGACAAGGACACCGGAGCCCTGATGCTGTCCGATTGATCCTTGCCTTCATCTTCAGAGGCGAGGACCCCCACATAGGCTTCATCCTCTTGCTGACAGCAGATCCCTGCTTTCTTTGATCCCCCCATCAGCTATGAGATGGTTACCCACATAGATTTGGCCGTCCCACATTTTTCCAATCTAGATCAAGAAGGTCCAGACCAGACATCCATGATGATCTGATGAATCATCTTGTCCAGGTTAAATAATGAGAGTTCAGTCTCCGACATCTCAGTAATACACTTGGGGATTGGGATATCCTTTCCAGAGCCGGAGGTCTTCATAGGAATGAAAGGAACCCCTTCTAAGATGAGAGAAGCTCGAGGATCGATAGCCTCCAGGTAATAGGATACTCTCATCTTCCAGACGGGATAATACTCCTTAGTGTACGTGGGAAGTCTTAGTGGAGAGATCCCATGATCCAGCTCCATGCTTTTGACACTGGTGGCAGGATTCTACTCAAGGTGTTAACCTTTTTGATGAGTAACCTGGCTCTGATACCACTTGAAAGTCCACCTAGTGTCAACTACCTTCACCTATGGGGGGGGGGAATAGGTGACTTGTAGCGTTTTTGCGGAATTAAAATTATACCTGCACAAGATAACAAAACAACACAACAAAGAAAGTACACAAGCAATTTATAGTGGTTCCCCGATTTGGGTACATCCACTTTCCCCCTTCGACCTATCTCCCAACAAGGGACGACTCGGTCACTTCACCAACAGGATTGAAATCCAATCCTTGCACTATCGGAAGGAACCCTTCCACACGTAGGAGACAACACTCCCACAACACGGGTTGCACCCAACCCTTACAACTAGGAACCAACGTTCCTTTACAACAAAGATGAAACTAGAATGTATAAGAGATACAAACAACTTTTAGAGACTAAGGTGTCCCTCTTCGTTCGATGACGTGTTCTTGAAGTCAACGAAGAGTCCACAACCCTAGATCTCTCTTGGAGAGAATCTCCCCGAAACCGGCGGCGGCAAGAAGGGCAGCGGCTTGGTTCTCGGGATCGGTGGCGACAACGGTGTGTGGCTGCTGTACTTTGGAGACTCAATCTTCGTAGCAAAGCTAGCTAGGTCTACCAACGGTCACACTAGGATCGATTATCTCGATCGATTCGGAAGGGGAAGGTTTTCCCGATCAACGAATCAAGAGATAAAGGATCTCTGGTTAGACGCGTGAGACGCTTTGCTTGGCTAAGCTTCTATTGTCGGGAGATCTGGAAGAAACCATGATCATATGGCCGACGATCTACTAGCATGAGCGGCGACGGCGGCGGAGCAGGTATCGCGATCTAGGTCACGTCGGCAGCTCGTGAATATATTTTTGTCGTGTTTTTTACTGTTCAAAATACGCGTGTATTTATACGGTAGAATACTTCTTTATGACCGTTATGGGTCCCATCTGACGAAACCCTAATTCCGGTTCAAAATAGAGCCTTAACATTTGATCCGGTCCAGTGGTATCCAGAAAATTGCCTAAGTCAAATTCGGTGAGAATCGAAGGTGATTCTCGACGAGTCGGCGAGAATCAGCCGGTGATTCTCGACGATTCGGCGAGAATCAATAGTGATTCTCGCCGAATCACTTGATGATTCTCGACGATTATGACTTAGCACCAGATTTGCACGCTTTGATGTAGCCGGATAGAGACGGCGAAAATCAACCAGTGATTCTCGACGAGTGATTCTCACTGAATCGGCGAGAATCACTTGGTGATTCTCGTTAAATAATACTTGGATGATTTTTCTTCTTTCCGCCTCTGAGCTGCTCTTTGACTCATCCTTGCTCATTGTCTGCTCTTGCAATATCACAGCCCTGTACTTGAAAATAAGTACACTCCAATAGAGAGAGTACACGTAGGCCAACACACTGATCTGCTCAACGAGGGATTACGTCGTGCAGACCCATGTATATTGACCTACTGCACCGTGACATTGGAGTGCACTTAGCGTGGAATAACTGCAAGCACAACTTAAAAGATTTCATCAAATACATTGTGAATTCATCTTAGCTTGACAGGTGGCTTCGTCAAATCCAGGTAATTGTGGATACATTACCCAACACTATGGGATGATACATTCAGTTACTCTCAGCAGAAACCCCGCAGGCCTAACCTGAATTTCGGGGAGGAAATTTTTATTTTGTTTATTGGGATTTGTAACATCTCATTTCCAACTAGACCCCTAAGATTGGTTTTGGTCATGACTAGGTCATGACAAAACCCTAGGAAGCCCAAGGGGGCCAAGTGAACCTAGGAATGTAGGTGAGACCACTATGGTCTGCAAATAGTAAATTCCTGAACCTTAGTTTAAGATAACCATGGAGGTTCACCAAGACTTCAAGACCCCACCATGGTCTCATCAACCCATTGTAAGATCCATTAGAGCACTAAGGACCCATGGAGGGCAGTCAAAGGGGTTAAGTTGACTCAAGTCAACCTAACCCTAAATGGGTCAAACTAACCTACTTAGGGTCAATTAACCATCCCCAAGCAAAGTGAACCCCACACAAGCCCACCTAACCCTAGAGTGAGGTCAATGGGTCACCTAGGACCCATTGGGGTCCACCCACGAGGCTAAGTTGACCAAAGTCAACTCTAACCCTAAATGGGTCAACCTAACCTACATTGGGTCAAACTGACCTGCACAAGGGCCAATTGAAGTTCCCTTAGCCAAGTGGACCCCACACATACCTTCATAACCCTAGTGAGAGGTCAATGGGTCACCAAGGACCCATTGGGGCCAACCAAAAAGGCTAAGTTGACCAAAGTCAACTCTAGCCCTAAAGTGGTCAAGTGCCCTGCCTAAGGGTCAAGTGACCTCCAAAGGGCCAAGACAACCCTACCTAGGCCTTAGGGGAGGCCAATGGGTCACCAAGGACCCATTAGGGCCAACCTCAAAGGCCAAATTGACCTAAGTCAACCCTAGCCTAGGTTTGGGTCAAGCTAGCCCAAATGGGCTAACTCAAGCTCAAGCCCAACTCACTTGGGCTAACCATGTTTTGGTGGATGAAATAAACATGTGGGATGCCATTGGGTTAGGTAGGAGTCAAAATTCAGCTTGGTGTATAGGAGAGAGAAAAAAGCTTCAAAGGGAAGAGAGAGAAAGAGAAGAGAAGTAATGGAGGAAGACTTGGGCTCATCCTTCCCCTTCCCCAACCTCCCATTCATTGCATTAAGACCAGCAAGCCAACCCCAACTCAACCAGCTACTCCTTAACTGGCTGGAGCCAGCATTTCCCCCCTACCTACCATGGTCGCCAAGCTTGACCAAGAGCCAATAATGGCAAATGCATTCCCAGCCACCTAACACCCCATTTCTTGTTTTTAAAAGCTTCACTAGACTCCAAGGAGTCAGTTCCACCCCTTACCCGAAGGAGCCAAGGTGTTTCACGGTGCTGTTGCGGAATTCCGACCACCACCACCACCATGGCTTCCCGACGATCGGCAAGAATTCAGGCCACCAGAAAGGTCCTCCTCCACTCCTTCTCTCATGGATAGTTCTTAGCAATCACTAGGTTCAAGGTTCGGGCTCAATTGAGCCCGAATCAAATTCGAATTTTCCTGGTTTTTCCATGGAAATCCACCTCTCGGGATCGCCGAAAAATGGCTCTCCGGCGGCTGTGCCGCCGCCTGGCGACGACCACCACCTCAACGGAGGTGGTGGTGGCGGTGGCCGGCCGGGGAGGTGGCCGGATCGCCGGCGATGGCGTTTGGAAGTTGCTCCAGGCAGGACGAATCGTAGCCATCGGCTGGAGCTTGAGGATGACCAGATCCCATCCAAAACGCGCCAAGATTCGTGCTAAATATGATTTCAAACTATAGTATTATAAATTTCATTTTTATGATTTATGTCACACATTATATAATTAATGTATTTAATTTTTAAAAATAGCTATAGGCACTGTATGAGAAAATGGTCAACACATGATTTGTATCCCCTTGGATCTACTTTATTTTAAAATTGGTTTGAACCAATTTGGGTGCCTGGTTTGACCAGGGCACCCATTTTGGTGGGGCCTACACATAGGGCTAGGCAGAAATTAAATTGAGTGCCCACACTTTATCTTTTGTCCAAATGCGTTGCAATTTTGGCAGGAAGTCACCCTAGACTATATCTAGGTGATGACCAAAAATGGGAATTTTTGGGGACAGGTTATTTATAGTTTTGTTAATTAGTTAATTTATATAGGGTAAATTAATTTAAAGGCCAAATTATCTCCAAACTCACCCAAATTTTGGTGAGTGGTGCGTGGGGTCATTATAGTGCTTTGGTTAAAAGTTGATCACAATTGGATGTGGATTGGACTATAATCATGCAACCCTAACTTTACCTTAATGAGGGTATTTTGGCCAAAAAGTGCACTTTTGATTTTGAGTGACCAAATCACCTCAACAGAGGTTGAAATTTGGACCACTAACTTGGTATGACATTTAGCACCTCCCCAAGGAATGTGGGGTAGATTGGAATTGATTTTCCCTAAGATCCTAGGCCAAACCCTAAGGAAGGACCTTTGTGCCTTGTGAAGGGCATGAGTCCTAAACACCTTGGATGAACTTCACATTTTGTATGGAGGGTCCTAGGGTAGATAAAACCCTCTGGTAAAAATCTTAAAGGATTTTGAAAATGGTAGGGCCCACAAAACTCTAACCCTAGCATAGGTCATAAAACTTATAGTGCTAAATTAGGTTAGCAAAACTCCTTGCAATATAATGAAATTTGGGTAGTGTGGGAATAAGGATATATTGAGACTCTGGTAATTTATTTGGGAATTTTGGATCAATATTTTTAGCACTTCATTTGCAACCCATGAGATTGCCCTAATTAATAATTTGACTATTATGATCTGACTGCCCATTAAAAGGTCATGAAACTTTGGAAGAGGTAGTTTTACACCATATTGATAATATATGAATTTTAATAGAATTTTTGGATACATAATTAGGGCATCAACTTCACAAGTGCACAACTTTGGGAACATGCTAAATAATTCTTACAGAGCTTAATACTTGATGAAAAATTATGAAACTTGATAAGTATTGTTACTAGTTCATTATAATCATGTGAGAATTTATTTGGAATTTTTCGATGGATAATGTTTATACCTTGTTCATTAACCCATTAACTTGGAATTTTATGACAAAATCAAGTATAGACTTTATTATTCAATGATAAATTGTGAAACTTGATCTAATGAATTTATATGTCCTTATAATCATACTTGGATTTTATCTGAATTTTTGGAAGCATTATTTCTGTACATACCTCTTAAAATGATTTATTATGGGATATATTTGAAAAAAAAATTAAGGGCATAAACCTTGCTGAAAAATTGGAAGAGTTAGGCTTTAGAGTTGATTATTCATTTTGTAATTATCTTAAATTTAGTGGAATATTATATTGTCTGAAATTGGTACTTCATGTTCAAACTTGGGTTTTTTGGCTACTAGAATAAATAAATAAATTATCAGACAAATTAGGAAAATTATGAATTTCTGGATTTATGCTAAAAATGTCATTATAGCCCTCTAATAATTATCATATGGGTACTGGATGATTAATTGGTGTATCTCTCATTTTACGAGTCATATAACTTAAGTGGTCTGCATATAGATAAAACTGCAGAAATTATGTTTGAGTATAATTGATGCATGTCTTGTGATTAGTGGTATGCTGGTTTGGATGGTTGAAAATAAGTTCATTATTGGTAGTAGGATGAGTAGAGGGATGGATTGATTAGAATTAGGCGGTGCCCGAGATCGATAAAAGATCGTCTTCCCCGTAGGGAGGAAGTGTTTAATGTACTAGGGCTAGGTTCAGTAAAATTAATTAAGAGTCGGGAAATCGGGTAGCAACCAATAATAGTAAGTGTCTTGCGAAAGGGAGCTTTGGGCGTAATCCCATCGTAGTTCCTAGTGTCATCTAAAGCCCTTCACGGGGTATACCTTGGGCAGTCCTAGGCTAACGTAAACGGTAGGAGTGATAAATCTTAAAGAGCAACTAGAATAATTAGGGGTTAACTTTCACACACCCCGGTGTCTCGGGGAGTTGGTTTGACTCGGTTGATATTTGTGAGGGCAGGATGGCCCGGCGTGTTTCGGCTCGATTGTTTGAGACGGACATTATGGTCCGGGGAGCTTCGGCTCGGTTTTGAATACGATAAATTTGCATGTGCATAAAGGGAAAGAAAATTAAGGTGGTGGGTCTTCGGTATTGGAGGGTCGATGCACCGACGCCAATACGCTGACTCGGCAAGTGTGGTTAGCACTTCGCCAACAGAAGTTCGGTGCGCCAGCCGGCAAGAGTACGCAGGAGTCCGCTTCGTGCACCAAGCGTTGAGGCGTACGATAGGTCTGACCGGTAGTGCTTTACTGGTTTAGAGTTGGGCGAGACCCAACCCACTGCTTCCGTCTGCCACTACGGAGGTATCCTGGGAGGTTACGGCTCCAGAAAGGGGGAACTAAAGGTCTGTGTGCACAGAGTCGGGTGTGTGTGTTGCACTTGCATGTTCCATCATACCCACTTGCATGTCATAGCATAATCGATTCATTTAACCCTGACACCTAAAGTATAAGTGGAATGGGACGCTTATACATTAGGAGCTGCAAAACGACCCCTTGGTCTATAAGCTTGTGTGGGCAAGTTTATAAATTAAGGTCAATTTTGATATATATTTACTGTTGTTTGATAACCGACACCCCAACGTATAAATTGGTATGAGACTCTTTATACGATGGGAGCCTTGCAGAAGACCCCTTGGCTTATGTGTTCTCATATAAGTGAAGGTTACTTTTCATACTTCATCTTATTGTCAATATCTATTATAGAATTGCTAGTATAGGTCCGCTGCCATCTGTTTTTGTTATTCTCCACCTTCATGTCCTCTCCTTTCCTTCTCCCCGCTCGGTGCCTAGGAGCCATGGGGGAAGGGGTGGGGGATGATAGGACTTAGTATTTTAGACTAACGGTTTTCGAACCACATCATTTTAGGGGACCACGGAACCCAGCATGGAGGAGCAGCCCCGGAGGTCGGCATGCTTGGAGATCGGGCAGTCTAGTTCCGGAGTTCAGATAGCAGGGACTGTGAGTCCTGAACATTATTAGTTATAGTATTTGCTTCCGAGTTGAGAGATTGTAGTGAGGACATGATGTACTGGGCATGAGCCCGAGATCTTATATTTATGTATATCTGTGGACACTCCCTTCGTGGAGATTATCCTTATGATATGTGATTATCTGTGGACTGCTAGTTTGCATTTACTTTATTGTGCTACTTTTCTATGATCGAATTGGTCGGCAGAATCGGCGCTTTGTGGTGATGACCCTTCAGGGCGTGAAGGAGTCACCACAAAATGACGGTTCTGGGCCTAAGACCCCGGTGTTGAAAAAGAAAAAAAGGGGGGGGGGGGGTCTTACACCGCATCCCCCCAAACATTGCTACCAATCGATCATCTGAATAACCAAGTGTAGGTCAGCCTTATCCCGTTGCTCAAACTGTCAGTAGCGCACCACTTGAAGCGGCTCGGCTTTCCCACGTGATCAGCCGTAGCTTTCAACTCTCTCAGAGCAAACAGCGCTCACAACGCTCAACCACAAGGAGCTTATGCAAAGCATCCAAGATCAACAAACAGCTCACGCAGAGCTCACAACAAAAGGAGCTTACATTCACATTTCACACGCATCCATACAATATGCGGAGTCTTCTCCGGTTCGCACATAGCCATCACCAATCCATACTAACCATCCGGATGGGCTTCACACAACATGCCCATGTCGTTCTACACACTTCCGGCTCTAGATGCAGACTAAAGCTGGAATCACTTACGCTGTCCACCTCTTGGTGGAGGATTCCATGCATATGCATAAAGAAAGGACTTCACATGTCCAAGAAGGAGATCCTTACCCTTTATGATCGCATTGGAGCCATGAACTAGCCAGATTGAAATCACCGCCACGGCCTTGCCTCCACGAATCGACAATCGGCTCTCGATTCAGCACGCTAATGATCCTCTGGCAGCCGGTACTTCTCATTCTTACTCCTTGCTCTTCCTTCTCTCTAGCTCTCTTTTAGAAAGAGAATGGCCAAAGATGAAATGAGGATTATCTTCTCCCTTTCGGCCTTAAAGTAGCAAGGATAATCCTGGGCCATCAGATCCCTCAAGGGAAGGAAATGAATGGCTACAAAAATCTCTGAAATTGCTCTTTAGGTTCTGACATGCCCTGTGACATGCCCATGTCACAGGTCGTGTTCCTAAAGCGGCACACGAACCGCCTTATCTAGAACAGGACATGACCATGTGACACGCCTGTGTCACATGGATGACATGCCCGTGTCACATGGTTAAAATGCTTGTGTCTACCTCTCCAGACCCACTCGAGACCCACTCGAGACAACTACTCGAGTAGTTGTATATGACACGCCCGTATCATATGGCTGACACGCACATGTCACCCCGTACTCGAGACATTGAAGACCTACTCAAGACAATCACTCGAGTAGAGACAGAGCAGGACATGGCTATGTGACACACCCGTGTCACAGGCCGTGTGCCCCTTCTCTCGAGATTTCATCGAGCGCAGCCACTCAAGTGAAATTCATCGAACTTGCCTCGGACACACCCGTGTCACAGGTCGTGTTCCCTCTCGAAAACTTCATCGAGTGCATTTCTTCGAGCACGTGACAAGCTGCTCAACCCGAGTAGGACATGCCCTGGGACACGCTTGTGTCCCAGGCCGTGTCACCCATCCTGAACCCAAACTTGGGATTTGGGGTGTTACAACCCTCCCCTCCTTCAAAAAAATTTCGTCCCGAAATTTATTCCAGCTTTAGACAGCAACATAACCATGCTGTTCCTTAACAAAATGAGCCGGGTTAGAGCTCAGAGGCCGCAGCTTGTCTCCCCCTACGGCATCGCACAAACAAGTCATAACATGTCATACATACACGCCATACTCCTATCCTTTACCCTAGAAATACATACATCAACATAACCATTTTTTTATTCAACCTTGATTGACTGATCACTAGGAGAAAAGAAGGTGTACACAAACATCACATTGTTCATTCCTACATATAACATTTAATTACATTCTTACTTCCGCTCACACGCCTCATCATTCATAAGTCATTTGATAGCCTCTTGGAGTTCCAAACTAAACACTCGAGGATGTTGTACTTCACCGATTGAGCTTTGCGGCTCCTGCAATTCAAGATTGTACACTCGAGGTTGCGTCTGGGATGCAGTTGACTCAGCCACTGCCTTACCCTTTTCCTCATAAGACTCACCCGTCTTCTTTTCACCCCTTGGAGAGTCACTCCAACAATCACGGGCTATATGTCCCTGCTTCCTGTATTTAAAACATGTACGTGTCTCAACACATCCTTGTCCATATGTTTCCCCCGAAGTAACAGTCGATGTAGTTGGTTCAGCAGACCTGAACCTCTTCTTATCTCGTCTCATAAACTCCGACTGTTCCGACTGTGGAACTTTGAAATCCGGCTTTTCCATTGCCAAGTGTTTCTTATCCTGCACTCGTTTTAAATCTTTCTCCAGCGCACGGGCTGTATCTACTAATACTTGGAACCCTTGGTTCACCGAACTCGGGAGGGCCAATCTCAACTCATCATGTAGTCCCTCATAGAATCTATTCGTCTTCCGCACCTCCTCAGCGAAAGTATACTCCGCATAGCGCCCCAGCCTCGTAAACTCATGCAGGTAAGTATCAACACTACTCTCACCATGCACCAGACGTTGAACTCATTTTCCATAGTAATCTGCTGCGACACAGACAAATACTTGGCCAAAAATAAGCGGGAGAATTCTTCGATCGATATCTCCTCTAATCCTCGACCTGCCAAGTGATGCAATTCCACTTCATCCCACAAAAGCCTCGGATCTCCTTCCAGCAGAAAAGTGGCTAAAGTCACTTTCTGCGCCTCCGCAGTCCGAATTGCTGCCAGAATCCTCTTCACTCGTGCAAGCCAATCTTCAGCCTGCATTGGGGAACCCGTGCCTCCAAACGTAGGTGGATGAAACTCCATAAACCGCTTCAGTTGCTCGTCAGCTGTTGGCTCATCAACCAGAGCCTCAACACGCTCTTGCCTTGCACCAAGCCATACTGGCACCCCTGCAGGCCTTGCCTGCCAAGTAGGCTGTGCATGTAACACTGAGAGCACCATGTCAGTAACCACACATATGGTCTCCGCCGATGGAGGTGTAGGCGCCTCAGCTGGTGTCGCACTCTCATCAGACCGCTAGGGCTCAGACTGCCCAGCACCACTCCTCATCACCTATCAATGTACAAAATACGAGTTACATCCATATCCAGTGGCTACACACTCACGCTCCTCACGTGCATGTATTACATTCCTAGTGGACATTCATGAGTTCAATTATGTTCTCCATCCCAAAAATCTCAAACCTGGCTCTGATACCACTTTGTAACGCCTCCATTCGTTATATGGAATATAACGATGGGTCCGACCGGGGCCACACGCCATATTTCACAGACAAACGACAGAATTACGTATGAATATCAAAATCACGTTCTACTCGCATCCTAACTCAGAGCATTCTAGTGCATCATTTTAAGTTGTAAGAACTCATCATAGCGAATGTCCACTAAATATATAAACAATACATTTATATATTACCAGGAATGTATACAAATACACACGCTCATGGCCTTAAGGCCTTACAAATTACTCTTTACAAATATACAGCTTCATACATCGGCACGCAGGACGGCCACACATGAAATCCAAGCATTCTTCGCACGGCCTTCAAGGGACTTTAAGCAGCAAGGGATTCATTCCACTCAATTCAATTCAACCCGTCAGCACCTAAAATAAGACATCCACCCCAAGAGAGGGAAACAAAGCATCGGTCAGCATTTGCTGACCATAACGACCCTACCCCTTTCCTGGGGCAGTGGTTCCTTCCCTGTATGCATTGCCATAATGTTTATCTATCACAACAAGTATCACAAACACTGGCCTCCGCTAGACTCTCTGTGCACTCAGGGCACATTACGGTGGGCCGGACTCTGTGGCACGACCACCAAGCAGAGTATTTTAACATGTTGGTTGGCCGGTCCTAGTCCACCAACACACATGCTAGCAACATTCCACCCATCCCACTCAGAGGTGCAGCAAGCCAGGTCTGTCCCGCATCCCCCCAAGCATTGCCACCAATCGATCACCTGAATAACCAGGTGTAAGTCAGCCTTTTCCTGTTGCTCAAACCGTTAGTAGCGCACCACTTGACGCGGGTCAGCTTTCCCTCCAGATCAGTCGCAGCTTTCCGCTCACTCAGAGCAAATAATGCTCACTGATGAGTTCACTTTATATACCTATTTTCGGACTCATCTGGGCTAGTTTTCACGCATTTGCACTTCACTTTTAGTTCATTATCTTATATATTTCATCTTGCCTATATTTCCATAGGAAGTGCACATTTTAGCCCATAGTTGTGTATTGTGTTATTCATTTAGTCTGTACTCCTTTTTGTTATTGTCTGGAATGTCTGCACAGATTAGTGATTGGTTTTTCCTTTCAGTACAGGGGTCGTGTGCGTGTTCCGGGATGGTTGTGAAACAGGAATACTGCTCACGATCATGGGATCTAATGCGCACGACCACTGGTCGTGCGCCCCGAATCATGCGCACTACTCTACGTTTTCCAGAATCAGCCTGGGGTAAGCGCACTACCACTGGACATACTGCGCAAGACCACCGGTCGTGCGCCACTGATCGTGTGCATTGATTCCTCATTTCTGGAGTCCTGTCTGGGTAATCGCACGATCATTGGACTTAGTGCGCACGACCACTGGTCGTGTGCTACTACTCATGTGCATTATCCCAGTTCATCTTCCTGATATTCCATGCCAGTACGCACGAGCACAGGACATAGTGCGCACGACCACTGGTCGTGTGCCTGTGATCGTGCGCATTGTTCATTTCTTCTTTGGTATAAATAGTGCAGGTCTCGCCCTAATCGAAGGATCCAGAGATCGCTGATTTTCCTCCGCCGTTTTCCGCCTTCTCCGATGTTCCCCTTCATCTTCCACCCTAGGGAGGTGCTCCGGGCAAGCTTTCACCGCCAAATCCAAGCCGGAGCTTCCTCTCGGCCTCCGCCATCATCTCTTGGATTCATTTCAAGTTTCAACGCCATAGCCATCAAGCAAAGGGAAGCTTTCAACTTTCATCCGCTGTTGTGAGACGAAGAATACGGGCCATTGGAAGGTGGTGACAGCCCTTCTCTACCCCGAACGCAGTTGAGGACCGAGCTTGGACGTGAATTGACAACCCGATGACTCCAACCGTGAATCCTCAGCAAGACTTCGGATTCGGTCGATCTCTTGACTTGTTCTTGCTTTCTTGTTGAATATTGGTGTTTAACTTTATTTATATTGATGAAGTATGCTTAGTGTGTAAACGTTGTGTACAATTATGTCTATGTGATTGTATGTTTTCGTTATATTTACTTGAGTTGCACCATATTACATCCACCATCCATCCACCCTTGCCGCACTAGCAATTTCTAGTGGCGTGCGTAGCGAAGAGGTGCTTATGACTAATCTTCTGCCATTCTCACCACCTCATCCCCGAGCCTACTGTTCCATCCGCCTAGCGATTCGGTGCATAGCAGCCCGACTAATCTTCCATCCCGCCTGGCGAAGCATCGCATAGCGGCGTTGCATAGGAGTAGTTGTTAGTATTTTATTTTCTTTATCCGCAAATATCAAAGCCCCCATCGTTACCTCCGACCTAAGGACTTTAATCTCAAGTCCTCCTCGAAATTAACTCCACCTTACTGTGTTCCTTGTGAGATCGATACTTGGGAAAACCCCCATTTTATATTACTTGTGCGACCAGTTCACTGTCGTGATCTATAGCATCCAGTTTTTGGCGCCGTTGCCGGGGAACACAGTCGTGTGAGTTTTTGTAGAGGAAGATAAGAGATAGAAGCCCTTTTTCATTTGTTCTTATCACTTTCTTCTTTGTTTTAGTTTTTAGCATTTGTGTTTGTTTTTATTTGTTCCTATTCTAGTTTTAAATTTTCTGTAGCAGGCTGTCCTATTCTTTTATTTGTGGTGTGTAGTTAATTGTTGCTTAGAAACTTTCTGTTGGTGAATTCTTCTTGTTGCACCATGTATTCTTATATGAATATTCATTGCCGATGGTGCGGGGATTATAGGCATGGTAGTGATAAGTGCCCCACAGAAGATTGGGAGCATAATTCTCGTAGTTCTGTGTATGGAGCACCGTCTTTTTATGGTACTTCATACACCCAACCCAGGTCTTATGGTCACTCCTCTTCTACGCCTTCATCTTTTTCTTATTCCTCTCCGGTCCCACCTGTACCAAGGAGTAATGGAAAATGATGTTTGTGTTGTCATAACACCGACCACGTGTTGAAAGATTGCGCAGAATTTCAGCGCCAGTTGGAGGAGGATGATGAACCGGTTATCCGATTCATTCCATCCATCTCTCAATCGGCTGCCCCTTCTGATTCTGATGATATGTTCGCAGCACCACCTTGTCTATGGGGGACTGCTGTAGATATATCCATCAGACTTTCTGCTGATCGGTGTGACGACATTGTGGCACCATCTCTCCCCATGCACTCTTCCCCTCTTGTTGATTCACCGCCGGAGGAACCTGCACATATTTTCTCTGATGTTGTTGTTCCTCTGCCTTCTTTGCAAGAATTATATATCCCTATTTTTAGTGAGTCGGTTGATGATGTTCGGCCGGATTGTGATTCTGAGCCTGAGGATGTGCCCATGTTTGACGAGGATATTATTTTCATTAATGGACAGTATTACGTCGTGGAACATGTGGACGCACCGAGGTGTGTTGATGAGGATATCCTCTTTGTTGAGGAAGTTTCCACTTCCTTGATGGATGAGGAGGTCCAAACCACCACCGAGGACCTCGAGCTCGTGGACTCCCCTCGCCATGACTCATATGATGCCGTCGATGATCTATGTCGGGATCCTGCTGGGAGTGAGACCGGGACCACTCCCCCTATTTCTGATTCTTTTAGTTATTCATCTCATTTATTTCTTGATCCCATTTCTGTATCTGAGCTTGTGCGGGTTGAGTCTTCGCAGGTGCTTTAGGAGGACTTGGAGCTTTCAGCTCGAGCCATGGATGACAGCATCCTCTTTTGCGAGGAGGTTGATTCCTCCTCTGTTGAGGAAGCTCCATTCATCTCTTTCTCCTCCTGCAAACTCCCTGTGGACGAAACATTGCTAGGCAAGGATTTGTTTTGTGGTAAGATGAGTGAGGACCATGCCTCCTCCTCATCCTACTTCCTATTTCCTCTGCCTGCGAGGAGCAGGTATGATTATTTAGGCATAGAGGTAACTGTTCTATCACCGTATCGGTACCCATTACCGAAATGGATATTGGAACAGTTACCTGTGCATTTTTGTTTTCATAGGCCCATTAGCTAGAACCTTTGCGTAGCTGAATAAGTCGTGCTGGGATGACAGTAACCCCAATACTTATCTTTCATTTTCTGCATTTTCTTTTTCATGTCTATTTTAGTTTTAGCATTTCTTTGTATTTTCTATTTTTCTTTTTGTGCGGAGCTCACCCCTGTAGGTATTCATAGCAAATCGCATTGGCGGGGTTCTGATTCTTCGTATGGCTGGCCTGCTTTGGTTTCCACGCATCTTCTGGTATGCTCACAAGCTGAGCATTGGGTAACCTCTTCCCTTAGGTTTTTATGATTTTAATTTCTCTATTATATGATGTTTTGCTTAGTTTAAGTCTGGGGGAGAGATCTGTTACCTATTGTACGTACACATCTCATGTGCATACTAGAAGCTTGTATTGTTATATTTTGATTAGTTCATTGCATCACACACCACTGCACCCACATGAGCGCTTGCTTAGCTTTTTGCGTGCTGCGAGTTAAACTCATTTCTTCGTTAGATTTGGGAAAATTATGGTGCTGACATAGGATTGTGAGACAGAGTAAAATGTTGGCCTTGTTGTGATCCTAGTCAACTGCTCTCGTCTCGTGTAGAAATTGGAGTAGATTTAATTTTTCTGTATGCTTTTAGTTTTATATTTTTCTAATTGCGTAAATACTTTTTATTATACTCAAAAGTTGGTGAATCCGGTGTGACTCCGACGGTAGCTTAGGGATGTGTGTAGACGGCCGTTAGGTTAGTATTGCTCGAGTCGGGAGGATGGATAGTCTTTCTCGTTGGCTAAGAACTTGCCCCAAGCTATTCTTGAAGCATGGGTATAGGTTAGTTCACTCGCATGAGTGTGATGTAGGCCATCATTTTGGCCCGGTTGAGCTTTGTACCGTTCCTAACGTCTTGTCCTCGCTAGCCCCGTTGTGCCTACCCATTCTTTTGATTAAGCTCCACCTTTATTTCACCAAAACCTCAAAGCCGATCCTAGTCGCACACCCAAGTTGAGCTTTAGAGTTTTATATTTTCTTTTTGGGATGTGATGTGGTGATTTTACTTGTGATTATGTGGATGTGCTCCAATGTTATATTTGCTGAATTGTGAAAATAAAATGAAGAAAAAGAAAAAGAAAAATATTTGTAAAGAAAAAGAAAAAGAAAAAAAAAGTGAAAAGGAAAAGTAAAATTGAAAATCATTTTGGAAATGTGATTATATTTGGAGTAGGCGGTGCACACACCCATATGTTAAAAGTTTAGTTTGGGGGTGTGGTGTACCCGCATATATTTTGGTTAGCTGATGGATTCCCTTCATACTAGCTCCTTTGGGTTAGGTGCATAGCCTTCTTGTATATCTTTGTTTACCTCACCGAAACCCAAGCCCCATCTCTTCACCTAAAGTCCTACTGATTCGTGTGTGATCCAAACCAGTGTCGTGGAGAGAATGCGAAAAGGCAAGCATATGGTCACTGACATTGGTGGATTCCTTTGGAGGTTATCCAGAGCCCCGATCTTCGGCAATGCTCGCCTAGCGATTAGTCTACTTTCTCCCTACGCGTGACCGAATGATTCACCGTGATTCCATTTTTGAGTAATAATAAAATTTTGATACGCATTGTGAAAAGTATAAACTATTTTGTATACTTAGAAATTTCTTCTATTATATTTTTACGCACGCGAGCATGCGACTTCGCATGGTACTTCGTATCACAATTTCTTTGTTAACTAGTATTTTTCCCTATCTGCTTAGATTTTGTTTGCTCGGGACGCGCAAACAGTTAAGTCTGGGGGTGTGATGAGTCCACTTTATATACCTATTTTCGGACTCATCTGGGCTAGTTTTCACGCATTTGCACTTCACTTTTAGTTCATTATCATATATATTTCATGTTGCCAATATTTCCATAGGAAGTGCACATTTTAGCCCATGGTTGTGTATTGTGTTATTCTTTTAGTCTGTACTCCTTTTTGTTATTGTCTGGAATGTCTGCACAGATTAGTGATTGGTTTTTCCTTTCGGTACAGGGGTCGTGTGCGTGTTCCGGGATGGTTGTGAAACAGGAATACTGCTCACGATCATGGGATCTAATGCGCACGACCACTGGTCGTGCGCCCCGGATCATGCGCACTACTCTATGTTTTCCAGAATCATCCTGGGGTAAGCGCACGACCACTGGACATACTGCGCACGACCACCGGTCGTGTGCCACTGATCGTGTGCATTGATTCCTCATTTCTGGAGTCCTGTCTGGGTAATCGCACGATCATTGGACTTAGTGCGCACGACCACTGGTCGTGCGCCACTACTCGTGCGCATTATCCCAGTTCATCTTCCTGATATTCCATGCCAGTGCACACGAGCACAGGACATAGTGCGCACGACCACTGGTCGTGCGCCTGTGATCGTGCGCATTGTTCATTTCTGCTTTGGTATAAATAGTGCAGGTCTCGCCCTAATCCAAGGATCCGGAGATCGCTCGTTTTCCTCCGCCGTTTTCCGCCTTCTCTGACGTTCCCCTTCATCTTCCACCCTAGGGAGGTGCTCCGGGCAAGCTTTCACCGCCAAATCCAAGCCGGAGCTTCCTCTCGGCCTCCTCCATCATCTCTTGGATTCATTTCAAGTTTCAACGCCATTGCCATCAAGCAAAGGGAAGCTTTCAACTTTCATCCGCTATCGTGAGACGAAGAAGACGGGCCATTGGAAGGTGGTGACAACCCTTCTCTACCCCGGACGCAGTTGAGGACCGAGCTTGGACGCGGATTGACAACCCGACGACTTCAACCGTGAATCCTCAACAAGACTTCGGATTCGGTCGATCTCTTGACTTGTTCTTGCTTTCTTGTTGAATATTGGTGTTTAACTTTATTTATATTGATGAAGTATACTTAGTGTGTAAACGTTGTGTACAATTATGTCTATGTGATTGTATGTTTTCGTTATATTTACTTGAGTTGCGCCATATTACATCGACCATCCATCCACCCTTGCCGCACTAGCAATTGCTAGTGGCGTGCGTAGCGAAGAGGTGCTTACGACCCTCATTCCGCCATTCTCACCACCTCATCCGCGAGCCTACTCTTCCATCCGCCTAGCGATTCGGTGCATAGCCGCCCGACTAGTCTTCCATCCCGCCTGGCGAAGCATCGCATAGAGGCGTTGCATAGGAGTAGTTGTTAGTATTTTATTTTCTTTATCCGCAAATATCAAAGCCCCCATCGTTACCTCCGACCTAAGGACTTCAATCTTAAGTCCTCCTCGAAATTAACTCCACGTTACTGTGTTCTTTGTGAGATCGATAGTTGGGAAAACCCCCATTTTATATTACTTGTGCGAACGGTTAACTGTCGTGATCTATAACATCACTCACAGCGCTCAACCACAAGGAGCTTACGCAAAGCATCCAAGATCAGCAAACAGCTCATACAGAGCTCACAACAGAAGGAGCTTACATTCACAATTCACACTCATCCATACAATACACGGAGTGTTCTCCGATTCACACATAACCATCACCAATCCAGACTAACCATCCGGACGGGCTTCACACAGCATGTCTATGTCGTACTACACACTTCCGGCTCTAGATGCAGACTCAACCTGGAATCACTTACGATGTCCACCTCTTGGTGGAGGATTCCATGCATATGCATAAAGAAAGGACTACTCATGTCCAAGAATGAGATCGTTACCCTTGACGATCGCTTTGGAGCCATGAAGTAGCCGGATGGAAATCACCGGCACGGCCTTGCATCCACGAATCCGCACTCAGCTCTCGATTCGGCACGCTAATGATCCTCTAGAAGCCGGTCCTTCTCCTTCTTCCTCCTTGCTCTTCCTTCTCTCTAGCTCTCTTTTAGAAAGAGAATGGACAAAGATGAAATGAGGATTATCTTCTCCCTTTCGGCCTTAAAGCAGCAAGGAGAATCCCGGGCCATCAGATCACCATGGGAAGGAAATGAATGGCTACAAAAATCTCTGAAATGGCTCTTTCGGGTTTGACACGCCCTGTGACACACCTGTGTCACCGGCCGTGTCACTTAAATGGTGCATGAACCTCCTTACCTAGAATAGGACATGGCCATGTGACACGCCCGTGTCACATGGATGACACGCCCGTGTCACATGGTTGACACACCCGTGTCTACCTCTCGAGACCCACATGAGACCTACTCGAGATAACTACTCGAGTTGTTGGACATGACAAGCCCGTGTCATATGGATGACACGCCCGTGTCACCCCGAACTTGAGACATTGAAGACCTACTCGAGACACTCACTTGAGTAGAGACAGAGCAGGACACGGCCATGTGACAAGCTTGTGTCACAGGCCGTGTGCCCCTTCTCTCAAGATTTTGTCGAGCGCAGCGACTCGATTGAAATTCGTCGAGTACGCCTCGGACATGCCCCTGGACATGCCCGTGTCACAGGGCGTGCACCCTCTTGAAAACTTCGTCGAGTGCATTTCGTCGAGCACGCGACAAGCGGCTCAACCCGAGCAGGTCACGCCCTGGGACAAACCCGTGTCCCAGGCCACGTCACCCATCCTGAACCCAAACTTGGGATTTGGGCGGTTACATACTGAATCTAACCCTAATGTATTTGACTTTCTCTCTCTTCCTCAGGGAAGATGATCTTTTGTCGATCCCGAGCACCACCTAACACTAGTCAGACCAATACCCTCCCCATCATGACTCCCATTGATGAACTCAATTTCGCTTTACCAAATCAGCATCTCATTAACCCAACTCCCTATGTCCTTCCCACATGCTAACACAATTCTGCAGTTTTACTATATGCAGACCAACCTAAGCCATATGATGAGCATGAGAGGTGACCTCTTCTAATATTCATCCAAGTGACCTAAGATTATTAATGGGGGTATATCATGACATTTCTAGACTAAATCTAGAAAATAGTATTTTTCCTAACTTAATTGTTATTTAATTAATTTTCTGCACAGTAAAGAAAACAATGCTTTTGAACATCAATTACAGATTTCTTCTAGGTAAGGCCTTATGAAAATTATGTCAGGTGCATGCCATCAAAATAAAAATAAATACTGAAATTCAAAGTTTTCCAGAATGAATTTGACAATCAATTAATTATTGAATAAACAACTACAATGTTAGGATAAATAAGTGAAAAATAGAATCAACCTTCCAAAATTTATTAGAAAATTACTAGATTAAAAATATGATCAGAAAAGTACATTGACCAATAATTATTATTTACCAACATCATTTGGCCCCATAAATAAATCATTTAAAACAAAATAATAATAGACACCTTGTGAAGCAACCCATATAGAACGTCCTCCAATAATTCTATAAAAATTCACAGAGCTCATGTATGAATTAAAAGGTCCTTCTACCAAATTGCATATGTTTTCAATGAGTAGATAACCCTTAATAAATTTCTTAATGATTTGGGCTACTACAAGGGTTGTGAATAAAGTATCTCAAATACTGACCTAAAATTCACACTAAAATTTCCAGAGCTTAATAACAATATTATTTGGCCACTGCCTAAATTTCAAGGTCATTCAAAGTCCTATGATGCAGTAATAAATTCAAGTGTAAAAGTACCCTAAACGTTCCTATGTTGTTACAAGTGGGATGTAAACTCTTAAAGTCCTAGAATTACTTCCTAGATTATTTGCTATCCTAAGATCACATGGACTAAACCCCAAGTTCATACATGGACATAACACCTTATGTCCTTCACAAACACCCAAAGTTCAACCATAGGGTTTGACCTAGGGTCCTAGGGCAAATCCACCATAATCCAACCCACCTCCAAGTGAGGGTGTTTTAACTGACCTTAAGGATCTAGCCAAACTCCCATCCCCTTTGGGTGAGAATTGACCCCTCCATGCCCCAAACACTCTTTTGCCCTAATTTACCCTTAAGGGATCAAACTTTTGTCACACTAATACCTATTCAAATCAACCCCAAATGGGCAGAGATTTTTATCAGTGATATATAATGACCCTAAAGACCATCAACCAAAATTTTGGTGAATTATGAGGTTATTAGGCCCTAAAATTAAATCATACATAGATTAGTAAATTTTTACAAACACTATAGTAAAATGTCTTCCAAAAATTACGATTTTTGGATATAACAAAGGTATAGGTAAAAGGGACTCCCATTCCAAATTTCAACTCATTTGGATTGATGTATTGATGGAGGCACTCAATTTTGTCCCTGACTAGCCCTATGTATAGACATCACCATTTTGAGTGTTGTGATCAAACCACTGACTCAAATGGGTTGAAATCAATTTTAAAATAAAGTTGACATCAAGGGATACAATTTCATGTTTGACACTTTTCAAGGTTTAGCACCTAAGGTCCTTATTTATTTAATTTAAAAGTGTATAGTAATGGGTTAAAAATACTCATTTAAATGATTTTTATATTATCAGATCCAACAGCTAAGGAGTCGTCTTCCTCCTCAGCCTACGAGCGTGATCAGCCCGACCTGGAGCTTCTTCCAAGTCATTTTTCCAATGATCCAGTCCCCTCCCCGGCCGGCCACCACCACCACCAACTTCGTTGAGGTGGTGGCTATCGCCGGAGGGCGGCATGGCCGGCGGAGGGGCGGTTTTTGGCAAACCCGAGAGGAAGAATTTCATGCTTTTTCCATGGAAATTAAAAATGGAATTTGGCTCAATTGAGCTCGAACTCGTCACCTAATGATCTAGAATTCTAGCACAATGGGAGAGGAGGAGAAGCGGACCTTCTAGGGTGGCTGAAACCTTGCCGATCACTGTGTTGCACTTTCCGGTGGTGGAGCTATCGGGTGCTCTGCAACAACATAGCCGAAGCCTTGAGTTTCTTCAGGGGAATGGTGGAAACGACTGCTGGGGGCCTAGGGATGCTTTTAAAACAATCAAATGGGGGAGGGGAAGGGCCATGGATTCAAAGCCATTAATGGCCATTAATGGAGAATTTCGGCAATGCTTGTTTCACAGCACACAACAACTAACTGGGCATGCAAAAACCCTTGATATCCTCAGAACTGATGGGGGAGATGAACCATGCCTTGGAGATGAAGAGAGGAGGCCCCTTGGCCTTCCTTGACATGAATGACCCTCTTTCTCTCTCTTTCTCTCACCTCCATTAAAGGGGGAGATGTTACTTTCTCTCTCCTATTCATTATCTCCAGGAAATGAATGGCTGATTATGTCACTATAAATCTCATGAGGCTAGTGGGCCACCTCAATTGGGCTTAGCCCAAGTGGATTGGGCCTAATTAGGTCAAAATAGGCCATTTAACCTAAAATTGAGGTGTGGTTGACTTTTGTCAATTTGATCTTTTGGGTGATCCCAATGGGTCCTTGGTGACCTATTGACCTCCCCTAAGGTCTAGGAAGACTTAGGTTGGGTTGGTTTGACACCTTGGTCGTCACGTGACCCTTATTTAGGACACATTGACAACTTTAGGGTTTAAGTTGACTTTGGTCAACTTTACCACTTGGGTTGACCCAAATGGGTCCTTAGTGACCCAATGGACCTATTAAAGGGTTAGAGAAGTTTATGTGGGGTCATCTTGGCAAGTTGGAGGTCCATGGGCCCTAGATAGGTCACTTTGACCATTTTAGGGTTAGGGTTGACTTTGGTCAACTTGACCACTCTGGTTGACCCAATGGGTCCTTGGTGACGCATTGACCTCCCTTAGGGGTTAGCAGAGTCTAGGTGGGGTAATTTTGGCAAGGTGGAAATCCATTAGCCCTAGATAGGATACTTTGACCATTTTAGGGTTAAGGTTTACTTTTGTCAACTTAGCCACTTTGGTTGACCCCAATAGGTTTTAGGTGACCCAATGAACCTTTTAAAGGGCTAGAGATTTTATGATGGGGTCAAGGAGTCAAGGTGAGGCTCTAAAGTCAAACCCTAGGTTAGGTATTTGGGAAGTATTATTTGCAGATCATGGTTATCTCACCTTCATTCCTAGGTTCACTTGGTTTTATTAGGCTTCCTAGGGTTTTGTCATGACCTAGTCATGACAAAACCGCTCCTAGGGGCCTAGTTGTTTGAGGGATGTTACATGTACGACATAGACTAAAATGAAATGCTGACGTCCTAGATACATGTAGGGCATATAAGAAATAAGACGCAAATTGATTAATTAAAGTTTTAAATGTGCGCCTAAGTAATTTAAGACCATGAGGAGTGAAACCATGTGCTACATGACTTGACCCAAACCGGATGATAAGAGGGTTATGTTAGGTGGCACAGGAGCCATATAATCAAAAATTATTTCAATGGGCTCCAAATACGCATGTTTAATTCTACCTCTAATTACACTTCAATCTGGGATGCCAAAATCAATATGGAGTTTATAGGATTGATCAGGAGACAAAGCTGAACAAAACAGGAAAAAATGCTAATTTCACGCTACGGTAACGGGCATGGCCGTTAGGCCACGGGATTAACAGGCAGGCGTGACCTTCGCAGGTGCTCCAGAATATATTGCCATGTCGATTAAAATTACACGCCTACTGGTCACGGGCGTGACCATGCAGCCACAGGCGTGACAACTGGGTGTGACCTACATATGAAGTGTTGGGATTCAATTCCATGTCAGATTAAAAATACACTCCCATGTCACGGGCATGACCATGAGGTCATTGGCGTGCCTCTAAGGCGTGACGATTAGGCGAGCCGACTGCTTTAAGAGGCCAGTTTCAAATTCGCTTGCAAGCCCTGTCAAGGGCATGACCAGGGGCATGAACATTCCCATAACTACCAGAGTTATTCCCGCCATTTCTTTTTCCCGTCGTTTCCAGCAACCGACAAGACATGCCCTAGGTCACGGGCATGACCTAGGGGCGTGACCCATTAATTAACGACTTTTGGCATTTTCTCTCCAATGTTCCCTAGCCTTGAAGACGACTGTTCTGAACCTTACGGGCGTAACCAAGGGGCATGACTCTCCAGCAAACTTGCCTATAAATTCCAAACAATTTCAGAAGCTTGGGAGGAGATTTTTAGAGTTAGAGTTCTGTATTTTCTGCTTTATTTCTTCTATTTCCTAGTCCAGATCTTTTATTTTGTAAGCTTTATTTTAAGTCATTTTCAATCATGTCTCTCTCTTCCCTATTTTGTAATTCTTCCATCATGATGAGTAGCTAATTTCCAATTAGCACTTGATCATGATGATCTTAGGAAAGAATAAATTTTCTTCTTTAATCTCAAATTATCAAGAACTCTCTTTTGTATACTTTGATTTACCTTTGAATTTAATTTCATTGAATTCATAAGTTGCAATTATGTTTTTTCGAACTTAGATCTGTATCCTAGATTTACCAAGAGGTTGTGGATACGAGTAGATCGCTAAAGGATAAATGGAGTTGCATGCACCCCGCGAGTGAGGAAGACATGAATCTTCCGGATTGGAGTCGAATCCAATAGTGGGGTTTACCAATTAAAGCAACCTTAGGAGTTTCGACTGGTCGAGAGGTCTTAATCGATCAACCTAAGGTTAGTTGAATGCGTATTCTCTAGAGAGGCGCTTCGTAGCTAGAGAACCTCCACGATCGAAGTAAATAATTTAGATGCATTTATTTTATAATTTCACGGAAATTTATTCTAATCCAAAGAGATTCTAGATCAAGTGTTAGCTTTCCATCATCGTATTTCTCCATTTAGTTTAACATTTTCATTACCAAAATCGCAAAACCAACCTTCGCTCGATAAAATAATAGATCTTGTGATTAGAAGTACTCCACGGTCCCCGAGTATAAATACGACATTTCCTATACTATATTTCTATAGGTACACATGCCTATTTTGGGATATTAGTTGAGATTTATTTTAAAACTATAAAATCCTCATCAATGCTCACGTTTGGCATGAAGATATGACAAGGAGAACCGCTCATCACAAACAATAGAGTTGGACGCTCCTAGATGTGAAAGGATGTGCGAGCGATACAACTCAAGGGGCCCAACTATAGTCACTAACGTATGGACATGAGGGTCATCAAATGGCGGTGGGTAAATGCATGCAAACGGGTGTGGTATATAAGTATATTTAGGAGACACCACATCTAGAGGCACAATAACCAAGGAATCACAAGTGATACTAAGCGAGGTTTTGCGCAACGTTGTGCGATCAGATGAACGGTGTTTCCAAGGAAAAGCATAGTCAGATCTACGGATGGTAGTGGAAAGACAACACGTCAACTAATAACTCATGCATAACCGACTAAATAAGTACAACAGAGAAACTAAATAAATGGGCACCTCAAAATGTCTCAGAATACCAGATCCACATCCTAAAAAGTCAACTAATGTAGGCAAATAAACATGATGAAATGTTGGTAAATTCAGTCCCGGGATAAAATCCAAATCAGTATAAATTTCACCCAACGGTGACAACATCGAGGAACTCTCATCCGGGTATATACTAAGAGAATCGTCCAAAAGTACAACTTCCTCGCGTGGAAATTCTTCAAACATACTGGAGATGTTGGAACACCCTATTACTAATTTGGGTCAGGATCACAATGTCTCTAGGAACCTTTGCTTGACCTCCTGTATAGCTCATAGGTCAATTAGAATTGAGTCTAAGGGTTAGAAGTCTAGGTTTGGAAGCTGCCCTGAAGACCAAGATTTTGTATTTGGAGACTAAGTCATATCGTCGAGCTCAGCACGACGATTCATCGAACTCCGATCGACGATCGTCTAGCTCAACCTCGACAGATCGTCGATCTCCATTCGACGATCGTCTAGCTTAACTTCGACGATCGCTGAGCTCAACTTCATTATATCGTCGAACTCCATTCGACGATCGGTGAGCTCAGGTCAACGATTTTGACTCTGCTTTGGATATTTATCTCTGAGCTCAGTTCGACGATCTTTGAGCTCAGATCGACGATATTTTGCTGCTGTATGTTTCCAGATCGCTGAGCTCAGCTCGACGATAGCAGAGCTCAGTTCGACGATTTCAGATAACTTCCAGGATGTCTCTAAATTCAAATTCAAATCAGTCAAGGAGTTATTCTGCAATTAATTCAGAGATTTCCTAGCCATTTTCATTCATTTCTGGACTACGTTTCAAGGGATTTTTCAAGGAATATTTCTGTGGACTTTCCTCCAAAAGAGATTGTGCAATTAAGGATGCAATCAATACAGGCTAACAGCTATTCTTGACAGAGAATGTTATTCTATTCTGTACCAGAGAATAAAAGATAGAATTTTTGAATCACTCACAGAACAGAGATTACAGAGACACATTCAAAAATATTCTATCAAAAAGAATTCTGAAGAACACTCATCCAAGGAGATCAATCTTTTCAGAAATCTTCAGATCTCTTTAGTTTTCAAAGTGTTCAAGGCCAACATATTTTCAAGACTCCAGACATTCAACATTTCAGCTATTGCTGAAATCATCTATTGCTGGAGTTCAATCTTTGAAGGCCTATCACCCTCAGCAAAGCTTTTCTTCCTGAAGATCTCAAGGATTCAGGGGGAGCTTTGACATCAACAATCCACATATTCTTCTCAGTTGTTTGAGAAAGAGAAGACTTCCATCACTCTCTCACCCCCTCTCTGTAAAGGGTTTCTCAAACTCCCTTCAAAAGTTTGAGCTTGGTTTTTGAGCACCTTGTCAAAAGCTCATTGGTGGCAAGACACCTGATCAAAAAATCTGCTTTGGTTTTTGAGCACCTTATCAAAAGCTCATTGGTGGCAAGACACCTGATCAAAAAATCTGCTTTGGTTTTTGAGCACCTTATCAAAAACTCATTGGTGCCCAGGACACCTGATCAACTCATCCTGTAGTGGATTCCTACCTAGGGTGGTAGAAGAGTGGATGTACCCAAGTTTAGGGGAACCACTATATTTTCTTGTGTCTTCTGGTTTTGCTTGTTTTTATTTTTGTTTCTGGCCTTGATTCTTCTGTGATTAGCTTTTGCTTATTATAGTTCTGTAATTTGGTTTTTAACTACTTCCCTGCTCACACATATTACAACAACTATTGTAAAAAGTTTCAAAGCACCATATACACTATTCACCCCCCTCTAGAGTATATCAGATCTAGCTGCACTTTTAGGAGACATCATCCAAATCAAAATAAGTAATAGTCTCAGAAATGGGCAAAATCGAACACGGCAAAATTTCTAATTCACATGTAGCTTCAGGCAATGGTGATAACATCAAAGAAATATCATTCTAGTTCTCAGTGCTAAAGTCATCCAAAATTAACCTTCCCTCATAAGGTAAATCATCCATAATAACAGTAGGGAAATCCACACTTTCAGACTCCTCAAATGACTCAGACACAATCTCAGCTGGTGTAATCGTAGGCTCTATCACGATGGGGATCGTAGCCTGGAGAGGGCACTCAATACTAGGGTGACATAACACAATTCTAGTAGAGCATGTAATGGGCAACAAGATACTCTCATAGATCGGAATCACATCATCCCATACATCATCTTCCAAATCACTAGGATATCCAAGCTCCTCAACGTCACTAAAATCATCAGTTAAATCAGCCTCGCCCTCAGTGGTGGGCTCAGTCCTAGACACTACCTCAGACTCATCAGGAGACACAATGACTAGAGTAGTAGCTCAGGGGGAGAACCAAAAGGCACTACAGGAGTATTCAGAGTAGGATGCATAATAGGACTAAGATTAGATACGCCACTAGACTCACATGTGGTAATCGTCTGTCAACCCCTACAGATATGACTACTCTCACCCTGCGGGCTCATGGCAGTCGTAGCATTCACTTGTATAGAACTTGGGAAAGGTGACATCACCTTTTCCTTTCCTCCATAGGTGGGTGCAGGTATGCTATGGGTAGCTCTACAAACCTGGGGAAATGGTCTATCTTGAGTGAATATGACACTCCTATGGTCAGATACACGTCTAGTGCCCTGATGTAATGTAGCCACTTCATTAAACATCCACGCGGGACTGTAATGATCAGTGAGGAGGCTCTTTATGAGCGGCCAACCTATAAGGGACCCGGTACGTCTTTCCTCTTTGAGCCAAAATGTCTGAGCTCGACCCACTAACTACTTGCTCGCCACTGGGACCTTGTGGAGGTCCCACAGACAAAGATTCTCGAAATAATGTTCTATCCCAACAACCCAATTAAGGAAGATCTGAGGACCTCCCAACCCATCTTAGGTTGGAGCAACGGTCCTAGACGACCTAGATACGTCAAACTCTCGGTCAGGGCGATGATCCTGATGATGACGGGATTGCCTAGGGGATGGTGGTGTTATTTGGTTAGCCTTTAGTTGCGTGGTGATTATTTTTGTAACAAGTAATAACTTGATGCGGATTCATACTATACTAAAGTATAAACTATGTAGATGGGTATATGCTAGATTGATTTAACCTTCAGGCAAGTACACCTATCTATCATAGTATAGGAGAAATCTACATTTCGTGTCGTATTCCACAGGGTCCTTTCAAATACTCGTACTCACCCTCACTCTATTATCATACCTATAATTAAAACAGATTTTTAACCTAAATTAAACTAAGTAAGACTACTTGGATAAATAAACATTGGAAGATTAAAGATGATAAAAAGCCAAAAGTCTAAGAGCATTCACATGAGTATAACCACTCATTAATTCAATTTTATGTAATCAGGTAATAATAAGATTATCAAATTCGTATATTGTAAGGGTTAAACATTTATCGAATTCTCTCTCGAGCAATTCAAAATCTAAACCTAAGTTAGTAAATTTTCTTTCGAACAATTTACAACCCTCAAATTTGTATTAAAGTAAATACCGTATCTAATACATAAATTCATGAAATCTTATCTCTAAAATACCATGAATCCATTTATCCGTATTACAATTATCCAATCGACATATCTCTCGATCATGCAAATTGAAATGTAAAGAGAAATAGCACCTAAATATGAACATATAAACATCATCACAACTTCCAAATTTCTCAATCTAAAAAGTTGGAATTCATGTAAAGCAAATAACGACTTCATAACTAGGGTAATTCTCTTTATTTGAAGATCTACATACGAATAAAATAACACCAATTTGATGAAAACAATACGATACATGATTACCAAATTGCTCAAATTAAAGTTTCATGCTTAATAAAAGATAAATAAAGTTAGATCACCAAGAGAAAGGAAAGATTAAGAGAGATACATGAAAGATTAAACGGATACAAAAATCTCCTTCAATTCCGCCTTCTCTTGGGTGCTCCACTTCGTGCTCCAGAAGTTCTCCCAATGAAAATAATCCAAAAGTCCTCTAATTTTTCTACAGGTTTTTTATAGTCTCCTAGCAAACTGGGTCGGAAACAGCTTCCAACACGGCCGTGTTACAGGTCGTGTTGATGGTTCAAGGTCGTTTCCACAGGAACATGCATGTCTGGTAGTGGGCCGTGTCAGATGACACAGGTAAGGACACGACCATGTTGTTCTTCGTGTTCTTCACACACGGGTTGGTTGGCAGCCGAAGATGGATTTATGCCGAAAAGGATACGGGTCGGAACACGGACGTGTTCCCACCCATGTGGTGCTCTTTCGTTTTCCTTCCATTTCTTCTGTTCCATCCCTGTTAGGATAGTAGGGAACACGAGTGTGTGCCTACCCGTGTGTGCCCAATTCTTATCCTGTCATCAGCCATGTAGAATCCATGAACTCCTCTGTTTGCTCCAAGACTTCTAGCTCCACTGGTTAGCAATACCTGCATTAGAAAAATAAAGGAATAAATAGACAGCTTAATACATGAAATAATAGAGACTCCTAATCTGTCCTCTTCTACTCATGATAAAGCAAATTCTTAACTATTTTCGTGGAATTACTGCATAGGGAGGTAGAAAATAGTGGACATGATTACAATTATGATAATAAAAAGCATATCATAATTGTAGTCATCAAATACTCCCAGGCTTAGATGTTTGTTTGACCCTAAGCAAACTAATTCAAACATTTGGGTTACTAATAAATAATTTTTCTTCTGCACACTGGTTGCTATGAATTTAAAGAGAACTTCGATGATGTAATCGTATAGGAAATAGTATAGCTGACTTTTCTAAATATAACTTTATCTTAAAATTTCTCCAATATATCTGTTAAATATCTTTCACTCTTTCTTATTACTAGAAGTATAACCATCCATAACAATTGTGAGGAGAAAATAATAATCTCAATATGATATGTATTAGTATTTCAAAACTTATAAGTACCAATATTGATAGTCATGAGCTTACCTTTTCACACCCTCTCCACGACACTAGTTAGAATTAGTGAGGTTGGATCCTTAGGACTTGTATTATGGTGTAACCTTTTGGCTTAGGATTGGCGATCATAGGTGGGGTAATCAAAGATAAATTTGATGTGTTTTTTTTCACTCCTAAATCACAATTGAGCCTTTTGTTCTGTAAATACCTTAACATACATCAATATTATAAAAGCACCCCCAGACTTTGCAATTATTATACTTCCCACATTTTTTTGAAGGATAGTCTATATTTTTATTTTTTTCCTTAACCATGGGGCCATAGTAGGGATCATTCCGAGTGGGTGCAAGTATACACGCACTGATGAAAGATATGGTACCTAAACACCTAGAGGGGGGGGGGTGAATAGGTGACCTAATCCTTTTTAAACTTAAATGGCAGCAATCAATTATATCACAGAATACTAACTATTTTATCACAGCAAACACACAACATGCACAGCAACAATCACAGCACAGCACAGCATACACAGTGGTTTATAGTGGTTCCCCAAGATATGGGTACATCCACTTTCCCCCTTCGCCTATCTAGCAGTGTACTAGATTCGGCCAAACTCCTCCACTGTCTCAGAACCCAAATTGGTTCCTACACCTCAGGCCCAAAGCCTTACAACTCAGCTTTATCCCAAAGCCTACACTCAGCCAATCAAGGCCTACACTCAGCCAACCAAGGCCTACACTCAGCCAACCAAGGCCTACACTCATCCAACAAGGCCTACACTCAGAGATCTCAATCTCCTACACTCAGGCTCTCAAGCCCTACCCTCAGCCTTTATAATTATAGGCTTACAATTCACTCAGATCCAAAGGATCCTACAAGATAAATATGTATTACAAATATTAACTCAACAACTCAGAAATAAAAGAGGGGAGTTGAGAGTTTCTTGATGAGTTCTTGGAAGAACTCAGCTGGATTCAATCTGACTTAGCTTTCTTCAAAGCTTCTTGAGTAGAACTGAATAAGACTGAATCCTCCTGCAGTAGTTCCTTGACCTCTGCCATTTAAGATCCAGAATGAATCTGAATCCTTCTTCTCAGCCTAGTTCCAGAGGCTGATTTCTTGGATGGAGCCCTCTCTCTCCAACTTCTTAGATCTGCACTTGGACTGCAAGATCTTCTTGTGTTGATACTCTACGTACCACTTTAATAACTTGTTCTTCAACAATGTGATCAACTGAACAACCACGTTTTTGTAAACTGTATGAGCCTATTTATAGGCCTTCTTCATGGTAACCGGCTGGTCCGGTCCATAACTGACTTCTGATATCTCTGACAGGTGCTGTAGACCGCCTAGAACGGCAGATGTCAAGTCATCCAGTCATTTCTTGAAAATCTCTAACTGTCTGAAAGTGTCGAGACTTTCTGTCTTTAAGTGTCGACACTTATAGTCCAAGTGTCGACACATGCTGTGTAAGTGTCGACACAAGTCTACAAGGTGTCGACACAACTCCTTGTATGTCTCGATACAGATTCTTCTTCAGGTGTCGACACTGAAATTGAGTGTCGACACAAGTACTTGATCTTCTATCTTTTAGCTGAATTCTTCTAAGTGTCGACACATCTCCTTTGTGTCGACACATCTTCATGTGTTGTAACTGTTAAGTGTCGACACTACTTCTTGGTGTCGACACATAGTCTTCTATGTTGAAACTTGCTGAGTGTCGACACAGCTCCTTGTGTCGACACGCCTTCTTCTTGTTGAGACTTCAGCTGAGTGTCGACACATTCCTTTAGTGTCGACACTTGTACTTAGAATAATTTTGTTGATCTTTCTGATCTTTGCTAAGTGTCGACACAGCTCCTTGTGTCGACACTTTCTTCAAGTGTAGAGTCTTTAGCTGAGTGTCGACACATTGTGCTGGGTATCGACACATACTTCATGTGTTGACTCTTCTGTTGAGTGTCGACACATTGTTCTGAGTGTCGACACATTGTTCTAAGTGTCGACACTTTAACTTAGTCTCTGTAGACTTTTGCTGAGTGTCGACACAGCTCCAAGTGTTGACACTTTCTGGTGTAGACACAGCTTCACTGGGTGTCGACACAGCTCCTTGTGTCGACACTTTCTGTCTGCACTTTTCTTCACTGAGTGTCGACACAGCTCCAAGTGTCGACACTTTCTGTCTGGTGTCGACTATGCATCCCAGGTGTCGACACAATGACTCCAAGTGTCGACACTGCTTGTCTGGGTGTCGACACAAGCTTTCTTAAGTGTCGACACTTTCCCTCTGGGTGTCGACACATGGACTTAGAAACTTTTTGCTTCAGTCCAGTGATTACATAACCTTCACAAGTAAACTCAACATACATCAAATACATTATGATGTATATCATTGAGTTGGGTGAGGCTTCTTCAAATCAGGTACATTTAGCCAATGTACCCAACAATCTCCCCCTATTTGGAGAAGTCATAACCCTTAGTCAATGATATACACCATTTATAATTAAAAATTACAAAGTGATGTAAAGCAGGATAAAGTACAGCAGGGTTAACATAACATGTATAAATCACACATGTATACACATACATCAACACAGAACAATTAAGAAATACACATATTCACAGAACAAACATGAATTATATTGATCATATATTGTTTTAACATTTGACTTATACATTTCCAATAGTTCACAAAAATGTTTTACATTCAAAAGATTACACAATAATCTTCAAGTAAATTCTTAATCTATTTCTGGTCAGGTTCCTTGATAACTATTCCCTTGCCAGCTTGGACTTGAGCTTTGACAGGGGCATCAACAGTTTCAGCATCAGCAGGCTTCTTGCCTTTTAGATCTTTCTTTTTAAGTTCTTCTGCCTTGATCTTCTGCCTCTCAAAATAGTGATATGGCTTAGGAAAGTACTTGCTAGGCTCCACTATAGTAGGAGGTAGCTTTCCCATCTTTGCCTTCCTTCTATACTGAACTATTGTTTCCTGCCTGATCTCATGTTTTCTCCATTCTGCTTCAGAAAACCATTTGTTCCTGTCATGAGTATTGTCCTTGGCAGCTTTCCAGGCAGTTAAAATTATATTCCTAGAGTTAGGGCTCCACTGTTCAAAGTCTGGCCTTTGTTCTGCTTGTTCCCTAAACCTCTTCTTAGACAACCTTGTCTCTTCCTCCTTCTGTAATGCCTCTTACATGGCTTCAGTAATAGGCTGAACCACTTTATCCAAAATAACATTAGACTTTCCTTCAGTTGGGCTATACATCTGCTGAATGTCAGCTTGCACCATGTCAAAATCTGGTGGAGGATATATCACTTGAGCTACCTCTGGTTTCTCACCTCCAAGATATGCAGGTTGAATTCCAGATTCTGCCACATTGTCATCATCACAAAGTGGAGGATAGCCCAGTGTAGCTCTGATGGAATTTGATATCCACTTTGCATGGTCAGAGCTAGCTTTGACTAAAACTCTCTCCCCCTTTATGACTTCTCTAGCCATATGATCTCTGACATCATCCTTTTGAAATCTTATTTGACTATCCAAGTATCCGATTCCCTCTTTGAAGAATGGTTTGAGCTTTTGAAGTTGTTCAGAGATGGCTTTCTGGGAGGCTTGGATTGCAGACTTAACAGCAGAAATTTCTTCTTGAAAGGCTTTGTCAAATTCAGCTTTGATAGTAGCAGAAGATGTAGAAGGTTCAGCAGCCTTGTTCTTCAACTCAGTGACTATAGCATTATGGGAGGCAGTCAAATTGTCATTCATTCTTAACTGATTTTCAAGAACATATCCTTGTTTCAATGCTATGTCATCCACTTGTTCTTTGATCTTCTCTTGGTGTGTTGCCAAATACACCACTGCATTTCCACCTTTGTGGAAGCATTCATTCATCTCCTTCTTGTTAAGGTTCATTTCAAACCTTATAGACTTTATATCTTGGGTCAGATCAAATTGTAATGACTTCTGCCCTTCATCCACATAAGCCTCTATAGATTTTCTCTGTTCATCCAGTTTTATCTGCATTGCAATCATTAATGCACTATAATCAACAGTTGGAGCTTGTTGAACTATAGGCTGTGGGGCTATAGATTGCAGAGCTTTCTTATAACTCTGACTTCTCCTTTTAAAGACATACAATTTCTTCTTCTTTGCCCTAGCACTCTCCTCATCTTCAGAGGCAGAAGTGCTGGCTATGTCAACCCTATCCTTAGGGCTTGGAGGTCTGTCAGCTTGCACATCAGGTGCCTTCTCATTTTCTGGCCTTAAAGGCTCTTCCATAACTTGCACTTGCTCCCCCTCAACAGCAGCATGATCTTTTTCAGCAGCATCCTTGTCCATGTCAAAATCTGCTTGATCTAGATTGAGAAATAAATCTTCCATGGTGTATTCAGGGGGTTAAGAAGCTGGAGACATTCTTTTCTCTTCAACTACTGGATCAGGAATCTCTTCTTGTACAGCAGATGTGTCTTCTATAACAACATCTGGAGCTTGACTAGGCAGCTGAGTTTGCTGAGGAACATCAGACAAATCAGCATCTTCTTTAAGATATTCTAAAGTATTTAGGTCAGTGAGTACCTCTTGTATGATGGTGGTGGCTTGCTCACTGTCCAGTGTAGAGGGTTCTTCTACAACTGGAGGTTCCCCCTGGATCTCAGCAATCTCTTGAGCAGCAGGAGATTTCACTGCAGGCTCTTCCTCATGCTCATCTGGAGTGAAGACAACATGTTCTTCACTCCCAGAACTGCTAGTGGACACTTGTTCCACAGGAGCTATTTTCCTTTTCTTCTTTGGAGGAGTGTCTTTCTCAGTAATTGTCTTCTCTGGGGTTGGCATTTCCTTGGACAACACTCTGTCCCATCTTGAAAAGATCCTTTGATCCATCTTCCTCATGTGGTTTATCTTGCTTCCTGCAGCAGTACTTATTACCTCTGGTATCACACCAGCTAGGTATAGACTAATGATTCTGCCCAGATTGGGCTTCTTCAGACTTTCTTTAATTTTCTCAAAGACTATCACTGACCAATCAGTTCTTAGAGTAAAGATAATTCTTGTCATTATATTGAACATGGAGGCAGACACTCTGTCATGCCCTCCTGGCTTACTGAGTAAGACCTTTCCAACAATCTCAGACATGAACTTTCCTTGATTATTCATGCCTTTCCTGTTAAATACAGATCCTATCTTCATCTTTGGATCAAGTCCACACCAGGTTAGAGCTTCCCTGGTCTTGGATGCAGTAATTTATTCTTCATCTTGAGTTTTTGGTAGCTGGAGCACCTTCCTCAGATTTTTAGGTGAAACCTTGACCTTAGTTCCATGAACTCTGGATTTGATTATGTATCCAGATTCATCTACTGCAGCTCCATTAAGGAATTCAAGAACCTCTTTATTCCATATCTTAGTAGGTTCGGAAACTAAGTACTCTAACCCAGAGTCGGCGACTAGGGTTACTACTGCCTGAATTTCTTGATCGGCATCGTCGAACGCGCCGCGCACAAGCTCATATCCTTCGTTAACGTTCTCCTCAAGCTTAGGTGCCATTAGGGTTTGTAGAATTTGTCTTTAGAAAAGAGAGGTGTCGACACAGTAGTTTTGGTCTCGAAACTTTGAAAGCGTGTCGACAAACAAAGACAGAACCCTATTTATACCTTTCTAATTTTGAAGATGAACAGGCGGGACAACTAACTTAAAATGTGTCGACACTGGCAATAAGTGTCGACATTGACTTATAATGTCTCGACACATATGTGTCGACACAAGTTTAGTCAACAAATTTTATGTGTCGACACTTGGTTATGTGTCGACACAACATAACTCGACACATTGTCGAGACTTTACTTAGAAAATTCTGAGTAAAACGTAAGTGTTGACACCATATTGGATGTGTCGACAACTACTTGTCATGTGTCGACACTAACATTCTGAAGTGTCGACACCAACATCCTGGATGTGTCGACACCTTTTTCCTGAAGTGTCGACACCACTATTCTGTGTCGACATAGACTTGTCTATGTGTCGACACTTTTTTACTTAGCCAATTTTAATTCTGTAAACTTACTCTAAGTTTAACATTCCTAGTTCAATTTTGAATCTATTGAACTTAGCTTCTTCTAGGGGCTTAGTAAACATATCAGCTATTTGATTATCAGTTTTAACATATTCAAGTAAAATATCTTCTCTTTCTACATGCTCCCTAAGAAAATGATATTTAATTTCAATATGTTTAGTTCTACTATGTGATACAGGGTTATTAGCTATTGAAATAGCACTTGTAGAATCACAGAAAAGTGGAGTTCTACTTACCTGAAATCCATAGTCCTCTAGCTGATGTTGTATCCACAGAAGTTGAGCACAGCAACTTCCTGCAGCTACATACTCTAACTCTGCTGTGGAGATAGCCACACTGGTTTGCTTTTTGCTACTCCATGAAATTAGTCTCCCACCTAGGAATTGACAGGTTCCAGTAGTGCTCTTTCTATCTTCTTTGCATCCTACAAAGTCTGCATCTGAATAACCTGTTAGATCAAAATCTCCATTCCTAGGGTACCAGAGGCCTAGATAGGGAGTGCCCTTTAGATATCTCAATATTCTTTTGACTGCTGTCAAATGAGACTCTATAGGGCAGGCTTGATACCTGGCACAAACACATGTAACATACATGATGTCAGGTCTACTAGAAGTCAAGTATAATAGGGAGCCAACTATCCCTCTATACAAGGTTTCATCTACAGGTTTCCCTGCATCATCCTTGCTAAGAGACATACTTGACCCCATAGGAGTCTTCATGGTACTGGATGAATCCATACCATACTTCCTTATGAGTTCTAGGGTGAACTTGGACTGACATATGGATAAACCACTTTCAGTCTGTTTAACTTGGAGACCCAAGAAAAACTTCAGCTCTCCCATACTACTCATCTCAAACTGACCTTGCATAAGTTTTGCAAACTTTTTGCAAAGGCTGCTTTCAGTAGACCCAAATATAATGTCATCTACATATATTTGGACTAGTATAACTTTGCCTCTAGATTCCCTAAGGAATAGAGTCTTATCTATTTTCCCCCTTGAGAACTTGTTCTCAATGAGGAAACTAGATAGGGTTTCATACCAAGCCCTAGGGGCTTGCTTTAACCCATATAAAGCTTTCCTAAGTCTATAGACATGATGAGGTAGAGTTGGATCAACAAAACCTGAAGGCTGCTCCACATAGACTTCTTTTTTAAGATTACCATTTAGGAATGCTGACTTGACATCCATTTGGTATACCTTGAATCCTTGATAGGTTGCATAGGCCAAGAACATTCTTATGGCTTCCAGTCTAGTTACTGGAGCAAAGGTTTGATCAAAATCAATACCTTCTTCTTGCCTATATCCTTTAGCAACCAGTCTATCCTTATTCTTAATGATGACCCCTTGTTCATCCATCTTATTCCTGTAGATCCACTTAGTTCCTATCACATTGTGGTCTTTAGGTTTAGGAACTAATTCCCAGACCTTGCACCTTTTGAACTGGTTAAGCTCTTCTTGCATTGCTTCAGTCCATTGTGGATCTTGTATTGCTTCTTCAAACTTCTTAGGTTCAACTTGAGACAGAAAACTGGAATAGATTGCAGCATTCTGATTTCTGCTCCTTGTTTGAACTCCTTGTCTTGGATCTCCAATAATCAGCTCTACTGGATGATCTCTAAGATGCATGTTGGCTGGAGGCATCCTAACTTCTGGTTGAACCACTTCAGCATCTCCATCATGCTGTACTCCTTGTATTTCTTCAGCAATTGGCACATGTAGTTCTCCCCCTGGACAACAGCTACTTTCTTCTACTTGCTGTCTTGCAGCAGGCACTTCTTCTACAGTAAGCTTGTCCATTTTCTTTGTCAAACCTGTGGGGCTGCATACACTGCTAGACAACTCATTATTAATAAGTTTAGTCTCATCAAAAACTACATGCACTGATTCTTCTACAACTTGTGTAGTCAAGTTGTAGACTCTATAAGCCTTACTGTTATTGCTGTACCCAACAAAAATTCCCTCTTGGGACTTGGCAGCAAACTTAGTTAAGTAAGACTTCCCATTATTAAGTATGAAGCATTTACAACCAAAGATCCTAAAATAGGATAGGTTTGGTTTCCTGCCTTTCACAACTTCATAGGGGGTCTTGTTTAGCCTTTTAGTGATGGTAGCCCTATTTATAACATGGCATGCAGTATTAACTGCTTCAGCCTAGAAATATTCTGGCAGTGATGTATCACTTAGTAGGGTCCTACCAGCCTCTATCAAGGTTCTATTCTTCCTCTCAGCAATGCCATTTTGCTGAGGTGTTCTAGGTGAAGAGAATTCTTGAAATATCCCAAAGTCTTCACACAGTTTTGTCATGCTATCAGACTGAAATTCAGTACCATGGTCACTTCTAATTTTGACCACTGTACTATTTAGTTCATTCTGAATTTGCTTGACAAAGCTATAGAAGATACTAGGTGTTTCAGATTTCTGTCTTAAGAAGAACACCCAGGAAAACCTTCAGTAGTCATCTACAACTACAAAGGTATAGATCTTCCTACCTAAGCTGTGAACTGGCATTGGACCAAAGAGATCCATATGCAAGAGATACAAACACCTCACAGCATCTTTGTTTTCTATGCTTCTAAAGGTGGATTTAGTCTGCTTGCCCTTTTGACAAGCTGAGCAAATACCATCTTTGACACACTTAACTTGAGGACCATTCCTCACTAACTCTTTGCTAAAGAGTTTGCTAATAGTCTTGTAGTTAAGATGGGCAAGCCTCTTGTGCCATTTGACACAATGAGAGACTGTCTCATCAGCTACAAGACAAACTGGAGAACCATTGTTCTCAATCATAATGTCTAGGCAGTAGACATTCCTCTTCCTATAACCAGTCAAAATGATCTCTTGATCACTTGACCTCTTGATATGACAACCATTTTTAACAAATGAGATGTCATACCCTACATCACTTAGTTGACTTATACTTATTAGGTTGTGTTTCAACCCTTTAACATAAGCCACTTGAGTAATGGTAACTAAGTTGCTAGAAATGTTACCAAACCCTTTGATGATTCCTTTTTCAGAACCACCAAAGGTGACTTTTGGACCATCTTTTATTGGAATGTAGTCCTTTAGTAGTCCTCTAGTTCCAGTCATATGTCTGGAACATCCACTGTCCAAGTACCATGTTGGGGTATGGCCACTTGGACTCACCTGCAAAACAGATTAATGAACCTTAGAACCCAAAGAATTCTTGGGTCCTTGGTACTTGTTAGTCTGCAATCTGACAAAACTACCTACTGGCTTTCCATCAGATAGCTTGGTACTCACTTTGGCACTAGCATTGTGCCAACAGTCCAATGCAAAATGGCCAACTTTGCCACAGCACCAACATTCAAACTTATTGTACCTTTGCTTAGGTACAGCCTTGGCTGTCTTGTCTACAGCAGCCTTGTTGAATGTTGGGGCTTTGCACTTTGACTTAGACTTGGACTGCTCAGTCCCTGCAGGTCTAATAAAGCCCTGTCCAGTCTTGCCTTTATGATGAACAAATTCATCAATTAAAGGTAACACTGACTTAGGTTTAGAAAACCTAGCAACAAGCTCTCTCTCTTTCTGAAGATTGATATCCAGACTCTTGATTTGATCATTTTTAAATGATATAGTACCCCTTTGAATCACTGTTATGTGCTTCAACGTGGCTATCTCATTCAGTTTTTGATCAAAAGACTTCTCAAAATCTGTTGCTGCAGCTTTAAGAATAGCAATTTCCTTTGCCTGACTTTTGGCTAGGGACTTGCTTTTCTTGTAAGCCTGCAACAGCACCTTATATTCATCTATAAGCTGATGAATATCACCCTCAGACTCAGATACACTTTCATCACTTGATGAAGAAGAATCTGAATCTGAAGTAGAACAAGAAACTGAACTTGAACTTGAACCTTGTACCTTACTGGGTCCTGGCTGCTCCAGGATTTTGGCACTCTCTGTCCAAGCCATTAGCACTTGGCAATGACTGTCTTCTTGTTCATAAATAGACTCCATGATCTGCATGAATTCTTCTTCTTCTTCTTCAGCAAGCAGCCCTATGTTGGCTTCAGCCTCAGACTCAGTTTCTAAAGAAGAGATATCTGATAGAGTCTTCTCTTTCTTGGCTACAAAAGACTTCTCTTTCTTGCCTTTGAAGTGAGTCTTTTTCCTGTCACTAGATTCCTTTCTCTTCTCTGGACAATCTGCAATAACATGGCCCTGTCTATTGCAGCAATAGCACACTATCTTAGATCCAGTTGCCTTGCTTGACTTTGTCCTCTTCCTGTCTTTCTTTGAAGGCTTTTTCTCCTGATAAAAGACTTCCTTTCCCTTTGAAGAAGAAGGTCTTGACCTCCACTGTTTCTTCTTCAAGAATTTCTGAAAGTGTCTAGTGAAGGCAGTAAAGTCTTCATCACTTTCACTGCTCTCAGTCTTTGTGCTAACTGACTCATCTGATTCTGATTCAACTACCTCTGGAGATGAAGTTGATGACTTATTCCTGCACTTTCTGGGAACTTCTGTCTTGAAAGCAACAGTTCTTTCCTTGTGCTCAGTCCTTGTTGATTTCTCCTCCTCCTTCCTCACTGTCAATTGCATTTCATATGACAACAACTTGCCAAACAGTGTAGGAGGAGGAATTTCCCCCAACTTAGCCATTTCTCTAATGGAACAGATCTTTGTGTCCCAATCTTTGGTTAGGGACCTTAGGAACTTGTCATTTAGTTCATAGTTACTGAACTCTCTTCCATAAGACATGAGTTCATTAACTATTCTGTAGAACTTCTTGTAGCACTCAGTTATGCTATCACCTTTACCTTGTCTAAAACTCTCATACTCCTGATTTAGCAAGGATTTTCTATCTTGTCTTACTTCTTCAGATCCTTCCATATACACTATAAGAGTGTCCCACATCTCCTTGGTTGTCTTACAGTGTATAAGATTCTGAAATGTTGCATCATCTATGGCACTCACTATAATGTTTTGTGCCCTCTTGTCCATTGTGGCTAGGACAATCTCATCCTTAGTCAACTCAGAGAAATCCTTTGGAGTTCTCTGATTTGCATCTAAAACTGAAATCTTCATGGGCACATAAGGCCCTTCCTTTACTATGATGTAGATTCTAGGGTCTGAGGCCTCCATAAACAGCCTTACCCTTTCCTTCCAGATCCCAAAGATCTCTTTCCTGCATATGGGTAATTTCATGGAACCCAATTCCTTGTGATTCTCAGAGGAACCCATGTTTCTTGATTTTCTTGAATTTCTTGAATCTGTGTTTTGCCTTACACTGAATCTGCCAAACAGGATCTCCTCAGACTGTTAGTCCTTTTTAAGGAACCTGGCTTTGATACCACTTGAAAGATATGGTACCTAAACACCTAGAGGGGGGGTGGTGAATAGGTGACCTAATCCTTTTAAAACTTAAATGGCAGCAATCAATTATATCACAGAATACTAACTATTTTATCACAGCAAACACACAACATGCACAGCAACAATCACAGCACAGCACAGCATACACAGTGGTTTATAGTGGTTCCCCAAGATATGGGTACATCCACTTTCCCCCTTCGCCTATCTAGCAGTGTACTAGATTCGGCCAAACTCCTCCACTGTCTCAGAACCCAAATTGGTTCCTACACCTCAGGCCCAAAGCCTTACAACTCAGCTTTATCCCAAAGCCTACACTCAGCCAATCAAGGCCTACACTCAGCCAACCAAGGCCTACACTCAGCCAACTAAGGCCTACACTCAGCCAACAAGGCCTACAGTCAGAGATCTCAATCTCCTACACTCAGGCTCTCAAGCCCTACCCTCAGCCTTTATAATTATAGGCTTACAATTAACTCAGATCCAAAGGATCCTACAAGATAAAAATGTATTACAAATATTAACTCAACAACTCAGAAATAAAAGAGGGGAGTTGAGAGTTTCTTGATGAGTTCATGGAAGAACTCAGCTGGATTCAATCTGACTTAGCTTTCTTCAAAGCTTCTTGAGTAGAACTGAATAAGACTGAATCCTCCTGCAGTAGTTCCTTGACCTCTGCCACTTAAGATCCAGAATGAATCTGAATCCTTCTTCTCAGCCTAGTTCTAGAGGCTGATTTCTTGGATGGAGCCCTCTCTCTCCAACTTCTTAGATCTGCACTTGAACTGCAAGATCTTCTTGTGTTGATACTCTATGTACCACTTTAATAGCTTGTTCTTCAACAATGTGATCAACTGAACAACCACGTTTCTATAAACTGTATAAGCCTATTTATAGGCCTTCTTCATGGTAACCGGCTGGTCCGGTCCATAACTGACTTCTGATATCTCTGATAGGTGCTGTAGACTGCCTGGAACAGCAGCTGTCAAGTCATCCAGTCATTTCTTGAAAATCTCTAACTGTCTGAAAGTGTCGAGACTTTCTGTCTTTAAGTGTCGACACTTATAGTCCAAGTGTCGACACATGCTGTGTAAGTGTCGACACAAGTCTACAAGGTGTCGACACAACTCCTTGTATGTCTCGACACAGATTCTTCTTCAGGTGTCGACACTGAAATTGAGTGTCGACACAAGTACTTGATCTTCTATCTTTTAGCTGAATTCTTCTAAGTGTCGACACATCTCCTTTGTGTCGACACATCTTCATGTGTTGTAACTATTAAGTGTCGACACTACTTCTTGGTGTCGACACATAGTCTTCTATGTTGAAACTTGCTGAGTGTCGACACAGCTCCTTGTGTCGACACACCTTCTTCTTGTTGAGACTTCAGCTGAGTGTCGACACATTCCCTTAGTGTCGACACTTGTACTTAGAATAATTTTGTTGATCTTTCTAATCTTTGCTAAGTGTCGACACAGCTCCTTGTGTCGACACTTTCTTCAAGTGTAGAGTCTTTAGCTGAGTGTCGACACATTGTGCTGGGTGTCGACACATACTTCATGTGTTGACTCTTCTGTTGAGTGTCGACACTTTAACTTAGTCTCTGCAGACTTTTGCTGAGTGTCGACACAGCTTCAAGTGTCGACACTTTCTGGTGTAGACACAGCTTCACTGGGTGTCGACACAGCTCCTTGTGTCGACACTTTCTGTCTGCACTTTTCTTCACTGAGTGTCGACACAGCTCCAAGTGTCACACTTTCTGTCTGGTGTCGACTCTGCATCCCAGGTGTCGACACAATGACTCCAAGTGTCGACACTGCTTGTCTGGGTGTCGACACAAGCTTTCTTAAGTGTCGACACTTTCCCTCTGGGTGTCGACACATGGACTTAGAAACTTTTTGCTTCAGTCCAGTGATTACATAACCTGCACAAGTAAACTCAACATACATCAAATACATTATGATGTATATCATTGAGTTGGGTGAGGCTTCTTCAAATCAGGTACATTTAGCCAATGTACCCAACAACTGAGGCCACATATCACTATGTTTTTTCAAGGGTTCATAGTAGGGATTATTCCAAGTGGGTGCAAGTATACACGCACTCAGGCCACAAATCACTATGAACAAACTCATTCCAAGAAGATCTCAATGATAGGTGTGCTAATAGGTAATGATTTGGCCTTGGTGAAGTTTTAGTGGTAGAGTATCAAAAGGCATAGGGATTAGGTGCAAATTGGGTGTGCAAGGGTATAATGTTTAAGGTTTTGGGTTTGCAAGGCTCAAGCTATCCAAAAGGAGGCCTAAGTCATTTCTGCCCACACTAATTAGCCTATGCAAAAGTTTTGAGGATCGCTAGAGGGTAAGTTCTAGACATCAATAGAGAGTATTTTTTTAGTTTGATTCCTTAATACAAAATTATAAAATTGTTACACTCATCAACTCACTTTATTATAGATAATTATATTTTCTAAAATAAAGTGATTGATAGTTAATAATAAAAAGGGTTAATCTTAAAAATAAAGTATATAGAGAAAATTAGGCTAATGAATTTCTATACTTAATTACGAATCAACAAAGTTGAGCACTCAATGAGTCTACATCAATTCATTTTAATCAGCGTGCCATGTTAAATTAGACAGTTATAATCCAAAATGAGTGAATTCATGAGATCTTAAAGGAGTACAAAAAAAGAATTGGGGGGTAAAACTGTAACACCCCCTATCCGTCGCATAGCATATAGCAGTAGGTCCGGCCGGGGCCCGACGCCATATACCACAGATAGACCGGAAGGTTTAAGGTTTTGGGTGTGCCATGGTAAAGCCCAACTAACCCTGCCAAGGACTTTCTAGACCTAAAGTGGGATCAATGGGTCACTAAGGACCCATGGATGGCAGTACAAAGGGTTAAGTTGACCAAAGTCAACTTTAACCCTAAATGGGTCAACCTAACCTACACTGGGTCAAACTGACCTACATAAGGGCCAATTGAAGTTCCCTTAGCCAAGTGGACCCCACACATACCTTCCTAACCCTAGTGAGAGGCCAATGGGTCACCAGGAACCCATTAGGGTCAAACAAAAAGGCTAAGTTGACCAAAGTCAACTCTAGCCCTAAAGTGGTCAAAGTGCCCTACTTAATGGTCAAGTGACCTCCAAAGGGCCACGACAACCCTACCTAGGCCTTAGGGGAGGCCAATGGGTCACCAAGGACCTATTAGGTGCAACCTCAAAGCCCAAATTGACCAAGGTCAACCCTAGTCAAGGTTTAGGTCAAGCTAGCCCAAATGGGCTAACTCAAGCTCAAGCCCAATTCACTTGGGCTAACCTTGCTTTGATGGATGAAATGGACATGTGGGCTGCCATATGGTTAGGTAGGAGTCAACTCAGCTTGATATGAAGGAGAGAGAAAAATCCACCTAAGGGAAGAGAGAGAAAGTGAAAGAGATAATGGAGGAAGACTTTGGGATCCTCCCACCCCTTCCCCAACCTCCCATTCATTGCTTTAAGACTAGGAATGCATCTGCAATCCAACTAGCTACCCATTGACTGGTTTGAGCCAAGTATTTCCCCCTACCTTCCATGGCCGCCAACCTTGACCAAGAGCCAATAATGGCAAATGCATTCCTAGCCACCTAACACCCCATTTCTTGTCCTTAAAAGCTTCACTGGACTCCAAGGAGTCAGTTCCACCCTTTACCTGAAGGAGCCAAGGGAGTTCACAGTCCTTTTGTAGAAATCCGACCACCACCACCACCAAAATGGTTTCCCGGCGATCGGCAAGGCTACAACCGCCCAGCAAGGTCCTCCTCCACTCCTTTTCCCAGGGATAGTTCATAGCATTCACTAGGGCCAAGGTTCGGGCTCAATTGAGCCCGAACCAATTCAGAAATTTTCTGGTTTTTCCATGATTTTGAGCTTGTCGGGTTCACCGAAAAAGGGTCTTCCGGCGGCCACCACCTCAACGGAGGTGGTGGTGGCGGTGGCCGACCGGGGAGGTTGCCGGATCGCCGGCGGCAGCTGCTGGACAATGCTCCAGGCTTGTTGAATCAGAGCCGTCGGCTGGAGGAAGGAGATGACCAGATGCCGTCCACTATTTGTGCCAAGATTCGTGCAAAGATATAATAAACTATAGGCTTGATTAATGTTTATTTCATTTTTGTCACACAATTGGTATTTAATGTTTGTATTTATTAACAATACTTAGAGGCTATATCACAGAATGGGGTCAACATAAAAATTGTAGCCTGATGAGCCTACTGTAAAACAAAATTGGTTTGAACCAATTTGGGTGAATGGGTTGACCAAGGCACCCATTTTGGTGGAACCTACACCTAGGGCTAGGAGGACATTAAACTGAGTGCCCACACTTCATCCTTGGTCCAAATTAATTGAAATGTTGCCAGGGAGTCCCCCTAGCTATATCTAGGTGCTGCCCAAAGATGGGAATTTTTGGGGACAATATTTCTATAGTTTTGGAAAATATTTAATTTATCTAGGGTTAATTAATTTAAGGGTCAAATAACCTCCAAACTCACCCAAATTTTGGTGAGAGGTGTTTAGGGTCAATTTAAATCTCTGGTTAAAATTGAATCATATTTGGAGGTGGTTTGAACAGAAATCATGCAAACCATAGCTTTGCCCTAAAAGGTGTATTTTGGTCAAAAGGTGTATTTTGGATTTTGAGTGGCCAAATCAACACAATAGAGGTTGGAATTGGGGAGACTGGCTTGGCATGGCTTATTTCACCTTATCATGAAAGATGAGATAGATTGGAATTGGTTTGACGTAAGGTCTAAGGCAATACCCTAAGGAAGGGCTTTTGTGCCTTGTGAAGGGTATGAGTCAAAACACCTTGAATGAACTTGGAATTTTGTAGGGAGGGTGCTAGGATAGATAAAACCCTCTGGTAAAAATCTTAAGGGATTTTGGGAAGGGTAGGGTCCACAAAACCCTAACCCTAGTGTGGGGCACAAATATTGTGGAGCTAGAATAGGTTAGCAATACTCTTAAAACAATCATGAAAATTTGGCAGAGGGAGTTTTAGACCATATTAATCATATGTGAATTTTAATGAAATTTTTGGATACATAATTAGGGTACCTACTTCACAACCTCAAATATTTGGGAACTTGCTAAATAATTCTTCCAGAGCTCAATACTTGTTGAAAAATTATGAAACTTGCGAATTAGTATTCCTAGTTCAGTGTGCTCATATGAGAATTTATTTGGAATTTTTAGATGGAAAATTGTTATACTTTGTTCATTAAAACCTTAACTTGGAATTTTATGTGAAAATCAAATATAGACTTTATTATTCAATGAAAAATTGTGAAACTTGATCTCGAGCACTTATATGCCCTTACAAGCATCCATGAATTTTATCTGAATTTTTGGAATTATTAATGCTGTAAATTCTCTTAAAATGAATTATTATGGGATATATTTGAAATTAAAATTAAGGTGTTAAACCTTACTGGAAAATTTTGAGGCTTTGGATTTTGCATTATATATTCATATTGTATTTAACCAAAATTTGGTGGAATATTATCTTATCTGAAATTGGTACTTCATGTTCAAACTTGGGATTTTTGGCTACTAAATTAATTAAATAAATTATCAGATAATAGGAAAATTATGAAATTCTGGATTTAGACCGCAAAGCTCATAATGGCCCTCTAATAATTATTATAGGAGTACTGGATTATTATTTGTTGTACATCCCATTTTACGGGTCATATAGCTTAAGTGGTCTGCATATTGTAAAAATTGCAGAAATTATGTTGGATTATAATTTGATGCATGTCTTGGGATTAGTAGACTGCTGGTTTGGATAGATAAAAATAGGTTCATTATTGGTAGTAGGATGAGTAGAGGTATGGATTGGCTAGAGTTAGGCGGTGCCCGGGATCGACGAAAGATCGTCTTTTCTATAGGGAGGAAGTGTCAATTGCACTAGGGTTAGATCCAGCACAACATTTAAGGGTAGATAGTAAGTCTAGGGTTTCACTTTATCACACCTTGATGACTCGGGGAGATAGGTTGGGTCACTCGGGCAGTAAGCCCAGTGGTTTGGTTAAGGGCAGGTTAGCCCGACAAGCTTTTACTCGGTTGATATTTTGTAAGGGGCAGGATAGCCCGGCGAGCGTTGGCTCGGTTGATGTTTGTGACAGATGGGATGGTCCGGGGAGCTTTGGCTCGGTACTGATACATAAGGTTGCATGTGCATAAAAATAAAAGTGGCGGGTCTTCGGTATTGGAGTGTCGATGCACCGACGCCAATATATTGACTGGGCAAGTGTGGCTAGCACTTCGCCAACAGAAGTCCGGTGCGCCAGCCGGCAAGAGTATGCAGGAGTCCGCTTAGTGCACCAGCATTGAGGCATACGATAGGTCTGACCGGTAGTGCTTTACTGGTTTAGAGGTGGGCGAGGCCCAACCCACCGCTTTCGTCTGCCACTACGGAGGTATCCTGGGAGGTTTGGCTCCAGGAAGGGGGAACTAAAGGTCTGTGTGCACAGAGTCGGGTGGGTGAGTAGCACTTGCATGATAGCATCATAAACCACTCGCATGTCATGGCATAATCATAGCATAAAACCCCTGTCACCTATTGTATAAGTGGTATGGGATGCTTATACAATAGGCCCTGCAAAATGACCCCTTGGTCTATAAGCTTGTGTGGGCAAGTTTATAAATTAAGGTTATTCTCTTTATATATTTATTGTTGTAATAACCGACACCCCGATGAATAAATTGGTATGAGACTTTTTATACGATGGGAGCCCTGTAGAAGATCCCTTGCTTATATGTTTTCCGTATAAGTTAAGGTTACTTTTCATACTTTACTTTACTGCCACATGTACTAGAAAATTACTAGTATAGTTCCGCTGCCATCTGTTTCTTGATTACTCTCCACCTTCAAGTACTCCCCTTTATTCCTCTCCGCTCAGTGCCTAGGGGCCATGGGGGAAGGGGTGGGGGATGATAGGACTTAGTTTTTTAGACTAACGGTTTTCGAACCACATCATTTAGGGGATCGTGGAGCCCATCATGGAGGAGCAGCCCCGCAGGTCGGCACGCTTGGAGATGGGGCAGTCTAGCGCCGGAGTTCAGACGACAGGGACTGTGAGCCCTAGACCTTAGTAGTGTTTTATTATTGCTTCCGCTTGAGTGACTTTGTAGTGAGGATTTGATATAGCGGGCTTAAGCCCTTATCTTCAGTACTTTTATATATTCTGTGGACTCTCCCTTCGTGGAGATTATTTACATATATATGTGATTTTTGTGGACTTGCTTTACTATTTTGCTATAGTTGCGATCGATTAGGCCGGCAGGATCGGTGTTTTGTAGTGATGACCTTCCTGGGTGCGAAGGTGTCACCACAAAGCAGTGGTTCTGGGCCTAAGTGTAACGCCCCCGGTTTTTCTGGGTTTGTTTGATCTTTGGTTGGCGTTACGATGGCGTATTTCCGACTTTTTATCATTGTAGAGCGTGGTCTTAGCTCTTAGGGTTCCCTGTGTAGCCTGTTTGTAGCCTGTTAGCAAGATTCCCCAGCTAGCCGGAGTCCGTTTGATGACTCGGCTTGGCCTCTTAGGGAATGCTTGTGTTTTGGCTTCGGGTGGTGTTATCCCGGGTTTTGTTCGTCGAATGCTAATTTCGACTTCGCAGTTGTGTTCGTAGCATGGGTTTTTAGCTGCGACGTGAATTTCGTCATTTTCCGAGATGTTTCGGGTCTCGTGTTGTTTTGATTTTGCGTGTAAGTAATTAATATGTTGATTGTTTATTATTAAACTGCTGTATATATATATATAGCCTTAGGTTAGAAATAGGGCTCGGTTCTTTTGTTTCCTTTCTTTTCTCTGTTTAGAAGCCACCGCCTATGTGAGAGGAAGAGAACCGCCGGACTACCCTAGCCTTCGGACGCCGATTTCTGGAGATCTAGCGGTCAAAATTCGATTTCGAGAGTGGATCTAGACTGCCCTCGCCTGGATCTGTATTCTTTCTGCTCCTCAGCTGGTGCTCTGCGGCTAGATCCGAGAGTGGGGGATGCCGCCGACCAAGCTTTTCTGGTATTGAGGCAAGTGATGTTCCCTCATCCTTGCCATAGTTGATCTTTGTCTTCTTTTGATTAAATTTTATCTCTTTCCTGCTTAGATCTTAGGTGTACGCTATGGTTCGTTCCCGATCATGCCGTGGTTAGTGTAGAAAGTTCCAGTTAAATTCTCAGTTTTCTTGAGGGATTGTGTCTATTAGGGACAGATTTGGTTCGGTTCAGGTGAAGTAGTTGCTATTGTCGATGGATGTTGTACACTAGAAAGAGACCTCGTTCTCGTTTCTGGTTGTTTGCTGGATTTGGCGCCTGCAGCCAGTCGGGGTGTCGAAACCGTTGTGTCGACACCGGCCAGTCGGGGTGTCAACACCGGCCAGTCGGGGTGTTGACACCATTGTGTCGACACCGGCCAGTCGGGGTGTCGACACTTGGTGTCGACACCGGCCAGTCGTGGTGTCGACACTTGGTGTCGACACCAGCAGCGGCAGTGTCGACACCTTGTGTCGACACCGACCGCAGTGGTGTCGACACCAGCAGCGGCAGTGTCGACACCTTGTGTCGACACCGGCCGCAGTGGTGTCGACACTTGGTGTCGACACCAGCAGCGGCACTGTCGACACCTTGTGTCGACACCGGCCGCAGTGGTGTCGACACTTGGTGTCGACACCAGCAGCGGCAGTGTCGACACCTTGTGTCGACACCGGCCGCAGTGTTGTCGACACTTGGTGTCGACACCAACAGCGGCAGTGTCGACACCTTGTGTCGACACCGGCCGCAGTGGTGTCGACACTTGGTGTCGACACCGGCAGTGGTTGTGTCGACACCTTGTGTCGACACCAGCTTGTCGTGGTGTCGACACATTGTGTAGACAGTGGGTGCTGCGCTTGTTTTGGGGTCAGGAAGACTCGGGGTTGGTTCTTTTTAGGCGTGCAAGGCCGCGTCGGTTGGACCCGACGTTTTTGCCTTGGGTTCGTGTGTTTCTTAGGATTGTTAGTGTGACCTTTCCCTAGGGGGGGGGGCATTGGGTGTTTGGCTAATTTCTGCATGCCGACTCTTGGGTTGTGGCAGGTGGTGGAGTTTTGGTGACCTCTGGAGGGGTGGTTTTATGTGGAGAGTTGTGGCCAACGCCTTTTGCCCCGGTTTGGGTTGGTGTGTGTGGGACCCTAAAGCTGCCACTGTTTGACCCCTAGCCCTTTTTGGGTCTGATTTTGGTTATGTATTCAGATCCATGTTTTGACCACTGCCACTTACCCAGGTGTTAGGACTGTTAGTCACTTTCCTGTTTATGCTTTCCTTTCTTTTGGCATATATATATATGTCTTGTTGTTGTTGCAGACTCTTTTGGTAGGGCATAATGGTTTTATTGCTCGCACTTGGTGTGCTATGCTGTGCTTTAGATAGTACTCTCCTCTTACTGTCACCCCTTTTCTTTTGCTTATAGCAGTTTGTTGCCGGGTTGGTAAACCCTTCTCCTTATTTGCTCATTAATTTATTGCTCTATTTACCTTTTGATTGTTTCCTTGCTGAGGTGTTCTTTTCTTGGATGCCTCAGGTCCAGGTTGTAGCCAGTTCAGCGGCTAGTTCTTTTGGAGGGGCTTGTTGGTGGCCTCTTGGGTAGCTGAGATAGCTGATCCCCGTTTTGTTGCGAGGTAGTTCTTTACTTTTCTGTATAGACATACATACTCGACAGTGGGTTCGTGTCTGGTTGTTGATGCCCACTGGTGGCTTCTTGTGATGCTGGGTATGAATTTAAACTGTTGATTTTGCCTACTTGTGGTTGGTTACTTGCTCCTGGGAAGGATTTATGCTAGGTTGCATGTTAGGTATTTTAAAACCTAAAAGTATTATTATATGTACCTCATGCATAACATGTTTCTAAAACAAAGACACTATTTTTCCTCAACGTAAAACACTATTTTTCATACATACTATATTCATCTTAGAGTCGTGCATACCATGAATCGTCCCCCGGGGACTCTTATGCTCATTTAGGGTGTCAACTTAATTGATCCAAAGTATTTTCTGCTGCGTATAAATATAATGTTAACTGTGGACTAGCTGATCCACCGTGCCGAGGGATACGGCCATTCAACTTAACTGATTTCTTTCACATTTAATCAACGATTTTCCTTAAAATCTAAGGTCTGGAGTTTTGCCTGAGCGTGTGCAGTTATCCCCTGCACGACGTGGCATCACAGCACGTGTTTTCTCCTACTCTGATACGATTTCTTCGTCGCGAAAATGCGGGTTGTGACAGTTGGTATCAGAGGGAGGTTGCTTGACAAAAGGTCGGGCAACCTTTCCCATGTCTGCATTAGTGGTTAGCATCATACCATTCACAAACCGATATGTCATCAGCATGTCTTGGCCGAAGCACGAACACTACACTCATGAGCATAAAGATGTATACAGGGCATATTATGTAGTATGAGATGCATAATATGTGTTTGTATATGGATCCACCATATGAGGCAACATGTGAGGGTTATGTAGTATGGGATGCATAACCTCACCACATGAATGCGACTAGCACGTTTTCTTTTTTTTTCGTTATATGGGAATGTTATGTAGTATGGGATGCATAACATTTTCATGTGTACGCCGCCCATGGCATGCACTAAGGCCTTTTTAGAATGCATAGCACATCATGCATAGCATAACATTTCATAAGCACAACGTGTCAAGCTAAAGATTTGCAAGATGACATATGTACACACATGGCTTTGAGTCAAAAAGAATACAAATACATGCATTCATGGTTTAGGCACCTGAGTTAGTATGATGGTGGTGAACTATCTTAGGTTAAGCATAACATCATCATGGTAAAAACAACTCCCAGAGCAAGTTTTTTTGTAGTTGAAGTTCATATTTATGTGTGTTTGTCTGTACCGGGTAGTTTTGCTCTAGCTGATGGGCTAGGTTTTGTCTAAAGCTTGTGCGATTTTAGGATGGCGAGACGTCCTGCGACGAGATCTACCCCCCAATCCGAGGGTGAGATGTCAGGAGCGCAGAGCGATGCGTTGGTAGAAAGCCTGCGATAGAGCAATGAGGAGTTATCGAGGCAGGTAGTTGCTATGCAGGCTCAGATTCAGTCCCTTGTAGCAGTGGTGGCGGGACAGACCCCGAGAGCTCAGGACCCCGCTGAGGGGGTAGCTGTTCCTGCCCCTCCTGCTCCTCCCGTGCTTTCGGTTGTGGTGCCCCCGAAGATGACGTTCATATCCCATTTTCAGCGGCTGAGACCCCCTACCTATGATGTGCAGGCAGATTTCATGATTTTGGATGACTGGCTGATTACAATTGAGGAGATGTTCTCTTACTCAGGGATTACGGACGATCAGAGAGTGATGCTCGCTACCTACCAGCTCAAGAGCTTAGCAAAGAATTGGTGGCTGAGGGAGAAAGAGAGATTAGTGGCAGGTTGCACTTGGGAGTCATTTAAGGTGATGTTGTTAAGTAAGTTTCTGCCTTCAGTCGAACGGGACCGGCTAATGAATGACTTTATTCATTTAAAGCAGAGGAAACTCACGGTTAGTGAGTATGAGATTGAGTTTTGTAAGTTGAGTCGGTTTGCTCCGGGTCTGGTGAGTGTTGAGGCAGACCGAGTTAAGCGATTTCTGGGTGGACTAAGAAGCGACATTCAGCAGTTAGCGAATGCCTATGGAGCAGTCAGTTATGCCAGCTTGGTTGAAGCTGCCTTGAGAGTTGAGGCCATTGAGAATGCCAAGAATAGAGGCCAGCAGTTAAGGAAGGATAAGCGGAAGTCCGGTGGAGGGAAGAGCCCTCAGGAACCTGATGCTGTCTCAAGAAAGAAGGTCAAAGAGATTTGTAGCTTTTGTGGCCGGCCAGGCCACCCATTTGAGAAGTGTTTCAAAAGGTTGGGAGCATAGAAGAAGGAATAGGTGCACGCGATTCAGGGTGTTTCCAGGGGAGACTTGGTGAGTGCCTTGTGTGGAAGGAAGGGGCATGAGGCTGCCCGTTGTTGGTTAAAAGATAAGGTCTGTTTTCAGTGCGGCCAGAAGGGTCATCTCAAGACAAGGTGCCCTCAGACCCAGTCTATTCTGCAGCCAGTTCCCCTCCAGGCTTTGCCACCGCCTCAGCAAATGGATAAAGGAAAGGGGAAGCTGAATGTGCTTTCGGCAGATGAAGCGCAGACCTCGACCCAGGTTATCTCAGGTTCGACTCCTCCCCAGTCATTTCGTTACGTTACCTTTTTGGTTGTAGTTTTCGTTTTAGCGCTCGTTGCATTAGACGCGTGTGCAATTCGTAGGACGATTTAAGGTAAAGAACCGCTGGGCGCGCGTTCTCTTCGATTCCGGCGCTACCCACTCGTTTGTGGCTAGAGCCTTTGTGGAGCGGTTCAGTTTGGGCCTAGATCGTGTTGGTGGTGCCTTCTGCGTTAAGTTCCCCTCCGGTGACTCTGTGGTTACAGACCTGGGTGTCCTAGATTGTTCGATTTTGTTGGGAGATTTTCTAGCCAAGGCAGATTTGAAGGTGATTGACCTGGAGGACTTCGATGTTATTTTGGGCATGGACTGGTTGTCAAGGTACGATGCTGTGATCCAGTGCAAGGGTAAGCGCTTGGACTTCGTCAAAGACAACGATCAGCCAGGGAGCGTTTATGGATATTCTCTCCAGGAGTCTCCAATCATTTCTGCGGTGCGTGCTCGGAAGTTGCTTGTTTCTGGCTGTTTTGCCTGTGTGGTTTCTCTGGTAGGGACGATTGTTAGTGTGCCCCGTTTGGAATAGATTCCTGTGGTGTGTGACTTCTCTGATGTGTTTCCTAACGATCTTCCCGGTCTTCCACCCGATCGAGATGTCGAGTTTGTGATATATTTGGAGCCAGGCACGCGTCCTATCGTAAAGGCGCCATACCGGATGGCCCCGCGAGAGCTAGAAGAGTTGCGAATTCAGCTGGATGAGTTGTTGGCAAAAGGCTTTATAAGGCCGAGTTCTTCACCTTGGGGTGCGCCAGTGCTGTTCGTTAAAAATAAGGATGGGTCGATAAGGTTATGCATTGACTATAGAGAGCTGAACAAGGTTACTATTAAGAACAGGTACCCTTTGCCGCGAATCGACGATTTGTTCGACCAATTGCGTGGTAGTGCCGTGTTTTCCAAGATAGATCTTCGTTCGGGCTATCACCAGTTGAGGATTCGGGGGTCAGATGTTCCGCGGACGGCGTTCCGCTCTCGTCATGGGCATTTTGAGTTTTTGGTTATGTCATTTGGTTTGACTAATGCGCCCTCAGCTTTTATGGATTTGATGAACAGAGTTTTCAAGGATTTTCTAGATACGTTCGTGATTGTCTTTATAGACGATGTTTTGGTGTATTCTAAGGATGCAGAGGAGCATGATCGACATTTGCGGCTGGTCTTGGCGACTCTGAGAGACCATAAGCTATACGCCAAGCAGAGCAAATGTGAATTTTGGTTGCCCCAAGTTTCTTTTCTAGGCCACATGATTAATAAGGAGGGAATATCGGTGGACCCAGAAAAGATCGCTGCTATTATGGAATGGGCGAGACCTGTTACCCCCAAAGAGATCAGAAGCTTCTTGGGTTTGGCTGGTTATTATAGAAGATTTGTAGAAGGTTTCTCTACCTTGTCCGCTCCGTTGACCAAATTGACGCAGAAGAATGTAGCCTTTATATGGGATGGCAAGTGTGAGAAGGCTTTTGAGGAACTAAAAAGAAGGCTAAGTTCGGCTCCAATTTTGTCTTTGCCTACGGAGGGTAGTGAGTATGATATATATGTGGATGCGTCGCATGTCGGTCTGGGCTGCGTTTTGATGCAGGGCGGGAAGGTGATTGCGTACGGGTCAAGACAGCTAAAGACTCACAAGAGGAATTACCCTACGCATGACCTGGAGTTTGCAGCTGTGATCTATGCGCTGAAATTGTGGAGGCATTTGCTATATGACGCGCAGTGCAAGATTTTCACGGATCATAAGAGTTTGAAGTATGTCTTCACTCAGAAAGAATTGAATCTGCGCCAGCGGCGGTGGTTGGAGTACGTGGCCGACTATGATGTTGAAATCCAGTATCATCCGGTCAAGGCAAATGTGGTGGCTGATGCCCTGAATCGGAAGTCAGGTAAGATTTTTAATCTTTCCGTCGAGCGTCTAGTGGAAGAGTTTCTTTTGATGGACATTTTTGTGGGAAGCTGTGATTCGCAGAGTAGCTTGGCAGTAGCAGAACCTTCGTGGATTGTGCTTACGAGACTGCATCAGAAGGACGATCCTGATCTCCTACATTTGTATCTTCGAGCTGAAAAAGGTGAATTACCAAACTTCTCTATAGATGATGCCGGTACCTTGAAGTATCGTGGCAGGTTTTGCATCCCCGCAGTTGGAGATATCCGGGATATGGTATGCAGAGGCGCCCACGGATCTAGTGTTGCCTACCATCCAGGGTCTACCAAGACGTATCATGATTTAAAACAGATTGCCTTGTAGTACGGGATGAAGACGGACATAGCCAGATTTGTTTCAGAGTGTTTCACTTGCAGGCGTGTGAAAGCCAACCATGGGAGGCCTAGTGGCAAGCTGACTCCCTTGGGGATTCCGATGTGGAAGTGGGAGAGTATCTCGATGGATTTCATTACCGGCTTACCGAGATCTCCTAAGGGGCATGATTCAGTCTGGGTAATCGTAGACAGATTGATGAAGAGCGCTCATTTCGTACCATTTAAGATCGATTATCCGATGAGGAAGATAGCCGAGCTGTATCTGGAAGATGTTGTCGGATTGCATGGTGTACCCGTAAGTATCATATCAGATCGAGACTCCAGGTTCACGTCTCGTTTTTGGAAAAGCCTTCAAGAAGGGTTGGGTACAGATTTGAGATATTCCACGGCTTATCATCCGCAGACCAATTGTCAGACGGAGCGAGTAAATCAGATTGTGGAAGATATGATCTGATGCTATATTCTGGACCACGGAGGAGCGTGGGACGAGCGCTTGCGGCTTATGGAATTCGCATATAACAACAGTTATCAAGAAAGCTTGCAAATGGATCCTTTTGAAGCTTTGTATGGGAGGCGCTGCAGGACTCCCTTGTTTTGGGCTGAGCTTGGCGAGGGACCTTTGTTGGGTCCAGAAGCGCTTGAGGAGATGGAAACTGCTGTGAAGCTTATTCGGGAAAAGCTTCGGATAGCCCAGGAGAGATATGAGAAGAACGCCAATCGGCGTAGATCGGACTTGGAATTTGCCGTGGGGGACTCGGTGTTCTTAAAGGTCTCCCCTTTGACTGGAGTCAAGTGGTTTGGCAAGAATAGGAAGTTGGACCCGAGGTACGTGGGGCCGTTTACGATTGTTGAGCGGATTGGGGTATCAGCCTACAGGCTGGCTTTGCCCGCAAATTTCCTTGTAGTGCATGATGTCTTTCACGTCAGTCAGCTGCGAAAATGTGTGATAAATGGCAGGCAGGTTTTGGATTCTGTGCCTCAGTTGGAGCCAAATCTTTCTTATGTGGAGGTGCCTGTTCGCATTTTGGATTCTCAAGTTCGGGCGTTGCGGAAGAAGACTATTCCTATGGTTAACGTTTTATGGAGGAATCAGGATGTGGAAAGCGCGACTTGGGAGTTGGAGTCGGCTATGAGGGAGGCTCACCCTCATCTGTTTCCCTGATCTTGTGTCTGGTATGCTCTGTTTTATTATATAGCTCTTTCCTAGCTCTTTCTCTCTCCTTCTATATAGGAGTGTTGTGAGTAAAGTTTCGAGGCGAAACTTTCTTTTAGGGGGAGTGGCTGTAACGCCCCCGGTTTTTCTGTGTTTGTTTGATCTTTGGATGGCGTTACGATGGCGTATTTCCGGCTTTTTGCCGTTGTAGAGCGTGGTCTTAGCTCTTAGGGTTCCCTGTGTAGCCTGTTTGTAGCCTGTTAGCAAGATTCCCCAGCTAGCCGGAGTCCGTTTGATGACTCGGCTGGGCCTCTTAGGGAATGCTTGTGTTTTGGCTTCGGGTGGTGTTATCCCGGGTTTTGTTCGTCGAATGCTAATTTCGACTTCGCAGTTGTGTTCGTAGCGTGGGTTTTTAGCTGCGACGTGAATTTCGTCATTTTCTGAGATGTTTCGGGTCTCGTGTTGTTTTGATTTTGCGTGTAAGTAATTAATATGTTGATTGTTTATTATTAAACTGCTGTATATATATATAGCCTTAGGTTAGAAATAGGGCTCGGTTCTTTTGTTTTCTTTCTTTTCTCTGTTTAGAAGCCGCCGCCTGTGCGAGAGGAAGAGAACCGCCGGACTACCCTAGCCTTCGGACTCCGATTTCTGGAGATCTAGCGGTCGAAATTCGATTTCGAGAGTGGATCTGGACTGCCCTCGCCTGGATCTGTATTCTTTCTGCTCCTCAGCTGGTGCTCTGCGGCTAGATCCGAGAGTGGGGGATGCCGCCGACCAAGCTTTTCTGGTATTAAGGCAAGTGATGTTCCCTCATCCTTGCCATAGTTTATCTTTGTCTGCTTTTGATTAAATTTTATCTCTTTCCTGCTTAGATCTTAGGTGTACGCTAGGGTTCCTTCCCGATCATGTCGTGGTTAGTGTAGAAAGTTCCAGTTAAAATCTCAGTTTTCCTGAGGGATTGTGTCTATTAGGGACAGATTTGGTTCGGTTCAGGTCGAGTAGTTGCTATTGTCGATGGATGTTGTACCCTAGAGAGAGACCTCGTTCTCGTTTCTGGTTGTTTGCTGGATCTGGCGCCTATAGCCAGTCGGGGTGTCGACACCGTTGTGTCGACACCGTTGTGTCGACACCGGCCAGTCGGGGTGTCGACACCGTTGTGTCGATACCGGCCAGTCGGGGTGTCGACACTTTTGTGTCGACACCGGCCAGTCGTGGTGTCGACACTTGGTGTCGACACCGGCCAGTCGTAGTGTCGACACTTGGTGTCGACACCAGCAGCGGCAGTGTCGACACCTTGTGTCGACACCGGCCGTAGTGGTGTCGACACTTGGTGTCGACACCAGCAGCTGCAGTGTCGACACCTTATGTCGAAACCGGCCGCAGTGGTGTCGACACTTGGTGTCGACACCAGCAGCGGCAGTGTCGACACCTTGTGTCGACACCGGCCACAGTGGTGTCGACACTTAGTGTCGACACCAGCAGCGGCAGTGTCGACACCTTGTGTCGACAACGGCCGCAGTGGTGTCGACACTTGGTGTCGACACCAGCAGCGGCAGTGTTGACACCTTGTGTCGACACCGGCCGCAGTAGTGTCGACACTTGGTGTCGACACCGGCAGCGGTTGTGTCGACACCTTGTGTCGACACCGGCTTGTCGTGGTGTCGACACATCGTGTCGACACTGGGTGCTGCGCTTGTTTTGGGGTCAGGAAGACTCGGGGTTGGTTCTTTTTAGGCGTGCAAGGCCGCGTCGGTTGGACCCGACGTTTCTGTCTTGGGTTCGTGTGTTTCTTAGGATTGTTAGTGTGACCTTTCCCTAGGGGGGGCATTGGGTGTTCGGCTAATTTCTGCATGCCGACTCTTGGGTTGTGGCAGGTGGTGGAGTTTTGGTGACCTCTAGATGGGTGGTTTTATGTGGAGAGATGTGGCCACCGCCTTTTGCCCCAGTTTGGGTTGGTGTGTGTGGGACCCTAAAGCTGCCACTGTTTGACCCCTTGCCCTTTTTGGGTCTGATTTTGGTTATGTATTCAGATCCATGTTTTGACCACTGCCACTTACCCACGTGTTAGGACTGTTAGTCCCTTTCCTGTTTATGCTTTCCTTTCTTTTGGCATATATGTATATGTCTTTTTATTGTTGCAGACTCTTTTGGTAGGGCATAATGGTTTTATTGCTCGCACTTGGTGTGCTCTGCTGTGCTTTAGACAGTACTCTCCTCTTACTGTCACCCCTTTTCTTTTGCTTATAGCAGTTTGTTGCCGGGTTAGTAAACCCTTCTCCTTATTTGCTCATTAATCTATTGCTCTATTTACCTTTTGATTGTTTCCATGCTGAGGTGTTCTTTTCTTGGATGCCTCAGGTCCAGGTTGTAGCCTGTTCAGCGGCTAGTTCTTTTGGAGGGGTTTGTTGGTGGCCTCTTGGGTAGCTGAGATAGTTGATCCCCGTTTTGTTGGGAGGTAGTTCTTTACTTTTCTGTATAGACATACATACTCGCCAATGGGTTCGTGTCAGGTTGTTGACGCCCACTGGTGGCTTCTTGTGATGCTGGGTATGAATTTAAACTGCTGATTTTGCCTACTTGTGGTTGGTTACTTGCTCCTAGGAAGGATTTATGCTAGGTTGCATGTTAGGTATTTTAAAACCTAAAAGTATTATTATATGTACCTCATGCATAACATGTTTCTAAAATAAAGACACTATTTTTCCTCAATGTAAGACACTATTTTTCATACATACTATATTCATCTTAGAGTCGTGCATACCATGAGTCGTCCCCCGGGGACTCTTATGCTCATTTAGGGTGTCAACTTAATTGATCCAAAGTATTTTCTGCTGCGTATAAATATAATTTTAACTGTGGACTAGCTGATCCACCGTGCCGAGGGATACGACCATTCAACTTAACTGATTTCTTTCACATTTAATCAACGATTTTCCTTAAAATCTAAGGTCTGGAGTTTTGCCTGAGCGTGTGCAGTTATCCCCTACACGATGTGACATCACGGCACGTGTTTTCTCCTGCTCTGATACAATTTCTTTGTCGAGAAAATGCGGGTTGTGACACTAAGACCCCCGTATTTTAAAAAAGAAAAAAAAGGGGGTCTTACAAGTGGTATCAGAGGAAACCTCGATCGACAAGTAGTAATCCACAACCCCTGGGTCACCCCCACACGGGTTTAGTTTGGGGACAAACTAAGCAGCGGAAGCAGTGGTGTGCCCATATGGGGGATCACATGTAAATTGTCCACTTTTTAGGGTTGAGTCAATTACTTACTGATGGCTTTGGAGTTGATCCAGACATTAGAAAAGATGCAGACATCCTTTGTGTCCGAGGATCACCCTGAGCTATACCGGGAGTACCTAGCATTGTTGATTGCCCTAGATGACATTAGAGACTGAGTGAGAGATGGGCAGAGGCAGGATTCCCAGCTAGAGCCGGTATTCCAGGCCTTAGAAGCAGGCACTGCTGGGGATTACATGTTAAGGGATAGTCTAGTGTGTTTCAGAGGATGAGAGTACATACCATAGGGAGGCCAGGTCCGGGAGGATATTATGATGGAGGCCCACTGTAGTCAGTATTCTATACACACGGGGATCACCAAGATGACGTCAGACTTGAAGAAGACGGTGTTCTGGCCGGGGATGAAGAAGGACATTACATACTTCGTGACTCATTGTGAGGCATGCTAGCTGGTGAAGGCGGAGTGCAGAAACCACGCAGGATTGCTACAGCCACTCCCGGTACATAAGTGGAAATTTGAGGACATCGCGATAGATTTCATTCATGGCCTTCCCCGATCACAGACAGGAAACGATTCGATTTGGGTCATCGTCGATCGGCTGACGAAGGTGGCTAGATTCATTCCGATCAGAAAAGATGACTCGGTTGGGGTACTAGTGCGGAGATTCGTAGAGCAGTTCATTCGTTACCACGGAGTGCCCAAGACGATCGTGTTAGATCGGGATGGTCGGTTCACATCCAGGGAGTGGAGATCCGTGCAGACGTACTTAGGCTCGCGACTGACCTTCAGCACAGCATTTCATCCCCAGACGGATGGGCAGACAGAGCGTACCAACCGGACATTGGAGGACCTCCTAAGGCTATGCATTCTGGATCGGAACGAACCTTGGGAGAAGCTTTTACCACTGGTCGAGTTCTCCTATAACAACAGCTACCAGTCCAGCATAGGGATGGCTCCTTGTGAAGCCTTGTACGAAAGAAGATGTAGGACTCCACTTTCATGGGTTCAGGACTAGGATCCAAAGGCATTGGGATCGGATTTTGTCGAAGACACCGAAGCTCAGGTGAGACTGATACGGGGTAGGATGCTAGAAGCACAGAGCCAACAGGCTAAGTACTACGACGCCCGACACTGTCATGTTGAGCTTCAGTTGGGAGACCGGATTTTCTTGAAAATTCGGCCCATGCACGAAGTTTCACGAGTGCGTGGTCGGATGAAGAAGCTCAGCCCTAGGTATATAGGCCCTTACAGGATCCTGGAGCGGATCGGGCCCCTAGCTTATAGGCTGGAGTTGCCACCGGAACTGACGGGTTTTACCCAACGTGTTCCATATTTCTTCACTTAGGAGGGCTCTACTACGCTCAGAGCAGCAGATTTCGACCACAGATGGACTGGTAGCCTCAGACCGGTCAGTTCACTTGGAGCCGGTTCGGATCGATGACAAAGGAGTACGGATCTTGCGTCACAAGAAGGTTCCATTAGTCAATGTTCTGTGGAGACACCATGGCCAAGAGTAGCATACCTGGGAACTGCAGGACCTGAAGCGACAAAAGTATCCAGAGCTGTTCAGTCAGGTATACCTCATAACCTCTCAAGATGTTCAATTTACTTTCCTATTTTTTAAACTAGTAGGGCTGCTCTAGGAAGAGTAGAGGCTAATCTTTTATTTATTGCGGTCTTGGATTTGCCAATTGGGCGAATTGGCCATAGATTTAGGTTTCCCTTTAAACCCCACTTTGCAAACATGGCGTCGAGATGGAATCTTTCACTTCATATGGTATGTTACAAGTTTCCTTTTCTTCGATTGAAATTCCCATAGGCTTAACCTTGATTTCGGGGACGAAATCTTTGTTTTGTTTATTGGGATTTGTAACATCCCATTTCCAACTAGACCCCTAAGAGTGGTTTTGGCCATGAATAGATCATGACAAAACCCTAGGAAGCCCAAGAAGACCAAGTAAACCTAAGAATGTGTGTGAGACCACTATGGTCAGCACATAGTAAATTTCTGAACTCTTGTTTAAGATAATCATGGGGCTTCACCAAGACTCCAAGACCCCACATCATGGTCTCATCAACCCATTGTAGGGTCCATTAGAGCCCTAAGGTTCCATTGAAGTCAACCCAGGGTGCCCAAGTTGACCTGGAACCACCATAGGCCTAAACTGTCAAGGTGCCATAACTAAGGGCAATGTGCCATGGTAAAGCCCAACTAACCCTACCAAGGACCTTATAGACCTAAAGTGGGATCAATGGGTCACTAAGAACCCATGCAGGGCAGTCCAAAGGGTTAAGTTGAGCAAAGTCAACTCTAACCCTAAATGGGTCAACCTAACCTACATTGGGTCAAACTGACCTACACAAGGGGCAATTGAAGTTACCTTAGCCATGTGGACCCCACACATACCTTCCTAACCCTAGTGAGAGGACAATGGGCCACCAGGAGCCCATTGGGGTCAACCCAAAAGGCTAAGTTGGCCAAAGTCAACTCTAGCCCTAAAGTGGTCAAAGTGCCCTACTTAAGGGTCAAGTGACATCCAAAGGGCCAAGACAACCCTACCTAGGCCTTAGGGGAGGCCAATGGGTCACCAAGGACCTATTAGGGGCAACCTTAAAGACCAAATTGACCAAGGTCAACCCTAGTCAAGTTTTAGGTCAAGCTAGCCCAAATGAGCTAACTCAAGCTCAAGCCCAATTCACTTAGGCAAACCTTGCTTTGATGGATGAAATGGACATGTGGGCTGCCATAGGGTTAGGTAGGAGTCAATTCAGCTTGGTATGAAGGAGAGAGAAAAATCCACCTAAGGGAAGAGAGAGAAAGTGAAAGAGATAATAGAGGAAGACTTTGGGCTCCTCCTTCCCCTTCCCCAACCTCCCATTCATTGCTTTAAGACCCGGAATGCATCCCCAATCCAACAAGCTACCCATTGACTGGTTTGAGCCAAGTTTTTCCCCCTACCTACCATGGCCGCCAACCTTGACCAAGAGCCAATAATGGCAAATGCATTCCCAGCCACATAACACCCCATTTCTTGTCCTTAAAAGTTTCACTGGACTCCAAGGAGTCAGTTCCACCCTTTACCTGAAGGAGCTAAGGGATTTCACAGTGCTGTTGCAAAAATCCGACCACCAACACCACCAAAATGATTTCCCGGCGATCGGCAAGGCTACAACCACCCAACAAGGTCCTCCTCCACTACTTTTCCCATGGATAGTTCATAGCATTCACTAGGGCCAAGGTTCGAGCTCAATTGAGACCAATCCAATTCAGAACTTTTCTGTGTTTTCCATGATTTTGAGCTTGTCGGGTTCGCCATAAAAGGGGCTTCCGGCGGCCAAGCCGCCGCCTGGCGACGGCCACCACCTCAACGGAGGTGGTGGTGGCGGTGGCCGGCCGGGGAGGTGGCCGGATCGCCGGCGGCAGCAGCTGGAAGATGCTCCAGGCGGGATGAATCAGAGCCGTCGGCTGGAGGAAGGCGATGACCAGATGACGTCCACTGTTTGCGCCAAGATTCGTGCAAAGATATAATAAACTATAGGCTTGATTAATGTTTATTTCATTTTTATCACACAATTGGTATTTAATGTTTGTATTTATTAAAAATACTTAGAGGCAATATCACAGAATGGGGTCAACATGAAAATTGTAGCCTGATTAGCCTACTGTAAAACAAAATTGGCTTGAAGCAATTTGGGTGACTGGTTTGACCAGGGCACCCATTTTGGTGGGACCTACACCTAGGGCTAGGCAGACATTAAACTGAGTGCCCACACTTCATCCTTGGTCCAAATTAATTGAAATGTTGGCAGGGATTCCCCCTAGACCATATCTAGGTGCTGCCCAAAGATGGGAATTTTTGGGGACAATATTTTTATAGTTTTGGAAAATATTTAATTTATCTAGGGTTAACTAATTTAAGGGTCAAATAACCTCCAAACTCACCCAAATTTTAGTGAGAGGTGTTTAGGGTCAATATAAATCTCTGGTTAAAATTGCATCACATTTGGAGGTGGTTTGAACAGAAATCATGCAAACCCTAGCTTTGCCCTAAAAAAGGTATTTTGGTCAAAAGATGTATTTTGGGTTTTGAGTGGACAAATCACCTCAACAGAGGTTGGAATTGGGGCCACTGGCTTGGCATGGCTTATTTCACCTTATCATGAAATATGGGATAGATTGGAATTGGTTTGCCCTAAGATCTAAGGCCATACCTTAAGAAAGGGCTTTTGTGCCTTGTGAAGGGTATGCGGTCAAAACACCTTGAATGAACTTGGAATTTTGTAGGGAGAGTGCTAGAATAGATAAAACCCTCTTGTAAAAATCTTATGGGATTTTGGGAAGGGTAGGGTGCACAAAACCCTAACCCTAGCCAAGGGCACAAATATTTTGGAGCTAGAATAGGTTAGCAAGACTCTTAAAACAATCATGAAAATTTGGCAAAGGGAGTTTTAGACCATATTAATCATATTTGAATTTTAATGAAATTTTTGGATACATAATTAGGGTACCTACTTCACAACCTCAAATATTTGGGAACTTGCTAAATAATTCTTCCAGAGCTCAATACTTATTGAAAAATTATGAAACTTGCGAAATAGTGTTCCTAGTTCAGTATGCTCATATGAGAATTTATTTGGAATTTTTAGATGGAAAATTGCTATATTTTGTTCATTAAACCCTTAACTTGGAATTTTATGTGAAAATCAAATATAGACTTTATTATTCAATGATAAATTGTAAAACTTGATCTAGAGCACTTATATGACCTTACAAGCATCCATGAATTTTATCTGAATTTTTGGAATTATTAATGCTGTAAATTCTCTTAAAATGAATTATTATGGGATATATTTGAAATTAAAATTAAGGGCTTAAACCTTACTGGAAAATTTTGAGGCTTTGGATTTTGCGTTATACATTCATATTGTATTTAACCAAAATTTGGTGGAATATTATCTTATCTAAAATTGGTACTTCATGTTCAAACTTGGGATTTTTGGCTACTAAATTAATTAAATAAATTATCAGATCATAGGAAAATTATGAAATTATGGATTTAGACCACAAAGCTCATAATGGCCCTCCAATAATTATTATAGGAGTACTGGATGATTATTTGTTGTACATCCCATTTTACGGGTCATATAGCTTAAGTGGTCTGCATATTGTAAAAATTGCAGAAATTATGTTGGATTATAATTTGATGCATGTCTTGGGATTAGTACACTGCTGGTTTGGATAGATAAAAATAAGTTCATTATTGGTAGTAGGATGAGTAGAGGGATGGATTGGCTAGAGTTAGGAGGTGCCCGGGATCGACGAAAGATCTTTTTCGTAGGGAGGAAGTGTCAATTGCACTCGGGTTAGATCCAACACAATATTTAAGGGTAGATAGTAAGTATAGGGTTTCACTTTATCACACCTCGATGACTCGGGAAGATAGGTTGTGTCACTCTGGCAGTAAGCCCAGTGGTTTGGTGAAGGGCAGGTTAGCCCTGCGCGCTTTTACTCGGTTGATATTTTATAAGGGGCAGGATGGCCCGACGAGCTTTGGCTCGGTTGATGTTGGTGATGGATGGGATGGTCCGGGGAGCTTTGGCTCTGTACTGATACATAAGGTTGCATGTGCATAAAAATAAAGGTGGTGGGTCTTCGGTATTGGAGTGTCGATGCACCGACGCCAATACGTTGACTCGGCAAGTGTGGCTAGCACTTCGCCAACAGAAGTCCGGTGCGCCAGCCGGCAAGAGTATGCAGGAGTCCGCTTAGTGCACCAGCGTTGAGGCATACGATAAGTCTGACCGGTAGTGCTTTACTGGTTTAGAGGTGGGCGAGGCCACATCCTTCTTCAGTCCTGGCCACCAGAAAAATTTCTTAACATCACGGTACATATTCGCGCTCCTCGGGTGAATCGAGTACTTGGTATGATGCGCCTCGTATAACAATTCCACCCGCAAAGTGCCCACATTCGGGACGCACAGACGACCGTCTTTCCAAAGCAAACCATCCACAACCTCATATTGGGAATTTTACCCATCCAGAGCCTCTATCTTGAGCTGCTTCATGCTACTATCCACATACAAAGCCTGCCGAATCCGATCAGCCAGGTCATACTGAACTTTCGTCCAGTTCAATAGCGCTTCAGCGCTCGACTGCTTGTCTACGCAAGAGAAATCCAACGCCTCCAACTACCGAACCAATCGTTCGTCATGGACCGACAGCCAATTGGCTTGAGCTGGGGCCCTGCGGCTCAACGCGTCCGCAACCGCATTGCCTTTACCAGGCACGTAATGGATCTTGAACGTGTAGTCCACCAGGAACTCCATCCATCTCCTATGTCTCATGTTTAGATCTTTGTAATCCAACAAATATTTCAGGCTCTTTTGATCGGTATAGATATCGACCCTTACCCCATACAAGTACTGCCTCCACAGCTTCAAGGAAAAAATCACGCCCGCTAACTCCAAGTCATGGACCGGATAATTCTTCTCGTGCACTTTCAGCTGTCTCGAGCCATACGCTATAATGCTTCCATGCTGCAGTAGCACGCAACCCAAACCACTGCCCGAAGCTTCGCTGCAGATTTCAAAGCCTTCTGTCCCACTCGACGAACTCAACACAGGCATCGTGGTCAACCGACACTTCAACACTTCAAAAGCTCGTGCACACTCCGGCGTTCAAACGAACTTCTGCTCCTTCCTCGTCAAAGTAGTGAGATGTAGCGCTATCCGCGAGAAGTTCTCCACGAAGCGCCTGTAATAGCCGGCAAGCCCCAAAAAACTCCGGACTTCCGCTACTGAAGAAAGCATAGGCCACTCTTGTATTGAAACAATCTTCGCTGGATCCACCGCAATCCCCTCTCCACTCACTATATGACCGAGAAATGACACTGAGGACAACCAAAACTCGCATTTAACGAACTTGGCGTACAATTGATTCCTCCTCAGCATCTCCAAAACCAAATGAAGATGCCTGAAGTGATCTTCCTCACTCTGCGAGTACACCAAAATGTCGTCGATAAAGATGATCACAAAGTGGTCCAAGTACTCCCTGAAAGCCCTGTTCATCAAATCCATGAACACTGACGGCGCATTCGTCAGCCCAAACGGCATGACCATAAACTCGTAAAGCCCGTATCCCGTACTGAACGTTGTCTTAGGGATATTACTCTGACTTATTCTCAACTGATAGTAGCCGGACTTAAGATCCAACTTAGAGTACACCGTCGACCCGACTAACTGATCAAATAGATCATTAATCCTTGAGATCAGGTACTTGTTCTTTTCTATTAGCTTGTTTAATTCCTGATAATCAATACAAAGTCTCAAGCTTCCGTCCTTCTCCTTAGGCGATAGCTAATACGAAGAGAGTATGACTGGTTTGGAATCACACCGAACCGCCTTAACCATCTGAAGAGCAGACACCAACATCATGCTCAACCCCTTTCAAGCCCACAAATGTCATCTCACGACCAGTTCCCAACTTGACTTTCTTGCGATTTCGATCAATGAATGCTTGTTGCTCTAAGAGCCAGTCCATAACAAAGATTACGTCGAGCTCCCCTAGTGGTAGTAACGAAGCTTCTAATTCAAAGTCTTGACTCCCAATCCGCACCTAAACTCAACAGATTCTACTCGCGCGCAATGAGCATCATTAGACAACAATGCATCCAATTTTTCTTTTGCCATCGGAGGAGGTACTCCGACGCGCAATATAATTCCTTTGGTCAAAAAGGAACGCAAAGCTCCCTAAGCAAACGGTGCTCTCGCCGAATTAACCGAAAATCAGAACAAAGCTTAGCACAAACAGTTCTAAGCCAACATGCATAATGGCAGCAAGTATTTAAAGCTAAACTGTTATAACTTTAAGCCGTACCCGTCATCACGACTATGTGCTTCTTCTCGGACTTGGTGCGTCCATTCCAGCAGTCTCAGGCAAAGTGCCCCGACTTTCCACAATTAAAGCATGCGCCCGGGGTTCGACCCGTAGTCGTCCTAGAAGCACCAGAAGAAGGAACTGGACACGAAGTCCTAGCCTTCTTATACCACCTACGGTATGCAAACTTTGAGGAGTTTGACATTTTGAACTCCGTCTTCTACATATCCAAGTCCTTGCTTCCTTGGATTTGATTCAGATCTCTGACACTTTTTCCTATAACTGCTCCTGACATAGCTTCCTTTAACTGCTGAACACCATTCCGGCAATCTCGAGCAAAGTGCCCTTCCTTGCCACACTTAAAACAACTATATGGAGCCTGACCAGTAGACATTTTAGACTTCTTGTTCCTCCTCCTTTAGTATGCAGACTTTGCAGAATCTGGAGAGTCTAGTACCCTGAACTCTGACATCCGATTAACTTTTGCCAAATCTACTTCCAAAGATCTAGCCGATTCCACCAAGGCTCGGAATCCCAATAATTTTGGTCCTAGCAGCAAAACTCGTAATTCGCCGCGTGGGCCATTATAAAACCTAACGACCATCGACTGCTCGCTCTCCACTTCAGAGCCCGGGTAGCGTCTTATCATCAGAAATGCTTGCAAATATTCCTCAACTGAGTGCGTACCCTTCACTAAAAGCATGTTCAACTGCTGACCCAAAGGTCCTATAAATGTCGTTTGCTCCATCACACCACCCGGCGTTGTAGTTACCTCAAAAATAGGGGACTGAACACGTCTTTCATTTTGTGCCCCAATCGCAGCGAACACTGCTTCCACCACCATTCTTAGGGTTTCAGCAGAGGGAAGGGTTGCAGGCACGACACTAGGTGCACGATAATCGTCAGAAACCAGATGTTCTGACGCCCAGCACCGCTTCTGGTCACCTATAGTTGTACAAAACACCATTAAGCGACCATACAAAATTGCAAAAAGCAATTATAGGAACACACAGGTTCCTCAAACACGTGTATTTTCATTCCTAAGTGGACATTCATGGGTTCTTCTGATGTTATAACGATGATGCACACACTTATGCTCACCACCACTTAAAAAGAATTTGTCCACGAATTCATTTTAAGCCCGACCAAAACTAGGAGTCTGATACCAAATTGTAACACCCCGTATCCGTCGCATAGCATATAGCAGTAGGTCCGGCCGGGGCCCGACGCCATATACTACAGACAGACCGGGTGGTTACTCATTGGAAACCATCCAACTAATATCCAACGTCCTACACAGAGTCATTCTAGCAGAAGCAATTTAAAGTTACAAGAATAAAGAACCCAACCAAACATGAATGTCCACTACTCAAAAACCCAATAGGAATGAAGTACAATACACAAGTATGATGGCCTTAAGGCCTTACATTTGTTTACTCAAATAAAATGTTTTCCAAACCTCGACACGCAGGCCGGTCACACATGAATAATGCTAGTAAACACTCAATTTAGGCCTTCGATGGCCGGCTCAACAACTTGGGCTTTAGCCCGCTATTTAGCACTCAGCTCCGCATCACCTACAAACAACAATCCACCGCACGGTGGCAAACAAAGGCAATGGTCAGCTATGCTGACCAAATTATAACGATCCCGCCCCCAACTTGGGGCGACGATGCTCCTTCCCTGCACTTTGTTAGCATAATCTAGCAATAGAGTGTAACAACACAACAACACAGGAGCAGGCACTCACGGCCATACACCCCGTGCACTCAGGGCACATTCTCGGTGAACCGGTCAATGTCACGTCAATTTAAGCCATAGACACCCCGATCTCACCACCACCACTTGGACAGCCAATCATGCGAGCATTTTGTCTTCCCGGTATGGGTCACGTCAATTTAAGCCATAGATCGCCTAAGACCCTCATCTATGCCAACGGCTCCCACCGAACGACATAGAACGTGTACAGTTCCTCCTGACCCATTGCTCATGTCGCAATGTCAATTTAAGCCATATGCGCGGGTCAAACCTCCCTGAGGCCCATTTCCATCACACACTTCATAAAACCTGGTTATGTTCAAGTTGGCTCACAGGCCATAATGTTAGTAGAATCATGCATCCGCCCAGTTTTCTGGGTACACCCTGGAGTTAATCACCAAGACTCCCTGCTGCAATCTACCGCATAGAAAACCCGAAAAACAAACATCCGCACGGAGTCTTCTCCGGCCATTTATGCAATGCAACATCACTAATCCAGACCAACTTGCCCAGGTAGGCTTCACACATCATGCCTATATCCGTTCTCGATCACAGACTCTACATGTACACAACGGGGACTATTCATGTATACCCAAAGGAACGCCTCAAACTCACCGCAAGCTTGTGAGAGCAGGCTTCCTATGCAAAGGAAAAGAGAGCTTCACATGCTTAAGTAGAGAATCGTTACCCTAGCATTTTTCCTTGGCTCTATGGAAATGTATGTGGATGGAAAGCACCGCAATCTGCTTGCCTCCGTAGATCCAAATCAGCTCGTGATTTGGTGCTCTGAAACTCCGCCGGTAACCAGATCTAGCCTCCTTTCTTCTTCCTTGCTCTCCCCTCTCTCTAGACTTTTAGAAAGAGACTAAGTGAAAGAAGTGAGGGATTTGAAACCCTATTCCCGGGTATATCCCAGTAGGAACAACCCCCAGCCGTCGGATCCCAAAATAGGAAACGAACGTCCACGATCCGGAGCTAAAATACAAAACATGGGCTGAACACGGCCTGTGACATGCTCGTGTCTAGGGTCGTGTTCCCCATCCGCCTTCGAAATCGACGCGACTCGAAAAACACACAGGCACACGATACGCCCGTGTTCGACCTGACATGCCCGTGTCAGCCAGTACATGCCCGTGTTCCCAAGCATGTTCCTCCATCAACACAGGACCAACACCAACCCGAGACTCACACGGGTCTTGGACATGCCCGTGTCCTATTTGACATGCCTGTGTCAAACCCGAACACGCCTGAGCTTCAGACTGTGTTCACTGTCTCGACACTTTGTCGATAACCTGACACGGCCTTGGACACGCCCGTGTCCTAGGCCGTGTTCCCTGTCTCGACACATCGTCGAGCAAAAATGTTGACTTCCCGGGCAGATCGTCGACACGAGCTCGACACACCCTGGGACACGCCCGTGTCTCAGGCCGTGTTCGCTGCTCGACGATCATCGACTCCAAAATTTGTCGACCTCTCGGCCAAATCGATGACCCAAACACGACACGCCCTGGGACACGCCCGTGTCCCAGGCTGTGTGCCCCCTGCCAAATTCCAAACTTGGCTCAAAACGCCTCCCCTCGCTCTTTTGTGTTTCGGGGCGTTACAATAACAACCTTGAGTACGGAGCTCAGACACCAAGTACTATGATAGTAAAAGTATAACTAATTGTAATCATGTATATCACAATAATTATAGAATTGGAAGAACATCCAACCCCAGACTTAAAATTTGCAATGTCCTCATTGCAATGTAAAGAGCCGATAGAATAATTTCACCAATAAATAAAGAACTGTGTATCATGAAAATAAAAGAGCACATGAATGAAAAAGGAGCAAATATAATATATATATATATATATATATATATATATATATATATATATATATATATATATATATATATATATATAATGTCTGAAAATACATTGATACAAATAAATACTACTAAAATACAATGATACATGTCATTAGTAGGCTGGCGGGTCGGTCTGATCGTCGGGGAAGTAAGGCGAGCTAGGAGCTGTCGGTGGTCTTGGAGCGATCCCCAAGTGGTCCTTGATCTGAATAATGGCATCCTCTGTCAGCTTCTGCGACGCCTCTATACGCTGTAATCGTGGCGAGAGCTCGGTCTCGAAGAAGTGCTGGAGCTCCTGCGAGTACTGTGCATGCACTTGAGGAGGAGCAGCAGAAGACTCACCCTGAGAGTAAGTAGAGTGGGAGGGAGGCACCAGAGGCTCATCGAGGTCAGGATCCACCTCGTTATCATCATCATCGTCATCGTCATGCGTGTGTGGGCCACGCCACGCAAGAGAATTGATGATTCCACCACGGCCCTGAAGGGCGGTGACGAGGCGGAGGGATCGAAAACTGGCCATCGTGATAGGCACGGTCTTCGCGACCACTATCATCAGGGGAAGGGATGAGAAAATGCTCAAGTTCTTCACCAGGCGTGTAATGTAGGGTACTACACAGATAGACCTTATACGAGGGTTATCATCCTGGTGAAGGATGAACTGTGCGAGCATGAAACCCAGGTGGAGGGGAAAATGAGACGACATGCTATAAAGGTATAGAACGTCCTGCCTACTAACAACGCCAGAGCTTTCGCCACGGCCGCTCAAGGTATGGCTAAGGAGATGGTGAATGTAGTGGAGGGCGGGAGAATGCAACTTGGAGGCCTTAGACCTCTTGGCCTCATACGGACTATAGTCAAAAGAAAGCCGGGTCCAAATGTTGCCGGCAAGGTCGCGAGTGGGGAGATCAAAATGAAACTCGGGTTAGGCGGCACTAAAGAGGAATGAATCCTCATACACCCCTAAATATTGGGTGAACTGTAGAAGGGTGATTGTGTAAAAAGTGCCCGCTACTTGAAAAGAGATGACCACCTCATGCGCGTGCGCGTGCTCGGTGAGAGTAGGTCTAAGATTTAAATAAAATGATGACATGAACTTAAGCGTGAGTACCTTAAAACCTAACTCCTCGACAGCAAAAAATTGCTCCCAGCCCACTACAGATATCAACTCTCTGACATCTCCCGCTAAATTTATCTCCTCTAATATGCTCCAGTCAATCGTTCAGTTGTCTTGATATTTTTTTGATTGGCGGCGGTTGTAGCGGTTGGCGTGTGCTGCATCGGTGAACTCCAGCGGCGCAGTGGCATCGTGTCTCTCCGTAGACAAAGCCTGGAGCTCCGAGCGACTACCTTGGGCTCGTCCTGAAGACATGATTTGTGGACAAATACAAGAAGTTTTGTTTTTTAAAAAAATGATGAAGAAAAATTTGGAATCAAAAGGGGAAGAAAATGAAAGGGGGAGAGGAAGAATTTGGAGACGAGGGTGGAGAGAAAGAAGTTGAGTACAAACATAAACCATAAATGTTACCTAGGAGGAAAGAAGAAGAATTTTGGATGCAAATTCTTGCACGTTGAAGGAGAAAACTCAACCGGCCCTGGAGATAAAGATTTGTGCAGGAACTGAAGCTTGGAAACAAGGGGAAGGAGATGAAGATGACCAGCACACGACCATATTTAAAGAAGGCTAACACGGGTGCGCACTCGGCCGTGTGTGCACCCGTGTTAGGGAATCTTAACCGCGTGGAACACGGGTTTTCCTCGGGACGTGTGGTCAAACATCACGGGAGGGCAGCGTGTCAGGCAGACACGGTCAACAACACGGCCGTGTATTGACCCGTGTCCTGCTCGGGCACAGTGCATTAAAATGCACACGGGTAACAAGATGGCTGGGTGGATACCCGTGTCCTTTTCGGGCAACATTTTGTCAAACAGCGATACAACATAGAACATGGCCGACTGTCAACCCGTGTCCTTCTCGAGGTGAACATCGTCAAACAGCGACACGACACAGAACACGACCGGGTTGTTGATCGTGTCCTTCTCGGGCAACACTTCGTCTAATAGTGACATAGTGTCAAATACGGCCGGGTGTCGCCCCGTGTCCTGCTCTGGCGCTTATCGCAAAAATAATGGCTCATGACACGGCCACACACACGGGCATGTATGTACCCGTGTGGTGCTCGGGATGCAAGCTGCCTACTCCTGAGTTTATATTGGACACGGCTAGGCCTAAGTCTTTTGTTGTATACAAGGCAATGCACACGGGCATGTGGTTACCCGTGTCGTCCTCTGAATTTAGAATTACGCCTAAGTTAATTTTATTAAAGAATTTTTTTTCATTAAAACCTAACTAAAATATTACTAAAAATTTTATAAACTTAAAACAAAATTTTACTACATTATTCACAATCCTAGTCTAGACGGAGGCAGGTCTCTTGACGAGCGAAATCTTGAGGAAGCACACTGTAGTAAAGTTTTAATCGGTGCCTATTAACTTTGAAATCGCCCTTCTCATGATGGTTTAGCTTGACAGTGCCGTAGGGAAAGACTTCTTTAACTTGGAAGGGTCCGGACCACTTAAACCATAACTTCCCTGGGAAAAAACACAGTCTAGAATTAAAAAGGAGGACTTGGTCAACTTTTTGGAATGTCTTGGGTTTGCGAAGGTGACGATCATGGAATAGTTTGGTCTTCTCGTTATAAATCTGGGAGTTCTCGTAAGCCATAGTTCTCCACTCATATAATTCATTAAGTTGAAGTTTTTATTTCTCCCCTATAGAATTAGTATCAAAATTTAAAAAGTGTATTGCCCAATACGCCTTGTGTTCTAATTCTATAGGCAGGTGACAAGATTTTACCATAGACTAATCTAAAGGGGGTGGTCCCTATAGTTGTTTTGAAGGCGGTCCAATATGCCCACAAACAATCGTTTAGCTTCCTAGACCATTGTTTCTTATTCCATTCTATAGACTTTTCTATGATCCTCTTAAGTTTTCTATTGGAAACTTCAACTTGACCACTAGTTTGTGGATGATGAGTAGCTATCCTATGTGTAACTCCATATTTTTGTAATACTTTATCAAGCTATAGGTTACAGAAATGTGAACCCCTATCGCTAATAAGTGCACGTGGTGTGTCAAATCATGCGAATAAGGTTTTCAAAAATCGAATTACTACTCTACTATAATTAGTAGGCAAAGCTTGAGCTTCAACCCACTTTGATACATAATCTACAGCTACCAAAATATATTTATTCCCGTAAGAAATTGGAAATGGTCCCATAAAATCAATCCCCTACACATCGAATACTTCACATTCAAGAATAATTTTTTGCGGCATTTCAAGTAATTTAGAAATATTACCTGATTTCTGACAAGAATAACATGAAAGCACATACATTTGGGCATCCCTGAATAGAAGGGTCCAATAAAAACAACAATCAAGAACTTTTTTTGCAGAGCAATTTGCTCCATAGTGACCACCAGCAGGACCTAAATGACACTGCTCCAGAATTTTCGAACCCTCCTCCGCTGATAACAACTTGGTATAACGGAATCTGCACATATCCGAAAAAGAAAGGGGTCCTCCCAGAAGTAATATTTCAAGTCAAAGAAAAATTTCTTTTTCTGCTGATATGAAAATTCTTTTGGAAGTACCTTAGCCACAAGATAGTTTGCATAATCGGCAAACCATGGATAATCAGGAATTATTTTTGTAGATAAGGAAAATAACGATTCCTCAGGGATTGTATCAGAAATCTCAGATTCATCTAACAGTACTCGTAGTGGATTTTCTAAACGTGAGAGATGGCCTGCCGCTAAGTTTTCCGCTCCTCGTTTATCCCTAATTTCCAAATCAAATTCTTGTAATAAAAGAACCTAACGGATTAAACGAGGCTTTACTTCCTCTTTGGCTAGCAAATATCTAAGGGCAGAGTGACTGTGTATACTACCACCTTAGACAATGTTAAATAGGATCTAAATTTATCAAAGGCAAATACCACTGCTAGGAGTTCTTTTTCTGTAGTTGTATAATTCTCCTGTGCATTATTAGGTGTTTTGCTAGAATAATAAATTGGGTGAAAGTGTTTATTTCAGCGTTGTCCTAAAACAGCTCCTACTACAAAACTGCTAGCGTCACACATGATCTCGAACGGTTGACTAAAATCGGGCGCGATCATAATAGGAGAATTAATTAATCTCTCTTTTAAGAACTCAAAGACATATAGACACTCTTGTTCAAAAATAAAAGGCGTGTCTTTTTCTAAAAGCCTAGTAAGTGGTTTAGCAATTTTAGAGAAGTCCTTAATAAACCGACGGTAAAATCCAGCGTGTCCTAAGAAACTTCTCAGTGCCTTAAGGGAGGTTGGTGGTGATAACTTTTCTATGGTTTCAATTTTCGCTCTATCTACTTGAATTCCTTGGCTTGATATTTTATGGCCAAGTAATAACCCTTCTTGTACCATGAAATGACACTTCTCCCAACTAAGCACTAGGTTTGTTTCCTCACACCTCCTAAGAACTTTCTCTAGATTATTCAAAAATAAATCAAACGAGTCACCAAAAACAGAAACATTATCCATAAACACTTTCATAATATCTTCAACATATTCGTTAAAGTTGGCTAACATGCACCTTTGGAAAGTGGCGGGTGCATTACATAACCCGATAGGAATACGTCTATAGGCAAAGGTACCAAATGGGCAGGTGAATGATGTTTTCTCTTGGTCTTCTGGTGCTATAGGAATTTGGAAATATCCAAAAAGTCCATCTAGAAAACAATAATAAGAATGTCCTGACAAACATTGTAATATTTGTTCAATGAAAGAAAGAGGGAAATGGTCTTTCCTAGTGGCATCGTTTAACTTCCTATAGTCAATACAGACACGCCAACCTGTTACCGTTCGCGTTGGAATTAATTCATTCTTATCGTTAGCTACCACTATTAGACTACCCTTCTTAGGAACGACTTGTATAGGACTAACCCATGAACTATCCAAAATAGGATATATCATACCAGCATCTAATAACTTAACAATCTCGGACTTAACTACCTCTTTCATATTAGGGTTTAGCCTATGTTGCAGTTGAATCTAAGGTTTATAGTTTTCTTCCAAAAGGATATTGTTAGTGCAAAAACTATGATTAATACCTTTTATATCAGATATTTGCCATGCTATTACACCTTTACATTTCTTCAGCACAGTTATTAATTTAGCTTTTTCAGTATTGGAAAGTTTAGAGGAGATAATAACTGGGTAAGAAGAATTAGTTCCTAAGAATGCATACTCAAGATGATCCGGTAATTTTTTTAGTTCTACTATCGGTGGATCCTTAGTATTATTCTTAAGACCTTCACGATCTCCTTTTGTAATAAAACTATATTCAATCGTTCTATTCATCGAAACACAATTATCTAGAAAAAATAAATGTTCAACAATGTTTTCATTTTTTTCATCTTCTAGATAACAATTAGTGATGCAAATTTCTAAAGAATCTCTATAATATAAATTAGAATGCATATAAGTCATAAAATTATCAACACCATGAAAAAATAGCAATAACCATCATTATTTGAGGATTGTTTCACTGTATTGCCTATTTGAAAAATGACTTCATCTTCCCCTACTCGCAAAACTAACTTACCATCAAAAACATCAATAAGAACTCTAGATGTAGCTAAGAATGGACGACCTAGTTTGAGTGGTACTTTGATATTTTCGTCCATATCTAGAATAACAAAATCGGCAGGAAATAAAAATTTATCTACCTTAACTAATACATCCTATACTAATCCTCTAGGGTACTTAACCGATCGATCTGCTGGTTGAATACTCATTCTAGTTGGGCTAAGTTCACCTAGACCTAGTTTCAAATATAGTTTGTAAGGCATTAAGTTTATACTAGCTCCTAAGTCCGCGAAAGCTTTATTTACTTGTAAATCACCAATTAAACATGGAATTGAAAATGAAACGGGATCCTTAAGTTTTTGTGGTAATTTATTTTACAAAATAGCAGAACATTCTTCACTAAGTGTTACTAAAGATAATTGTTATATTTTCCTTTTATTTGAGATTAAATCCTTAAGAAATTTAACATACTTAGGCATTTGAATGATTTCAGTAAAAGGTAAATTGACATGTAATTGTTTAAACATAGGTAAAAATTTACCATACTGCGCATCCATGCGCTCCTTGTTAAGCTTTGCTGGATATGGTATTGCTGGTTGATACTCCATTGGTTGTACATTAATCTCGCTCGGTCCTTCGCCGCTAGACTCCACTTGGGGTGCTTCTTTCGTAGGCCTTTGGTCTTGTAACTCCTTTTTGTTGAAATTCAACAAAACCGCAGAGGCCTCCTCGGATACCCTGTTGACATCCAACAAACTGGCGGAGCACACCCCACTTATATTGTTGAAAGTTTTCCCGGATCGTGGAGTTTAGCAGGGGTTATCTCAACAAAGCAGTAACAACCAGCAACACATGCAGCACAAGCTTCTTTATTGATCAAGAGCAAACTTCTTTACAAGGCGAGACAAACATGGCGAGACATGCTTCATCAAAACACAAACTAGGAGAGCAGAGACAGTTACAAAGACAAGAAACAAAATAAGTCGCACGGACTCAATCAACAAGCCGCCGGTATACTGCTGTGGAGTCCGCTCAGTCCGCCAGGTTGCCAGACCACAACCCAAGCCACGCGGACTACCCCTTATACCAATGCTTAGCTCTTCACCACCGATCTGCAGGCTGCCTGACCGCGAGGTCGCCTAGCCGCCAGACCGCACAAGCTGCGTCACCGAATGGAACAGTCCTCCTGAAACAGGCGACTTCCTGAACCCCGAACCACGTTGCCAAAGAGAAGACCGCCTGGTCGCTATCTGCGACCTGCTGTTTACCGCCTGTTGCTTAACCGCAGAGTCCGCATTGTCCCTGACCGCAATCAGAGCCAAGTCCTGGCTTTCCAGTACTATCCGCACAACCTGCAAAGCACAACCGGGTCAACTCTCAAACCGCGCGGACACCCAAGTCCAGACCGCAGCAACGTATGCGAGCTCAATTACTGTTCACTTACTTCAGTTTAGGTTGCCTACTCCTGATGTGACATGGGTCCTATTTATAGGCACGATGATGAGTATGGTCACCGCCCTAGCCTATAGGAACACCGCCACATCCCGCAGCAAGAACAAGTGTGTCTGCCAGCCCGCGGACACACATTCCAGTTCGCCGCTCCTGTGTAGATAGCCAGTCCGCCCCAGCTTCTCCAAGGCCGGACTCCAATATCCAGCCCGCCTTGCCGCCAGAGGCCAAGCCAGGACAACCACAGCCGGACTCCACAACAGCTATGTCCGCTAATCCGCGGACACAGCACCAGTCCGCATAACCCAAGCCCGCAGCCTCGCCATCAAGGCACCTGCCGGACTCAGCGGACACTCGACTTCCGTCCGCACATCCCGAGTCCATTGCCTCAATCTTCAAGGCACCGCCGGACTCAGCGGACATGCCGATCCAGTCTGCTTACACAGCAGACTCCAGTCCGCATTCCTGAGTTCATAACCTCATCACAAGGCTAGACCAAACTCAGTGGACTCCAGCTTCAGTCCGCACGCTCTTGCCCAGGCAATCCTCCAGTCCGCATACCCCCAAGCTAGCAAACAAGGCAACAACACTTCTACTAGGCTTGGCGGACTGAGAAAGCAGCCCGAGCTCCACTGCGCGATCTCCCCGGACTGAGCCATCCTGGACTTGGTTCAGATCACACCAAGTCCAGTCCACTGGCCACGAGGGCCAGTCCGCACTTACTGGCGGACATTGGATCTAGCCCGCCATACCGGGCGACCTCTAGCTTCTGTCCGCACTGATCAGCGGTCTCCGCGGCTTCTACTTGCCGCTCCACTAGAGCAAGACCGAGGCAACTGCCAAACCGGTCTGCCGAGCTCCAGTTCATCAGTCTGCTTCATACCGGACTCCGCGGATAGGATTTCTATCCGCCCGGTTACTTCCTAAGAACCAACTTCCTGCTGAGTAATCCCCGGCCTGTCAGACCGCCGCTGCTGTCTGCGTAGTCCGCGCGAACAGACCGCCTAGGCCGCCACAGAGCAAACCGCCTGCAACATCCCTGCCGACTTAGCAGTCCGCAAACCCTGTCCGCGTAGTCTGTGCGGATAGGTTGCCCAAGCCTTCCATTCACCCACTTTCACTTCACAAGTTTCAACACTCCCCCTTGAAGTGAGAAGTGGTGAATAACTCCAGCAGCTCCCGTAACCTTGCACCTGGTCCCTCCGATAGCATCTACGAAGAAATGTCCAAGACATAGTCCTCGCCCCACATATCATGGACCATGAGGGAGCCCTCCAGCATCTCCCAAAAGGAGCCATGCTTCCCTCTGCCTTCTTCAGCTTCAACCTCCACTCATGCATCATAGGAGTATCACCAACTTCCTTGGGCACAAAAGCCCAAGCCTTGCTGCCTCTGAGAGAAGTCACCTCATCAGCCTTGGTGTCAACCACCTCCTTGATTTTAGTGGGGTTATCACAGCGAGAAGAACCTTGCTCGACCTGAGGGCTAACAAGGAAACACGGAACCAAGTCTGTCGTGTTCCCTTCACTATATCGAGCTGGTGGCTTACTGATTCTCTTCGATCTCCGAAGAACCTGATCATGGCTAACCACCTCCGCTGCTTCTGAACCATCTCCAATCCCGGGCAAACCCGGAACAATGCTCTCCTTGCTTCCTGAACAAGACGCCTCCTCACTGGAACCAAGAGCACCTGGAGCAACGCTCCCCTAGCTACCTGAACCAGAAAACTCCCCTCTTGAACAAGAACAACCTGGAACATTGCTCCCCTTGCTTCCTGAACCGGAAGCCTCCGCCTTCGAGCCAGAAGATCCTGGAGCATCGCTACCCCTTCTTCTCGACTCTGATGCCTTTGCCTCGGAGCTAGAATAACCTGGAACACCTGGTGACTCAGGCAAATCCACTTCCTTAGCAGCAGCCTTCTTCAGCCCATCATCTGACCTGCTTATCTCTAGCTCCACATGAGAGCTACCCCAATACGGCGTCAACTCATCAAAGACAATGTCTCTCGACACTATGAGTTTCTTCGTCGCAGGATCCATACACCTCCATCTTCTCCTCTGCTCATCATACCCAACAAAGACTAGCTTTGTTTTGAGAGCACCTGGAGAGTGTATATAGCAGGTAGATCCAAACACCCGAAGGTGCTTCACTGAGGGCTTCACTCCGAACATCAGCTCATAAGGAGTCTTCACTATGATTGGACTAAGAGGCATCTGGTTGATGACATGAGCAGCACAGGCCATCCCTTCCGCCCAAAGAGCCTTCGAAACGTCTTTACTCTGAAGCAAACACTTGCAGGTCTCCGTTAACCAACGGATCATCCGAGCTGCAATACTACCTTGTTGTGAAATATGTCCACAAGAAAGCTCCTTCCGGATCCCTTGCTTCCTGCAAAAGTGTGAAAACTCGGTTGAGCCAAACTCACCACCGATACTTGTCCTCGACACCTTGATCCTCTGGCCAAGCTGGCCTTCCACAAGCTTCTTGAACTCCACAAACAAGTGTACCATGTTGGACTTCTTCTTCATGAAGTATACCCATGTATACCTAGAATAGTCATCAACCAATATCAGCATGAACCTGCTGCCTCCAAGACTGGCCATGACGGTCGGTCCCACCAGAGCACAATGGACAACCGCCAATGGTGCTTTATATCTGGATTGTGCTTTGTCAACCATAAAGCGATAGGCTCCACTTTCCTGACATCCCGTACACCCCCGACCATCGCCATAGGATGACAATCTAAGCAAGCCTCTTATGAGTCTTCTTTCCGCCATTGCTTTCAGCTTGTCCATCCCTACATGCCCCCGTCTTTCATGCCAGATAGCTGCACTATCACTGGCATTCATCCGATCAACTCCAGAACTAGTTGATGTCCCAACTACGTTCTTCTCCTTACCTCCGACATGAGCTACATTCGCCGAGAGCAAGACAACCTTGCACTCCTTCCGAAGATGACCTTGCTGCTTGCATTTATAGCACCTTGGTCCTTCCTTCCTCTTCCTATCACGCCTAGGAGAAACACTCCTTTCTTCCTGATACGAAGTAGAGGGACCATCTTCAGCAGCAACCTTCACCTTCTTCCTGAACAACCCATCAAGGGAAGTCCAAACCTCCGCAGCTGACCGACATCCACTGATGTGGTCCAAGAGCTCCGATGAGATCACCTGCTTGAGAATTGACTCTGCTTTCGCATTTGTCTCCTTCCAAGCTCTCATCTCTTCAGCATTGCCAGCAGTATCCTCTTGTCTTCCTGCTCCGCATACAACCTCCCAAAGATCCTCACCAAGAAGAAAACTCTTCATACAGGACTTCCACCATTCACAGTTCATCGCTGTAAGGAGATCAATGCCAAGACAACTTGCATCTTCCACTGTCATGGTTCTACCACTGGTTTCCTCTACAGAAGAGCAACTACTTCCATTGAGCACTGCTTGACCACTCCAACAACCTGCCTCTGATACCATGTTGAAATTCAACAAAACTGTAGAGGCCTCCTCGGATACCCTGTTGACACTCAACAAACCGGCGAAGCATACCCCACTTATATTGTTGAAAGTTTTCCCGGATCGTAGAGTTTAGCAGGGGTTATCTCAACAAAGCAGTAACAACCAGCAACACATACAGCACAAGCTTCTTTATTGATCAAGAGCAAACTTCTTTACAAGGTGAGACAAACATGGCGAGACATGCTTCATCAAAACCCAAACCAGGAGAGCAGAGACAGTTACAAAGACAAGAAACAAAATAAGTCGCGCTGACTCAATCAACAAGCCGCCGGTATACTGCTGTGGAGTACGCTCAGTCCGCCAGTTCGCCAGACTGCAACCCAAGCCACGCGGACTACCCCTTATACCAATGCTTAACTCTTCACCGCCGATCTGCAGGCCTCCTGACCGCGAGGTCTCCTAGCCGCCAAACTGCACAAGCTGCGTCACCGAATGGAACAGTCCGCCTGAAACAGGCGACTTCCTGAACCCCGAACCACGTTGCTAAAGAGAAGACCGCCTGGTCGCTATCCGCGACCTGCTGTTTACCGCCTGTTGCTTAACCGCAGAGTCCGCACTGTCCCTGACCGCAATCAGAGCCAAGTTCTGGCTTTCCAGCGCTATCCGCACAACCTGCACAGCACAACCAGGTCAACTCTCAAACCGCGCGGACACCCAAGTCCAGACTGCAGCAACGTACGCGAGCTCAATTATTGTTCACTTACTTCGGTTTAGGTTGCCTACTCCTGATGTAACATGGGTCCTATTTATAGGCACGATGATGAGTATGGTCACCGCCCTAGCCGATAGGAACACCGCCACATCCCGCAGCAAGAACAAGTGTGTCCGCCATCCCGCTAACACACATTCCAGTTCGCCGCTCCTGTGCAGATAGCCAGTCCGCCCCAGCTTCTCCAAGGCCGGACTCCAATATCCAGCCTGCCTTGCCGCCAGAGGCCAAGCCAGGACAACCACAGCCGGACTCCACAACAGCTATGTCCGCCAATCCGCGGACACAGCACCAGTCCGCATAACCCGAGCCCGCAGCCTCGCCATCAAGGCACCTGCCGGACTCAGCGGACACTCGGCTTCCGTCCGCACATCCCGAGTCCATTGCCTCAATCTCCAAGGCACCGCTGGACTCAGCGGACACGCCGATCCAGTCTGCTTACACAGCAGACTCCAGTCCGCATTCCTGAGTTCATAACCTCATCACAAGGCTAGACCGAACTCAGTGGACTCCAGCTTCAGTCCGCACGCTCTTGCCCAGGCAATCCTCCAGTCCGCATACCCCCAAGCTAGCAAACAAGGCAACAACACTTCTACTAGGCTTGGCGGACTGAGAAAGCAGCCCGCGCTCCACTGCGTGATCTCCCCGGACTGAGCCATCCTAGACTTGGTTCAGATCACACCAAGTCCAGTCCACTGGCCACGAGGGCCAGTCCGCACTTACTAGCGGACACTGGATCTAGCCCGCCATACCGGGCGACCTCCAGCTTCTGTCCGCACTGACCAGCGGTCTCCACGGCTTCTACTTGCCGCTCCACTAGAGCAAGACCAAGGCAACTGCCAAACCGGTCTGCCGAGCTCCATTTCATCAGTCCGCTTCATGACGAACTCCGCGGATAGGATTTCTATCCGCCCGTTTACTTCCTGGGAACCAACTGCCTGCTGAGTAATCCCCGGCCTGTCAGACCGCCGCTGCTGTCCGTGTAGTGCGCGCGAATAGACCGCCCAGGCCGCCACAGAGCAAACCGCCTGCAACATCCCTGCCGACTTAGCTGTCCGCAAACCCTGTCTGCGTAGTCCGCGCGGATAGGTTGCCCAAGCCTTCCATTTACCCACTTTCACTTCACAAGTTTCAACACTTTTCGCTCCTTAATTGAATGGCTTTTGCAAGCTCCCTCGGGTTTGTCTCAGTATTTCCTAGAAGTGTTCCTTGTTGCCTTTCAGATACCATCCTTTCGAGTAAACTAATCTGAATCTCCAAATTGTGAATTGAGCCCTCTTGATTCTGGAAGGCTACATCAGTAGTTTGCATGAACTTGGTCAGTATATCTTCTAATGTTGGCTTCCTTGGTTCCGGTTGTTATGGTTGTCCAAACACAGGTTGCTTCCCTTGATTTCCTTATCCTCACCAAGAGAAATTGGGGTGGTTCCTCCATCCAGGATTGTATGTAGAATTATACGGGTTATTGTCTTGGTTGAATGGAGGTTTGATGTTGTTTCCCATATAGTCAACATGTTCTTGCACTTGAGGTTCACAACCAAGCATTCCACTAAATGAAGGCTCCCATTGTTGAGGTGCCATGGAGGGTGATGTTAAGGAAAGGTTATCCATCTTTTGGTGAAGCTTCTCCACTTGAATGGCTAAGGCAGTGACAACATCCACTTCATACATTCCTGTAGGATTATTAGGCTTTTGTCTTATGGTAGTCCATTGATATTTGTTCGTAGCCATGTCTTCTATCAACTGTTGAGCCGCCTCAGGTGTCTTATTGTTCAAGGTGCCTCCACTAGCTGCATCGATCATCTGTTTAGTCGCTGGATCGAGACGATTGTAAAAAGTCTGAATCTGAATCCATGAAGGTAGTGCATGATGGGGACACCTCCTTAAGAATTCCTTGAATCGTTCACATGTGTCGTACAATGATTCAGAATCAAATTGAACATACATAGAGATGTCATTCCTTAACTTTGCAGTCTTCGTCGATGGAAAATACTTCATTAAAAACTTCTCAACCATCATATCCCAAATAGTAATCGACCCTCTAGGTAATCAGTTTAGCCACTACTTCGCCTTATGCCTTAGTGAGAACGGGAACAATCTTAATCGAATGGCATCATTGGAAATGCCATTGATCTTGAATGTATCACATATCTCCAAGAATCCGGCTAAGTGTGTATTAGGATCTTCATCTGCAGGCCATCGTACTGAACATACTATTGAACCATCTATATAACACTAGGCTTCAATTCAAAATTATTGGTAACTATTGGTGGTCTAACGATGCTTGACCCAGTTCCTTGGAGATTAGGTCTAGCAAAGTTAGACATGGTTTGCTCATTTTGGTTTGCCATGGTATCTAAATTTTTCGGATGATGCTCTCCATGGTTTACTGTTTCCTCTTCTGAAAGTCCTTTTGAAATGTCTGTGGTATTAATTTCCACGTCCCTTTGGTTAGTGTTATGAATAATTCGCTCTAGGTCAGGATGAAATGGTGCTAGCCCATAATTTCTGCCCCTGGTCATAGACTAACAGACAACAAAACAGAGATTAAGTGATATAATTATTCCACAAACTAATTTACAGTTATATGTTAATAAACAAAATCTGGTAGATTAATAAGGTTTAAGCTTTCAAAATATTGAAAAAGATCCCCGACAACGCTGCCAAAAACTTGATGATTATTTTTGTAACAAGTAATAACTTGATGCGGATTCATTCTACACTATAGTATAAACTATGTTGATGGGTATATGCTAGATTGATTTAACCTTCAGGCAAGTGCACCTATCTATCATAGTATAGGAGAAATCTACATCTCGTGTCATATTCCACAAGGTCCTTTCAAATACTCGTACTCACCCTCACTCTATTATCATACCTATAATTAAAACTGATTTTTAACCTAAATTAAACTAACTTTGACTACTTGGAAAAATAAACATTGGAAGATTAAAGATGATAAAAATCCGAAAGTCTTAGAGGATTCACATGAATATAACCACTCATTAATTCAATTCTATGTAATCAGGTAATAATAAGATTATCAAATTCGTGTATTGTAAGGGTTAAACATTTATCGAATTCTCTCTCGAGCAATTCAAAATCTAAACCTAAGTTAGTAAATTTTCTCTCAAACAATTTACAACCCTCAAATTTGAATTAAAGTAAATACCCTATCTAATACATAAATTCATGAAACCTTATCTCTAAAATACCATGAATCCATTTATCCGTATTACAATTATCCAATCGACATATCTCTCGATCATGCAAATTGAAATGTAAAGAGAAATATCACCTAAATATGAACATATAAACATCATCTCAACTTCCAAATTTCTCAATCTAAAAAGTTTGAATTCATGTAAAGCAAATAACGAATTCATAACTACGGTAATTCTCTTTGTTTGAAGATCTACATAAGAATAAAATAACACCAATTTGATGAAAATAATACGATACATGATTACCAAATTGCTCAAATTAAAGTTTCATGCGAAATAAAAGATAAATAAAGTTAGATCACCAAGAAAAAGGAAAGATTAAGAGTGATACATGAAAAATTAAACACATACAAAAATCTCCTTCAATTCCTCCTTCTCCTGGGTGGTCCACTTTGTGCTCCAGAAGTTATCTAATGAAAATGATCCAAAAGTCCTCAAATTTTTCTACAGGTTTTTTATAGTCTCCTAGCAAACAGGGTCGGACACGGGTTCCAACACGGCCATGTTACAGGCTGTGTTGACGGTTCAAGGGCGGTTCCACACGAACAGGTGTGTCTGGTAGTGGGCCGTGTCAGATGACACGGGTAAGGACACGATCGTGTTGTTCTTCGTGTTCTTCACACACGGGTTGGTTGGCAGCCGAAGTTGGATTTATGCTGAAAAAGACACGGGTTGGAACACGGGCGTGTTCCCACCCGTGTGGTGCTCTGTCGTTTTCCTTCCATTTCTTCTGTTCCATCCCGGTTAGGACACGGGTAGGGAACACGGGCGTGTGCCTACCCATGTGTGCTCCATTCTTGTCTTGTTATCAGCCATGTCAAATCCATGAACTCCTCTGTTTGCTCCAATACTTCTAGCTCCACTTGTTAGTAATACCTGCATTAGAAAAATAAAGGAATAAATAGACACCTTAATACATGAAATAATAAAGACTCCTAATCTGTGCTCTTCTACTCATGATAAAGCAAATTCTTAACACTTTTCATGAAATTACAGCATAGGGAGGTAGAAAATAGTGTACATGATTACAATTATGATAATAAAAAGCCTATCATAATTGTACTCATCATTGCCTAAGCAAATACCTAATCTCATCCATTATAGGAGAATGAACTAGTTTCCTAACATTCGACATGGATCCGTAAGAATTTAATCGCGAAACGTTAACGTCATTGCCAATTTCTAGTGGTGATGGGACAGAAAATTCTACTCGAATCTGGTGCACATGCACTGAAATAATGACTCTGATCCTATGAAATTGTAACAGATTAAATTGTTCCCGCTAAACAACTAAGACAATAAATATATTTTTTTGGATTGTCTTGCTGAAAATAAATAGGAGATTATTAAATTTTTTTTATTAATTTTTTTTGCAAGAAAATAAAAATTTTAGGATGCTTTTTGCGAACCCAAAAAAGGAATTATTTTTATTATTTTGGCAATGAATCGTGCAAATGCGGGTCGACGTACTAATAAAAGGGGGAGGGTGCGAATTATAAAATTGACGTGAACCTCCCTCTGATACCAAATTGATGCAGGCCAATGGGTTCGACAGATTAAACTACGCGCTCTTGTGTTCAACAATTAAATTAGATTCGTAGCGTGCGGGATATCTCTAAAATTCTATCGATAATTCAACAAATTTATCAACACGCATGCAAAGGGACGCTAGCCCTTTTATAGTTTGAACAATGACTATTTGCCAATGTTCGCTCAAGAGAATAGGCCCTACCCGATCCGGACAATTAGTAATTCAAATTAAAATTATCCATAAAGCATTCACAAAACCAACACTAGAGTATCCAGACTAAAATAGCGAGTTAAAAGAAGTCCAAAATCGATCCCAAATTAACTTAAAACGAGGGTGGCCAAACCACTTGAACTCAAGAAGAAATCAAGGTTAAGGAAACGGATTTCCTCTAACGCTCATGAGTTATACCCTATTCAAGTTATACGAAATTATTGGGACTAATAAATGCTTAAAAATCAGATTTTAATTAAGGCACAAATTTAAATATAAATCAGGACAAATTACTAGCCTTCTAATCCATCAAACTCTCACAAGTATTTTAGAAGAATTCACACAAGTGATGTTTAGAAATTAGTTACCCAAATCCCAAGAAAATCCATCCACAAGATGAGTGGAGGAATTACTCACGACGGTGGTTGATTCTATTTCCATGCAAAATCCTTGAATCCGCACCGGGCGATAAAGACGCGTTCCATTTTACTTTCACAAACCATAGGGGAGGGGGAAACCTTGAATGACAATATATATGGAAAGAGAAGAGAGGAAAGGTGGTGGCCTATTCTTATCAAAGGGTGGAGGGTCAATGTTTTATTGTTGGGAGAGAGGAGGGTGTTCTGCTTTGTTGTTGGAGAGGAGGAAGGATAGTGGCCTGCTCGGGTATTGAGGTGGTGAAGAGGGTGGTCGGTTTTTGTTGGTGGAGAGGGAGAAGTGTGCCCGAAAGGTTGATGGAGGGGGCTCGGGATTGGGGTGGTGATGGAGGGGCTGGTCGGTTTTTGTGATGGGGAGAAGAAGGGCTGTTTTGGTGTAGAACTTATGGTGGGAGGAAGAGGAGGAGAGGTAGCCAAGATAGAGAGGGGGGTGGAGCTGGCCGGTGGCCAAGAGAAAGAGGGAGGAAGGAGGTGGCCGAATATTGCCAGGGGAGAGGGAGAATTATAAATAGAATTTAGGGTTTTCAATTTCATTCATAAATTACCAAATACTTCATAAGCATGGCCTTAAATAGCGTACACCACTCCATCTCCTCCATTCAAATATTAAATGACATATGATGGTTATAAGCACCCACCAACATGAAATAAAAAGGCACAATAATTTAATGCATGAAATAAAACACTATTGATGGTTTTAGGCACCCATCTTACATGAATTAAGAATACAATAAAGACATGCATGAAAATAAAAATGCTTAAATTAAAAATTGCTATTATATAATTATAAAATAAATATTTATAATTATATATTTTTATTTGATGGTGACGGCGGATGTCGAGCAAAACGTGTAGGGGCAGTGTCATTGGCGAAGAACGTTGTGGTATAATTTCCATCTTTGAGCTTGCGGCAACATTCGTCCCAATCAACGAACTCTCTATGTCGGGGATCAACGACCGCATCAGCAACGCCGCCATCATTCAGTGAGAGCGTTCATATCTTCATCCATAGCAGCTTTCCAATGAGGAATAATAAGAGCATCTTTGTAGGAAGCTGGAAAAACATTTGCGGATAGAGCCAGTGCAAAGCTCCTAAATAAAGGAGACAACTGCGCATAAGAAACCACATCATGAAGAGGATGTTGAGTGCATGACCGAACACCTTTTCGCAGATCAATCAAAAGATCAAGGTCAGTTCGATCTACAATATCAGTACCATCCGAAGAAGGGATAGCAGGCCCAAAAGGTGGTTGCAGCCGCTCAAGAGAAGAGTCAGAGACAGTAGGAGAATTAGAAATAGAAGGAGAAGGAATAAGAGCAGGCTCTGGAGGAGTTGTTGACACAAGAGGAGAAGGAGCAGAGTCATCAAAAGAGGGGAGATTAGAGGGAGAGGAAAAGTACGAAACATCCTCAAAGAAACTAACATATGCAAAAACATATTGTTTCCTAAGAATAGGATCAAAGCATTGGTACACTTTCTATGTCGGGAAATAGCCCGAAAAGATGAACTTAACAGAACGAGGAGAGAGTTTGTCATGACCAGAAGAAGGAGAGTGAACAAACGTTATGCATCTAAAGACACAAGGAGTCAAAGGGAACGGAGTCCCATCAGGATATAAGATAGAAAAGAGGGGTCTTGCCATCAAGAACCGAAGATGGAACTCGATTAATGAGAAAATAGGAGAGAAGAACAACATGAACCGAATAAGAATGGGGAACATGCATATGAGTGAGAAGGCTAAGAGTCACATCAAGAAGATGACGATTCTTATGTTCAGTAACGACATTCTAGTCAGAAGTGTAAGGATAAGTTGTTTGATTGACAATGTCGTGATTCAAATAGAATGACATGAACTGATGACTAAGATACTCCTTAGGATTATCCGTACGACGAATTTTGACCGGAGTATTAAATTGTGTGTGAATCTCATTCTAGAATGCAGAGAAAATAGAAAATATTTCAAAGCGATCATGTAACAAGTACAACCACGTACACCAAGAGTGATCATCAATAAAAGGAACAAAATACATGCTGCTTCGCCCAACATTTAGAAGGGGAGTCAGACCCCAAACATCCGAATGAACAAGATCAAAAGGACGAGAGGAACTACGTCCAGTTTTAGCTGGAAAAGGAGAGCGGTGATGTTTCTCATATTGACAAACCTCACAAGGAAGTGAAGAAACTTCTCAAGGTAAATCAGGGAAAAGCTGATAAAGAATACATAGAGGAGGATGCACAAGGAGAATATGCCATTGAAGTAAAGAAGAGGATGAGAAAGTAGAAGAAGTATCAAGGTAGAACAAGCCTCCACTCTCTATTCCAGTAGCAATCGACTCTTTGGAGTGATGGTCCTAAAAAACACAAGTGGAAGCAGCAAAAACAACTTCATAGTTCAACTATTTGCAAAGAATAGGTACAGAAAGAATATTGCACGAAAACCTAGGAACATAAAGAGTAGCATGAAGTGCAAGTGAATGAGTAACATGAACCGTGCCAGACCCATAAATAGGAGACTGAGATCCATCAGCAATGAGAACCGGAGGTAACCTAATACCCGTATCAAGAGATGATAAAAGACGAGAATTTCTAATCATAAGATTTGTGGCACAAGAATCAATGAGCCATCTTCCTGTAGAAACAAACTTAGCTGCAACAGAAGTAGGAAGATAAGAAGAAAGAGTGGCCATAGAGAAAAATAGAAAACCACAAGGTTTAATAAGAAAATCCACGCAAACAAAAACATGCAAACAACCCGACCAATAATAGGTCGCAAAAATAAGACGAGACCACACGGTTAAGGTGACAACAAACCAGCGGCAAGAACAGAGGTCACGACCAAAATGCAGAGTGCGCAGCGGAAAGAGAAGAAAGCTTGAACAACCAAGAAGCTGCGCAAACACAACAAGTCAAAAAGAAAAGATGCGGTTAGCAAGGAAAGCCGGACGAATAGAAAAAACTCGGAAGGAAGCAAGTTGCAAGCATAGCGAATAGCAAGGGAGGGAAGGGAAGGGAAAGAAACCAGACAAACTGGAAGAAACCGGACGAAGCCGGTAGAAGAGGCCGAACGGTTAAACAAACAAATTGTGATCGTTTTGAAGCAAATGATTGGTTCGCTCTGATACCCTGTGAACAATGGACAATGAGCTAAATAAACCACAAATTTTATTGCTCCAAAAAGATCAAGATTACATATGTATGCCCTCTTATATATAGAAAATGGGGGAGACGAGAGAATATAATAAGCGATGTGGGACTAAAAAATAAGTCGCACGGGCGGGGCAATTTGACAAAGTCAAACCGCCAGACTATACAAAATATACTCGGCATCCCCAGAACACTTTCAACAGCTGACACCAAGACTACATCTGCGGTAATCTCCAAACCACTGTGGCTACAACCAGCCTGCTGCTGCGGCTTTCTTCAAACATGCCACAGCTACATGTAGACCGCTACGGCTGGCACCCAGACCACTGCTGTGGATTTCTTCAGACTAGCTACGGCTACATGCAGACCGTTGCAGCTTGCAGCCAGACTACTGCTGCGGTTAATCACCAGACCACTATTGTAGCTCATTGCTAGAATACTGCTGAGGCAAACCGTCAGACCGCCAATGTTGCTCCTGACCAGACAGCTGAGACCGCCATCAAACCACTGAAACAAACCGACAGACCACTGATAGAAGAAGACTGCTGCGATTAGACATAAATCGCCCGGTCTCCTTATGATCCAACAAAATCCAAGAAGGAAGAGGAAAGTGAATCTGATGAGAATGATGAAGAAGATGAGGAGAGCTTGTTCGTTAAGAAGTTCAAAAGGTTTATGAGAAATCCTGAAAGAAGAAATTCTTTCAAAACGTTTTTCAACAAGAAGGAATCTGGATACAAGAAATGAAAAGCGAAAGCTGGTGCAGTGGATGATGAAGAGCGTCCACCACCTGAATGTTATCATTGTAGAAGAGTCAGACATATCGGGAGAAAATGTCGAAAATATCTGAAAGAGCTAAAAGAGAAGAGATGCAAGAAGAAGGACAAGAATAAAGTTCTTAAGGCTAAAACTTGGGATGACTTCACATCTGAGGAGTCGAGTGGATCGAGTTCAGAAGCTGACGAGGAGGCCAATATATGCTTGATGAGAAAGAGCATCTCACCATCTGATGACGAGTGTAGTGTCCAAAGTGACACTGAGGTAACTCCTCTAACTTATGATAAGTTATATTCTGAATTTTTAAAAACTTGTAAATATTTTGAAAAGAGTTTCAAAGATATTGATCTACTTAAATCTAAAAAAAAGTATTGCTAAAAGAAAATAAAAAACTAACCACTGAATTAAAAGTACTTGGGAAAGAGAAAGTGACTTGTCGAAAGGTCTGTCACCCTTTGACAAGTATACTAGAATTAGAAAAGGATTTTGCTAAGTCCAAATCTTTTGTTGATTCTCTTACAAAGAAAAAAGGACTTAGAAAGATCTATAATTTTTCTCAATCTCAACTATAAGGTGGTAAGAAAGCTTTAGCAAACCGTTGTGGTATTTTAGTCACTGAAAAAACCGCCTTGAAAGCCCGGGTTAGTTATTTTGAAATGGCTATAAAAAATTTACAGTAGTCCGAAAATCATTGAATATGATTTTGGCGAATCAATGCTTTGGTTCGGCAAAGTTTTGGCTTAGATACGCTTCTGGATGATATCGCCCGGTGATAGCCGCTATCATTGACAATACCAAAAAGTTCAAATATTTAATTTTTTGGATAAAAATAGTAAATCTGCTATCACCACCTCTTCCAGCAGGAATTCTCGTAATATTTTGAAAAATGCTTCAACCTCTTTTATCACGTGTGCCAAAGGTAATATGTTTGGTCACACCACTGACATTTATAGGAAAAAGGTCGTTATTTTGTTAAAAAGTTTGGGTACCTAAGGCTTCCACCTATTCTATTGGATAAACTACTTGGGTATCCAGATCTTTTCTCTCATCCTCTTTCTAGGTGTGTTGGCACGCTAAGGATAAGTAAGACGTGTGGTACTTTGATTCAGGATATTCAAAGCACACGACAGGCAACAAGTCAAAGTTCCTTATCCTAGAAATAATGAAAGGTGTAGTTACTTTTGGTGATAAAAGTAAAGGATGGAACTTTGGCATTAGAGTAGTAGGTAACGATTCTTTTACTATATAAAATGTTTTGTATGTGAAAGGTTTAAAACACAATTTGATTTTTCAAGTCAGTTGTGCGATATTGGTCTAAATGTTTTATTTGAATCTTCTACAAAGATTTGCAAAATTTTTGATTCCAAAACAAATGATGTTGTTCTTACTGCACCAAGCTGTCAAAATGTTTATATGATAAAATTTCATGATCTTTCACATTCTTCGTTAAAATGTTTTCTCCAAAAATGAGGAGTTAGATTTATGATATAGGCAACTTGGTCATTCTAGTGCCAAGTTAATTTACAATTGTCAAAAGATAAATTAATTAAAGGATTACCTATTTTAAGTGGAAATTTATCTTCTTTATGTTTGCCATGTCATAAAGGGAAATTTTCAAAGTCTTCGTTCAAAAGCAAAAATGTTATTTCTACTACTAGACCTTTATAATTGATTTACATGGATTTATTTGGTCCAATTACAAGACAAAGTGTAGGAGGTTGAAAATATACTTTTGTTTTGATTGGTGATTATTCACATTTTTGTAAAACTATTTTCTTAACTTCAAAATCCAATGCATTTTTAGAATTTACAAAATTATGTATACGTATTCAAAATGAACTTGACTTAAAAAAATGTACAACCCCATATTTGTTGGGTATGACCAAGATGCCCCAAGGACAAGGATTGACCTAGCTTTGGGCTAAAACTTGATCAGATAAGTGGGCGGGAAGGCTCCCCCCTAGACAGGCAAAAGAGCTTGCACCTCAGGTCAGCAGAAGTCCTTCAACTCTCGTCATTGAGTGATGTTTCTCCACTCAACGCCCCTTCAGTCTTTTGGTTCCGACCCTGGGTAGGCGGGAAGGCTCGCGCTTAGAGCAAGCAGGGTTCCCGCAGAGCTCAGCGGAAGAGCTTCCGCCAAATGGGACCTAGACTTGAAATTACCTGAATACCCCTGGGTCTGCATTTAGCTCCTCAAAACAACGGCATTTGACTATTAGCAGACTAGACCAGGGGCATTTTAGTAATTTTAGGGGCAGTAAAATTATGTTTTTTGCATACCAGAACTAAAAACCTATAAATAGACCCATAGAGTTCCTCAGAAGACAGGCTTTCATACTTCCACCAATTTCCTTCTGGTGCTTTCTAAGGAACTCTTCGCCCAGCAATTGGCTTTGGAGGGGAAGCACTCAGAGAACTTCCGGGTTAGAGGAGGGACCACCCAGCTGGGGATTTGGGTCAGTTCTAGAAACTTCATTCCTAGTCAGGGGTATAGTTTGGCAGAAGTAGGTGTTATCTACACCCCAAACTCCGAACTCTCGTTGACGCCATTTTTGGCTTGAACATTTCTAGTGTGGTGAGTGTGGACCGTAGCTGACACAGGAAAACCTCAAGTCAAGTCTCATGGTTGGGGATAAAGGAGAAGGAGCTGGCTCAAGAGTTTCTCCATCTTGAGGAAGTGGGGTGACGTTGGGGATGCTAAAAGACTTCAGGCGAGACATCCTCCAGGCCATCCACTTGCTCCCTGGAAATGCCCGGGGAAGGAGGTACTGGCAGAGTCTGCAGAAAGGGATGTCCCCAGGTGGGAGATGTTCCCTGGACAGACCAGTGCGGACAAGGCTAGCGAGCCAAAGTCGTGTGACGAGCCCTCTCGGCAGGCAGGGGGCGGGAGCCCCTTCAGTGAGCTCATCATCTAAGCTCTGATTCTGGAGGGGTTTAGGTATCCAGACATGACCTACTATATGGGGAGGGACGACCCCACGCAGCATGCGCAATGGTTTGAAGATGCCATTTCCATAAGGCTAATGGCGGATGTCTTCAAGTGTAGTCTCCTCGCCATCACTCTGAAGGAGAAGGCCGGGGACTGTTTCCACCAGTTGCCTGCGAGTTTGATCTACTACTTCCAGGATCTGCAACACGAGTTCTTGCTGAGGTTCTCATTATCCAAGAAGAGGAATAATGGAGAAGAGTGCTTGTTTGCTATCAAGCAGAGGTCGGAGGAGAAGTCGGGATGCTATGTTGATATGTTTCAGGAGGAGATTCTGCAGGTTCAAGAGATGCTAGGATACACAGTGATGCTTGCCTTCAATCTTGGGTTGAGGCCCAGTTTCTTTAGCATGGTGCTGAAGAAAGTTGCCCCCTCTCCTTCGAGGAGTCGATTGATAAGTCTTCATTTATAGTTATTTTTATATAGTTTTTATTTAATAAATAATAATAGTTTATTTAATTTATTTTAATATTTGTATTAAAATATTTTGTTTTCACATTTCAGGTCTATTTGGGCTGCAGATAATAAATTGGAGCATGTTAGGCCAATTAGAAGAACAAACAGAGAATTCCTTGAAAAATCCCTTTTAGATGCCCATGTCACGGGCATGACCTTCAGGTCACGGCCATGACATGTTGCCGTGTCCCATAAAGAAAAGCTCCAGAGTACATGCCATGTTAGATAAAAGTTACACGCCCGTATACATGGGCGTGACCTATTGGTCACGGGCGTGTACCATCGGCGTGACCCCAAGAACCAACATTGTCGAGCGAAGAATGTCAACCAGACACGTACACGCCCGTGACCCAAACGTCACGTGCATGACCCAGGGCGTGTCAGGTGTGTTTTCCAGCTAATAAATCAGCTATTCCTACCGTTGCTGCTAGATTTCCGTTGCAACTTGACACGCCCTAGGTCACGGGCATGTGCAGGGTGCGTGACGCCTCCATCAAGAGCATTTTATTCCCGCCATTTTCAGCTTCCCGCCATTTTCCAGTAACAGATCAGACAAGCCCTAGGTCACCGACATGACCTAGGGGCGTGACCCATCATTTGACAGATTTTGGTGGTTTCTTCTCCAATGTTCCTGGGCTTTCAAGACGACGGTTCCGAGCCTGACACACCCGAGGTTACGGGTGTCACCAAGGGCGTGACCGACCAGTAACTTTTCCTATAAATTCCAGATGAGTTCAGGAGCTGGGGAGGATCGAGGGAGCAAAATCTAGGAGTAGTTCAGTAGTTTAGTTTTCTGTTTTGATGCATTTACTTTCTGTACTTTTCAATTTCATAGTTAAGATTTCATTCTTGTACTTTTATTTCAAGCTTACTTTTGTTTATTTTTACATGTAGCCTCTTTTCATTACCACTTGATTTTGACAAGCTTTTGAATAAAATAAAGTTCTTCCTCCTTAGCAAAAGCGCTATTATTTCTTCACTTCAATCTATCTTTGATTTATTTATTTCTAACCTTAGTTCCATATCCTAGATTTACCAAGAGATTGTGGATATGAGTAGAACACTCAAAGGTAGAAATAGCCGCATGCACTCCTCGAGACAGGATGACACGGATCTTCCAGATTGGAGTCAAATCCATTAGCGGGGTTCACCGCATAAGGCAAGCTTAGGGGTTTCGACTGGCCGAGAGTTCTTTATCGATCAACCTAAGTTTAGTCAAGAGCGTATTCTCGAGAGAGGCGGTCTTGTAATTTAGGAACCTCCACGGTTGAAGTAGGATATTTAGAAATTTGCATTTATGAAAAGTTTTTATTCAAAGTAAGTCTAGATCAAGTGTTAATCTTAGTTCTTAGTTTTATTTATTTTCTATTGTTATTTACCGATAAAATAATATTAATTTGCGTGTGTAGGAGTACTCAACAGGCCCCAAGTCTAATACGACAATTTCCTATACTATATTTCGATAGGTACACTTGCCTATTTCGAGATTAAGGTTTTGATATATTTTTAAAATAATAAATTCTCCATCAAGTTTTTGACGACGTTGCCGGGAACATTTTTGTTGATATTTTGAAAGCAAAAATCGTATTACTTTTATCACCCAATTTCTCTATCTTCAATTCTCTTTTTCATTTTCTTTTTCAAATTCATTTCTATTAGGAAAAAGGGTTGTGTTTATTTTCTTTTATTAAAAAATGTTATCTAATTTGGCCGCCAAAATTACCAAGCTTCAAAATCAACTAGATATTTTGATAGCCCCAAAAGAGCGCCAAAGTGTTTGTTATTATTGTGGTGGTTCTCATCGAAGTGAGTATTGTTATCATTATAATTATTATTCAAATCTTTCTTATGAAAATAAAATTGAATATAATTATGAAAATAACTATTCTCACTTTTATGATAATTCTTTTTCCAATTTTCATGAAAATAATTTTTCCAATTCCTTTAATTTTCATGAAAATAATTTTTTGACTTTAAACGAGAATACTAATTTTGATTCAAATAATTTTACTTCTACCTCAAACATTGGTTTTCCTTGTTCGCAAGATCAACCAAAAGAATTCTCGAACAATGCGAGTAATTATTTAGATCCGAATTTTTGTACATTTTTTAGCACACCACAATCATTTTCTTCTAATTTTGGGTACTTTACGCAATTCATAGTTGATCCTCCTCAAAATTTAGAAGAAATTGTTTCTTGTTCTAATGATTCCTCACCCTCTTCAAATAATCCACCCAGTACAGAACATGAAACATAAAGGGGCCCCCTTGATGTCTTATTCGGAAGAGGAGGAAGAATTATTATATCAAGAATTTATTAAAGTTATGGGCACACCGGGCGAAATAGAAGAAAAACATGTTTCTTTTCCTATTTCTCCCGATTTTTATTCTCCTCATAAATTTTCAAACTCCACTTATTAATATATAGAAACTGAAATTCATGAAAATATTGTGCCGAGTACTTTTCTTTTTAATGAATTTTTAGATCACAATTTTATTTTAGAAATTAAACAACCTATCCCTAATCATACAACTTCGCAAGAACCTCCTCCTTGCGAAGATTTTTCTGATACGCTTATTCTTGATCTTTCTTTTACTAACAAATTTCTTGTAGCAGAGGATCCGTTGCAATTAAACTTCATCTACGATCCTTTTGTCGCTCCTCTACAAAAATTCAAATCACCTCATGTATTGATAGGTGATTTTAATTTACATATTCAAGACGACTACAAGAAGGAAAATCAAGCAATTATCGGATGAGTCGCTGGGCGAGCGACTTTGGCATCTTTGCCAAAGCGCGAATTAAGGGATTTGCCCCTTCACTTTTATTTTTATTTTCCCTTCTCTTAACACAAACCGTCTAGCTTCAAGACGAGAAAAAGAAAAGCGCTCTTAGGAGACACCCCTTGCTTATCTATTTGTTTTTATGAATTTGTTTTATAGATTTTCACAAATTGTTTTTCTTTCCCCCCTCCTACTTGACTTATAAACATTGGGGACAATGTTTATTTTTAAGTATGGGGGTAGATTCTTATTTATTATTTTTATTTTAAAATTCAAACAAAATCATTTGTTTTCAAAAAAATTTTAAACATTTAAAAAAATATAAAAATCTTTAAAAAAAAATTTAAAATTTTTTTTTCTTTTTATTATAGAAAAATAAAAAAAAGAAAAAATATAATAAACCCCCGCTTAAATTTTTGTGACTTTTTAGAAATTTATTTTGAGTTTATTTATAAAAATTCCTATAATTTTCGACTTTCTAATCCTTTATTTTATCATAGCTAGTTGAATTTAATTTTTTAGGCGATTTAATTTTAAGAAACATTTTATGAATTAAAATTGTTTAGAGTAAACTATTTAGCCTTTTTTCTCTTTTATTCTATTTAGTTTCAATTTTATAGTACTTAGATTAACAATTTTTAGATTTTAATTATCTTCACTTTATGCTCTATGATTCTTAGGAAATTTTAATTTACTATAGTTTCTCTCTCAATTATTTTAATTTAATCTAAATATTTGTTAAGCCTTTCACTTGTTTTTAAATTTTCTTGTTAGCTCATATGTCACGGGGATAAGAGGATAAAATTCAATATCCCCTGTTACACATATGTAATTTTTTTTATTTTTGGTTAAACCATATGTCATGGGAATCAAGTATTCCTTGATACACATATGCAACCCCCCCCCCAAAAAAAGGAGTAAGAGGATAAAATACATTGCTCACAAATAATTTTGTTTTTTTTTGAAGAGAACAAAAAATCAAAAAAAAAAAATTGTGTGGTGTGAGAGGATAAAATTCATCACCCCCAATCTAAGATCTCTTCAATTTCCTTATTCCCAAAAACCAATAGCCAATATTATTGCTTTAGAATTAAATTAAAATTCTAAGAGAGTATAAGTAGTAGTTTAAATTTTTATTTAAGTTTATTTTTTGTTAAAAAGTGTTAGTAATTTTAAATCTAAATTTGTTAGCTAAACTACTCAATTTTGAAGTCTAATTAATTTATATGAGAAACTTTTGCTAAATATATTTGTCCCTTCGCATTTTTTTTCATATTTTAGGACTTAATTTTAAATCTCTGAATTTTACTTTTAACTTTCTTTTGATTTAATAAATTTTTAGTTTAATTAAAAATTTATATTAAATTCTTATAAGTACTCTCATAGTTTTCCTCTAGAATAGCAAAATCTTAAGTATGAGGGTATTTGATAAGTCTTTATTTATAGTTATTTTTATATAGTTTTTATTTAATAAATAATAATAGTTTATTTAGTTTATTTTAATATTTATATTAAAATGTTTTGTTTTCTTATTTCAGGTCTATTTGGGCTGTAGATAACAAATTGGATCATGCTATGCAAATCAGAAGAACAAACAGAGAATTCCTTGAAAAATCCCTTTTACACGCCCATGTCACGGGCGAGACATTCAGGTCACGGGCGTGACATGTGGTCATGTTCCATAAAGGAAAGCTCCAGAGTACATGCCACATTGGATAAAAGTTACACGCCCCCAGACATGGGCGTGACCTAATGGTCACGGGCATGTACCATAGGCGTGGCCCCAAGAACCAACATCGTCGAGCGAAGAACGTCTACCAGACACATACATGCCCGTGACCCGAAGGTCACGGGCGTGACCCAGGGCGTGTTAGGTGCATTTTCCAGCCAATAAATCAGCCATTCCTGCCGTTGTAGCCAGATTTTCGTTGCATCTTGACACGCCCTAGGTCACGAGCGTGTCCAGGGTGAGTGATGCCTCCATCAAGAGCATTTTATTCCCGCCGTTTTTAGCTTCCTGCTATTTTCTAGTAACAGATCAAACACGCCCTAGGTCTCGTGCGTGACCTAGGGGCGTGACCCGTCATTTAACAGATTTTGGCGGTTTTGATGAGTTGTAAATATTCGTATTTTTATGTACATAAATTAAGTCATTTTAGTTTTTTTTTGTTATTTTTGTTTATTTTTCTTTAATTAATTGCCTCCTTGTTGTAATAATTCTCTAACTAAAGTTTATTTTTGTTTCCTACAGTTTCAAAGAAATTTGCCCAAAACTGCAAGTACACGCCCGTGTACTTTGGGTCACGCCCGTGGCCAGGGCGTGATACTTCATTCTCGTGAAATCAGTCCCAAATCTGAAGAAAAATGTGACACGCCCTAAGATACGCCCGTATCATTTGACACGCCCCGTGACCGAGACCCGTGTCACGCCATCAACGAATTCGCGCTCTACGATCGTCGACCGACCCGACACGCATAGCGCCACGCCCGTGACCTAGGGCGTGACTCCTCCACCTGGCCCGACAAGACAGCACGGCAACTTGTTTTGACACCACCCGTGCCCAGATCGACCTCCCCGACACGCCCACCGCCACGCCCGTGATCGAGGGCGTGGCATCCTCGTGTACAGCCGCAAGTCAACGCAGCCATCAAATCGCCGGATCACATCACGCACAGTACTTACATGCCCCCCCTACACGCCAGTGTCACCGGGCGTGTACTTCAAAAAATTTGCCTATAAATAGGCCCTTGTTGTATGGTGTTGGGGTTCACTTTTTTGAGCCAAATTTTAGTTTGTTTTGTGGGCTGCTCTTGTGGATTCTCTTACAATATAAGGAGATTTCTCCCCCTCCCTTTCATGTTTGTCTTTGCTATAACTTTAGCTTTGTAATAGTTTCATTATGATAGTAAAAATGTTTGATTTTCTCTCTCTACATGGCATGAAAATTCATTTGGGTGGCTTATCTCTTTCTCTTTTTATCCTTAAGTTTCTTCTTTGTTTTTCTCTTTATAAAATGTGTTTGTGTGATTTTCTAAGTGATGTCTTTAATTCATCTGGTTTTGTTTTGCTAATATGATAGAAGTTATAGTATTTTTCCTTGCAAAAATGTTGTTAGGATAGTTTCATTTTGATTTCTATCTTCTTCATGTTTTTGGTTTTATGTTTTTGTTCTTATGATTTGTAAAAGAGATTTTAAAAGTGATTTTGTTTTATTTACTTAGCTTTGTTTTAAGATTGTAAAATCTTTTTGTTCTTTTCACATTCTTTTCACTTTTTAATCACTTTTTTTAAATCCTAAGAATGAAAAAGTTGTAATTTTAATTTTTAAAGGACTTTAGTTTTTTGCTTGTTTTGAAAACCTTTTGTTCTTTTTATTTTTATTTGTTCTTTTTATGTGTTTTTGGTAAGCTTTGGGAGTAGGAATCTTGTAATTTTAATTTTTAAGCAACTTTGTTTTTTCTCTTTAATAATGTGTGTGAGTGTATGAGTTAGGTTTTCATTTCATTCTTTTAAATTCCATTTTGTGTGTGCGAGTGTATGAGAATTATTTTTTATTGCTTCCTTCAATTATGTAGATTGTGTGAGTTTATGAGATAATTTTTCATGCTTTATTTTATTGCTTTCCTCAAATTATGTAGAGTGCGTGTGTGTAGGAGATAATTTTATTGCTTTCTTTCAATTCAAGTAGAGTGTGTGCGTGTACGCATTTATTTTCGCCTACTCGTTAAGAGATAAATGACATTTCTTTATTTCCCGCCTACTCGTTAAGAGTTAAATGGCATGTATTTATTTCCCGCTTACTCGTTTGAGTAGGACTCGCTTTAATTTTTCACCTACTCACTTGAGTAGGAATTGTTTGTGTGAGTATTTCATTTAAGTAGAGTGTGTGTGTGCGCATTTTTACTTTCTGCAGTGTGTGTGCATTTTTACTTTCTGCAATGTGTGTGCGTTTTACTTTTGTCGAGTATGTATATGTTTTAATTTCAATATAGTGCGTGTGTGTGCATTTATTTTCTCCTACTCGTTTGAGTAGGACTCGCTTTCATTTCAGTCCTACTCATTTGAGTAGGACTTATCATTTTTAACTTTAATTTACCGCCTACTCATTTGAGTAGGACTTGTCATTTCAATTATGCAATTTTCTCTTTTTTATAACTTAGTTTTTTGTTTTTTTTCTTTATTATGAGTTTGGTTGAGTGCGTGTGTTTTTACCTTTTTAGTAGCTTTTCTATTTCTAATATTAGGTTATCTTATTCTTTTTTCTTATTTTTTTGGAAACCTTCAGCGCTTAGTTTAGAACAAAAGCCTAACCAAACTCAAAAGCCATCCCAATGCTCGATGAGTGGCTAATCGCTTTTAGCCCTCGGTATCGACAAGCATTGGGATATAAAATATTTTAAATAATTAAAGGTCTTATTTTTCAATTTAATTAAAAAACATAAGGTTTACCCCGGGTTAACGACGCGTAGAACCACATATCGATATGTGGGCTCTATTTCCGTTATCCATACGCTAGCTAGCCGAGAGGCCGTGCATATGGACTGATCACCCATGGGTAAAGAGAGTTCCGTACTAACTCTCGAGAGAGGAAGCGCGGTAACTCTATCGGGTTTGGTTCCCCACCCAATAGCGGGGTTCTTAGCGTATTGCGAGCATTAAGAGGAATCCTTCCTCGGAGAAGAGCCCGGTCGAATAACCTTAATGTTTAGGTGAGCGATATTCCTAGATATAGGTGAGCTCATTCTTTTTGAACCTCCATGGCCAAGTTTCCGCTTTAATTGAATTGAAACCTAAGATCTCTTCATTGACTTTATTCTTAATCTATTTCCAGCCCTTTTTTAGTTAAAATTGACAACTTAAATATTTCGGTAAAATAATAGTTCTTTCAGAGCAGAAGGGATAATCAACCTGTTCCTGGGAAATTTACAATCTGGATATTCTCCCGAATATCCTGTATTACTTGCTATAAGTGCACTTGCCTACAATTCGTCGCGCGAAATCCGAACCCGCCATGCTCCCCAGATAATTTAGAGTCGTTCTTCACGCGCATCAAGTTTTTGGCGCCGTTGCCGGGGAAATCGCCGAGTTGTTATTTTGAAATTCGAAGTCTATTACTTTTTCCTATATTTCTAAAAACTAAAAAAAAACATAAAAAACTTTACTTAAAAATCCAAAAAGGGTTAATTTTCTAGTTTATATTTTATGGTGTTTGACCCATGGACAACCTTCGGAGTCCGAACATTTGGATTTCGATCCTGAGATCAAACGCTCACTTGCGTGTATTCGGTCTCAACGCCGAAATCCCTCTTTGGATCCTGAAGAATCCGTCGGAGAACCCTCTACCATTGCTATGGACGACCCCACTCCGAACGCGGCCGTCGAACGTACAATGTCTTATTACGCCCGACTGAATTTGGACGATACTGGGTCCAGTATTGTTCACCTGACGGTGGCGAACAATAATTTTGAGATCAAATCGAGCGTTATCCAAATGATACAAAATGTCGTGCAGTTCGATGGATTGCCGGATGAGTTCCCGAATGTTCATTTGTCTAGTTTTTTGGAAATCTGTGATACCTTTAAGATCAATGGCGTCATTGATGACGCCATTCATTTGCGCCTTTTTACATTCTCCTTGAGATCCAAAGCTAAGGCATGGTTGAATTCCCTCCCACGAGGATGTATCACCACCTGGGCCGAGCTTGCCGAACGGTTCTTAACGAAGTATTTTCCGCCCGCCAAAACTGCAAAATTGCGGGCAGACATATCTTTGTGTGTGCAAAAGATACTGAGTTTCTAATAGAGACTTGTGAGCGGTTTAAAGAATTCCTCCGCAAGTGTCCGGACCACGCACTGCTTGTGTGGTTGCAGGTCCAAATCTTCTACAATGGGCTTAACTATCAGACACGTCAAATGATTGACGCGGCTGCCAGGGGAACTCTGAATAATAAGAACCCCGAGGCTGCCCAAGCTCATATAGAAGAGATGGCTATGAATGCCTACCAATGGAATGTCACACGGGGACATCCCAAGCAGGCAACCGGCCTCTTCTATGTGGATGCCACTGCCCACTTAGCCCTTCAAGTTGAAAGGCTGACGAAACAGGTGGCGGAGATGTCTGCTGCCTCCTCTACTCTGCCTTAGGCGATTCCCCCTAATGTCAGCACAGTCATTGAGTTTGTAGACTACGTGGGAAATGCTTGGCGACCTTCCTTCAACCCCAACAACAACCCTTATAGTAATAACTATAATCTAGGTTGGTGGAACCACCCAAACTTCTCATGGAGCAACGTGAATAATGCGCAGCGCCCGCCCATTTCTTATGAGGCCAAATTTCTTCCGCCTCCCCCTCTTCCAAAACCCTCCCCGATGGAGGAAAAGTTTTCTAAATACATAGCTTCCAACGAATCAAATAACCAGAACATCACCGGATCGCTAAAAAACATAGAACTCTAGGATGGACAGCTAGCCCGAATGATGTCCGAGCGCGCGCTCGTGGCACTGCCAGGAAACACGGAGCCCAATCCTCGGGAGAACATCAATGTTATAACCCTCCGTAGCGGAAAGGAGGTGATCGATCCAAAACAGATCGATCCGCAGGGTTCCTGAACTGCGCCTTCCCATCCTCGTTTCAGGAAAGCTTCTACCCCCCCTCTCTTTATTTTATTTGTACATTTTTTGTGTTCTGCATACAAACATTGCAACATTGGGGACAATGTTGGACTTAAGTATGAGGATGTTTTCTTTCTTTATTTTCTGCACTTCCACTCTCTGCACTTCACTTCTACTTTCTGTACTCCAAAAATTTAAAAAATATATATGAAAAATATATATAAACACTAAACAAAACAAAAATATTTTAAAATTAAAACTTCAAAAAAAAAATTGTTTTTCTTTCTTTTCCCTTTCTTTTTATCATAAAATTCCAAAAAATTTATAAAACCAAAATTTCAAAAACAAAATTATAAAACAAAAAGTTCCAAAAAAATTATAAAACCAAAATTTCAAAAAAAAAATTTCAAAAAAATATAAAACAAAAATTTCAAAAACATTTATAAAACAAAAATTTCAAAACAAAAAAAAATAATATATATAACAAAAAATTCAAAAAAAATTAGAAAACAAAAATTCCAAAAACTATTTAGTTTTATTTTGCACATAATTTTGTAAATACTTTATGCACATATCTTCTTATTTTGTAAATATTCTTTTCTCTCTTTCCCCTCTTCCTTTCTTTCCCTTCTTTGTAAATAAACCAAAACTTCAAAAAATTGAAAAAAGATAATAAGTCAAAAAATAGACTAAAACAAACCAAAACTTCAACAAAAAAGATAATAAATTAAAAATAAAAAATGATGAAAACCTTAAAAAATCCCTAAAGACATTTATGAAACAAATAAATCAAATATTCCATTCTTAACCCTTTTTGCTCTCAAAAATTTTTGTTGCGAGTATATTTATACGCGAATTTCATTAATTCTTTGTTTACTATCAGTTTATTATTTAGAGATTGATAGATTTAAATATCCGAGGTTAAGTTTTTAAGAATTCATTATGCTTTGTTCTTAAGATAGGGGACTTGTTTTTGGCACAACTTCTAATTTTCTAAAATAGAGGCATGTGTATTATGTTAGAAAAAACAACTATAGACTTCAATTATTTCTACTTCAAGCTTTTTAGAAACACATGAACGTTCAATTTATAATGGTTTCTCTCAAATTTATTTTTATTAAAATCTAGTTTTATTTTTGAAATAACCCATCCCCCATATTTTATCCTTAAAAGAACCTATGTCAATGAGAATAAGATTTCGTTCCATAAACATAGGCATCCAATATTTGAAAAGATTATATTTTACGGAGTAAGAGGATAAAATTCATTACTCATATACATATACATTGGGTTATATGAAGTTGTACAAAAAAATTTACTATTATATGTTATGGAAAATAAGACTTCGTTTTCCTAAACATTCATATTAAAAAAATTGTATTCGAGGTTTGGGAAAAAAATATACCTCCCCTCTTCCAAAGCCCTCTTCATAAACCACAAACAATCCCCTTAGCCATCTTCATGATTCTAGACTTAGTATAAAAATCTTTTTGAGAGCATAATTTTTAAATTTCATTATTTCCTTTAAACTCTTAAGCTAAGGTTCCTATAATTCCCATCTATTTTTGTTAGCTAACGATTATAATTTTTGCTTGCTATTTGGCTACTTCAAGAAATCTTTTTGGCCAAAAATTTTCCTCTATTTAAATCAATTTCATGATTTAGGACTTAACTCTTATACCCCTGATAATTACTTTGATCTCTCTTTTAATTAATTTAAGCGGTAGCTAGACTTACGATTTCTTATAATTCTTTATAAGTATATCTCCAACTTTTTCTCTGGAATAGCAAAAGCTTAAGTATGGGGGTATTTGATTAGTTGTAAATATTCATTTTTTATGTACATTAATTAAGTCATTTTAGTTTCTTTTTGTTATTTTTGTTTATTTTTCTTTAATAAATTGCCTCCTTGTTGTAAAAATTCTCTAACTTAACTTTATTTTTATTTCCTGCAATTTCACAGAAATCTGCCCAAAACTGTAAGTACACGGCCGTATACTTTGGGTCACGCCCGTGACCAGGGCGTGATATTTCAGTCCCGTGAAATCAGCCGCAGATCTGAAGAAAAAATGTGACATGCCCTAAGACACGCCCGTGTCATTTGACATGCCCCGTGACCGAGAACCGTGTCACGCCATCGATGAATTCGTGCTATACGATCGTCGACCGACCCGACACGCATAGCGCCATGCCCGTGACCTAGGGCGTGAATCCTCCACCTGGCCCGACAAGACAGCGCGGCAACTTGTTTTGACACCACCCGTGTCCAGATCGACCTCCACCACACGCCCACCGCCACGCCCGTGACCGAGGGCGTGACATCCTCGTGTACAGCCGCAAGTCAACGCAGCCATCAAATCACCGGATCACATCACGCACAGTACTTACACGCCCCCCCCCCCCCTCCCGACACGCCCGCGTCACCGGGCGTGTACTACAAAAATTTTGCCTTTAAATAGGTCCTTGCTGTATGGTGTTGGGGTTCACTTTTTTGAGCCAAATTGTAGCGTGTTTTGTGGGATTCCCTTGTGGATTATCTTGCAATGTAAGGAGATTTATCCCTCCTCCCTTTTATGTTTGTCTTTGCTTTAGCTTTAGCTTTTTAATAATTTCATTATGATAATAAAAATGTTTGATTTTCTCTCTCTACATGGCATGAAAATTCATTTGGGTGGCTTATCTCTTTCTCTTTTTATCGTTAAGTTTCATCTTTGTTTTTCTCTTTATAAAATGTGTGTGTGTGAGTTTGTAAGTGATGTCTTTAATTCATCTTGTTTTGTTTTGCTAATATGATAGAAGTTATAGTATTTTTCCTTGCAAAAATGTTGTTACGATTGCTTTATTTTGATTTATATCTTCTTCATGTTTTTGGTTTTATGTTTTTGTTCTTATGATTTGTAAAAGAGATTTTAAAAGAGATTTTGTTTTATTTACTTAGCTTTGTTTTAGGATTGTAAAACATTTTTGTTATTTTCACTTTTTAATCACTTTTATGAAATCCTAAGAATGAAAAAAATGTAATTTTAATTTGTAAAGGACTTTAGTTTTTTGCTTGTTTTGAAAAACTTTTGTTCTTTTTATTTTTATTTGTTCTTTTTATGTGTTTTTGGTAAGCTTTAGGAGTAGGAATCTTGTAATTTTAATTTTTAAGCAACTTTGTTTTTTCTCTTTAATAGTGTGTGTGAGTGTTTGAGATAGGTTTTCATTTCATTCTTTTAAATTCCATGTTGTGTGTGCAGGTGTATGAGAATAACTGTTTTTTGCTTTCTTCAATTATGTAGAGTGTGTGAGTTTATGAGATAATTTTTCATGCTTTATTTTATTGCTTTCCTCAAATTATGTAGAGTGCGTGTGTGTAGGAGATTATTTTATTGCTTTCTTTTAATTCATGTAGAGTGTGTGCGTGTGCACATTTATTTCTGCCTACTCGTTAAGAGATAAATGGCATGTCTTTATTTCCCGCCTACTCGTTAAGAGTTAAATGACATGTCTTTTTTTTCCGCCTTCTCGTTTGAGTAGAAATTGCTCTAATTTTTCACTTATTCACTTGAGCAGGACTTGTGTGTGTGTGTATTTCATTTAAGTAGAGTGTGTGTGTGCGCGTTTTTACTTTTTGCAGTGTCTGTGCATTTTTACTTTCTGTAATTTGTGTGCATTTTACTTTCTGTCGAGTATGTGTGTGTTTTAATTTCAATAGAGTGCGTGTGTGTGCATATATTTTCTCCTACTCGTTTGAGTAGTACTCGCTTTCATTTAAGTCCTACTCGTTTGAGTAGGACTTGTCATTTTCAGCTTTAATTTACCGCTGACTCGTTTGAGTAGGACTTGTCATTTCAATTATGCAATTTTCTCTTATTTATAACTTCGTTTTTGTTTCATTTTCTTTATTATGAGTTTGGTTGAGTGCGTGTGTTTTTACCTTTTTAGTAGCTTTTCTATTTCTAATATTCAGTTATCTTATTCTTTTTTCTTATTTTTTTTTGTAACCATTCAGCGCTTAGTTTAGAACTCACGCCTAACCAAACTCATAAGCCATCCCAATGCTCATCGATGAGTGGCTAATCTCTTTTAGCCCTCGGTATCGACGAGCAATGTCATATAAAATGTTTTAAATAACTAAAGGTCTTATTTTTCGATTTAATTAAAAAACTTAAGGTTTACCCCGGGTTAACGATGCGTAGAACCACATATCGATGTGTGGGCTCTATTTTCGTTATCCAAATGCTAGTTATCTGAAAGGCCATGCGTATGGACTGATCACCCCTGGGTAAAGAGAGTTCCGCACTAACCCTCGAGAGAGGAGGCGCGCTAACTCTACCGGATTGGGTTCCCCACCTAATAGTGGGGTTCTTAGCGTATTGCGAGCATTAAGAGGAATCCTTCGTCGGACGAGAGCCCAGTCGAATAGCCTTAATGTTTAGGTGAGTGATATTCCTAGAGATAGGTGAGCTCATTCTTTTGGAACCTCCACAGCCAAGTTTCCGCTTTGATTGAATTGAAACATAAGATCTCTAATTATTCAAATCTATTTTAATCCTATCATAATTCAATACCGAGTGTTATCTCTTCATCGACTTTATTCTTAATCTATTTCCAGCCCTTTTTTAGTTAAAATCGATAACTTAAATATTTCGGTAAAATAATAGTTCTTTCGGAGCAGTAGGGATAATCAACCCGTTCCTGGGAAATTTACGATCTGGAAAATCTCCCGAATATCCTGTATTACTTGTGATAGGTGCACTTGCATACAATTCACCGCGCGAAATCCGGACCCGCCGTGCTCCCCAGATAATTTAGAGTCGGGGTTCGCGTGCATCAGGTTTCTTCTCCAACGTTCTCGGGCTTTCAAGATGACAGTTTCGAGCCTGACATGCCCGAGGTCACGGGCGTGTCCAAGGGCATGACCGATTAACAACTTTTCCTATAAATTCCAGATGAGTTCAGGAGCTGGGGAGGATCGAGGGAGCCAAATCTAGGAGTAGTTCAGTAGTTTAGTTTTCTGTTTTGATGCATTTACTTTTTGTACTTTTCAATTTTGTAGTTAAGCTTTCATTCTTGTACTTTTATTTCAAGCTTTATTTTGTTTATCTTTACATGTAGCCTCTTTTCATCACCACATGATTTTGACAGCTTTTGAATAAAATAAAGTTCTTATTATGTAGCAAAAGTGCTATTATTTCTTCACTTCAATCTATCTTTGATTTATTTATTTCCGACCTTAGTTTCGTATCCTAGTTTTACCGAGAAGTTGTGGATACAAGTAGAACACTCAAAGGTAGAAGGGGCCGCATGCACTCCTCGAGAGAGGATGACACGGATCTTCCGGATTGGAGTCAAATCAAATAGCGGTGTTCACCGCATAAGGCAAGCCCAGCGGTTTCAACTGGCCGAGAGGTCTTAATCGATCAACCTAAGTTTTGTTGAGAGCATATTCTCGAGAGAGGCACTTTTGTAATTTAGTAACCTCCATGGTTGAAGTAGGATATTTAGAAATTTGCTTTTATGAAAAGTTTTTATTCAAAGTAATTCTATATCAAGTGTTAATCTTAGTTCTTAGTTTTATTAATTTTCTATTGTTTTTACCGTTAAAATAATATTAATTTGCATGAGTAGGAGTACTCAACAGGCCCCGAGTCTAATACGACAATTTCCTAGACTATATTTCGATAGGTACACTTGCCTATTTCGAGATTATAGTTTGGATATATTTTTAAAACTATAATTTCTCCATCACTGATGGAGAGGGTAATGAAGGAAATCGAGATCGAGGCGGCCAATCCGGTGTTAGTTGGCAGAGGATGATGTGAAAGAATCAGGAGCAGGGAGGTAGAGGGAGTTGAGAGAGGAGAGAAGAAGGGAGGAATCCCGAGGACAGGGGCAATATCAAGGTTGGGGGGCGTGTGAACCGAACAACAAGTTGGCCTGGAGGCCCCAGGAAGGTCACCCTCAGGGACAGGGTGGTTGTTTCCAAGAAAGGTACAACAATTGAGAGCAAAGGAGGTTCAACCAGCCGGCCCGGAGGCAGGGACAGAGGGCACCCTCGCACCACAGTAGGAAGCTATGGAGATAGTGAGAGGAAGAGGATGAAGGAGAGGAGCTCGAGGAAGAGCGAGGAGGAGATAAGTCATGATGGCATTGCCCTTCTATGACTTCCACCAGGAAGTGGGTCATGCAACGACCACCTGCCTGGAGTTTTTGGATGTGAGAGCATCTAGGGGGGAAGTCCAGCAATAGCCGCCCAAGAGGATTTAAGAAGTTTTGTAAGGAGGAGGAGAGGATAGATGCGAGGACCAGGAGGAGTTGGGTGCCCCAGGAGGGATCAGTGTGATCCGTGGGGGAGTTGGGATCAAAGCCACTCGTAAGGTGAGCTTCCAAACCATGTACCGAAGGAGGGTCACCTCAACCTCCCAGACCTCCCCCCCCCCCCACAGGAAGAAAAAATCACTTTCTCTGCAAAGGACATGCCCGACTACAAAGACCCGTTATGTGACGCAATGGTGATCAATGCGGCGGTAGAGAATTTCACATTCACCAGGATTCTGGTAGACTATGAGAGCTCTGTGAATGTGATCTTCAAGAAAGTATTTGACGAGATTAAGGTGGAGGCTCGGAGGGTTCTAGCCTCGGATGGACCGTTGTTTGCGTTCTCGAGGGAGCGGAAGGAAGTAGATGGTGGGGTCGGGCTGCATGTGACGTTCGGGGGGGGGGGGGGGGGGGTATCATGGATCTATCGGTTCGTCATCGTTGATGCTCTGAGCTGCTATAATGCAATCTTTGGGAGGCCTCTCATCAGCTCCTTTCGTTGCATCCCCTCCTCATTTCACCAGTGCCTTATGTTCAGTAGTGGAGTACAAGTCAGGATCAGGGGGGATACATAGGTGGCAAGGCGGTGTTATGTGACTGCCGTCAACACCATTTCCTCGATGACGGAGGCGGAGGAGCTGGAGAAGTAGATGGCGATGGAGGAGGAAGCTGTGAAGGAGGGAGAGATCGGCCAAGGTGAGGCTGGAAAGAAGACTGAAGTGGAGGTTGTGGAGAAAGGAGTAGTGAGCCTAGGTGAGGTTGGAGAGAAGGCTTTCAGGGAGCAAGTGGCAGAGGGAGAAGATGGGGGTGAGACCCAGAGGGGGGAGGAAGTGGAGTTGTCTGGGGAAGCCTTGTTGGAGGCGATGGAGGTTGAGAGGTTAGAAGGTTAGGAAGAGATGGGAGAAGAGGAGGAGAGGCCGGCAGAGAACAATCCCGGTTGGAGACGGCAGAGGAAGTCGTGGAGATGTAGGTCATCAGCAAGGCAAGGAAGACAGAGTGGGTAAGGGTCAGCGGAGGCTTGTGCACAGAAGACCAGGCAAGGATGCGGGAGTGCATACAAAAGAACATTGATGTCTTTTCTTGGAGCGCGGTTGACATGTCGGGCATCGACGCAGATGTCGCTTTCCACTGTCTGAACCTGGACCCCAAGATGCGCCCCATCCGTCAAAAGATGAGGACCATCATAACCAAGATGGAGGAGCCCATCCGCAAGGAGGTCAAGAAGCTTCTCGATGCATGTTTCATCTCAGAGATCCGGTGTCCAGGCTGGGTCTCCAATATGGTAATGGTAAAAAATGGGGATGGGTGGTGGAGCATGTGTGTAGACTTTTCTTTATTAAATAAATCGTGTCCTAAGGATTGCTACCCCTACCTCGGATCGGCGCACTGGTTGATTCAGCCGACGGTTTTTCTATTATGTATTTTTTGGATGCTTTTTTAGGTTATCACAAGATCCTCTTGCATCCCCTCGACGTCAAAGATGTCTCCTTCATCACGAGGGAGGGATGCTTCAGCTATAAAATGATGCCCTTCAGGCTAAAGAACGCGGGGGCTACATACTAGCAAATGATGGATCATTTGTTTAAAAATCAGAGGGGTAGGAACTTGGAGGTCTACATTGATGATCTCATGGTGAAGAGTGGGGATGTGGGTTCACACCTACTTGACATAGATTAGACATTCTCAACATTGCGAAAGTTGAAGATGAGGCTGAATCCCCAGAAGTGTGTCTATGGGGCAAGCCGAGGCAAGTTTCTCGGGAACCTTCTGACCTCGGTGGGGCTAGAGCCTAACCCAGATAAGGTGAATACCATCATGGAATTAGAATCACCTCGCAATGCTAAGGTGTTCCCGCACTTGACTATTAAGCTGGCCGCGTTGAGTCGGTTTATCTGTCGTGCGGGGGAGAAGTGCTCACCTTTCTTCAAAATGATTCGAGGGAACAAAAAGTTTGAGTGGATGGAGGAATGTGAGAAGGCTTTTTGGGCCTTGAAGGCATAAATATCCCAAGCGCCGCTCCTATAGAGCCTGAAGGAGGGAGAGGACCTAGCCTTGTACCTTGAGGTTGTAAGACCCCCCTCCCGGATCCCAAAACACAGCACGAAGGGGGTATTATGACCAGAGTAGCCGTCTTGCGGTAGCATTAGCACACAAGCTAACTTGTACCACAAGACGCCTGATTCTCGGGCTACAACTAATATCAATATATATATATATATATATACCAACCCTACCAAATATAACAAAAGAGAAGTCAAATTCACACCAAGTATAAGAGTCTAAAGTACATACAAATAGAGAAACTAAAACATGCTTCTACAATATATCAGAGTACTGCTAATAAATGCCCAAAAGGCTACATAAGAGTTGCTCAACACTCACATCAGTAACTGACGGTAGCGACGGTACCATCCCTTCAGGCCCTGTTGTCCTGGCCTGGCTGTCTTTCTGCAAAGTCTGTGGCTGCTCTACCTGCGGGGAGACCTCCTAAAAAGGAAGACGTAGCAACCGTTAGTCGAAAAGACTAAGTAGCTTAACATCTGCTCCCCCGGCGACTCCTCCGCACCGGGCGGAGAAAAGAGCAAGTGTACAAAGTATAATAAAAAGTATAAGTTGGTACAAGCAAGTGGTAATGGTACAATAAGATTAACAATAATTTATCTAGAAGTTCTATAAGAGTTATATCAATTATCAAGAGCAAGTAACGACAGCAGGAAAGTAACTTAACTTATAAGGATGCCCATATAAGCTTATAAGTTAAGGATCGGTTTACATAAAGTAACTCATCGTATAAGAGTGCCCATACAAACTTATACGATGAGGATCTTGTTGTGCAATGTTATGAAATGGTATGTATGCTATGCAATGACTCACCCATGATCACACACATGCAACAGCTATGCCGACATAGACTACTAGTTCCCACTATTCGAGCAGGTAGCTAACCTCTCAGGCATCAACCGTCGTGGCCAAGCGGTGATAGTAGAGCGGGCATCTCTACTACTAGGTAGGTATCCACACTACATCACCTAGTCCTCCGTACGCCTCAATGCTAAGAACACAATAGCGGAGCCCATGCGTACTATGGCCCAGCGGGGGTCTCGGGTAGATGTGCACCGAGAACACAGCCCCAAACTGACCTTGTGTGACCCGGAAGGGGGCCTCGGAAGAAAGCACGAGGACACAGCCCAACCGTTCACTTTGCACGGAAGGGGCCCCAGGACGTGAACACCACGGACACAGCCCAACCGCCCAAATTCTAACTGTCAACTCTCGTCGGTGTGACGATCGGCGAGCTCATAGACTTGCCACACCATCCTTAACCCAGGATTACAACACCGCGTGTCGACTCACACCACATGCAAATTCCACATCGCCGTGGCATGGAAGGGGCCTCAGAAGTAAGCATGAGGACACAACCCAACCATCCACTCGGTACGGATGGAGCCCCAGGACATGAACACCGAGGACCAAGCCCAACCGTCTGTCTATACCTCATCTCAACACTAACCCAACTAGTAACGGTCAACACCGCACTTACATCCTTCCACAATACTACCCGTAGGGAGACTACGCTCTAAGTATTGGACTATTAAATTTCATTCCAACCATCAAACATACTCATGGATATAGTTTATCCTTCTATATGTCATTCCAAATGATTTCAACATAATATAACATAATGCGCATATATAATAGTCTACCAATTTCTAACAAGTCTTTTTGTTTAAGTAAGCTTGCTTCATAATTTAGTTATATGAAATCCAATTAGTAATCTTCATCATTCATAACATTCTGATGGTTAACATAAAATAGTTCACCAAAATCTCGAGTTAAATTGCAACATCGATTCCACCGAATCCAAATCCATATTATATAAAAATCCAGAATTTAAGTGCAGAATAAATCTGGACAGCAAATTCAATCGGAGATTCCTGAAGCTACATGAATCCTGTGAAGACGTGTAATTAATTGATGGAAATGTCTTTCCATGGGATACAAACTTTATGTTCAGACCACAACCCAGATTCAATAGTATCATACTTGAAATCAGCCTTGAAGCCCGCTGCGTACAGAACACAATTTCTGCATGCAGGATTTATCGGATGTCATATTTGTTCAGACTTTCCCATGGCTACATACTTCACTTGAAGTCGGGCAACCACTCGTTGGAAAGCTCGTTTCGAGGACCTCAACTTTTGTGTTTAGTCGACAGCCCAGATCTAGACATATGACATCTGAAAATGGCCAAGAATATTGCTACGCGCAAAACACAGATTCTGCACGCATCTTAAAGAGGAATGAACGGCATCGGTTCATCTTCCTCCTCAAGTAGGTCTTGCAAAATCACACCAGAAGTTCCTCCTCCCTTATTCACCGTCATGAGGCCATGATTCTTCACGAAACCATCCCCCATCTTCACATAGAAGGTTGGAGAGGTTGAAGACACATCTAGCCTTAGAGCGCAAGCCCTAGAACGACCTCTTCCTAGAGAAATCACCATCTCACTAGTCTAGACTCTTTTGAGTCGACTTTTCACCTAGATATCTACAGATCTAGCACCAAGGGAAAGGGGAGGAAGCTCACCTCATTTCCGGCGTTTCAACCATTTCTGGCCGTGGATCGTGTAACTCTTCTCGGCGGCATCTTCTCCTTCACGGCGACGGCGGAACTTCTCCTCCAAGACTTGCTCCTGTAGTTTTCCCTCTCTACAGAAGTTTCTCTCAGGAAAAATGGCTGGAATGAGGAGTGAAAATGGCTAGGTTTTTCGCAACCCTTATATATGAAAAGTGACACGGGTAGGGACACGCCCGTGTCCTTACCCGTGTCCTGCTTGGGCGAAGTGTCAACGACAGTTTCAGTGTCAGTTCAATACTCGACACGGGTAGGGACACTCCCGTGTCCCGACCCGTGTCCCGACCCGTGTCCACATGAAACGGTCGTGTTCCCTGTCCATGTCCTTCTCTGAATACATTTCGAAGAACTCAACTCGACACATTGACACACAGGTAGGGACACGCCCGTGTCTCTACCCGTGTCATATATTTCGTCGATCTTGACACACTTCGTCGATCTCGACACGCTCTATTGAGTTCAACTCGACACACACATGGGTAGGGACATGCCCATGTCTCTACCCGTATCATACACTTAGTCGATCTCGACACACCTCGTCGATCTCGACACACCTCGTCGAGTTCAACTCGGCACAACGACACATGGGTAGGGACATGTCCGTGTCTCTACCCGTGTCATACATTTCGTCGATCACGACACACTTCGTCGATCTCGACACGCTCTGTCGAGTTCCACTCGACACACACACGGGTAGGTACATGCCCGTGTCGCTACCCGTGTCATACACTTCGTCAATTTCGCACACCTCGTCGATCTCGACACACCTCGTCAATCTCGACACAGACACACGGGTAGGGACGCGCCCGTGTCTCTACCCGTGTCACTTCACACAGGTAGTTACAGGCCCGTGTCACTACCCGTGTCCTTCTCTGGACATGCTCGAGTCATCGACTCGAGAGCTGGCCACACCCACACGGGTAGGGACACGCCCGTGTCTCTACCCGTGTCCCATGCTTGACTGATTTCTCCTCCTTTTCACATGTGCTGCCCAGTTGTCAGCACTCCCCCTGAACCCAAGTCAGCTCTCCTGACTCAAAAACACGCACGAGTGGCCTAATGCGATTCAGGACGTTACAAATCATATAAACAAAATAAAAGATTTTGTCCCCGAAATCAGGCTTAGGTTATGGGGAGAAAAGCATAACAGAAAATATAATATGCTTTTAAATAAAATTACCTTGAGCAAACAACTCCGGATACCATTTTTGCATCAAATCCATCGACTCCCACGTATATTCCTCCTTCCCATGATTAGACCATAGCACCTTCACCAAGGGAACACTTTTGCGGCGCAACATTCTTATCTCGTTATCTACGATCCGCACTGGCTCTAGTCGCACAGACCTATCAGACGCTACAACACCATCAGTTGTGGGCATGTATTGATCGGGCTGCAACTGCGCCTTCCGGAGCGACGACACATGAAACACGTCGTGGAGGTCCTCTAGCTCGGACGGTAACTCCAACCGATAGGCCAACGGTCCAATCCTTTACAATATAGTATAAGGCCCAACATACCTTGGGCTGAGCCTTTTCACACCACGGACACGTGACACTCCATGCATCGATCGGATTTTCAGGAACACCTTATCACCCACTCGAAACTCCACCATCCGGTGCCTTACATTATAATACTTCGCCTGCCGACTTTGAGCCTCCAACATGCGATCCTATATCAGTCTAGCCGCCGTATCGGTATCATCAATATATTCAACACCCAAAGCCTTCGGGTTTTCATCTTGCACCCAAGACAAGGGGGTTCTACACCTCCTTCCATAAAGTGCTTCATGAGGAGCCATGCCGATGCTAGCCTGGTGGCTATTATTGTAGGAGAATTCTACCAACGGTAAGAGACTTTCCCACGGCTCTCCTTTATCCACCACACATAATCTCAACAAATCTTCCAATGTCCGAATGGTCCTTTCAGATTGCCCGTCCGTTTGGGGATGAAACGTGGTGCTAAAGGTAAGGCGCGAACCCAAATACGCCTGAACTACTTTCCACTCCTTGGAGGTAAAGCAACCATCACAGTCAGACACGATCATCTTTGGTACGCCATGATACCGTACAAATTGCTCCACAAAAAGGCATACTAAGACATCCACATGAGTTTCTTTCTTCATAGGGATAAACCGGACTACTTTCGTCAGGAGATCAACTATCACCCACACCGAATCATTCCCGGAGCATGAGCAAGGTAACTCATGGACGAAGTCCATGGAGACATCATCAATCTTCCACTCGGGGATGGGCAACTATTGTAGCAAACCATAGGTACTCTTGCATTCCGCATTCACCCTTTGACAAGCTTCGCAGTGTGTAACAAAATATCTGACATCTTTCTTCATTCCCGGCCAACACATGGTCTTCTGCAAACCAGCGTACATCTTAGCAATACCCGGGTGCACTGAATATTGAGAGCAATGAGCCTCTCTCAAGATATCCTCCCGGATTTTACCGCCCTTGGGAATGTAGAGCCGGCCACGAAAATAAACGAGGCCGTCTTTTAGCGTATACTCATCCGTAGTCCCATCTTCGATTGACCTAATTGCTGGGGCCAGAGCCGCATACATTCCTTTCTCCACTCTAATTCGGTCCCGGATATCACAAACTATGCTCATGCTTGCCAAGTACTCCATATAATCTGCCGAAGGAGCCTTAAATATCAATGTAATATCCATCTCCTCAATCATCCGAGCCAACTCCATAGTCATCAACTGAGACTCTGGGCTAGAACCTGGTACCTTTCTACTTAACGTATCGGCCACCGAGTTCGCCTTTCCGGGGTGGTAGTTCATGGTGAACTCATAGTCACATAGAAATTCTAACCACCGCCGTTGTCTCAAGTTCAACCCCTTCTGAGTATGAACGTACTTCAAGTTTTTGTGGTCTGAAAAGATCTCGCAGTGGACGCCTTATAGATAATGCATCCAAACCTTCAAGGCGAACACCACTGCCGCCAGCTCCAAATCGTGAACCGGTTAATTGATTTCATGCTTCTTCAGTTGTCTTGAAGCATAAGCAATCACGTGCTCGTGCTCCATCAATACCGCTCCCATCCCTTGATATGATGCGTCAGTTTAAACTTGAAATCCTTCCTTCCCATATGGATGTGCAAGGATGGGGGCGGAGGTAAGTCTATTCTTTAGCTCCTGGAACGCCGCTTCACATTGGGGTGTCCACTCAAATGGCACACCGTTCTTCGTCCAAGAAGTAAGAGGAAGGGAAATCTTGGAGAACCCTTTCACGAACATGCGGTAATACCCGGTAAGTCCAAGGAAGCTCTGCACATCGGCCGCCGACCTCAAGGGAGACCACTCCTTCACGGCACACACCTTGGCCGGATCCACCGCCAGCCCAGCTCCACTAATCACGTGACCCAAGAAAGCAACCTCCTTGAGCCAGAATTCGCACTTGCTGAACTTGGCAAACAAGGCATGCTCCTTCAATTTCTTCAATACCAAAGTCAGGTGCTCGATATGCTCTTCCTCCGTGTTTGAGTAGACTAAGATGTCGTCGATGAAAACAATGACGAAGATGTCCAAATATGGTTCAAATACCTTGTTCATCAGGCTCATGAAAGCCGAAGGGGCATTTGTGAGCCCAAACGACATTACAATGAACTCGTACAACCCATATCTTGAACTAAAGGCCGTTTTTTGGATGTCCCCTTCTTGTATTCTCAACTGATAATACCCTGAGCGCAAGTCCAGCTTAGAAAACCAATGCGCTCCCATTAGTTTATCGAACAACTCGTTCATCCGAGGTAGTGTATAAGTGTTCCGCAGCGTCAGCTGATTGAGTTCCCGATAGTCTATGCACAAACGCAGGGTTCCATCCTTCTTCTTCACAAACAATACAGGGTCTCCCCAGGGTGACGAACTGGGGCGAACGAACCCTGACTCCACCAGTTCTTGCAGTTGAACTCTAAACTCCACGAGTTCCTTCGGGGCCATTCGGTAATGGGCCTTGGATACAGGCTTGGCACCCGGTACTAGATTAATTTGAAAATCAACTTCTCTATGCGGGGGTAATCCTGGCAGTTTCTCAGGAAATACCTCGGGGAAATCCCGCACTACTTGTACATCTTTCATATCCAACGCCATCTCCTTCAACTAAAAACAGATCATGAAGACTTCATCCCCCTTTATATGGGATTTTACTCCCTTAACTGAAGATAACAACATACGAGGTGCGAACCTAATAACTTGGAAGATGACGTCGGTGTCTCCATGTCTCAAGTAGATTCGTTTCTCTGCACAGTCAATCCTCGCAAAGTGCCAGTCCAACCATGCCATGCCCAAAATGATGTCAAACTCCAGCATTCTCAAGACTGTGGTAGGCGTATCAAAGGCCTTTCCCTCAATAAGTATCTCGAATTTGCACTTGGCGGTTGCGATCATCTCAGAACCGTCCGGGAGGAGTACTCGTCGAGCTATACCAGTAAAGTATTGTACATCTTCCATGTCTTTAATGAAGTCCTCAGACACAAAAGAGTGTGAGGCATCGGTATTGAACTGCATATAGGCCGGTTTCTCACTAACCATTATGCCTAAGTATCAGAATTGTGAAGGCTCAAGCCAGATTCCTAGAACAACTTAGGCAGACTAAGGACGAATGCTTAATTTCTTCCTCGTAGTCCTCGTCCTGGAGTTGGGTCATGCTTCAATTACTCCTTCAGCGAGTCTCTTAACTCTTGTCTGCTATAAACAAAAGTGGTTGCCCTAGGGAAACTGCCATGTCTATTATCTCCGCCAGATTCAAAATCCGCTATAAACAAAAGTGCTTGCCCTAGGGGATCTCGCAAGACTTTATACAATAGGTTTACATACCTAGGGTCGTCCAAACTTTATGAGATCAACGTATAAAGGTACGTACCTAAGGTCAGGTTGGCTAATCATAGTGTCAAAGTTGGACATTCTTAGTGTGAATTACATATGGGCACACCACTGCTTCCGCTAAGTCAGTTTGTCCGGAAACTGACTAATCGAACAGGGGTGGTACCATTGTTGAATGACTTCTTTAGTTGAGGAACGTGGCAAACTGATACCATTTGTAAGACCCCCTCCCGGATCCCAAAACACGGCACGAAGGGGGTCTTATGCCCAGAGCATCCGTCTTGTGGTAGCATTAGCACACGGGCTAACCTATACCACAAGACGCCTATTCTATCGGGTACAACCAATATCAATATATATATATGCCAACCCAACCAAATATAACAAGAGAGAAGTCAAATCCACACCAAGTATAAGAGTCCAAAGTACATCCAAATAGAGAAGCCAAATCATGCTTCTATAATATATCACCGTACAACTAATAAGCGCCCAAAAGTCTACATCAGAGTCGCTCAACACTCACATCAGTAACTGACGGTAGCGACGGTACCGTACCTTCAGGCCCTGTCGTCCTGGCCTGGCTGTGCTGCTGCAAACTCTGTCGCTGCTCTACCTGCAGGGAGACATCCTAAAAAGGAAGACGTAGCAACCGTTAGTCGAAAAGACTAAGTGGCTTCACATCCGCTCCCCCGGCGACTCCTCAGCACCGGGCGGAGGAAAGAGCAAGGGTACGAAGTATAATAAACATTATAAGCAGGTACAAGCAGGTGGTATTGGTATAATAAGATTAACAACAATTTATCTAGCAGTTCTACAAGAGTTATATCAATCATCAAGAGCAAGTAACTACAACAAGAAAGTAACTTAACTTATAAGGATGCCCATACAAGCTTATAAGTTAAGGATCGGTTTACATTAAGTAACTCATTGTATAGGAGTGTCGATACAAACTTATACGATGAGGATCTTGTTGTGCAATGTTATGAAATGGTATGTATGCTACGCAATGACTCACCCATGATCACACACATGCAACCGCTATGCCAACAAAGACTTGTAGTTCCCACTATTCGAGCAGGTAGATAACCTCTCAGGCATCAACCGCCGTTGCCAGACGGTGACAGTAGAGCGGGAATCTCTACTACTAGGTGGGTATCCACACTACTTCACCTAGGCCTCCGTACGCGTCAACGCTAAGAACACAACAGCGGAGCCCATGCGTACTATGGCCCGGCAGGGGTCTCGGGTAGATGTGCATCGAGAACACAGCCACGAACTGATCTTGTGTGACCCGGAAGGGGGCCTCGGAAGAAAGCACGAGGACACAGCCCAACCGTTCACTTGGCATGGAAGGGGCCCCGGGACGTGAACACCGAGGACACAACCCAATCACCCAAAGTCTAACTGTCAACTACCGTCGGTGTGATGATCGGGGAGCCCGTAGACCTGCCACACTATCCTTAACCTAGGATTACGACAATGCGTGTCGACTCACACCGCATGCAAATTCCACATCACCGTAGAATGGAAGGGGCCTCCGAAGTAAGCACGAGGACAAATGTAGCGCCCCGAAACTCAAAGGAGCGACGGGTGACGTTTTTGGCCAGTTTTTGGTTCTGGCATGAGGCACACGGCCTGGGACACGGGCGTGTCCCAGGGCGTGTCATGCTTGTGTCGTCGAGTTGGTCGAGAGGTCGACAATTTTGGTGTCGACGATCGTCGAGCAGATAATACGGCATGCGACACGGGCGTGTCGCAGGGCGTGTCGCAGGGCATGTCGACCCGTGTCGACACTCAGCCCGTGAAGTCGACACTGTGCTCGACGAAGTGTCGAGACATGGCACACGGCCTGCGACACAGGCGTGTCGCAGGGCGTGTCGACCTGTGTTGACACTCGTCCCGGGGAGTCGACGAACTTTGCTCGACGATGTGTCGAGACAAGGCACACGTCCTAGGACACGGGCGTGTCCAAGGACGTGTCATCAGGTCGACGATCTTCACTCGACGAAGTGTCGAGTGTCCAGACCGTGTACATGGCCTGGAGCCCAGGCGTGTTGAGGTAGACACGGGCAAGGACACGGGCGTGTCCTAGAAACCGTGCAGTGCTCGGGTTGATTTCGGGAGAATTCGATGGGGGTACACGGCCGGCCACACGGACGTGTCAGGTGGAACACGGGCGTGTCAGGTAGAACACGGGCGTGTTAGATGTCCGTGTGTTGTTCCAAGCAAGTCTATTTTGACGGCGAATGAGGCACATGGCCCTGGACACGGGCGTGTGCCAGGCCGTGTGCGATCCAGATTGGGCATTTTAGTCCCGAATCAAAGCCGTTCGTTTCTTTATTTTGGGATCCAACGGCTGGGGGTTGTTCCTGATGAGATAAACCCGGGATTGGACTTAGAAACACTCACTTTTCATGAGTGGTTATCTTTCTAAAAACTTAGAGAGAGAGGAGAACCAAGGAAGGAAGAAGAAGCTAGATCCGGCCATTGGAGGAGCTTCGAAGCTCCAAATCGCGAGCCGACTCCGGATCCACGGAGGCAAAGCTAGTGCGGTGCTTTTCATCCGCTTACTTTTCCATGGCGCCAAAGAAGCACGCAAGGGTAACGATTCTCTTCTTGAGCATGAGTAGCTCTCCTTCTTTGCATAGGAAGCCCGCTCTCGCGAGTTTGCGGTGAGTTGGAGGCGTTCCTTCGGGTAGATATGTGAAGTCCCCGTTGTTTAGAGTCCTTAAGCGAGAACGGACATAGGAATGATGTGTGAAGCATACCCGGACATGTTGGTCTGGATCGGTGATGTTGCATTGCATAAATGCCGGAGAAGACTCCGTGCTATTGATTGTTTTTCGGGTTTTCTACAAGGTAGATTGCAACAGGGAGCCTTGGGGATTAACCCAAAGGTGCACCCGGAAAACTGGGCGGATGCATGATCCTGCCGACTTGGTGGCCGGAGAGCCAACTTGAACATAACCGGGTTATGTGAAGTGTGATGGTAATGGGACTCGGGAGAAGTTTGACCCGCGCAAATGGCTTAAATTGTCGTTGCGACGTGATCACGGGTTAGATGGAACCGTACCCACTTCTATGTCGTTTGGGTTAAAGATACCTAAAGTTACGTGGCACTTACCGTTGGCATAGATGAGGGTCTTCGGCGGTCTATTGCTTAAATTGACGTGACCCATGCCGGGAAGACAAAAAAGCTCATAGGTTTGTCCGTCAAAGTGGCGGTGGTGAGTCTGGAATGTCTATGGCTTTAATTGACGTGACATCGACCGGTTCACCGAGAATGTGCCCTGATAGCACGGGGCGTGTGGCCGTGCGAGCTAATGTCTGTGTTGAAATGAATATATATATATATAATGCTCGCTTATGCTAATGAAATGCAGGGAAGGAGCATCGCCGCCCCGAGTTGGGGGCGGGATCGTTATAATTTGGTCAGCATTACTGACCGTTGCCTTGTTTTGCCACCGTGCGGTGGTTTGTTGCTTGCAGGTGCTGCTGGACCAAGCAGTCAATAGCGTGCTAAAGCCCAATTTGCGAAGCCGGCCCTCGAAGGCCCAATTGGAGTGTTTACTGTTTTATTCATATATGACCGGCCTGCGTGCCGTGGTTTGTAAAACATGTAATATGAAGTGAACAATTTTGTAAAGCCTTAAGGCTTGTACTGATGTATGTATAACATTCCTATTTTGGTATTAGTGGACATTCATGCTTTAGTGCTGGGTTCTTTATTGCAACTTTTATAAACCACTTCTGCTAGAATGCTCTATGTAGGACGTTATGATTGGTTGGATGGTTTCCATGAGTAACCACCCGGTCTGTCTACGGCATACGACGTCGGGCCCCGGCCGGACCTACTGCTATATGCTATGTGACGGATAGGTGGTGTTACAATTTGGTATCAGACTACTGGTTTTGGTCGGGCTTAACATGAATTCGTTGGCGAATTCTTTTTAAGGGGTGGTGAGCACATTGTGTGCGTCATCGTTATAACGGTAAAAGAACCCATGAATGTCCACTTAGGAATGAAAATACAAGTGTTTGAGGAACCTGCGTGTTCCTATAATTGCTGTTTGCAATTTTATTTGGTCGCTTAACAGTGTTTTGTACCACTATAGGTGACCAGTAGTGGTGCTGGGCCGTCGGAACGCCGAGTTTCTGAGGCTAGCAGTGCACCAGATGTTGCTCCTGCAATACCTCTATCGGCTGAGAACTTACGATTGGTGGCTGAAGCAGTATTGGCCATGATAAATGCGCAGCCTGCAAGGCAAACGCAGCAGCCCGCTCCTGCGATGGAGCAGGAACCTCTTCCAGAGGTTGAGCCGAGGAGAGTGGAACAAGTGGTAGTAGAACCGTTGGTGCCAAGGAGAGAAACCGAGAGGCAGCTTAAGCATGTAATGAGCTTTAACCCTCCGGTATTCTCGGGGTTGGGAACCCCATCTCAAGCTGAAGACTGGCTCTCCAGGGTGAAGAGAGTCATGACAGCAACGTAGACGGAGGAGTGGCAAATGACCACCATTGCTACGTTCCTTCTGGACGGTGAAGCGAGAATGTGGTGGGAAGGATTGGAGTTGCACTTATTGAGAGGTAGGCAACTTGTTTATGTCTCGATGGAGGAGTTCTCGTGATTGTTCTTGGCTAAATACCTCCCTTCGGCGCAGAGGATAGCGTTGGAGAATGAGTTTCTGAAGTTGGTTCAGGGTGAGAGGAGCGTGGATGAATATCTCCACGAGTTTACTCATCTGAGTCGTTATGCTAGCTCCACTATTGTGGATGAGGAGCGCAAGACTAATCGCTTCAATGAAGGGTTGAGAGATGAGTTGAGGTTACTACTCTCGGGGCTGATGACGCAGGGTTTCTTAACCTTGTTCATTACTGCCCGGTCCTTGGAGAAGGACATGAAGATTGTAAGCAAAGAAAAGCTTGGGTGATAGGAAATTTGAATTCAAAGTGCCGACTACTTCAAAGTCCGGCTATCGGAGGTCTTTCAAGAAGTATTGGACTTCGGGTCCAGCTCCTTCTGGTGCTTCTGGGGCGACTACGAGTCGGACCCCGGCCACGTGTTTTACTTGTGGAAAGACGGGGCACTTTGCCCGTGACTGTTGGAGCGGACGTCCTAAGTCCGAGAGAAGGTCGGGAGCGACTTATAAAGAGAAGGGAAAGGCGGTGGAGTCGACCGCGTCCCACTATGCTCCGGCCCAACCAAGGGTGTATAATCTTGGCCAACAGGAGGCCATCAAACAAGCTGATGTGGTGACAGGTACGATTTAAATTATAGCAAGTCAATTTCTTTAAATACTTGTTATGCACATGTTACCTTACCACTGCTTGTTTATGATTTGTTTTGATTTGTGAAAATCCGGCAAGAGCACTCTTCGATACGGGAGCTTCACACTCCTTCTTGTCCGAGGGATTTATATCACGCATCAGTGTCCCTTCTTCGATGACGAAGGATAAGTTGGATGTATTGTTTCCCAATGGGTGTTCGATGCGAGCGGATAGGATCTGCGATGTTAAGATTCGTATTGGGAATCAGGAGTTCGATCTGTAGGCGTCGTTACTTCCGTTGGTGGAGTTCGACATTATATTTGGCATGGACTGGCTCTCGGAGCAGCAAGCCTATATCGATTGCGGTCGGAAGGAAGTCAAGCTGGGAGCAAGTCGTGAGACGACTTTTACGGGCTTAAAGGGGTCGAGCAAGACGTTGATGTCTGCTCTTCAGGTGGTGAAGGCGGTTCGTGCCGGTGCAGAACTGTTCTTTACACTAGTGGAGGTTGTAAAGCCGAAGCCCGCGTTGGATTGTATTTCAGTGGTATCGAAATACCCTGATATGTTCCCCGCAGATCTTCCTGGAGCCCCGCCTCAACGGGAGATAGATTTCACGATTGAGCTAGTGCCAGGTGCAAAGCCTGTGTCACGATCTCCGTATCGGCTAGCACCTAAGGAAATGGCGGAGCTGAAGGTTCAACTGCAAGAGTTGTTGGAGCAAGGGTATGTGCGCCCGAGTTCTTCTCCTTGGAGCGCACCGGTCCTCTTTGTTAAGAAGAAGGACGGAAGCTTGAGGCTATGTATTGATTACCGGGAGCTCAACAAGTTGACGGAGAAGAACAAGTACCTGATCCCCCGGATTAATGATCTTTTCGATCAGTTAGTCGGGTCGACGGTGTACTCGAAGTTAGATCTCAAGGCTGGGTACTATCAGCTGTGAATAAGGGAGAGTGATATCCCGAAGACAGCGTTTAGTACGAGATACGGGCATTATGAGTTTACGGTCATGCCGTTTGGGCTGACTAATGCGCCGTCAGTGTTCATGGATTTGATGAACAGGACTTTCAGGGAGTACTTGGACCATTTCGTGATCGTCTTCATCGATGATATTTTGGTGTGCTCGCAAAGTGAGGAATATCACTTCAAGCATCTTCATTTGGTTTTGGAGACGCTAAGGAGGAATCAACTGTATGCCAAGTTCTCGAAGTGCGAGTTTTGGTTATCCTCAGTGGCGTTCCTCGGTCATATAGTGAGTGGAGAGGGTATTGCGGTGGATCCGGCGAAGATTGTTGTGATACGGTAGTGACCTGAGCTTGCTACGGTAGCGGAAGTCCGGAGCTTTCTGGGGCTTGCCGGCTATTATAGGCGCTTCGTAGAGAAATTCTCGCGGATAGTGTTACCTCTCACTACTTTGACGAGGAAGGAGCATAAGTTCGTTTGGACGCCGGAGTGCGCACGAGCTTTTGAGGAGTGGAATTGTCGGTTGACCACGGCGCCTGTGCTGAGTTCGCCATGTGGGACCGAAGGCTATGAGATTTATAGCGATGTTTCGGGCAGCGGTTTGGGTTGCGTGCTACTGCAACACGGAAGTGTAATAGCTTATGGCTCGAGACAGCTGAAAGTGCATGAAAGGAACTATCCGGTCCATGACTTATAGTTAACGGCCGTGATTTTTGCCTTAAAGTTGTGGAGACACTATTTGTACGGTGTGAAGATTGATATCTACACCGATCACAAGAGCCTGAAGTATCTGATTGATCAGAAGGATCTGAATATGCAGCAGCGTAGATGGATGGATTTCCTGGGGGACTATACATTCAAGATGCACTACGTGCCTGGTAAAGGGAATGCGGTTGCGGTTGCGTTGAGTCGCCGAGCCCTAGCTCAAGCCAATTGGCTATCGGTGCATGATGAGCGGTTGGTGCAGGAGTTGGAGGCATTGGAGATTATTTGTGTGGATAGGCAATCAAGTGCTGAGGCAGTTCTGAATCGGACTGAAGTCCAATATGACCTGGCTGATCGTATTCGGCAGACTTTGGATATGTATGCTCATATGAAGCAGTTCATGGTAGAGGCTCTGGATGGGTCAAATTCCCAATTCGTCGTGGAGGACGGATTACTTTGGAGAGACGGACGTCTGTGCATCCCAAGTGTGGGTACTTTGCGGGTGGAATTGTTGTATGAGGCACACCATAACAAGTACTCGATTCACCCGGGGAGCACGTAGATGTACAGTGATGTCAAGAAACTGTTTTAGTGGCCGGGTTTAAAGAAAGATGTGGCGCTCTACGTAGCGAAGTGCCAAACTTGCGCCTTGGTGAAGGCGGAGTGCCAAAATCCGGGTGGATTTCTTAAGTCCTTGCCTATTCCGGAGTGGAAATTCGACGACATCTCTATGGACTTTGTGCATGGTTTGCCAAGGTCACAAAAGGGGAACGACGCCATTTGGGTGGTTGTTGATCGGCTAACGAAGGTGTCGCATTTTATTCCGCATAGGAAGGATGATCCGGTGGAGAAGTTGGCAAAACTTTATGTGGATAACATAGTACGGCTTCATGGTGTGCCCCGCAGCATCGTGAGTGACTGTGATGGGCGGTTCACATCCAATGATTGGAGGCTTGTGCAGCAAATGTTGGGAACAAAGTTGAAATTCAGCATAGCCTTCCATCCGCAAACGGATGGGCAGACCGAGAGGGTCAACAGAACTATGGAAGACATGCTCCGCATGTGTGTCTTGGATTTCGGAAAGTAATGGGAAGACCACCTTTATTTGGTGGAGTTCGCATACAACAATATCTACCAAGCGAGTATTCAAATGGCGCCCTTCGAGACCCTATATGGTAGAAAATGTCGCACGCCGTTGTCTTGGTTAGAAACGAGTGAGTTAAAGTTGTATAAGCGATTGGAAGTGGAGGATGCTACTTCTTTGGTGAGAACCATTCAGGAGAGGTTGCTTATCGCTCAGGACCAGCAAGCGAAGTACTATAATGCCAACCACAGGAACGTGGAGTTCGCTGTGGGTGACTATGTGTACCTAAAGATCAAGCCGTTCAAGGGTGTCTCGTGGGTGCGACGATTGAAAAAACTAAGCTCGAGGTACCTTGGGCCGTTTGAGGTTCTGGAGCGAGTTGGTGAAGCGGCCTATCGGTTGAAGCTTTCAGTGGAGCTTGGTGGATTACATGATGTATTCCATATTTCGGTACTTCGGAAGGCGGTACAAGAGCCTACGCAAGTGATCGCGGTTGATCAAGTACCGGTGGATAGTGGGCTGACGACAAAGGTCAAGCCCGTGCGGATTGAGGACTCAGAAGTCAAGCGGCTACGCAATAAAGAGATCAGGATGGTCAAGGTCCGGTGGGATAATTGCGGTTGTGAGGAGCTCTCTTGGGAGCGAGAGTAGACCTTGCTTGACGAGTATCCGCAGTTGTTCCGCTCAGGTACAAATTTTGGTTTTGTACGTGTCTTTCCTTTATATAATATTGTGGACGAAATTCTTTTAAGAGGGGGAGAGTTGTAGCGCCCTGAAACTCAAAGGAGCGACGAGTGATGTTTTGGGCCAGTTTTGGGTTCTGGCAGGAGGCACACGGCCTGGGACACGGGCATGTCCCAGGGCGTGTCAGTCTTGTGTCGTCGAGTTGGTCGAGAGGTCGATGATTTTGGAGTCGACGATCGTCGAGCAGAGAACACGGCATGCGACACGGGCGTGTCGCAGGGCGTGTCAAGGCCGTGTCCATGATCGGCCTAGGTTGTCGACGAATTTCACTCGACGTTGTGTCGAGACAGGGCACACGGTCCTGCGACACGCGCGTGTCGCAGGGCGTGTCAACCCGTGTCGACACTCAGCCCGTGAAGTCGACACTGTGCTCGACGAAGTGTCGAGACATGGCACACGGCCTGCGACACGGGCGTGTCGCAGAGCGTGTCGACCCGTGTCGACACTCGTCCCGGGGAGTCGACGAACTTTGCTCGACGATGTGTCGAGACAAGGCACACGGCCTAGGACACGGGCGTGTCCAAGGTCGTGTCATCAGGTCGACGATCTTTGCTCGACGAAGTGTCGAGTGTCGAGACCGTATACATGGCCTGGAGCCCAGGCGTGTTGAGGTATACACGGGCAAGGACACGGGCGTGTCCTAGAACCCGTGCAGTGCTCGGGTTGATTTCGGGAGAAATCGATGGGAGTACACGGCTGGCCACACGGCCGTGTCAGGTGGAACACGGGCGTGTCAGGTCGAACACGGGAATGTTCGATGCCCATGTGTTGTTCCAGGCAAGTCGATTTTGACGATGAATGAGGCACACGGCCCTGGACACAGGCGTGTGCCAGGCCGTGTGCGATCCAGATTGGGCATTTCAGTCCCGAATCAAAGCCGTTCGTTTCTTTATTTTGGGATCCAACGGCTGGGGGTTGTTCCTGATGAGATATACCCGGGATTGTACTTAGAAACCCTCACTTTTCATGAGTTGTTATCTTTCTAAAAGCTTAGAGAGAGAGGAGAGCCAAGGAAGGAAGAAGAAGCTAGATCCGGCCATTGGAGGAGCTTCGAAGCTCCAAATCGCGAGCCGACTCCGGATCCATGGAGGCAAAGCTAGTGCGGTGCTTTTCATCCGCTTACTTTTCCATGGCGCCAAAGAAAAATGCAAGGGTAACGATACTCTTCTTGAGCATGAGTAGCTCTCCTTCTTTGCATAGGAAGCCCGCTCTCGCGAGTTTGCGGTGAGTTGGAGGAGTTCCCTCTGGTAGATATGTGAAGTCCTCGTTGTTTAGAGTCCGTAAGCGAGAATGGACATAGGCATGATGTGTGAAGCCTACCCGGACATGTTGGTCCGGATCGGTGATGTTGCATTGCATAAATTCTGGAGAAGACTCCATGCTATTGATTGTTTTTCGGGTTTTCTACATGGTAGATTGCAACAGGGAGCCTTGGGGATTAACCCAAAGGTGCACCCGAAAAACTGGGCGAATGTGTGATCCTGCCGACTTGGTGGCCGGAGAGCCAACTTGAACATAACCGGGTTATGTGAAATGTGATGGTAATGGGACTCGGGAGAAGTTTGACCCGCGCAAATGACTTAAATTGTCGTTACGACGTGAGCACGGGTTAGATGGAACCGTACCCACTTCTATGTCGTTCGGGTTAAAGAGACATAAAGTTACGTGGCACTTGTCGTTGGCATAGATGAGGGTCTTCGGCAGACTATGACTTAAATTGACGTGACCCATGCCGGGAAGACAAAAATGCTCATAGGTTTGGCCGTCAAAGTGGCGGTGGTGAGTCCGGAATGTCTATGGCTTTAATTGACGTGACATCGACCAGTTCACCGAGAATGTGCCCTGAGAGCACGGGGCGTGTGGCCGTGCGAGCCAACGTCTGTGATGAAATGAATATATATATAATGCTCGCTTATGCTAATGAAATGCAGGGAAGGAGCATCGCCGCCCCGAGTTGGGGGCGGGATCGTTATAATTTTGTCAGCATTGCTGACCGTTGCCTTGTTTTGCCACCGTGCGGTGGTTTGTTGCTTGCAGGTGCTGCTGGACCAAGCGGTCAATAGCGGGCTAAAGCCCAATTTGCGAAGCCGGCCCTCGAAGGCCTAATTGGAGTGTTTACTGTTTTATTCATGTATGACCGGCCTGCGTGCCGTGGTTTGTAAAACATGTAATATGAAGTGAACAATTTTGTAAAGCCTTAAGGCCTGTACTGATGTATGTATAACATTCCTATTTTGGAATTAGTGGATATTCATGCTTTAGTGCTTGGTTCTTTATTGAAACTTTTATAAACCGCTTCCGCTAGAATGCTCTGTGTAGGACATTATGATTGGTTGGATGGTTTCCATGAGTAACCACCCGGTCTGTCTGTGGCATACGGCGTCGGGCCCCGGCCGGACTTACTTCTATATGCTATGCGACGGATAGGGGGTGTTACAACACAGCCCAACCATCCACTTGGCACGGAAGAAGCCCCGAGACATGAACACCGAGGACAAGGCACAGCCATCCGTCTATACCTCATCTCAACACTAACCCAACTAGTGACGGTCAACACCGCACTTACATCCTTCCACAATACTGCCCGTAGGGAGACTACGCTGTAAGTATTGGACTACTAAATTTCATTCCAACCATCAAACATACTCATGGCCATAGTTTATCCTTCTATATGTCATTCCAAATGATTTTAACATAATATAACATAATGCACATATATAATAGTCTACCAATTTCTAACAAGTCATTTCGTTTAAGTAAGCTTGATTCACAATTCAGTTATATGAAATCCAATTAGTAATCTTCATCATTCATAGCACTCCGATGGTTAACATAAAATAGTTCACCAAAATCTCGAGTTAAATTGCAACATCGATTCCCCCAAATCCAAATCCATATTATATAAAAACCTAGAATTTAAGTGCAGAATAAATCTGGATAGCAACTTCAATCGGAGATTCCCGAAGCTACACGAATCCGGTGAAGACGTCCAACCTATCGATGGAAAGGTATTTCCATGGGCTACAACTTTTATGTTCAGACCACAACCCAGATTCAATAGTATCATACTTGAAATTAGCCTTGAAGTCCGCTGCATACAGAACACAATTTCTCCATGTAGGATTTATCAGACGTCATATTTGTTCATAATTCGCTATGGCTACAGACTTCGCCTGAAGTCGTGCGAGCACTCATTGGAAAAATCTTTTCAAGGACTTCAACTTTCGTGTTTAGTCAACAGCCCAGATCTGGCCATATCACATCTGAAAATGGCCAAGAAGATTGTTGCGCGTAGAACACAGATTTTGCACGCATCTTAAAGAGGAATGAACGGCATCGGTTCATCTTCCTCCTCAAGTCGGTCTTCCAAAATCACACCAGAAGTTCCTCCTCCCTTATTCACCCTCATGAGGCCATGTTTCTTCACGAAACCACCCCCCATCTTCACATAAAAGGTTGGAGAGGTTGAAGACACAACTAGCCTTAGAGCACAAGCCCTAGAACGGGCTCTTCCTAGAGAAATCACCATCTCACTAGTCTAGACTCTTCTGAGTCGACATCTAACCTAGATATCTACAGATCTAGCACCAATGGAGAGGGGAGGTAGCTCACCTCATTTACGGTGTTTCCACTATTTCCGTCCATGGATCGTGTAACTCTTCTCGGCGGCATCTTCTCCTTCATGGAGGCGGCGGATATTCTCCTCCAAGACTTGCTCCTGTAGTTTTCCCTCTCTACAGAAGTTTATCTTAAGAAAAATGGCTGGAATGAGGAGTGAAAACGGCTAGGGTTTTCGAAACCCTTATATATGAAAAGTGACACGGGTAGGGACACGCCCGTGTCCTTACCCGTGTCCTGCTTGGGCGAAGCGTCAACGACGGTTTCAGTGTCGGTTCAATACTCTACACGGGTAGGGATACGCCCGTATCCTGACCCGTGTCCACATGACACGGCCGTGTTCCCTGGCTGTGTCCTTCTTTGGATACATTTCTACGAACTCAACTCGACACAATGACACACGGGTAGGGAAACGCCCGTGTTTCTACCCGTATCATACATTTTGTCAATCTCGACACACTTCGTCGATCTCGACATGCTCTATTGAGTTCAACTCAACACACACACGGGTAGGGACAAGCCTGTGTCGCTACCCGTGTCATACACTTCGTCGATCTCGAAATACCTCGTCGATCTCAACACACCTCGTCGAGTTCAACTCGACACAACGACACACGGGTAGGGACACGCCCGTGTCTCTACCCGTGTCATACATTTCATCGATCTCGACACACTTCGTCGATCTCAAAACGCTCTGTCGAGTTCAACTCGACACACACATGGGTAGGGACACGCCCGTGTTGCTCCCCGCGTCATACACTTCATCAATCTCGACATCCTTGTCGATCTCAACACACCTCGTCGATCTCGACACGCACACACACACACACACGGGTAGGGACACGCCCGTGTCTCTACCCGTGTCACTTCACATGGGTAGTGACACGCCCGTGTCACTACCCGTGTCCTTCTCTGGACAAGCTCGAGTCATCGACTCGAGAGATGACCACTCCCACACGGGTAGAGACACGCCCGTGTCTCTACCTGTGTCCCATGTTTGACTGCTTTCTCCTCCTTTTCACATGTGCTGCCCAGTTGTCAGCACTCCCCCTGAACCCAAGTCAGCTCTCCTGACTAAAAAAACACGCACGAGGGGCCTAGTGCGATTCGGGACGTTACAGAGGTAGGGGTGGTGGCTGTGAGTTCCGTTTTGGTAAAGGAAGAAGGTAAGAGACAGTTACCCATCTACTACGTTAGTAGGATCTTGAAGAAGGATGAGCTGCGCTATCCCATCCTAGAGAAATTGGCTTTCCCTCTGATCGTGTCGGCCAGGAAGCTCAGGCCATACTTTCAAGCTCACTTAATTAAGGTGGTGACCGACTACCCACTGCACAAGATCTTTGCGGGGGTGGAACACTCAGGGCGGATGGCTAAGTGGTCCATTGAGCTCAGCGAGTTTGATGTCTCCTTCATATAAAGGCTCTACATCAAGGCACATGGAGTGGAAGATTTCTTAGATGACTATGTCATAAAGCTCGAGGAGGTGGAAGGACTGCCAAGGGAAGCATGGAAGATGTCCATTGACAGAGCCTCTGGGAAACACTCCCTGGGGGGAGGGGTATTGTTGGTAAGCCATCATGTGGTAACCATAGAGCAAGCAGTGGCACTGTACTTCTCGGTCACGAACAATCAAGCGGAGTATGAGGCTATCATAGCCAGGTTAAGGTTGGCCAAGGAGCTCGCGGTTCAAGACGTAGAAGTGCTCATGGAATCACTAGTGGTGGCGTCACAAATCAGGGGAGAGTATGAAGCCCGGGAGCTCACCATCCAGGAGTTCTTATCCAAGGCAAGGGTGATTATTGGTGGGTTCCAAGCATTCTCATTTCAGCATGTTCCCAGGGGAGAGAATGAAGAAGCTGACTGATTGTCCATGTTTTGACCCTGGTGGGGGGGAGGGGGAGGGACCTTGACCGAGCTGTTTCATCCAGCAATCAAGGAGGGGGAGCTGATGGAAGTGGATCGGCGACCCTCGTGGGTAGATCCCTTCGTGACCTTCTTCACTACAGGTAGCCTTACCGGAGGGATCATGGAGGCAAAAGGTTTTAGGCACAAAGCAGCGCACTATATCATGCATGAAGGGGGGTTGCACCGGAAGATGCTACCAGGCCTCTTGGAACGATGAGTGACAGAGGAGGAAATCCCAAGGAATTTAGAAGAAGTACATTCCGGCGAATGCAGTAGCCATTCGGGAGGAAGGACGTCGGAGGCATGGTTGGTCAGGCAGGAGAACTTTCGGCCCTCCCTTAGGAAGGATGCGCCGTAGTTTTCGAAGAAGTGTCAAATGTGTCATCTTTACGCCCCCCTCCAACTCTTGCCCACTTAAAGGCTCTGAAGCATCACGGTGTCATGTCCATTCCCCATCTGGGGAATGAACTTGGTCGGGTTGTTTCCCCCGGCGAGCGGACAGAGAAGGTTACTCTTGGTTATGATCGACTACTTTTCAAAGTGGCTAGAAGTCAAGGCGTTGGCCAAGGTAACCTCCCAAGTCATCAGGAACTTTATTTGGGGAGAGATCATCTGTAGGTATGGATTGCCTCAGGCCATCATTACAGACAACGGGCCCTAGTTTGCAAGCGAGGAGTTCATTAGCTTCTGCGCTCAGTTGGGAATCGACCTCAGATTTTCCTCCGTCCACCACCCCAAGAGCAACGACCAGGTGGAGGCCGCAAGCAAAATAATAGTGAACCTGCTCAAAAAGGAGGTAGAGAACATGAGGGGGAGCTGAGTGGAGTAACTCCTCTCAGTGTTGTGGGCCTTACGGACGACTCCAAACATGGCCACTGGAGAGACCCCCTTCAAGCTTTCACACAGGTGCGAGGCGGTCCTACCCATGGAGTTTGAGGTTCGATCCCCGAGAGTTTCAGTCGCTGGCGAAGGAGACAAGGCATGGATGGAAGAAAATGAAGGGGAGCTACCACTCTCATTGGACATGATAGAGGAACTTCGTGATGTGTCCGCCGTCAGGCATGAGGAGATCAAATGAAGGATGGCCAAGTACTTCGACATGCATGTCAAGACAAAGCAGTTCAAGGAGGGAGACCTGGTCTTGAAGAAGGTCGACGCCACAGGAAGATCTGCAGCCGTTGGTAAGCTCAACCCCAATTTAGAAGAACCCTATATTGTATAAAGGGCCTTGGGGTCAGGAGAATACCACCTCCAGAATATGGAAGGGGTATCCATGAGTCACGCATGGAGTGGCGACGACCTGAAGCATTTCTACCCTTAGCATGGGTAAGATTGTATGTTTTACTATGATAACTATTCTAAAGATTGTTTCTTCATAGGTTATGAAGTGTTTGTTGTTTTGGATGGCACCGAGTAGACCCACTGTACAGGCTCTCATCAAGCTGGTAGGGTCGTAGGCTCGCTCTGTGGCTGAAGAAGAGATTTTGGAAATTTGCAAGACCCCGATAGGATCCCGCTGCTCAGGCTCTCATTAGATGGCATGGCTAGAGGGCACACTCGGCCTCGGGTAGACCCGCTGTCCAGGCTCTCACTAGCTGGCTGGTCTGTATGCTTGCCTGGGGGTAAGGGAATACCCCGAGAGGATCCCTCTGCTCAGGCTCTCATTAGCTAGCATGGTTGGAAGGCACACCCGGCTCCTAGTAGACCTGCTGCCAGGCTCTCACTAGCTGGCAGGGCCATAGACTCCCTTGGGGGGAAAGGGAAGAGAGATTGTGGAAATTTATAAGACCTCGAGAGGATCTCGCAGCTCAGGCTCTCATTAGCTGGTAGGGATGGAAGGTGCACTCGGCCCCGGGTAGACCCACTGTTTAGGCTCTCACTCGCTGGCAGGTTCTCATTAGCTGATAGGGCTAGAAGGTCCACTATGCCCCGAGTAGAGCCGCTGCCAGGCTCTCACTAGATGGCATGGCCGTCGGCTCACTTAGGGGGAAAGGAAATGGAGATGGAAATTTGCAACATCCTGAGAGGATCTTGTTGCTCAGGCTCTCATTAGCTGGCTGGGCTGGAAGGCGTACTCGGCCCCAGGTAGACCCGCTATGTTGGATCCCTAGTTTGATTTGGGCTAGGTTCACTAAGTTAGGATCTTATGACCCATCATGTATAGTCAGGGTCATAGTTATGTCCTAGAGTCTAGGCCAAGTCCTTAGAATCAACATAGCACGGACTAGCCATCATCAGACTGCCAGAGACTCAAAACTTAGAGATTTTCCAAAGACTCACTAAAATGAGTTCGACATTCATCGAACTCAAGTCGACGATTGTCGTGCTCAGCTCGACGATCTCTGAGAAAATTCTCGGAGCTGAGCTCGACGAACTTGATTCTCAGGTCGACGATCTTTGGACTCTACCTTCAGCATTCTAAGTCCAGACTTTGTTCTCTAGACTCAGGTCGACGAACTTAGTTCTCTGATCGACGATTTCTGGGTTCTCTACGTCAACATATTATTCCAGAAGTTTCTCAGTTTTTTAAGTCTAGAATCATCTTCAGTCGATGAATTCAAGATTCTCTGCTCGACGAAGTTTGACCACTTTGGCTAAATTTATCCAGCAGCAGTTAGTGGTCCTCAGCTCGACGAAACAAATTCTCAGGTCGACAATTTTTGTGCACTTCAACACTTTAAACTAGAAGTTTGTGTCGACACCAGAACCAAGACTTGTGTCGACACCAACAACAATTGTGTCGACACAAGAGACTTATGTCAACACACTCCAGATTTCTGTCAACACAATAGCCATGTCGAGACAAGAAGTAATTATGTCGACACCCAAGACTTATGTCGACACATTCCCCAGAAGTTCTGTCGATAAGTTATCAGCTCGACGAAATCAGCTATCAGCTCGACGAACCCCATACACAGAAATGACAAAGTTTCTAGAGAATGCAGTTCTGTTTTCGGATCGACGATCTTGGAACTCAGCTCGACGAATTGAAGCTATCTAGTCGACGAACACAACTTCTCAGCTCGACGAACTGTGGACTCAGCTCGATGAGTTTTGTTATCTGTTCAACGAATCCAGACTTAGTCATTTCCAGTCTTCTGTCCCTTTCCTAATGCAATAATTCCTGAGTAATTAATGCTTCAATATTCTCTGAATATAACCGTTAGACAAAGCATTAATTATGGTCTTCTCCAGGATTATTGCTTGTCATTTTTCCATGGGACAGTTGGGGAAGTAAATCAATGCAGTTTATTCTCAAGGCCGTCAGCATTGATTGCAGATGAATTCAAATTTCGAAAGACAATTTTGACAGAAAATATAAAAGAGATTTTCTTTGTTTTCCAGTAGAGCAGAACAATAGACAAACAGAAAAAAAGATTACAATAAGTCTACAATAAGAAATTCTCTGCTCTCTCTCAGAACTCTGATACAGCAACTAAAGAAGCCCTAGACCAGATGAACATCTGCTACCTGAAGAAGAAGAACAATCAATCAAAATCAAGAGTCTTCATTCTTAAACTCTCTAGGACACTTCAAATGACAACAAATATTCCATCTGTCAAGAAGTTACTGAAGATCTCTCTGGTCAAGGCTTAAAGATTGAAGGCCTATCACCCTGAAGCAAAGCTCCAGATTTCCCTGAACCATTCTACATCACAGGGGGAGTTATTTGCTAAAATCATATCAACAAGTCTTCTTAGTTGTATATTGAGAAAGAGAAGATAATATCATCTCTCACCCCCCACTGTATAAAGGGTTATAACTCCCTTAAAAAGTTATTCCTGGTTGCAAGTCACCTGACCAAAAGACTTGAGGTTTGGTTTTTGAGCACCTGATCAAAAGCTCATTGGTGTTAGGCACCTGATCAAAAATCTGAGTGTATTCCTACCAGGGTGGTAGAAGAGTGGATGTACCCAGGTTGGGGAACCACTATAAATTTCTTGTATTGTCTGGTTGCCCCTTCTTTTTGTTCTTGTTGTATTTGTGCTTTTTAGGATTAATGTGTTTATATTTTATTAAGTTATTTATGCACTTTCTCAATTACAACAAAAGTTGTAAAGTTTGTTTAAGGATTTAAGAATACTCTATTCACCCCCCTCTAGAGTATTTCTGATCTAACACATCACTTTCAATTGGTATCAGAGTAGGATTCCCTTGGTTGTACAAGCTAACCCTTGAACCAAAGATCCTGAGTTAGATCTGTCTTTTCATTTCCAGTAGATTTATAGTCACACAGCATGGCACAAAACAAGGACTATGCAAGCACCAGACCTCCAGTTTGCAACCTAAATAGGTTTTCCATCTGGAAGGCAAGAATTAAGTTGTACATGAACTCTATTGATAAAGATATCTTTAATTCTATTTTGACAGGTCCCCCTCAAGCCACTGCCTCTACTTCTGTAACATCTTCAAGCACAACTGCAGTTCCACCACCTGAGTGGACTGAGGCCCAAAAAAGCCAAAGATTACTGATGCCAAGGCAATGAATATACTGGCACAAACAATGTCAGATGATATCTTTCAAAAAGTGGCTGAATACACCTCTGCCAAAGCCATTTGGGACTCCCTAAATCAAATGGTGGCGGGATTAGCAGTTGAAAGAAAGGACAGGAGATCCAATCTCATATCCCTGTATGAGAATTTCAAGAAAGAAGAAGCTGAGTCAGTAGCTGATATGTACAATAGGTTAAGCTCAATCATCAATGAGCTAAAAACCTTGGACAAGGACATCACCCTCACTGAGGTGAATGATAAGATCCTTATGTGCTTCCCAAGCTCATGAGATTCAAGGATCTAGCCCATCAAGGAGGCTAGAAGCCTAAATGAGATTTCCACTGAATCTCTCTTAGGCAAGATTAAGTCCTATGAACAGCTGATCAAATATAGAGAGGAAGCTGAGCAAAGAACACCTCCTCCAGAAAGAAAAGAACAAAGCATTGCATTCAAGGCTATTGAGGAGACAGAGACTTCAACTACAAATGAAGAGCTGATGAGTCTTTTTTGCGAAAAGATTCTACAAAATGGCAAGGAAAGACTTCAGGAGAAAGTCATCAAGGCAGGATGACAAACCAAGGTATGACAAAACACCAACTAAAGAAGTGGTGTGTTTTGGTTGCAGGAAACCTGAACACTTCATCTCTGAGTGTCCAGAGAATCAGAAGAAGGAGAAGAGAAGAGAGAAAGACACAAGAAGACAGCATAACAGCAGGCCTTCCTCCAACAAATACAAGAAGAAGGAGAAAGGCTTTGTGGGTGTATCCTGAAGTGAGACTGAGGATGAATCAACATCTTCCAGCTCCAGTGAAGATGAAGAAGAGGCAAGGGCCAAAGAAGTCTGCCTAATGGCCATTGATGCCTCCAGAAGCGATTCAGAAGAAGGAGATTCAGACAATGAAGTAGCTTCAGAATCTGAAGCTGACCAGGTATTATCTTCTTTTGATTACAGTCCTTATTCATTTAAATCTAAATTCAAAACCATGTGCATAGATTTAATTAACTCAGAAAAGAAAATCAAGACTCTTAGGGAAAAATTAGGAAACCTAGAAAATGTTAATTCTAAAAACAATAAGTTAATGGATGAATTAACCCTAGCTAATGAACAAATTATATTATTAAAAATTGAGTTATGTGAGGCTAAACAACTTGAGAAAACTCTCAATGGTAGAAACCTCAAGTTGATGGACATCACAAGCACTGTAAATGTCAGGCTTAATGGCAAGCTGGGCTTGGGTGCTTCATCATGTTTTCCCCCCATCCTCAAGAAAAATATTTTGACTACCCCCATTAAATTTGTTTCTGCAAAAGGGAAAGAGAAAATAAACAATAAACCAACCTTAGATCAAATCCCAAAATCAATAGGTCAGAACAACAAAAATCAAAACTACTAAAAACAAGGTTCAGCAAAATTCGTCGAACTCAGATCGACGAAATTTTGCTAGTTCATCAAACCCCAATCGACGAATGCTGAACGCAAACTATAGCTATAATTATTCGTCTAACTGCGATCGACGAACTCTGTATGGTTCGTCGAGCAGAGGTCGACGAACGTGGGGCACAAAAATGAATATGTTCATTCTCTGGGCAGAGATCGACGATCTCAACCCAATTTGTCGAACTCTGGTCGACGAACTCACAGAAATTCGTCGAACCCAGAAAGACTTGACAGGAATGTTAGTTATAACAGCAACTCTAATAATTCTAGAAAATCATTTAACCCTGTAGCTGATTGGGTAATATCACCTACAAGATATCACCCTCTAGGATATAAATCTCAACCAGAATTCTCTGTTATATCTAGCTTTTCATATCAACAATACAAAGGACCCAAGGTAGCCTGGTTCAAGAACAATTAATTGTCTTTCAATGCAGGTGAAGAGCTGTCCAGTAAATAATCAAACATGGTACCTGGACAGTGGATGCTCTAAACGCATACCTGGCAGCAAGGACATCTTAACCAACTATAAGTCCAAGCTAGGACCAAAGGTTATCTTTGGTAATTCAAAATGTGGCCAGTCTGAAGGTTTTGGAAAAGTGAAGATTGGAGCAGTCACTTTCAAGAAAGTGACTTATGTTAGTGGACTCAAGCATAACCTCATCTCCATAAGTCAGTTATGTGATGAAGGTTATCAGGTACACTTTAACGCATCTTCGTGCACTATTGCTAATAAAGAAAAACAAACTATTTTAATTGGGAATAGACAAGGCAACATACACTTAGTTGATTTTCTTTCTGCCAATTCTGATATCTGCTTACTTAATATAACTAGTAATCAGAATTATTTATGACATAAAAGGCTAGGTCATGTAAACATGAAAAACATTGCTAGGCTATCAAAAGATAAACTTGTTAGTGGTTTACCTTCTGGTCCCTACAAGAAGGAAGGCCTTTGCAGGGCTTGTCAACTAGGCAAGCAAACTAAATCTAGTTTTAAATCTGTTAATAAAAGTGATTCACCTAGGATTTTGTATTTGCTACACATGGATCTCTTTGGACCCATTGTTGTACAAAGCTTAGAAGGGAAATCCTACACCTTAGTTATAGTGGATGACTTCTCAAGGTTCACTTGGGTGTCCTTTCTAAGATTTAAGTCAGATACCTTTAAAGTTCTTACAGATTTTCTCAGGATCATACATATTGAATTCTCTACTCATGTTGCATTGATCAGAAGTGATCATGACACAGAGTTTGAGTCTCTTCTTATGCATGAGTTCTGTGAGAAGGAAGGTATCAGGCATTGCTTCTCAGCTCCTAGAACTCCCCAACAAAATGGGGTAGCTGAAAGGAAAAATAGGACACTAATTGAAGCTGCAGGTACATTACTTGCAGATGCTTACATGCCACTAACCTTTTGGGAAGAGGCTGCAAACACTACAAATTATGCCCTGAATAGAAGCCTGATACATAAACTAAAAAATAGGACTCCATATGAATTACTTAAAAGGAAGTAACCTAAAATCAACTATTTTAAAGTATTTGGATGTGTATGTTATATTCACAACAATAATAAAAGATACATTAGAAAGTTTGAGGTTAAGGCTGAAGAGGGAATCTTTCTAGGATATTCCCAAGTAAGCAAATCCTATAGTGTTTTTTAATAAATCATCACTAAAAATTGAAGAATCCATTCATGTTACATTTGATGAACCTTACATGTCTTTAAAGGAGAAAGAGATTTCTACTAATAGCACTTTGTAGGTACCTCACTTGTGTGAGAGTCTGGATGGACTAAACCTCACCCAAGAGGTTCCAACACATCCTTCTCCACAAGTCATTGAAGAAAGTGAAGATGAAGGCACTGAAGGAATTGATCTTCCCCCAACAGCAAACATAATTCCACAAGAGGAATTAGTTCATAATGATGTTGCAGAACCAACTCCACCTACTGATCTTGTCACACTAAAGGATCACCCCAGATCTCAAGTGATTGGAGACATATCAGCAGGTGTACAGAAAAGGCATCAAATCAACCAAGATTTGATGCATGCTTGTTTTCTCTCTCACGTTGAACCTCTATCCATCCATGATGCAGAGCAAGATCCCCACTGGATCATTGCAATGCAGGAGGAATTAAACCAATTTGAGATATGTAGAGTTTGAGATTTGGTTCCAAGACCCCAAAATTACCCAGTAATTGGAACCAAATGAGTTTACAGAAACAAGCTGGATGCCCAAGGAGTGATTGTGATATACAATGCTAAGCTTGTTGCTCAAGGATATAAGCAAGAGGAAGGAATAGATTATGACCAAACCTTTACACTTGTGGCAAAGATAGAGGCAATCATAATATTCCTTGCCTATGCAACCTTCAAGAAATTCAAGGTCTACCAGATGTATTTGAAGAGTGCTTTTCTGAATAGAGTATTAAAAGAAGAGGTTTATGTTGAACAACCTTCAGGTTTTGTCTCTCCAACTCACCACTCATATGTTTTTAAATTGCATAAAGCTCTTTATGGTCTAAAGCAAGCTCCAAGAGCTTGGTATGAGACTTTAGCTAGCTTCTTGATAGAGCATAAGTTCGTTAGAGGCATAGTAGATAAGACACTTTTCACTAGACATCATAAGGACCAAATATTGTTAGTACAAATATATGTGGATGACATAATATTTGGGTCTATTGAATCCAAATTGTGCAAGAGGTTCTCTGACCTCATGCATTATAAATTTGAAATGAGTAGCATGGGTGAGCTGTCCTACTTCCTTGGTCTCCAAGTGAAGCAGCTCCCTGATGGCATCTTCATCTCCCAAGCTAAATATGCAAAAGAGCTTATCAAAAAGTTTGGAATGGCTGATGCCTCAGCAAAGAAAACACCTATGACTACAAATACTGTAATAGACTCTGATCCACATGGGAAACCTATTGACCAGAAATTTTATATGAGCATTGTTGGGTCCCTATTATATCTTATAGCTAGCAGACCTGATATTATGTTTGTCACATGCCTTTGTACAGGATTCCAAGTGAACCCTAAAGAATCTCATCTAATTTTCCTAAAATGAATTTTGAGATATATAAAGAGTTGTCCAAGTCTAGGCCTATGGTATCCCACTGAATCATAATTTGAGTTAACTGTATACTCAAATAATGATTTTGCTGGATGCAGGTTGGACAAGAAAAGTACTTCGGGAACCTGCTAATTCCTGGGTATGAGATTAGTGTCCTGGTTTTGTAATAAACAGTTATCTGTGTCTACCTTAACTGCTGAGGCAGAATATATTACAGTTGGCAGCTCTTGTTCCCAGATGCTGTGGATTTAAAATCAATTAATAGACTATGGTCTCAACTTAAATAATTCAACTCTACTATGTGATAACCCAAGTGCTATTGTCATAGCACAGAATCCAGTCCATCACAGTAGGACCAAGCATATAGATATTAGACATCATTTCATAAGAGAGTGTGTAGACAAAAACAAAATTAAACTTGTCTATATCTACACTGATTTACAAAGTGCTGAGATTTTCACCAAACCTCTGGATGAAAGAAACCATCTATTCTTTATAAATCAGCTTGGAATGATCAATGGAGAAGACTTAGTTTAGTTTCTATATGTACTCGACGAATTTTCCAAAGTTCGTCGAACGGAGCTCGACGAACTAGGGAAAGTTCGCGAGATATTTGTCGAACGGAGGTCGACAAACTCTATGTGAGAGAAGTTGTTTTCGTCGAACAGAGATCGACAAATCCACTTCAGAAAACTTTCGTCGAACAGAGCTCGACGAAATGTCTTCAAATCTTCAGACTGAGCTCGACGAATCATTTAACTACAAATTATTTCGTCGAACCCAGATCGAAGAATGTTTTATTTTTCGTGGAACGTAGTCTGTCGAATCATATTCTAGAAAACCTTATATCTAGGTTTTCTTCGACCTCCATCCCGCGCTTTCTATTCCCTCGCACTTGATCGCCGTTTTTATCTCTTACAGGTGATTTCATGGCGATTCTAGCGGGAACATTGGCTGCGATGAAGTTCGACACTGGCTTCGATGTCGACTTTAATTCTTTTCAGCATTCGGACCCGATATTTCTGAATATTATGGAACTTCTGGAAGAGCAGCAACTGAATAATCTGATGACAACAAGGATTAAAATATCTGGAACTGAGATTAGAGAATGGGTCTACACATCTTCAACTATAGAGGAGAATACCATGATTCGAACAATTGCGGGTAACGCCATTTCTCTATCTCCCATCATTTTGACTAAAATATTTGGATTGAGTAATTGAGAAGATGAACTGGAAATTGAGAATGAGGAGTATGATCTGATGTTAAGCATGATGGGTTATGCTGGAGATAACCCTAATAAATTATTGAAGAAGCATCTATCTGCAGAATATAAGTTTCTGGCAGATATTGTTGGGAAAGTTTTTCTAGGCAAGCACACTTCACATGATTATATAACCAGGCATCAGTTTCTGGTTATGTGTGCAGTGGTTAATAAGAAGCAAGTGGCTTGGGCTCATATCATCTTTGATCTCATCAAGAAAAAATAAATAAAAAGGAAGTTTGTTTTGGAAGGATCCTAGGGATCTTCTTGAAGGACAAGGCTGCTGAATCATTGGTCTCCCCGACCATATTCATCAATGCCAGCAAAAGGCTAACATGTACCTTGTTTGGCAGGTGGGAGAGGACAATCTCCAAGCCCTCTAAGGCTTCAACCTCTTCCAACACAGCTTCTGAGAGCACAAGGGCTATTAGAGCCACTCCACACCCTGCTAAAGAGAGCCTTCCCTCACCACCATCTCTTCCAGCCATCCCAATCCCTTCTATAGCCCACACCATCATTCCAACTTCCACACCAACATCTTCTCCCATTCATATTTCTCATACACATACTCATCTTCCTACACCTCCTCCATCTCCACATGGAACACCTCCTCAATCTCCTCATGCTTCACCAGCTCCAACACCACCTTCATCTCCTCTTCCACCCCACTTGTCCCCCATACCATCCTTCAATCTACTGTCATCTCCTCCCACTACTCCATCTCCTCCAACTGAATCCATCCAGGATGTCCAAATGCAAGATGCCATCCCACCATCCTCACCAACATCTACCATCCCTCCAAATGTTTTCACTTAACCACCATCTGAATCACCCTCTGCCACTCCAACACTGGACCCCTCCACCATCTCTTCTGTCATTGCTCTCATCACACCCCTCCTCAAAGCTCTCGTAGCAGAGGTCATTACACCTCTTGCTACTTCCATTTCCTCTCTCTCTCTGCCCAGATCTCTGCCCTTTCTGCTTCCCCCTGTTCATTTAGGGGTTTGGCTCCAGTTATTCCTGAAACCAGGCAAGGGGAGATGCTTGATGAAGAAGCTGCAGCAGCTCTAGAAGTTGCAGCAGTTTCAGTTTCAGTTTCAGCAGCTCCAGCTCCAGCAGATGCAGAGGTAGTAGCAATAGTAGTAGATACAGAGTTTATTGATACAGATTTTATTGATTTCATTAATTTTATTGAGACTGACATGGACATAGAAGAGTCAGCTCCAGAAGAAAAAATTACTGTTGGTGATTTCATCATTAATCCCACAGTAGATTTCGAATACTTGTTGAAAATTTTTGATACTGTATTTTTGAGCTTCCCTCTAGCAGATTATACTAAGACATCTTTGGCCATTGTTCCATATTCTTCCCCTATCAATCCTAAAGTTGCCAAGAAACAAAGAAATAGTTTTGTTATTTCAGAACCTGTAGTCATCCCATCCTCTCCAGAAATTATTTCTACCCCCAGTTTTGCTATGGATGACTCTCCAATGCCAGGTCTTGATGTCTTGATCTTGGCTGACATTGAAGAAGAGAAAAAGGCAGCTGCTGAAAGCACTGTCAGAGTTAGTTCTCCAGTTCCTGTTGAGGTTTATTCTCCAGCTCCTATTGCAGTTTCTCCTCCAGCTCCATCTAAACCTGAGAAGCCTATTATCTCTGCTAAGGCCCTGAAGGCTTTAGAGGATATATATGATAATCCTCAGGGATCTGATGATGATGATGAGGATGAGGATCCAAAGAAGAAGCAAGTGTCTAAGAAGAGGAAAGCACCTCCTCCTCCTGCTCCTAAACTAAATCCAACCAATGACACTCCGTACTATATCCATCAGAAGATAACTCCATATAAAGGGATGCCAGCTTGGATGTGGTTATCTAAAAATGATCAGAAAGAAAGGAAAAGAAGCAGAAGATACTCCCCTCCTCCAACTCAGAAATATAGAACAGACCCTCCTCCTCCTCCTCCAGCTGCTGGTACTTCAGGCACATCTTCTTTAAGGACTACCCAATTTCAAACTTATCAAAGACATCAGGGTAGGTCCTCATCTTCAGAAAGTAGCCATCAAAGACAATATCCTTCTGGCAAGCAGCACAAATCTCAACAACAACAACATCAACAACAAAAACAGCAAAAACTTCGTGAACATCAACAAGCTGAAAGCTCCAACAGACCACCTTCTCCTCCTGTACCCTTTGAAGATCCAGAAACAGGTACTTCAGGTTGGATGGCCAGGTTCCAAGAACTTGTTGGACTTTCAATGATCAATAAAGTAAGAGCTGAAGGAATGGATCCCTCATAATATACAACAATGTCAAAGTACAGGAAAGAAGAGCTTAAGAGGTATGAGAAGGCTAACAAGTTTTTCAATGTTGATGATTATATGAAATTGCACCCAGATGCAGTAGTCCCCAGAGACACATCTTTGAAGATTATAGGGGCTGCTGATATGACCATGACCAAAGTACAAGCTTCTCATCCAAATAGAGAGATTGTTTTTACCAAGCCTGGAGACAAGAGCAAAGAAGAGAAGCCAAAAGAGAAGAAGCAAAAGATATGAGTTCTGAGCTATTTAATTTCTGTTATGTTTTTAAACTGTTTTCTTATTTTTGAACAAAGCTTATCTGTATATATATATATATATATATATATATATATATATATATATATATATATATATATATATCTGTTGCATGTGTTATTGATCTCTGCCAGATATATGCTATCTTGCTTTGTTTATTTTCAGTTTAGTCTATGTCTGTAATTAGTGACCTCACCCAAATAGGGGGAGATTGTTGGATACCTAGTTTGATTTGGGCTAGGTTCACTAAGTTTGGATCTTGTGACCCATAATGTATAGCCCGGGTCATAGTTGTGTCCTAGAGTCTAGGTCAAGTCCTTAGTATCAACACTGCATAGACCAGCCATCATCAGACTGCCAGAGACTCAAGACTTAGAGATTTTCCAAAGACTCAGTAAAATGAGTTCGACGTTCGTCGAACTCAGGTCGACGATTGTCGTGCTCAGCTCGACGATCTCAGAGAAACTTCTCTGAGCTGAGCTCGATGAACTTGATTCTCAGGTCGACGATCTTTGGACGCTACCTTCAGCATTCTAAGTCCAGACTTTGTTCTATAGACTCAGGTCGACGAACTTAGTTCTCTGATCGACAATTTTTGGGTTCTCTACTTCAACTTAATATTCCAGAAGTTTCTTAGTTTTCTAAGTCTAGAATCATCTTCAGTCGATGAATTCAAGATTCTCAGCTCGACATACTTTGAACACTTTGGCTAAAGTTATCCAGCAGCAGTAAGTGGTCCTCAGCTCGACGAAACAGATTCTCAGGTCGACGATTTCTGGATACTTCAACACTTCACACCAGAAGTTTATGTCGACACCAGAACCAAGACTTGTGTCGACACCAACAGCAATTGTGTCGACATACAGGACTTATGTCAACACAATCCAGATTTCTGTCAACACAACAGCCATGTCGAGACAAAAAGTAATTATGTCGACACCCAAGACTTATGTAGACACATTCCCTAGAAGATCTGTAGACAAGTTATCAGCTCGATGAAATCAGCTATCAGCTCGACGAACCCTATACATAGAAAAGGCAAAGTTTCTAGAGAATACAGTTTTGTTTTCGTCTCGACGATCTTGGAACTCAGCTCGATGAATAGAAGCTGTCTGGTCGACGAACACAACTTCTCAGCTCGATGAACTATGGACTCAGCTCGATGATTTTGTTATCTATTCGACGAATCCAGACTTAGTCTTTTTCAGTCTTCTGGCCCTTTCCTAATGCAATAATTCCTGAGCAATTAATGCTTCAATATTCTCTAAATATAACCGTTAGACAAAGCATTAATTATGGTCTTCTCCAGGATTATTGCTTGCCGTTTTTTCATGGAACAGTTGGGGAAGTAAATCAATGCATTTTATTATCAAGGCCGTCAGCATTGATTGCAGAGGAATTCAAATTTCGAAAGACAATTTTGACAGGAAATATAAAAGAGATTTTCTCTCTTTTCCTATAGAGCAGAATAATAGACAAACAAAAAAAGATCACAATAAGTCTGCAATAAGAAATTCTCTGCTCTCACTCAGAATTCTGATACAACAACTCAAGAAGCCCTAGACCAGAAGAAAATCTGATACCTGAATAAGAAGAACAATCAATCAAAATCAAGTGTCTTCATTCTTCAACTCTCCAGGACACTTCAAAGGACAACAAATATTCCATTTGTCAAGAAGTTCCTGAAGATCACTCTGGTCAAGGCTTAAAGATTGAAGGCCTATCACCCTGAAGAAAGGCTCCAGATTTCCCTGAAACATTCTACATCACAGAGGGAGCTATTTGCTAAAATCATATCCACAAGTCTTCTCAGTTATATATTGAGAAAGAGAAGACAATATCATCTCTCACCCCCCCCCCACTGTATAAAGGGTTATAACTCCCATCAAAAGTTATTCCTGGTTGCAAGTCACCTGAAAAAAAGAATTGAGGTTTGGTTTTGAGCACCTGATCAAAAGCTCATTGGTGTCATGCACCTGATGAAAAATCTGAGTGGATTCCTACCAGGGTGGTAGAAGAGTGGATGTACCCAGGTTGGGAAACCACTATAAATTTCTTATGTTGTCTGGTTGCCCCTTCTTTTTGTTCTTACTGTGTTTGTGCTTTTTAGGATTGCTGTGTTTATATTTTATTAAGTTGTTTATGCACTTTCTCAATTACAGCAAAAGATGTAAAGTTTGTTTAAGGATTTAAGAATACTCTATTCACCCCCCCTCTAGAGTATTTCTGATCAAACACATCACTTTCACGCTATCCAGGTTCTCACTAGATGACAGGTCTGTAGGTTCGCCTTGTGGATAAGGGAATACCCCGAGAGGATCCCGCTGCACAGGCTCTCATTAACTGGAAGGGCTGGAAGGCGCACTCGGCCATGAGTAGACCCACTATCAGGCTCTCACTATCTGGCAGCGCCGTAGGTTTGCTTTGGGGGAAAGTAAAGGTAGTGGGTAGTTTGCTAGGGCATGTGCACACCTGATGCCAGGCTTCCACTAGCTGGTAGGGTCGAAGGCTCCTTGGGGAAGAAGGAAAAAAACATTACGCGGAGCTTCACTAGCAGGCTGGCGGATGGTCAGTATCGACTCTAAGCCGAGAGGGGTAATTTCATGGCCTCTCGGTACATAGCATCTCGGTAAGGGCCTTTGAGCAAAAGACTTTTCAGCAGGTTCTATTCAATGAGTTGTCGCTCGGCAGGGACGGGTTCTAAGTTATTGCCCAAAAAACCTAAGGTCCTAATGAGGGGGAGGAAGCATTCTGTGACTAACGCGAAAGAACGAGAAGAGAAGATGAAAGGGCAATTATAAAGCATCCTGGCGAATGCTAAAGAAAATAAACTCTTTGCTAAATGTACCTCCAAAAAATTACATAAGACTCAAGGGGTCTCGCCCCATGCACCTTTGAAAAATCAAAAAGGAAAATTGCAGCGCAAATAAAAAAGTGGCGAGAGGCTATTGGGCAGGGCTGCTAGAGGTTCCGCTGGAGGTCCCGCTGGAGGCCCCACTGGAGGCTCCGCTGGCGGTGTAGCCGGAGGTCTTGCTGGAAGAGCTTCCGCCAGACTCCTCATTTAGGTCAGGCTCTGCCGCATCTTGTACCAGAGAGTCTTCCTCTCCCGCGGGCTTGGGGATGTGCTCGAATAACCAAGGCAAGATCCCTCGCGCTGTGAGAGTCTCGTCATATTCGTTTAAAAGTTTTGATTCCCGTAGCACCTCAATGTCCATTTGGGCGGTGGCCTGCGTGTTCTACAGAACCATCACATTGATCTCGTACGCTGAGTAATGATGGTGCCTGATTCTCTCCTCTAGTGATGTCTGGGCCAGGTCCAGGGCCTCCTCCAGGTGCTTCACCTCAGCGTACAATAGCCGGTTCTCGCACCCGATGCTGGCCACCCTGGCGCGAGATAGTTGGGCTTGCATGAAGTCCTACGAGAAGGTCCTGTTAAGCAAACAATATGTGTATACTAGGAGGGCGAGAGATATTGAAGGGTCCCGCTTACCTCGGCGTCCAGGAAAAGTGAGAAGTTTTTGGGAAGCCTCCAAGTCGTCCTTCAGGGAGGCCAGTTTAGCCGCAACGGCATCCCATGCCTTGAGCATGTCGGCGAGGTTGCGCTCGATGGTGATGGTGCGACGCCCAGCCATATGCAAAAGCTGGACCGTGCAAAGTTGGGCTTGGGCGGTATCGTAGACGAGTGCCCGGGTAGCTGTCCGATTGAACATGTCGGCGTCCTGCCGACCTTAGAATCCATAGCCCAACGTGAAGGCATCGCCGGTGATCGTGTCCCTCTCCCTCCAGGAGGGGAGGAGTGTTGAGACCGTGATACGGTTGGAGGTAAGGTCCCACTCGCCGAAGCCAAAATTTCGGTGCCCTTTTAGCACCGGCTTGGGTGGGGTCTCGGTAGGGGTCTCTGCGGCAGGATTAGTGATACCCGTCTCACCTGCGATTGAAGGGGTCTCGGCGGGGGTCTCGTCGGAGGCCAATACAATAGATTTTCCATTGTCCTCCGCTGACGGTTTTGATTTTTTGAGATGTGGGTAGGGAGCGAACTGTGTTTCCGCTTCAGGGTACTCGGTTTGGAAGAGGGTCCCGAATCATATCGACTGACGGCGGCGGCGCACTTGGCGAGAGATAAGGGGTCGGCGAGCGCCCTGGTCTCGTCAAAAGGTTGGTGGAGGGGGATTTCTCATTCACCTGCGAGACCTATAGCTAATTAACCCTGATTCTCAAAACAAAAGGTTTCAGGGATAGACTGAAATAATATCATCGCCGGGAGGTACCGGAAGGAGGGAATCCAGGTCTCACCGAAGGAAGAGGACGTAAAAAGTCTTGGTCCCGAAGAATTCAACGAGGGGGCCCTCGCGGCCCCCGAGAGCGGTTGGCTTGTAGGTCATATCGTTGTACTGAACTGGCCCAAGCGGGATGTTTCCAAAGTCACCAGAGACAAACGAATTTCTGCCCCAGTGGTGGTTCTTGTCGGTGAGAGCGCTCGTCTTCACCAACTGCCACGAGAAGAAGACCACCCCACCCTCTACGCGGAAGTTGAACATCTTCCGAAAGATAGGAAGGATGATTTCAATCCTTTTCGCCTACATGTAGCAGATGAACTCCACCAGCATTGCGACAGAATTTGGGTTGTGCTGGGCCGGTACCACCCTATAGTACCGAAGGGACTGGTGCACTTACGGCCAGAGGGGAGGCAGAATCCCACCTCGAAGTGCTCCAAGGGGATGGCAAGCTCCCCAGCCAGCGCAAGACTGACCCTATCATCGTTCCCGGGGTTCCGTACAACGAACACAATATGGATGTAGTTGGCGGCTATCGTGTGGTACTCGTCCAGAGTTAGCCGGCAGAAGGGAATTTGTGTTCTAGGAAGAATTGCGAACACTTGGAGCGGCCTTCGCCCTCGTCAGGCATCTTGAAGAGAAGGCAAGAGGTGAGAAAAAATCATGAAGGCGAGAGCCTTGGCGTTGTAGAGATCAGCGAGAGCAGTCGGGAGGAGGATGAAGGCTTGGAATCAGAGAGGTGAATGCAGAGAAGTAAATGCGGTAGGTGGATTGGCCACTTTATAGAAAATTCGATAATTATGAGTTTTTTCCTAAATGCGGTGGGGGTACGGGTCATCAAGTCAACAATTTCCGATGTTCTGAATTCTCGATTTCCATCCTGCCTCACCGGATCTCCTCGGACTTGCAGAAAGCGAGAACCTCCGGGAAGAGCCTATGGTAAAAGCGAACATTGGCAGCAGGCGAGCAATAATGAGCAGGGTGCGAGAGTCAAGCGTTTGCAGCGCATCAGATATGAAAGCATGAAACAGACATAATGTGAAGCACAAACATAAAGGGGCTCTCGCTTGGCGAGATTCGCGAAATAACATCGATAATAAATATGGATAATTGTTAATCGCCTTGAGGCACAAGGGGTATAAGGCGATAAGGGTAGGTTGTGAGGTTGGGTAAAGAAGAAGCTAGCCCCACAGGGTTCAGTATTGCTCCCACCGCCAATGACCCAGACCTCGCCTACCTGACATCGGAGGCACCCACAAATCAAAGAAGGTGGTCAGGGCTTTCAGCCCCTAGTTAGCTAGGCAGAGCTGATCTCGAGCCCCCGCAATCTATCTTCCTGGGAAGGTCTCGGAGGAAAGTATATCCTGGGGTTCCGTCTCGCCAATGTGGTAGGTGCAGTACCGCTCGACAATTGCCAATCTCCGCTCCATCATCCTGTGGATTCTATTCACTGCTGCAGAGTTGGCTTACTGCCGCCACATGAGCTTTGATAGGATCGATGCAATCCTTTACCTCAGTGTCTTGCCACTCCCAGAGGCCTCAAGAAAGTCCTCCATCTCGCTATAGGAGGGGAGTGGCGAGTCTTCCCTGTTTTCTTCTTCTTCATCTTCATCTTCTTCAACTTCCTCCCCCTGTACCATAGGATCTGGAGGGTGGTTTTTTAGTTAGATTGGGAGTGAAGTGAAAGGAAAGATAGAAGGTTATCGCATACCTGAAGAGTGATGTGGACCCTCCCGTGATGGCTGGCGAGAAGGGTCGGGCTGCCTCTAAGAACCTTTTTCGAAGAGAAAGTGGAGCGGCTGGCCCCAACCCGGACCGAACGTCCCGCATTCCAAAGTTTAAGTCTCGGCCTATGGTGGAATAGAGGTGCCCTATCCTGCCTGGGGCTGGGATCCTGTTGTAAGTGCAGATGGCTCGACGATAACCCCTCTGGCGGGGAGTATGAGATCGGGCATCAGGTTCGTAGGATTTTTTTTTGGGGGGGGGGGAGGAGTCTTGGGACCCTGACCAACGACGTTCAGTCTCCAAAGAATAGGCACTGCAAGATGCTCGGTCAGCAAAAAGGAGAAACAGATCATCTAAATGAGAAATCGAGCCATCAAATGGGGTAAATACCTGGAGTGCATCGGGGATCAGCCGGGGTAGTCGGAGGGGCAGCGCCCGAGGCTGGCGTTGTAACACCCGCTATCCGTCACGTAGCATATAACAGTAGTTCCGACCGGGGCCCGACGACAAATACCATGGACAGACCGAAGGGTTACGCAATGAAACCATCCTTCAAATAACCAACGTCCTACATATAGCACATTCTAGTGGAAGCATTTTAAAATGTTGCAAAATAAGAACCCAGATACAGCATGAATGTCCATTAACAATAACCTAAAAGGAATGAACGTACGAATAAACAAAGTACTTTGGCCTTATGTCCTTACAAGAGTGTACTCAAATAAATAGTGTCTTCCAAACATCGGCACGCAGGCCGGTCACACATGAAAATAAAATTAAACATTAGAAAAGGCCTTCGAGGGTCAGTTCAGCGATAAGGGTTCTTACCCGATATTTGCCACTAGGCTCCACAGCACCTGCAAGCAACAATCCACCAAAGCGGTGGCAAACGAAAGTAACAGTCAACTAAAGCTGACCAAATTATAATGACCCCGCCCCTATACTCGGGGCGATGATGCTCCTTCCCTACACTTTATTCACAGAGCCAAATTGTAGTGAAATACACTTCAACATAGGCGTAAGCATGCACGACCACACACCCCGTACTCTCAGGGCACATGTAACAACCCCATTCGTTCATATGGTATATTCTAGAAGGTCCGGCCGGGGCCCCACAGGATATATCACAAAACAGGCGGTGAAGGTACATGATGATATCAGAGTCACGCATCGCACCTATCACAAAGCATTCTAGCGGAAGCCTAGACTACAACTTGAACTCCACCAATGAATGTCCAACAAATAACACAACCCACGTTGTATATATTTCATCCATAGGAATGTCTGACAAGAGTACAAAAGATGGCCTTATGGCCTTACATGGCTTTCAAACAGTGGCCTAACCAGATTGGCGCGCAGGCCAGCCACAATAATAGAAAATATAACAAGCATTGAACATCAATAGCCTTCGAGGGCTAGCAGTAGTAGCAGCAACAACAGTAGGAACATCAACCTTTATGCGTCCCGCTCGGCTCTCCAACACCTGTACAGGGACAGTCGACCCAGCGGTGGCAAACAAAAGCAACGGTCAGCGTTCAGCTGACCAAATTATAACGACCCTACCCCTTTTCTCGGGGCAGTTGTATTCTTCCCTGCAGGAATATCGTATAACAAATATGGCAATAAATCATCTAATGTGCTTTTACGCACACATGCCATCACAACCATTCGCCACCCGGCCCAACGGTCCGTGCACTCAGAGTACATTCTTGGTGTTCTGGCAAAACTCTTGCCCACCACCGTATCAGGGTCACAACCCAACGGTAAATCTCTTGAGCATTTACTACATGGCGTGCAGCCGGAGTTTTATAGTCTTACTACACCGGGATGGCCCGTAGCCCCCCATTGTGTCATGGTGCGCAGGCCTAAGACACTTGTTATGCGCTCCAACAGACCGCACCTTTTGGTCTCACCTCGGACGGACATAGCGCAGGTCGGATCCTCCACCCCCCCCCCCCCCCCCCCCCCGTTACTCAAATCGCCTTGCCTTCTCCGAGTACAGCGTACTCATGGCTATATCAAAGGCGCGGGTCGGTCTCACCAATCCTGTTCTTGGCACACAGCCTGGGTATTTCTCTATACCCGTTTTCTTATCACAACAGCGGGTCTTTCCTGGGCATCCCAGTACTTCCTGTTACTCTCTTCACAGGTGGACACCGCAAAATCACAAATGTCAGGGGTCTTTCCTGGCTACCATGCCAGTACTTCCTGTTAATCGCTTCACAGGTGGACACCCTACGACATCAAGCATCACAAAGGGCCTTTCCGGGTCACAACAGTACTTCCTGTGCCTCATCCACAGGTATGACCCAAAACATAACATGGATATTTTCCTGGACTACCACTCCAGTACTTCCTGCTACTCCTTTTTCGCAGGCATCACCCGTTGACTCCTTAAACTACACGTTTATCACGGAGTCTTCTCCGATTCATATGCAACATCACCAATCCAGACCAACCTGTCCAGATGGGCTTCACACAGCATGCCTATTCCGTACTACAATTCCGGATCTATCTGCCAACAAGGGGATTTCATGAATCACCCAAAAGACTGCCAAAATCAGCCACCTCTTGGTGGGGGAATCACAACTATAAGCCAAAAGGAAGCCTTCATATGGATAGGAAGAAAAGTCGTTACCATTGACGACTGCTTCGGTGCCATGACCTCAAAGCTAGCTTGAATGGGTCACAAGAACTTTTCCTCCGCAATGCCGGCTTCGGATCTCTTGTCGGTAAACTACAGCACCACCACTAGCAGCCCTTCCTCTTCTTCCTCCTTCTTCCTCTCCCTTTCTCTCTTAAGATGAAGGATAAGGAAAATGAGAATAAGTTCTCAGTTTTCGGCCTTTAGGCAAAGAGGAAAGATGCTCCAGCCCTTGGATCCCAGCTGAATGAAGGGACGACCACAAAACTGCCAGAAAATCTGAATTTGACCTGACACGGCCTGTGACACGCCCGTGTCCCAGGCCATGTGCCTCAAGAGGTGGTCAACCGACTGATCCAAACCAGTGACACGCCCATGGGACACGCCCGTGTCATGGGCCGTGTCACCCAACACGACTTCCGACACGCTCGTGTCTGTGGCCGTGTGCCTCGGCGAAAATAATCCCAAACCAACCCGAGACTTCACACGGCCTGTGACACGCCCTGTGACACGCCCGTGTCACAGGCCGTGTTCAACTTCTCGACACTCGACGAGCACATTTCGACACTCGACGATCTCGACATCTCGACACTCGACGACACGGCCTGGGACACGCCCGTGTCCTGGGCTGTGTGCCCCCTCTCGACACATCGTCGAGCGCAAAAAAACGTCGACACCAAGGCCGATAGTCGACACGGCCTCGACACGCACTGAGACACGCCCATGTCTCAGGCCGTGTCTACTGTTCGACGACCGTCGACCCCAAATTTCGTCGACCTCGCGGCCAAATCGTCGACTCCAGCTTGACACGCCCTGGGACATGCCCGTGTCCCAGGCCGTGTCACCCAAAAAGTTCCTGTTGAGAAATTTGGATTGTTACAATCCTCCCCTCCTATAAGAAATTTCGTCCTCGAAATTCAGACACAGGAAGGCAATCAGTAACCAGCAAGAAAAATGTTATAACATGCAACTTTTTATGTTACAACACACTACTCTCTACAGATTACAAAAATAGCTCGGGGAACTCTTCTCGCATGGTTTGCTCTCGCTCCCATGTCAGTTCTTCACGGCCGCAGTTGTCCAATCGGACTTTCACCATGCCGACTGTCTTGTTCTGCAACTATTTCTCGGCTCGATCTTTGATCTGAATGGGTCTAACTCTCGTTGTTAGCCCATACTCCACCGGCACACGATCATCCACGATCACTTGAGCTGGATCTTTCACGGCCTTCCGAAGCACCGAGATGTGAAATACATCATGTAATCCACCCAAGTCTGCCGATAGAGCTAGCCGATAAGCCGCTTCGCCAACTCTCTCAACCACTTCAAAAGGACCCAAATATCTTGGACTCAACTTTTTCAATCGTCGAATCCAGGAGACACCTTTGAATGGTTTGATCTTCAAGTAGACCTAATCGCCAACCGCAAATTCCACGTTCCGGTGTTTGGCATTATAGTACTTCGCTTGTCGATCTTGAGCAATAAGCAGCTTCTCTCGAATCGTCTGTATGATTGAGTTTGCTTCATCAACCTCATTTGGTTTAAAAACCCGAGCTTCGCCCGCTTCTACCCAAAGCAAGGGACTACGGCACTTCCTTCCATACAGAGCTTCATATGGTGTCATCACAATGCTCGCCTGGTAGCTATTATTATATGCAAACTCTACCATATAGAGATGATTTTCCCATCTCTTTCCAAAGTCAAGGGCTCACATGCGGAGCATGTCCTCCATTGTTCTGTTGGTACGTTCAGTTTGGCCATCCGTTTGGGGATGAAAGGTCGTACTGAAAGTCAACTTCGTGCCCAACAGTCGGTGAACTAGCCTCCAATCATTTGACGTGAATCGCCCATCCCGATCACTTAAGATGCTCCGAGGAACACCGTGAAGCCGCACAATCTGGTCAACATATAACTTTGCCAAACTTTCAACTGAATCATCCCGCCTGTTCGGGAGAAAATGTGCCACTTTCGTTAGCCGGTCAACAATCACCCAAATGGAATCATTTCCTCGCTGCGATCTCGGCAACCCGTGCACAAAATTCATGGAAATATCATCAAATTTCCACTCTGGGATCGGCAGTGACTTCAAATAACCGCCTGGCTTTTGGCATTCCGCCTTCACCATCGCACATGTTTGGCATTTGGATACATAAAGGGCAACATCTTTCTTGAGCCCTAGCCACCAGAATAGCTTCTTCATATCGTTGAACATTTTCGTGCTCCCGGGGTGAATGGAATACTTTGTATAATGCGCTTCATACATCAGTTCTTCCCTCAATTTCCCCACATTCAGGACGCACAAACGGCCCTCTTTTCGCAAAAGGCCGTCATTCCAGTTGAATTTGCCCTCTGGCCCTTCATTCACATAGCGTAAGAGATCTTCATCGAACTCCGTTGCCCGTCGAACTCGGTCTGCAAGGTCATATTGCACCTCAGTCCAGTTCAAACATGCAGTGGCAGTGTAATTCTTGTCAACACAATAAATCTCCAATGCCTCCAGCTCCTGGATAAGACGTTCATCATGCCTTTGTAACCAATTCGCTCTAGCTGGAACCCGCCGACTCAAGGCATCTGCGACAACATTCCCCTTCTCGGGCGTATAATGAATCTCGAAAGTGTAGCCCCCAAGGAACTCCAACCACCTTCGTTGTCGCATAATCAAGTCTTTCCGCTCCAATAGGTACTTTAGGCTCTTGTGATCTGTATATATCTCCACCTTCACTCCATAAAGGTAGTGTCGCTACAACTTGAGTGCAAAACTTACCGCCGCTAGTTCCAAATCATGGACGGGATAATTTCGCTCGTGTACCTTCAGCTGGCGTCAGCCATAAGCAATAACCTTTCCATTCTGCAGAAGAACGCTGCCTAAGCCGCTCCCTGAGGCATCACTATAAATAACAAATCCATCGGTTCCACGTGGCGAAGACAGCACCGGCGCCGTGGTCAACCGAATCTTCAGCTCTTCAAAAGATCGTGCGCACTCTGGCGTCCAAACGAACTTCTGATCTTTTCGCGTCAATGTGGTTAGCGACAAAGCAATCCGCGAGAAGTTTTCCACAAATCTTCTATAGTAGCCCGCAAGTCCAAGAAAACTCCTGACCTCGGCCACAGAAGACAACATTGGCCACTCTTGTATGGCCCTTATCTTCGCTGGATCCACTGCAATGCCTGCTCCACTCACCACATGGCCCAGAAATGCCACCGACGATAGCCAAAACTCGCACTTTGGGAACTTGGCATAGAGCTGATTTTGCCTCAACTTGTTCAACACCAACCGCAAGTGAATTTCATGCTCAGCTTTCGACTTCGAGTATACCAGGATGTCATCAATGAACACAATCACAAACAGTTCCAGGTACTCGCGAAAAATACGGTGCATCAAATCCATAAACACCAAGGGCGCATTGCACAGTCCAAATGGCATGACTGTGAACTCATAGTGCCCGTAACACGTTCCAAATGCGGTTTTGGGAATGTCACCTTCCCGAATTCTCAACTGGTAATAACCAGACTTCACGTCCAACTTCGAATAGACGGTCGAGCCCACCAGCTGATCGAACAACTCATCAATCTGGGGTATCAGATACTTATTCTTCTCGGTCAGCTTATTCAGTTCACGGTAATCGATACACAACCGTAACCCACCGTCTTTCTTCTTTACAAAAAGCACAGGTGCGCTCCAAGGTGACATGATTCGCCGTATATACCCTTGCTCTAACATTTCTTGTAGTTGAACCTTCAACTCCGCCATCTCTTTTGGCGCGACGCGATATGGCGAGCGGGCCACAGGTTTTGCACCTGGTACCAACTCGATCGTGAAGTCAATCTCCCGCTGGTAGCCCAGGGAGATCCGTGGGAAACACATCTATAAATTCCGCCACAATCGGAAACTCACTCACATGGGCCTTAGGCTCAACAACCTGAATCAATGCAAAGTAACAATCCGCACCCTTCCGAACAGCCTTGACTACCTGGAGTGCAGACATCAATGTCCCGCCTACTCCTCGCATACCGCGAACTTTGTCTCATGTTCGGTATTTTGGCCGAACGTGATTTCTTTAGACTGGAAATCAATCATAGCATGCTGCTCTGCAAGCCAATCCATCCCAAAAATCACATCGAATTCCGATATTGGCAAAACAAATGCAGTTAAACTGAAATCCCGACTTCCTAACTGAATCGCCATATCGCAAGATTGATCCGCAAGCATCCAACAACCATTCGACAACACGACCCTGACGCTATCTGTCTTTGCACGACTGGGTATCCCAAGCCGCGCTATAAACTCACTAGACAGAAAAGAATGCGATGCACCCATATCAAACAGTGCTCGCGCCAGCGTGTCCCGAATCATCACAAAGCCTGTGACAAACATGTCACACACACAAACCGCAAACATAGGGGTACTAAGCAAAGCATACAAACAATAGCATATGCAAAACTAAACTCATACCTGTGACAACGTCACTCTGCTTGATGGTCTCTTGCAGGTCAAAATTGTAAACCCGTGGTTGCGCCTGCGAGGCAGAGGAATCCACCACCGCCTTCCCTTTTTCCGCATAAGATGCTCCCGCCTTCTTTTCACTCTTTGGCGGCATCCGACAATCTCGCGCAATATGCCCCATCCGACCACAATTGAAGCAGATACGAGTATCTGACTTGGAGGTAGCCGCCGATGTTGCTCCCGTTGCAACTAATGAAGGAGCTTGTCCACTTGTCCTGGACTTCTTGGCCCATCTCTTTTAATAAAATGGTTTCCCCGATCGGGGCGCCTTCCACTCCGGTTGCGATACAGCCAAAGCTCTCTTCCCCTGCACCCTTTTCATATCCTTCTCCAGTGCGCTCGCAGTGTCAACCAACGCTTGGAAACCTTGGTTCACCGAACTTGACACAAGGAACCTCAACTCGTCCCTCAGTCCTTCATAGAACCGATTGGTCTTCCTCTGCTCATCCGCAAATATGGAACCCGCATAGCACCCCAAGCAAGTAAATTCATGCAGGTACGCGTCAATACTGCCATCACCTTGCGTTAGCCTTTGGAATTCATTTTCCATGGCTATCCGCTGAGCCACAAGAAGGTGCTTTGCTAGGAAGAGTCGGGAGAATTCTTCCATTGATACTTGGGTTAAAGGACGACCGCCAAGTGATGCATCTCCATCTCATCCCACCACAATCGAGCTTCTCCTTCAAGCAAGAAGGTAACTAAGGTAACTTTCTGATGCTCCGCCGTTCCAATCGCCGTCATCACTCGCTTGACGCGCGATAGCCAATCCTCAGCCTGCATCGGAGTTCCCGCTCCCGAGAACGTAGGTGGGTGGAAACTCATAAACCGCGTTAGCTGCTTCTCAGCTGCTCGAGGAGCCACATCCACTACAGGTTCAGGCCTTGCCACCGCCTGTTCTGGCCTCACAGCCACTTGTTTCTGCCTAAGTGGCTGGCCTTGGATCATGGTAAATAAAGCCTCCGCAACTAAACGCACATGTTCCGCAGACGGTGGAGGTGTAGGCACCGCGGCTGGTGTCGTACTTTCATCAGAACGTTGGGGCTCAGACGGACCAGCTGCACTTCGTGTCACCTAAAGGTGGACAAGACACACACATTTGCGGTCGTACCCAAGCAAACAACATAAAAGAAGAACACACAGGTTCCTCAAACACACCAATTTGCATTCCTATCATGGACATTCAGGAGTTCATTCGTAGACTTTGGTTTGCACAAACACGTGCTCGCCACCACACAAACGAAGTCGGCCACGACTTCGAGAGGGAAAGACCAAAACAACCGATACCGAAAATGTAACAAGCCCATCCATTCATATGGTATATTCTAGAAGGTCTGGCCGGGGCCCCACAGGATATATCACAAAATAGGCGGTGAAGGTACAGGATGATATCAGAGTCGCGCATCGCACCTATCACAAAGCATTCTAGCGGAAGACTAAACTACAACTTGAACTCCACAAATGAATGTCCAACAAATAACACAACCCACGTTGTATATATTTCATCCATAGGAATGTCTGACAAGAGTACAAAAAATGGTCTTATGGCCTTACATGGCTTTCAAACAGTGGCCTAAACAGATTGGCGCGCAGGCCGACCACAATAATAGAAAATATAACAAGCATTCAACATCAATAGCCTTGGAGGGCTAGCAGCAATAGAAGCAACAGCAGCAGGAACATCAACCTTTATGCGTCCCGCTCGGCTCTCCAACACCTGTACAGGGACATTCCACCCAGCAGTGGCAAACAAAAGCAACGGTCAGCGTTCAGCTGACCAAATTATAACGACCCTACCCCTTTTCTCGGGGCAGCGGTATTCTTCCCTGCAGGCATATCATATCACAAATATGGCAATAAATCATCTAATGTTATTTTACGCACACATTCCATCACAACCGTTTGCCGCCCGGCCCAACGGTCCGTGCACTCAGGGCACATTCTTGGTGTTCTGGCAAAACTCTTGCCCACCACCGTATCAGGGTCACAACCCAACGGTAAATCTCTTGAGCATTTACTCCATGGCGTGCAGCCGGAGTTTTATAGTCTTACTACACCGGGATGGCCCGTAGCCCCCCATTGTGTCATGGCGCGGAGGACTAAGACTCTTGCTATGCGCTCCAACAGACCGCACCTTTTGGTCTCACGTCGGACGGACATAGCGCAGGTCGGATCCTCCACCCCCCGTTGCTCAAATCGCCTTGCCTTCTCTGAGTACAGCGTACTCATGGCTATATCAAAGGCGCGGGTCGGTCTCACCAATCCTATTCTTGGCACACAGCCTGGGTATTTCTCAATACCCATTTTCTTATCACAACAACGGGTCTTCCCTGGGCATCCCAGTACTTCCTGTTACTCTCTTCACAGGTGGACACCGCAAAATCACAAATGTAAGGGGTCTTTCCTGGCTACCATGCCAGTACTTCCTGTTACTCGCTTCATAGGTGGACACCCTACGACATCAAGCATCACAAAGGGCCTTTCTTGGTCACACCAGTACTTCCTGTGCCTCATCCACAGGTATGACCCAAAACATAACACGGATATTTTCCTGGACTACCACTCCAGTACTTCCTGCTACATCTTTTCGCAGGCATCACCCGTTGACTCCTTAAACTACACGTTTATCATGGAGTCTTCTCCTGTTCGTATGCAACATCACCAATCCAGACCAACCTGTCCAGATGGGCTTCACACAGCATGCCTATTCCGTACTCCAATTCCGGATCTATATGCCAACAAGGGGATTTCATGAGTCACCCAAAAGACTCCCAAAATCAGCCACCTCTTGGTGGGGGAATCACAACTATATGCCAAAAGGACGCCTTCACATGGCTAGGAAGAAAAGTCATTACCCTTGACGACCGCTTCGGTGCCATGACCTCAAAGCTAGCTTGAATGGCTCACAAGAACGTTTCCTCCACAATGCTGGCTTCGGATCTCTCGTCGGTAAACTACAGCACCACCAGCAGCAGCCCTTCCTCTTCTTCCTCCTTCTTCCTCTCCCTTTCTCTCTTAAGATGAAGGCTAAGGAAAAAGAGAATAAGTTCTCAGTTTTCGGCCTTTAGGCAAAGAGGAAATAATCTCCAGCCCTTGGATCCCAGCTGAAGGAATGGATGGCCACAAAACTGCCAGAAAAGCTGAATTTGACCTGACACGGCCTGTGACACGCCCGTGTCCCAGGCCGTGTACCTCAAGCAGTGGTCAACCGACTGATCCAAACCAGTGACACGCCCATGGGACACACCCGTGTCATGGGCCGTGTCACCCAACACGCCTTCTGACATGCCCGTGTCTGTGGTCGTGTGCCTCGGTGAAAATAATCCCAAACCAACCCGAGACTTCACACGGCCTGTGACACGCCCTGTGACACGCCCGTGTCACAGGCCGTGTTCAACTTCTCGACACTCGATGACCACATCTCGACACTCGACGATCTCGACATCTCGACACTCGACGACACGGCCTGGGACACGCCCGTGTCCTCGGCTGTGTGCCCCCTCTCGACACATCGTCGAGCGAAAAAAATGTCGACACCCAGGCCGATCGTCGACACGGCCTCGACACGCCCTGAGACATGCCCGTGTCTCAGGCCGTGTCTACTGTTCGACGACCGTCGACCCCAAATTTCGTTGACCTCGGGCCAAATCGTCGACTCCAGCTTGACACGCCGTGGGACACACCCGTGTCCCAGGCCGTGTCACCCAAAAAGTTGTTGTTGAGAAATTTGGGCTGTTACAGCACATTCCCGGTGAACCTAGTCAAAATCCGCTGTCTCACCACCACCCCTTGGACGACAAAACTCGTGAGCATTATGATCTTTCCGGCCTAAGCCTAAGACCCTCCATCTATGCCAACGACAAGTGCCATGTACCTTAGGTTTCTTTAAGCGAACGACATAGAGCGGCTCTGGTTCCGCCTAACCCGTTGCTCACACCGCAATGTCAATTTAAGCCATATGCGCGGGTCAAGCTTCCCCGAGTCCTAATACAATCACACACTTGACCTAACCCAATTATGTGCAAGTTGGCTCCCAGGCCACCAAGATGGCAGAATCACACATCTGCTCAGTTTTCCGGGTGCACCTTGGGGTTAGTCCCCAAGGTTCCCTGTTGCAATCTACTGCGTAGAAAACCAGAAAAACAACCACTGGCGCGTAGTCTTCTCCGGCTATTCATGCAATGCAACATCACCCGTTCAGACCAACTTGTCCGTGTAGGCTTCACACACCATACCTATGTCCGTTCTTCTATTTCAGACTCTACATGAAAACAACGGGTACTAATCATGTCTACCCAAAGGAATACCTCACACTCACCGCATACTCACGAGAGCGGGCTTCCTATGCAAAAAGGAAAGAGGACTTCACATGTCCAAGATGAGAATCGTTACCCTTGCATTTCACTTTGGCGCCATGAAGATCTAGACGGATGAAAAGCACCGCAATGGCCTCGCCTCTGTAGATCTGAACTCGGCTTCTGATTTGGGGCTTCGAAGCTCCACAGGCGGCCGGATCTCTCCTCCTCCTCCTTCCTTGCTCTCCCCTCTCTCCAAACCTTTTAGAAAGAGAAACTCAAAGGGGAAATGAGGGTTTCAAACCATATTCCCGGATTAAACCCAGCAAGAACCAGCCTTGGCCCTTGGATCCCAAAAGAAGGAAACGGACGGCCACGATTCGCACTTAAAATCAATTTCCTGGGCCGAACACGACTTGTGACACGCCCGCGTCCAAGGCCGTGTGCCTCAATCGATGCCAAAACCGTCGCATCAGCACAGGACACGTGATCTCGACACGCCCGTGTCAAACTTGACATTCCCGTGTCAATCAGTACATGCCCATATTGCGGGGCATGTTCCTCCATCGACACTGGATTAAAAACAACCTGAAGATTACACGGGTTCTCGACATGCCCGTGTCGACTTTGACACGTCCGTGTCAACTCGAACATGCTCGGGCTCCATGTCATGTTCCTCCCCCGACACAGCCCGGCTACCAACCCAAGCTGGACACGGCCTGGGACATTCCCGTGTCTCAGGCCGTGTTCGATGTCTCGACTATTGTCGACTGCATTTTCATCGACCACTCGGAAAATTCGTCGAACCCGGGCATGACACGGCCCTGGACATGCCCGTGTCCCAGGCTGTGTCACCCCTACCAAGCACCAAACTTGGTTCTAAATGCTGCCCGTCCCACTTTTTAGTTTCGGGGCGCTACAACTCTCTCCCTCTTAAAAGAATTTCGCCCCGAAATTATAGAAAGGAAAAGGTACACAAAATATAAACAGTACCTGAGCGGAATAACTCCGGGTATTCCTCATGCATGGTCTGCTCTCGTTCCCACGAGGGCTCCTCCCGACTGCAGTTGTCCCATTGGAACTTGACCATTCTGATGTCCTTGTTACGTAGTTGCTTGAGTTCCGAGTCCTCAATGCGAACGGGCTTGGCCTTTGTCATCAACCCATTGCAAACCGGTACTTGATCGTCCGTAATCACTTACGAAGGCTCTTGCACCGCCTTCCACAACACCGATATGTGGAATACATCGTATAGCGCACTCAGTTCCACTAATAGCTTCAATTTAAAAGCTGCTTCGCCAATCCGCTCCAGAACCTCAAATGGTCCAAGGTACCTCGGGTATAGCTTCTTCAAGCGCCGTACCTGGGAGACGCCCTTGAACGGCTTAATCTTCAAATACACCCAGTCGCCAACAACGAACTCAACGTTCCTATGCTTGGCATTGTAGTACTTAGCTTGCTGGTCCTGAGTGATTAGCAATATTTCACGAATAGTTCGTACCAACAAAGTTGCATCTTCCACTTCTTGCCCCTTATACAGCTTCGACTCACCCATTTCCAGCCATGACAACAGCGTGCGACATCTCCTACCATAAAGGGCCTCGAAGGGCGCCATTTGGATGCTCGCCTGGTAGCTATTATTATAAGCATATTCCACCAAGTACAAGTGATCTTCCCATTTCTTCCCGAAATCCAAGACGCATATGCGAAGAATGTCTTCCATCATCCTGTTCACTCTCTCGGTCTGACCATCCGTCTGCGGATGAAAGGTCGTGCTGACACTCAGCTTGGTTCCCAACATCTGTTGCACCAACCTCCAGTCATTGGACGTGAACCGCCCATCTCGGTCACTCACAATGCTACGGGACACAGCGTGAAGTCGAACAATATTATCCACATACAGCTTTGTCAATTTCTCCACTGAATCATCCTTCCTATTTGGAATGAAGTGCGACACTTTCGTTAAACGGTCTACGATCACCCAGATGGTGTCGTTTCTCTTCCGCGACCTTGGCAACCCATGCACAAAGTCCATTATAATATCATCGAACTTCCACTTCGGGATAGGCAAGGACTTCAAGAGTCCTCCAGGCTTCTGGCACTCCGCCTTCATTAAGGCGCACGTTTGACAGTTCGCCACATAGAGTGCCACATCCTTCTTAAGCCCTGGCCACCAGAACCATTTCTTCATATCACGGTACATCTTCGTGCTCCCTGGGTGAATCGAGTACTTGGTGTGATGAGCCTCGTACATCAATTCCGCCCTCAGTTTGCCCACATTTGGTACGCACAGACGACTGTCCTTCCATAACAATCCATCAACCACATCAAATTGGGAGTTTGACCCATCCAAAGCCTCAACCATGATTTGCTTCATGTTGTTATCCAAATCCAAAGCCTCCCGAATCCAATCAGCCAGGTCATACTGAACTTCTGTCCAGCTCAATTGCGCTTCGGCACTAGTCTGCTTGTCAACATAAGAGATCTCTAATGCCTCCAACTCCCGAATTAAATGCTCATCATGAACCGACAACCAGTTGTCTTGCAAAGGGGCTCTACGACTCAACGCATCCGCAACTGCATTGTCTTTCCCAAAAACATAATGAATCTTGAATATGTACTCCCCAGGAACTCCATCCATCTCCGCTGTCGCATGTTTAGATCCTTTTGATCCAACAATTACTTCAGGCTCTTGTGGTCGGTGTAGATATCGACCTTCACCCCGTAAAAGTAATGCCTCCACAGCTTCAGGGCAAATATCACGGCCGCTAACTCCAAGTCATGGACCAGATAATTCCTCTCATGCACTTTCAGCTGACGCGAGCCATAAGCTATTACACTTCCATGCTGTAGTACAACCCAATCCAATCCATTTTCCGAAGCATTACTGTAGATCTCAAATCGTTCGGTCCCACTCGGCAAACTTGAAACAGGCGCCATGGTCAACCGACTTTTCAACTCTTCAAAAGCTTGTGCGCACTCAGGCGTCCAAACAAACTTCTGCACTTTCCTCATCAGAGTCGTGAGGGGTAACACTATCCGCGAGAAGTACTCCATGAAGCGCCTGTAATAGCCAACAAGCCCCAGAAAACTCCGAACTTCTGCTACCGTAGACAGCATAGGCCAATCTCGTATAGCAACTATCTTCGTCAGATCCACCGCAATTCCCTCTCCACTAACTATGTGACCAAGGAACGCTACTGAGGACAACCAAAACTCGCATTTGGAGAACTTAGAGTACAGTTGGTTCCACCTCAGCGTCTCCAACACCAAATGCAGATGCTTAAAGTGATCCTCCTCACTCTGCGAGTACAATAATATATCGTCGATAATGACGATCACGAAGTGGTCCAGGTACTCTTTTAAAGTTCTTTTCATCAGATCCATGAACAAGGATGGTGCATTAGTCAGCCCAAACAGCATGACCGTAAACTCATAATGCCCATATCTCATGCTGAAAGTTTCTTGGGGATATCACTTTCCATTATCCTCAGTTGATAATACCCGAATTTAATATCCAATTTTGAGTCCAATGATGACCTAACTTACTGATCAAACAGATCATCAATACTTGGGATCGGGTACTTGTTCTTCTTCGTTAACTTGTTCAGCTCTCGATAATCGATACAGAGCCGCAAACTTTCGTCCTTCTTCTTAACAAAAAGGACTGGTGCGCTCCAAGGATATGAACTTGGACATATATAACCCTGTTCCAATAGCTTTTGTAGTTGAACCTTCAGTTCCGCCATCTCCTTAGGCGGTAACCAATACGGGGACCATGACATAGGTTTCGCACCTGCCACTAGCTCAATAGTGAAGTCTATCTCTCGCCGAGGTGGGGCTCTAGGGAGATCGCTAGGGAGAACATCAGGGTACTCGGATACTGCTGGGATGCTGTCCAAAGTAGGCTTAGGCTTCGATGCCTCCACTAGCATGAAGAACAGTTCTGCACCAGCACGAACCACCTTAACCACCTGAAGAGCACACATCAAAGTCTTGCTCGACCCTTTCAAGCCCGCAAATGTCGTCTGACGACCAGTTCCCAACTTGACCTCATTGTGATTGCAATCAATTTATGCTTGCTGCTCCGAGAGCCAGTCCATACCAAATATCACGTCGAATTCCACTAGCGGCAGTAACGACGCTTGCAAGTCGAACTCCTGATTTCCAATTCGTATCTTCATGCCACAAACTCTATCCGTGCGCATTGAACTCCCATTTGTCAACAACACATCCAGTTTGTCCTTTGCCATCGAAGAAGGTACTTCGATGCGCGATATAAATCCTTCGGACAAAAAGGAGTACGAAGCTCCCGTATCAAAGAGTACTCTCGCCGAATTATCACAAATCAAAAGAAAGCCTATACAAACAGTAATAAGCTAACATGCGCAAGGTAACAAGTACTTAAAGCTAACCTGCTATAAATTTAAATCGTACTTGTCACCACATCAGCTTGCTTTATGGCCTCCTGCTTGCCAAGGTTATATACTCTAGGTTGAGCGGGAGCATAGTGGGATGTGGTTGACTCCACTGCCTTGCCCTTCTCCTTATAGGTTGCTCCCGACATCCTCTCGGACTTGGACTATTGTAGCATGCATTCCATGCTTCCTAGTTTCCTAATAACAAATCTTGTTTTTATTTGATATTTGGATGTTTTTGGTGTGCAAATAACACAGGTCTATAGCTAATATCTTTTTGGTGCTAAATCGGGTCAGAATTAAACACGGGAGATATCGCCAGACGATACTTTGTATCGCCAACAGGCGACAGTGCAATCGACATATTTCCGCTCGACGCTCGACGAAATCGTGGCTTCTGTTATTTCTCTATCGCCAACATGTGATATTGGGTATCACCAACAGGCGACTGCTCCACTCGACACATTTCCGCTCGACGCTCGACGAAATCATGGCTTACATTATTTTGCTATCGTCAGACGGCAATAACCGGTATCGCTCGGCAATAGTGCACGATTCGGCGCTCAACGTTTATGCGATGCGATAATGAGGAGTTCATGGGACACGTGGCAGCGGTTACCGATATCACCAGATGGCGATACCCAGTATCGCTCGGCGATAACGCCAGAATATAAAAACCTTTCATTTTCTGAGGAAATCACGAATTTCATTACCTGGAGTGTATTTTCCTGCATTGACTTTTTCAGAGAGCTCCACAACTCAGAGATACTGCATACTCTCGAGAAGGCCAAAAACGCGAAAGATTGACGGCACGTGCGAAGCATTCGAAGCATCTCTAGCAAGGATTCGTCGGCATCTTCAGCGCATTATTTGAAGGGAGTGTCTAGCCTAAAGTGTTCAATTTATCTTTGTTCTTTTCTTTTAATTTCTCATTGTAATCGGTAGAGAAAATCGCCGCCTTGTGTGTGGCGTCTAGGTCCTTGTGTGGCTTAGGAGAGAATCGCCGTCTTTTGGGTGGCATCAAAGTCCTTGTGTGGCTTAGGGAGAAATCGTTGCCTTGTGTGCAGCATCTAAATCATGGTTAGATCTAGGGGGATGCTCGTAGCAAGATCTAGGAAGAGATACATTTTAGCCTGCCGGTTCTAGGTAGAAGAACCGGCGAAAACAGTAGCAAATTATTTATTTCATGAGGCTTTGTCTCTAGCTCTATAGAGACACTTTGTATTCAATTTATCTCTTTTGAAATATATCATTATTTTTTTTCCTAGTATACATTTGCACTCTTTAATTATATTGTTGTTATTCTTCTAGTAAAGTTTGTTTAATTTTTAAGACAAAATTAAAAGAACCTTTATTCACCCCATCCCCCTCTAAGGGCGCCACAAGATCCAACACTTGGTATCAGAGGCAGGTTACTCCAAAAATGGTTTCACCAATGGTAGTAATGGCGCAAAACACACACGTGTTTTCTGAGGGGCAAGGTATTAGTAGATGTTGGGTGCATTGGAAAATGTGTACCAGATTTGTAGAAGCCTCACCTAACTCAATGATATGCATCAAGTTGTATTTGATGTTGTGTTGAGTTATCATGTGCAGGTTAAGTAAATGGAAGAAAAAATTTTCTAAGTACAAGTGTCGACACTTGGAAATGGCTGTGTCGACGCCAAGGGCCAGATTGTGTCGACACCCAGAATTTGTGTCGACACACAGAAAATCTATAGAAAACGTTGTGTCGACACCAAGGGCCAGATTGTGTCGACACACAGAGAAGCTGTCGACACATTCCAGAATTTTGTCGACAACGACTGTGTCGACACACAGAACTTGTGTCGACACACACCAGAATTCTATCGACACCAACTTTGTCAAGACAAGGAGTGATTGTGTCAGCACACAGGACTTGTGGCGACACATTCCATAGAAGTTGTATCGAGAAGTAAAAGTGAAGCTGTGTCGACATCATCAAGACTTGTGTCGACACATGGACTATGTGTGTCGACACATGTGAAGTATTCACTCAACATTCTCTACTGCTGAGTCAAAGTCCAATAAAGGTTGAAGTAATACAACTGGTGTAACGACCCGACTCTTTAGACCAAGCATCGCCGGCCTATCAGTAGCCTGGGTTTAGAGCTAAGAGGCCCACCGCACCCTTCATGGGCCGGTGGCTTGTCTCACCCCACGGCACCACTGGTAGTAAGCCTAAACATTAAGGCCTGCACGGGGGGGGGGGGGGGGGGGGGGGGCGCCGGGGCATTAAAACGTGTGTTTTCTCCTACTCTGATACTTCTTAATTTCGGAGAAAATATGGGTTGTGACAATTGGAGACTTGATAGATGTCATTAATGACATTGCTGTCACATCTGTCAGAGGTGTCAGAAGACCGTTTGGAACCGGAACAGCCGGTAACCATGGATGAAGCTTATATATAGATATGCTCTCTCAACAATTGGAAAACATTATGATAAATTATCAATTGTGAAGAAGTGATCGTGAACACGATCAGTGAATAAAGAATAATCTTTGAAGGATTGAGAATCTGGTAGAAGAGAAAGAAGAAACAGTCAACAGATTGTAGAGAGAGAAAAACAAGAAGGAGAGAAGTCCTCATCCAGTGAAGGCAGATCCTGAACAGTTTGCCAGAAGATTTCAGATCAATTTTGGAGAAGAATTCAGATTAGTTTCTGAATAAGAAGGAAGCTGATTAAAGATCAACTCCAACACCAAGAAGATCAACCTTACTTTGTTCAGATTCAAGAAGCTTTGAAGAAGCTAATATAGGTTGTTTCTTAAGTAATCAGTTCTATCAAGAACTGATCAAGAAACCTTCAACCAATTCTCTCTCCATCTGGTTGAAGATATTATTATCTTTCTATCAATAACTTTTGTAGGATCTGTAAGAGATCTGAGTGTAGGAGACTTATTTCTCTGAGTTGTAAGCCTAAATTATAAAGGCTGAGGTAGGGCTGAGTGCCTGAGGTAGGGGAATCTGTTCCCTGAGTTGTAGGCCTGTGAAAGAGGCTGAGGTAGGGCTTTTTCCTGAGTTGTAGGAGTGGGGTTTCACTCTGAGTTGTAGGCATGTGAGAGAGGCTGAGGTAGAGCTTGTGCCTGAGTTGTAGGAGTGTGGATTCACTCTGAGTTGTAGGAACCATTCTTGGTTCTGAGCTGTAAGATCTGCGGATCTGAGAAGGAAGAAGGAAGTTAGGCCGAATCTAGTACACTGTTAGATAGGCGAAGGGGGAAAGTGCATGTACCCATCATTTGGGGAACCACTATAAACCTCATGTGCAATCTGTGTAATGCTCTGTGTATGTGAATGCTGTGTTATGATATATGCTGAATAAATTGCTAAACTTGATAGATTTGTCTGCATAAGTTAGAAAAAGAATTGAACCTATTCACCCCCCCCCCCCTCCAGGTGTTTAGGACATTTTGAAACCAATTCTTTCAAGTAGTATCAAAGCTAGGTTACTCAAAGAATAGACTTAATAGTCTGAGTAGATCTCCAAGGCAGAAATCTATTAGGCAAAATGGGTTCCATTGAGAATCATAAGGAGTTTGGTTCCATAAAGTTACCAATATGCAGGAAAGAGATTTTTGGCATATGGAAAGAAAGAGTTAGACTGTTTATGGAAGCTTCAGATCCAAGAATCTATATGACAGACAAAGAAGGGCCATTCATCCCAATGAAAGTCTCAGTTCTTGATGCAAATCTCAGGACATCAAAGGAGTATTCTGAAATGACAAAGGATGAGATCATCTTGTCTATTATAGATAAGAGAGCACAGAATATAATAGTCAGTGTTATAGATGATTCAACATTCCAAAATTTGATTCACTGCAAGAAATCCAAAGAAATGTGGGACACCCTGATTATCTACATGGAGGGATCGGAAGAAGTGAGAGAAGATAGAAAGTCTATGCTGAATCAGGAGTATGAAAGTTTTAGACAATCTAAAATAGACAACATAACTGAATGTTACAAGAAGTTCTTCAGAATAGTTAATGAATTGAAGGCATATGGAAGAGTATTCAGCACATATGAGTTAAATGATAAGTTTCTGAGATCATTAACTAAGGACTGGGACACCAAGATATGTGTCATTAGGAAGTGGTCAGACTAGCAGAAATCTCACCTCCTACATTATTTGACAAACTTCTTTCATATGAGATGCAGTTGATGGTCAGAAAGGAGGAGGAGAAAAATAATAAAGTTGATTACAGAGATAATTCAGTGTCTTTCAAGACTGAAGTCATAAGAAAAGACAGGAGGATGTCTCTATCTCCTCCTAGGAAAGCTGCAGAAGTAGTTTCAGAATGTTCTGACAGTCACACATCAGAGATTCCAAATTCTGATGAAGACTTAGTCGCTTTCTCAAGACAATTTCAAAGGTTCTTGAAGAAGAAACAGTGGAGATCCAAGCCATCCTCCTCACAATCCTAGGTTGATTACTATCAGAAAAAGAAATACTCTAGGAAGGACAGGTATGGCTCTAAACCTAGTAAATTATCTTCAACTAAGATTGTTTGCTATTGTTGCAACAGGCCTAGACATGTGGTAGCTGATTGTCCTGACAAAAGGAAAGAATTTAATGACAAGAAGAAACTAAAAAACAAGGGTAAGAAGGAGAAATCATTTGTTGCAAAGAAGCAAAAAAGATGGTCAGATTCTTCATCATCAGATTCTGAGGCTGAAGCTGAAGCTGAAGCATACATAGGACTGTTTGCAGCTGAAGAGGATGCAGAAGAGGATGAGTTCTTGAAATTGCTGGACTCGGTAAATGGAATTGAAGAACATTGTTGTAAAGGGCTGATGGCCTTGAAAAAAGGAGATTAGTGCCAGGATCAGCCTGGTCCTAGTAAGGTAAACGATTCTTCAATAGTTTCTGATTACTATACTGGATCAGAATCAGAAGCATCTTCATCAAGAGATGTGGATGAATATGAATCTGAAGGGGATGTTCATCAACTTGTTGATGAATACGGTGATCTGCTGCAAACACTTAAGAAAAGCAGAATCCTTAACAAAAACACAGGCCAAGAAAATTGCTGCTCTTAAGATGGCTGCATTAGATTCAAAAAAAATGCTGGATCTAAAGATGAATGAAGTAGCCAAACTGAAAAACATAACTGTTATTCAGATGGGTACTATTACATTCCAGAATGATCAAATCAAAAGTCTGGAAGTCAAACTTCAGAGGGAGAAGGATCTGGTGGCTAAATTCTCTAAGCCAAAATCAGTCTTACCCTTAATTGATGACTTTATTACCAAAAAGGGTAAGACAGGATTGGGTTTTAAGGAAAATGCAAGGGCTGCCAATTCCAAAAGAAAAGGCAAAGCCCTAGTAGAACCACTAGCCTTCAAACCCCCCATTTCCTTCAGAAAAGTGTGGCAGCCAACTAATAGATATGATCATGATATCATACATGGTTATGGTAAGCCTGATATTCTGAATGACAAGGGTGTAGCTCCAGCACTCAAGCAAAAAACCACTATACCAACAATGTTAAGAACAGCTGACAACAATGCTGTTAAAATTGTACCTAAAAAGAGGTATAATAGATATGAGTGTTGGTGTTATGGTAAGATAGGGCATTATGCCAAGAATTGCTGGCACAACACCAGTGTCAAGAAGAATGTCAGCTTACCTGTGAAGACGGATGCTGGTAAGAATACCAAGTTTCAATCTAACTTGAACCTAGAACCCAATAAACATTGGGGTTCTAAGGTAAATTAATTTTATTTGCTGCAGGTGGGTCCAAGTTGCCATACCCCTATATGGTACTGGGACAGTGGATGTTCCAGGCACATGACTGGAACAAGAAGAATGTTAAAGTACTATACTTCCATAGAGAGTGGACCCAAAGTGATCTTTAGTGGATCAGAAAAAGGGGTCATAAAAGGGTTTGGTAACATTTCTACTAGTTCTATAACAATCACTCAAGTGGCTTATGTAAAAGGTTTGAAACATAACTTGATAAGCATAAGTCAGCTCAGTGATCTTGGGTATGACACTTCATTTATTAAGAATGAGTGTCAAATTAAAAGGACAAGTGATCAGAAGGTGATCTTGTCCGATTATAGAAAAGGGAATGTTTATTGTTTAAATTTTGATTATGAAAACATGAACTCTCATGTATGTTTAGTTGTAGATAAGAAAGCATCTCAGTGTGTTCAATGGCACAAGAGGCTAGCTCATCTCAACTATAAGACTATAGGCCAACTCTATAGTTTAGAGTTAGAAAGGAATGGTCATCAGTTTAAGTGCATAAAAGAGGGTATATGTTCAGCTTGTCAAAAAGGCAAGCAGACCAAATCCTCTTTTCATAGTCTTGATAACAAAGACTCTGTGAGGTGTTTGTACCTCTTGCATATGGATCTATTTGGTCCTATGCCAGTTCATAGTGTAGGTAGGAAAGTCTATACTTTTGTGGTAGTATATGACTATTCTAGATTTACATGGATTTTCTTTTTTAGGCAGAAATCTGAAACCCCTACTGTCTTTCATAACTTTGTTAAAAAAATTCAGAATGAATTTAACAATTCAGTGGTCAAAATCAGAAGTGACCATGGAACTGAATTTTAGTGTGAATGTATGACAATGTTTTTTGAAGAACTAGGGATTCATCAGGAATTCTCCTCACCTAGAACACCTCAGCAAAATGGAATTGCTGAAAGAAAGAATAGGACTCTTATTGAGGCTGGTGTAACTCTACTAAGTGACACTTCTCTCCCAGAATATTTCTGGGCTGAGGCAGTAAATACTGCTTGTCATGTTCTCAATAGAGCATCCATAACTAAGAGACACAAAAAGACACTCTATGAGATTATGAAGGGCAGAAAACATAACATATCCTACTTGAGGTTCTTTGGTAGCATGTGTTATGTGCTTAACACTTGCAAGTCTCACCTAACTAAGTTTGCTGCCAAATCCCAAGATGGGATATTTGTTGGGTATAACAATAACAGTAAGGCATATAGGGTCTACAACTTGACTACACAAGTTGTAGAAGAATCTGTTCATGTAGTGTTTGATAAATCTGAGCTAATTAATTGTGAGTTGTCTAGCAATTCTTGTAGCTCAACAGGTTTAAAACAAAAGTTGGACATGCTGACCATTAATGAAGACCAAACTGCAATACAGGATGAGGAAAATGATGCTGTCCAGGGGGAGTACAAGGTCCACAAGCTGACATTGAAGACAATGAAGTTCAGCATGGTGGAGAAATTGAAGAAGTTTAAATTGCTGATAGAATGTAACAGCCCGATTTTTCTCAGCAGGCAACGTTTTGGGTGACACGGCCTGGGACACGGGCGTGTCCTAGGGCGTGTCCTGTGTGTGTCGAGTGTCTAGAGGATCAGTCGGCGTTTTTCGATCGACGGCGTGTCACAGGGCGTGTCCCTTCGGGTCGACGAACTCAGCCCGACGAATTTTGCGCTAAGGCGTGTCTTAGTGCCGTATATGGGCACATGGCCTGGGACACGGGCGTGTCATAGGCCGTGCGAGTCTCGGGCGATTTTAGGATTATTTTTGCCGATGAACACGACCATAGACATGGGCGTGTCTGAAGGCGTGTTGGGTGACACGGCCCATGATACGGGCGTGTCCCATGGGCGTGTCACTGGTTTGGATAAGTCGGTTGAGCACCGCTTGAGGCACATGGCCTAGGACACGGGCGTGTCACACGCCGTGTCAGTCAAAATTTAGCTTTTCTGGCAAAATTGTGGTCGTCCATTCCTTCAGCTGGGATCCAATGGCTGAACTGCCTCCCTATTTCCTTAAGGCCGTGAATAAGAAGAGAAATCTCATTTCTCATTTGGTCTTCTCTTTCTTCATTTCTAGTGAGAGAAAGGGAGAGGAAGAAGGATGAGGAGGCAAGGGGCTGGTCACCGGTGGTGCTGCGGTTTACCGACAAGAGATCCGAAGCCTGCGTTGCGGAGGAAAAGTTCTTGTGATTCGTTCAAGCTAGCTTGAAGCTCATGGAACCAAAGAGGGCTTCAAGGGTAACGACTTTTCTTCCTAGCCATGTGAAGACTTCCTTTTGGCATATGTTTGTGATTCCCCCACCAAGAGGTGGCTGCTTTTGTGAGTCTTTTGTATGATTTATGAAATCCCCTTTGTTGGCATATAGATCTGGAATTGGAGTACGGAATAGGCATGCTGTGTGAAGCCCATCTGGACAGGTTGGTCTGGATTGGTGATGTTGCATACGAACTGGAGAATACTCCGTGATAAATGCGTGGTTTAGGAGTCGATGGGTTGGACCTGTGAAGGGTAGTAGGAGGAAGTACTGGAGTGGTAGTCCATGAAAATATCCGTGCTATGCTTTTGGGTCATAACTGTGAATGAGGCACAGGAAGTGCTGGTGTGACTAGGAAAGGCCCTTTGTGATGCTTGATGTCGTAGGGTGTCCACCTGTGAAGAGAGTAACAGGAAGTACGGGTATGCCCAGGAAAGACCCCTGACATTTGTGATATTGCGGTGTCCACCTGTGAAGAGAGTAATAGGAAGTACTGGGGTGCCCAGAAAAGACCCGCTGAGATTATGAAATGAATGGGTGTAAAGAAATACCCAGGCTGAATGCCAAGAACAGGATTGGTGAGACCGACCCGTGCCTTTGATTAAGCTATGAGTACGCTGTACTCGGAGAAGGCAAGGCAATTTGAGCAACGGGGGGTGGAGGATCCGACCTGCGCTATGTCCGTCCGACGTGAGACCAAAAGGTGTGGTCTGTTGGAGCGCATAGCAAGAGTCTTAGGCCTGCGCACCATGACACAATGAGGGGCTACGGGCCATCCCGGTGTAGTAAGAGTAGAACTCCGTCTGCACGCCATGGAGTAAATGCTCAAGAGAATTACCGTTGGGTTGTGACCCTGATACGGTGGTGGGCAAGTGCTTTGCCAGAACACCAAGAATGTATCCTGAGTGCACGGGCCGTTGGGTCGGGTGGCGAACGGTTGTGATGGAATGTGTGCATGAAAGCACATTTTATGAGATATATTGTCATGCTTGTGATATGATATGCCTGCAGGGAAGATTACTGCTGCCCCGAGAAAAGGGGTAGGGTCGTTATAATTGGGTCAGCTGAACGCTGATCGTTGCTTCTGTTTGCCACTGTTGGGTGGGATGTCCCTGTACAGGTGCTGGAGAACCAAGCGGGACGCATAAAGGTTGATGTCCCTGCTGCTGTTGTTGTTGCTACTGCTAGCCCTCAAAGGCTATTTGGAATTGCTGTTATGTTTTTCTTGTATTGTGGCCGGCCTGCGCGCCAATCTTTTTAGGCCATTGTTTGAAAGCCTTGTAAGGCCATAAGGCCATCTTGTATACTATTGTAAGACATTCCTATGTGCTATAAAACATGGTGTTTTATTTGTTGGACATACAAGGGAGGAGTTCCAGTTATCGTATAGGCTTCCGCTAGAATGATTTGTGATAGGTGCGATGCACTACTCTGGTATCATGCTGTACCTTCACCGCCTATTTTGTGATATATACTGTGGGGCCCCGGCCGGACCTTCTAGAATATACCATATGAACGGATGGGGTTGTTAAATTTTTGGTATCGGTTGTTTTGGTCTTTCCCTCTCGAAGTCGTGGTCGACTTCTTTTGTGGGGTGGCGAGCACGTTTTTGTGCAAACCACATTTTTGTGATTGAACTCCTGAATGTCCATGATAGGAATGCAAAGTTGTGTGTTTGAGGAACCTGCGTGTTCTTATTTTGTGTTGTTTGCTTGGGTAAGACCGCTAATGTGTGTGTCTTGTCCACCTTTAGCTGACACGGAGTGGAGCTGGGTCGTCTGAGCCCCAGCATTCTGATAAAAGTACGGCACCAGTCGCGGTGCCTACACCTCCAACGTCTGCTGAACATGTGTGTTTAGTTGTGGAGGCTTTATTTACCATGATCCAAGGACTGCCATTGAGGCAGGAGTAACCGACTGTGAGGCCAGAGAAGGTGGCGGCAAGGCCTGAACCTGTAGTGGATGTGGCTCCTCGAGCGGCTGAGAAGCAGCTAACGCGATTTATGAGTTTCCATCCGCCTACGTTCTCGGGAGCGGGAACTCCGACGCAGGCTGAGGATTGGTTATCGCGCGTCAAGCGAGTCATGACGGCGATTGGAACGGCGGAGCATCAGAAAGACACCTTAGCTACCTTCTTGCTTGAAGGAGAAGCTAGATTGCGGTGGGATGAGATGGAGTTGCATCACTTGGCGTGTCGTCCTTTAACCCAAGTATCGATGGAAGAATTCTCCTGACTCTTCCTTGCGAAGAACCTTCCTGCGGCTCAATGGATAGCCATGGGAAATGAATTCCAAAGGCTGACCCAAGGTGATGGCAGTGTTGACGTATACCTGCATGAATTTACTCGCTTGGGGCCGTATGCGGGTTCTATATTTGCGGATGGGCAGAGGAAGACAAATCGATTCTATGTGATTTTGGAGAAGTCTTTTCTGAGGCGGTGGTAGAAGCCGGCATGTCCTCGGAAACTTCTTATAGCTTTGACATTCGTATGCGGCGGTAGCTTCTCGATAACTTCTATCTTAGCTATGTCAACTTCAATTCCTCTCGCAGAAATCTTATGACCCAAAACTAACCCTTCCCTCACCATAAAATGACATTTTTCCCAATATAGGGCAAGGTTAGTTTCTTCGCATTTTTCTAAGACTTTTTCTAGGTTCTCTAAACAACAATCAAAGGCATCAACGAAGACGGAGAAATCATCCATAAATACCTCAATAATGGTCTCGACATAATTGTAGAAGATAGCGAGCATACATCGCTGTAATGTAGCTGGCGCATTGCATAATCCAAAAGGCATTCTTCGGTAAGCGAAGGTGCCGAAGGGAGAAGTAAACGTAGTTTTCTCCTAGTCCTCGGAAGAGATGGGGATTTGAAAGTACCCCGAAAGGCCATCAAGAAAACAGTAAAAGCTATGGCCAGATAATCGTTCTAAAATTTGATCGAAGAACCCAAAGGGGAAGTGGTCCTTGTGGGTGGCGTCATTCAACTTACGATAGTCAATACACATTCTCCACCCCGTCACCGTCCGCATCGGGATTAAGTCATTGTTCTCATTACTAACTATAGTTATCCCTACCTTCTTCGGCACTACCTGGACAGGGCTAACCCACTTACTATTAGAGATATGATAGATAATTCCTGCGTCTAAGAGTTTCATAATCTCGCCCTTTACGACTTCTTTCATATTTGGATTTATACGACGCTATGGTTGGATTGAATTACATGAATTATCTTCCATTAGGATTTTGTGTGTGCAGAAAGATGGGGTATGCCCTTAATATCAGCTATTTGCCAGGCAATAGCTCGATGATGTTTACGTAATACTAGTAGGAGCTTATCATTTTGCACTTCAGTTAGGTAGGCTAAAACTATTACTAGTAGCTTGAAGTCTTTCTCTAAGAAGGCATACCTAAGATGTTCAGGTAGTTCCTTTAATTCCAGGGTGGGGGATTCTTCATATGACATTTTAGAAATTATTTCTTTTTCAAAACAATGTCTTCGTAGAGCTTTACTTTATACAGAAAATTAGAAGGAGTGGAGCTAATGGCCTTGGCCGCTTCTTGTAGAGATTCATTTGGAAGAGTGGAAGAAGAACAAAAATCAGAAAATCTATTTTCACTTTCAGAAAAGTGGTAGGAAGATTCTTCACCTAAGGAATCTAAGAAAAAACAGGAGTCGTCATTCTCTAGGGTATTCTTCATCGAACGGGTGATAGAGAAAGTCACTTCATCATCGCCTACTCATAGGAATAGCTTATCATTACTTACGTTAATGATAGCTCGAGAGGTGGCAAGGAAGGGTCGGCCAAGGATCAAGGGGACCTCGACGTCTTCTTTGATGTCCAATATGACAAAATCCACCGAGAAGATGAATTTGTCTACTTTAACTAAGACATCCTCCACGATTCCTAACGGGTATTTCACGGATCTATCAGCGAGCTGGATACTCAAGCATGTTGGGTTGAGGCTACAAATTCCTAACTTCTTGAACAACGAGAGGGGCATCAGGTTGATACTCGGACCTAAGTCGGCCAATGTGTGCTTGACAAAAAGATTACCAAAGATACACGGAATAGAAAAACTACCCGGATCACTAATCTTCTTTGGTAAACTATTTGTCAAGACCGCAGATCACTCGACATTTAGTGTTACATGCAATAAGTTTTCTAACATCTTTTTATTAGTCAGGAGGTCTTTGAGGTACTTAGCGTACTTCGGAAATTGAGAGATTGCTTCGTGGAATGGTAGATTTATGTGGATTTGTTTAAATATTTCTAGGAAGCAGGAGTATTGATCATCCTGATGTTATTTACTAAGTTCGGAAGGGTATTGTGGAGTTGGAATATTTTTAAAGATGGGTGGTGGAGTGATATTTTTTTCTTTAACAGGGAGATGGGTGATAACTTCTTCTTCAGTAGAGGGTGGAATGATAAAATTTTTCTCGGCAGAGGGTTGATTTTTTAAAACGGAGGCGGAGCTTTGATTTTTTAAAACGGAGGGGGAGCTTGCCTCGGGCTCTTTGCTAACCATACCGAAGACTTTCTTCCCACTTCGAAGAGTTATAGCTTTCGCTTGCTCCCTCGGGTTGGGCTCGGTGTTGGCAGGAAGAGACTCAGCGGTCACTCAGAAATAATTTTTGCTAGTTGACCTACTTGATTTTCTAAAGTTTTAACGGTCCCGGTTAAGGTTCTTATCGTAGCGTCATTAACGTTCATGTATTTTGAAAAAATCACCTCCAAGGTTGGAGGTTTTGGAAAATTTTGAGGGGGTGGTGGTGGTGCAGAAAAATCATTTTTTGATGGCGGGCGCATTGCATTCGAGGGATTACTCCACGAAAAGTTCGTGTGGTTATGTAAAGCGGGATTATAACTATTCAGAAAAGCGAAACCCGGAGCAAGAAAATTAGGAGCAGAAAAATTATGAAAAGCATTTCTAGGCATATTATTAACAAAATCTAATTGTTCAGGGGCAGGAGTTGGAGATTCCCATACATGAGGGGCGGAGGCAGCAGTCATCTTCGTTATCTTTTTGCCTAAAATTTCCACTTTCAAAGCAAGCTGGGAGACATTGTCCACTTCAAATATACCTGAAGGCTTGTTTGGGAGGGACCTAGGCACATTCCACTGGTTTGTGTTCATGGCCATGTCCTGGAAAAGCTCAGGAGCTGCTTTTGGGGTTTTGTGGTTTAAGGTACCACCAGAAGCTGCGTCTATCATTTGCTTTGTTCTTTGATTTAGCCCATTATAAAACGTCTGCACCTATAACTATACGGGCAGCGCGTGATGTGGGCATCATCTTAAGAGTTCTTTAAATCTTTCTCAGGTTTCATATAAGGTTTTTGGATCTATTTGTCCAAAGGAAGAAATATTGTTCCTAAGTTTTGCGGTTTTAGCTGGCGGAAAATACTTCGACAGAAATTTTTCGGTTAGCTGATCCCAGGTGGTGATGCTGTTTTTTGGTAGTGTGTTCAGCCATTGCTTAGCCTTAGTTCTAAGGGAGAAAGGGAAGAGCCTTAGCCTAATAGCATCATTTGTAACACCATTGATTTTAAAAGTTTCACAAATCTCAAGAAAGCTTGCTATATGCGCGTTCGGATCTTCATCTTGAAGTCCGTCAAATTGCACATACTGTTGCACCATTTGAGTAATGCTAGGCTTAAGTTCAAAATTATTATTATCTATAACAGGGCGAACTATGCTTGATTCTGTAACCTCTTGATTCAGTCGTGCATAATAAGACATAGGCCTATGCACGACTTCCTCTACGTGGATTCTTCCATTCTTAAGGTAGTAAATGACTCGGAATCCTCAACCGGTATTTGGAAAGTCGGGCCTTGAAATCGCGATCTTCTCCGAAGAGTACGCTTAATTTCGTGGTCCAAGTCCAAAATAACCGACGGATTCCCGCGGGTCATGCACTAGTAGAAGAGAAGATGAAGAAAGAGAAATAAAATAAACTAGAACAAGAGTTAATAAATTTTTTTGAAATACATTTTTTTATGTTTTAACTCCGGAACTTCCCAAGGGCTACCCGATGAAGGGTTTGCAAGATACTAGACAAGATAATGGCATTTATAGCCACATTACCCTTTTCGAGAGAGTTAGGTGGTGTAGAAAAATTGTGATGTGGGTTTCTATTAAGAGCGGTAATATATTTTTTTTTTGAATTTTTAAGATAGAGGGTGAGAAAGAGATGTGATAAAAGTAATAAGTTCGTGTTTTCAAATTATCAACAAAAGTTGCGTAACGCCCCCACTCGTCATATGGAATATAACGGTGGGTCCGGCCGAGGCCCCACGCCATCTGTCACAGACAAGCGGTGGAATTACTTGTGGAAATCAAAATCTACTCGCATCCTAACTCAATCCATTCTAGCGCAGCATTTTACGTTAACATGAACTCAACTCAGAGAATGTCCACTACTATATAAACTCCACATTTATATATCCAAATCAGGAATGTATACAACTCATACACTGGCCTTAAGGCATTATAGATTTCTCTTTGCACAAATACATTTTCGCACATCGGCACGCAGACGGGTCACACATGAAATCCAACCACGCACACGTCCTTCAAGGGCCTTTAGCAGCAAGTCTCCACTCCGCTCTTTTCAATTCCACCGTCAACACCTGCAAACACATATCCACCCAATAGCGGCAAACAAAGTAACGGTTAGCTTTAGCTGACCACGTATAATGACCCTACCCCTTACCCGGGGCAGTGGTTCCTTCCCGGTATGCATTGCCATATCATAATCTCTCTAGCAATCTAGTAACCACAACCATATCAATCTAGCAACCACAACCATATCACAAATGTTGGTATCCACCCAATGCTTCGTGCACTCAAGGCACCTTAAACATTACCAACCAAAACAGATCGACCCACACGTTGTGGTGCACCAGGCCGGGTGCTCGCTTCCCGGACACTGCCACCCATCGATCTCTCAACCTAATCCAGATCGACCCACACTTTGTAGTGCAGCAAGCCAGGTGCTCTCTTCTCGGACACTGTCGCCCATCGATCCCTGCTCTATCTAGATCAACCCACCTTAGTGGTGTAGCAGGACGGGTGCTCGCTTCCCGAGCATGCTACCAATGATCTCTCATTACAACCAGGAACTTATTCAAAGCCTCCATGCATCCATAACCAACATCACATACCCATTTATGCATCCAATAAAGCAAAGTATATATCTCATAGCATCAAATCCATGGAGTCTTCTCCAGTTTACCATGATCATCACCAATCCAGACTACCTGTCCAGATGGGCTTCACACAGCATGTCTATGTCGTACTCCACACTTAGGGCAATAGATGCAGACACAATCAAAGAATCGCTTACGAGATCCACCTTTTGGTGGAGGATTCCATGCTCATGCATAAAGAGAGGACTTCGATGTCCACGAAGGAGATCGTTACCCTTGAAGATCGCTTCGGCGTCATGAAGTAGCCAGATGGAAGTCACCGCCTCGGCTTTGCCTTCACGAATCCGTTCTTAGATCTTCAATCCGCACTCCGCAGCTCCTCTAACAGCTAGCTTGCTTTCTCATTTCCTTCCCTTGCACTCCCTTTCTCTTTCTCTCTCTTGAAATTAGCTCTAGACCATATAAGCACCTGGATATAGCCCTGCCCTTGGATTTAGGATAGGGAAATGAATGGCCACAAAATCTCTGAAAAATCACCTTTCGGCCCCGACACACCCTGTGATACGTCGGTGTCACAGGGCGTGTACCTTAAGCGGTACACACACCGACTCATTCTTACTTATCTACGATAAGGTGACACGCCCATGCCACACCCGTGTCAGCCTAGTCACGCCCGTGATGTGGGGCGTGTAACCCACTCAAGACCTACTCGAGACGACTTACTCGATAGAAAACCAACTACTCGAGTACCCAGATAGGACACGCCTGTATCACAGGGATGACACGCCCGTGTCACCCCCCCCCCCCCCCCCTTTACTCGAGTGCTTTTCCACCTACTCGAGAGAAAAGTGTCAACTGCTCGACATAGTGGGACACGCCCTGTGACACGCCCGTGTCACGGGCCGTGTCATAAGTTTAGAAATAGTCTTTACGTTAGCTAGAAAATAGTATTTTCATTTTAGAAATATGAGATGTGTGAAGTACAAGTAGTAATGCTCTTATAAGTGAAAATACCTAACGTGCAACCTAGAATAAAATATTCCCAAAGTGCAAGTAAAAACAACCACAAAATACAAAACTAGCAGCTTAGCAGAGTATTCAGCAATTCTAAAGAAAACCACCAGTGGGCGTCAACAAACTGACACAAACCCACTTGTCAATATGAGTGTATGTACTAACAAAAAAGCAACCACAAACTACCTCTCAAGGTAAAGGAAACCCCAGCAACACAGCAGTCCACTAGCAAACTCCAAACCTAGCCGCTCAACCGGCTAGTGCTCAGAACCTGAGGCATTCAGAGAAAGAACACCTCAGTAAGAAATACAAGTGGCAAACAGAACTGTCAAAAAACAAGGAGTAGCAAGATTACTATTCCCAAACCTGAATAGCTATCAAAAGAAAACACAGTAAATTATCTAGAGATTTAAAATTAAAAGGTAAAGAAATTTGCACCAAGTGCGAACAGAGTTATACTCTAAAAACAATCTGCGAGGAAAGGCAGAAATAGCATAAGATTTAGGTAATGAAAACGGGGCAAAGGCTCAATAAACACGTGAATCATTTACACTGTAACGCAACCGGATCCGAGTCAGGACCAAACCGGTCAAACCCGAACAAACAGACTCAAACATCTCAAAAATGGGACTACGCTGGTGGCCATCTGATCCAGCACAACCCAACAGCCCAAAAACGAGACCCAAACATGCCCGGGTGTAATGATTCACAAAACTAAGCCAAACAAACAAACCCCATATATTTAAATACCCATAAACCCAAACTCAACAAATTTAATAGAAATCGACGAGTCTAGCTTGGCAAGACTAAGACTTAGTGATACACGTCAAATCAGTGAAAGGACACAAAACTAAGGAAAAAACATCGAGTACATTCGACGCCGCATCGATTACAGTCGACACACTCGACACCATAACACAGCACGGCGATGGCGTTGAGTGAGTTCAGCTCACTCAACGCTTAAACACAGCGCGACGGCGTTAAGTGAGTTCAGCTCACTCAACGTTGTCGACGCTTTTACTTAACTTGCCGAAAAAGGTGACGACGTTGAGTCAACGCTGTCAATGATTTTACAGTTAGACTCCAAGATTCATGATGGCGTCGATTGCAAACAGCACACTAAATGCCGCAGTGAGTGTATGTTGCACACTTAATGCCTTCTGACTTAGCATCGAATATTGATGGCGTTGAGTGTAAGCAGCACACTCAATGCTGCGTTGAGTGCAATCAACGCACTCAACGCTTTTTGACTTAGTGTCAAATACTGATGGTGTTGAGTGTGTTGTAGTATGGAGGTTGGGTGGTCTGTTGCTGTTTGGAGGCCGGACGGTCTGGCGGTTTATCCCATCGGTTTGTCTGTCGGGCTGTTGCTGGTTGGTATCCCAGCGGTCTGGCGGTTTGTCTCGGGCGACTTGGAGACCGGTGGTCTAGCGGTTTCCTGTGGCGGCTTGTTCTCTATGGCAGCTTGTTCTCTCCTTCTGGTGGTTGTCAAGCGGTTAGCCTGCTTTTCTAACCGTGCGACTTGTTCGGTTTGTTTATTTGTAAAGACGCATATACTTGTAATTATTTAGTCTCACATTGTTTAGTTGTAATCTCTCGCATCTCCTCCATTCTATAAAAGGGAGGTCATACCTTTGTAATACACACCTTTTTTGGGTAATAAAATTTGTTATTCCAAATTTTCGGCCTGTTTGTTTTTTGTTCACACATGGTATCAGAGGACTCGATCTTTTCCTCCTGATTATGTGAGCGCCCTCTCTGTCCGCGCGGCTTGATTCTTCTTCTCGCGACCTGTCTGTGCGACTTGTTTCTTCTGCCTGCTTTCTCCCTGTTTGCGTGGTTTCTTTCTCTCCTTGTCATTCCCATTATGTGTGTTGCCTCTTTGATTCCTCTTTCTTCTCGCCGCGACCTATTATTCAGTCGTCGCGACATGTTCCTCTTGCAGTGACATATCTTTAGTCGCCGCATCCTCCCTTTGTCGTCGCGACAAGTTCTTAAGTCGCCGCGACCTGCTATTCTTCCCACGACTTGTGTCTAGTCGTCGCGCACTCCTTTCCTAGCCGCGCCCTGCTCTTTGTCTTCACGACTTGTTCTTTGTCGTCGCGGCCTCTCCTTCTAGCCGCGACTTGTTCTTCTCGCTACTTCATTCTATGGAACCCTCTGATATCTCTACCACCACTACTCTTGTTGTCGCTCTTCCTCATACTCCTACCACTCCTTCGGGCAACCTTGACACTCTTTCCAAACTCATCGGTCCCAACTACCTGGATTGGATTGTCTCCTTCACCTTCCTTCTCCGCTCTCAATGCAAACGTCATCATCTCATTGATGACCCTCCTCCGCATGATTCCCCTCTCTTTGACAATTGGGATGTCAGCGACGCTCTTGTCCGCACATGGCTGGCTAATAGCCTCTTCGATGACTGCCTACCAGTCATCCGTCATGATGAAACAGTCAAGGCTGCTTGGCTACATCTTGCCGCTCTCTACTCCAAGGGGGCTCAGACGCCCCGCATCTATACTCTGTATGCGGATCTCTTTGTCCGTCCCTCCATGTCTCATGCTGCTTCCTACCAATAAGTTCAGGCTCTCAGAGCTGAAATTCTCCAAAATTGCCCCTTCTCTGCAGATCTCGCTGAGAAACACAAACACATCCAGGAGCTTTTGGTTGTGTGTTATCTACTGCGACTTCCTGAGTCGTATGACATGATACGTCAACAAATCCTTGGCGAGGTGGAGTCTCCCACCCTGGATGCCACTGCTTCCCGCATCGCCACTGTTACCTCTCTGCTACAACGTCCGTTGTTATCCTCCCCTCCTCCACCGAACAACTCCGCTCACCATACTCAGCGAAGTGGCTCTGGTGGCCGCCACCTCCCATCCAGCGAAAGTGGTGCTTCCCGCTTTCTCTGCTCTCACTGTGGCCGCACCGGCCACACAGTTGATCACTGCTGGAAGAAGCATCCTCATCTTTAAACATCTGGGGACGCTTCCACTTCATCTTCGAATCCTTCTGCCTCTGTGGTGATGTCTTCGGGTTGTGCCCATGTCTATACTCAAGTTAAATGGCTGATCAACTCTGGTGTTACCAATCAATTGACCGGCAATCCGCAATATTTTTCTCTCTTGGAACAGCATGATCGGTTGCCCCCAGTCCTTGTTGTGAATGGATCTCCCTCACCGGTCGATGGAATGGGTGTTGTTCAAGTCACTCAGTCTCTTCGCATGGCGGACATCCTCTACGTGCCCAAGTTCCCTTGCAACTTGTTATCTATTACTTCTCTTTGCAAGAAATTACAATGCTCCATCACATTCACTTCTACTACTTGTTCTTTTCAGGATCCGGGCACCAAGTGGATGATTGCTACTGGGCCTGAGAGCGGGGCATCTACTTCCTCGACAATGTGCAACCAAGTGTGTCTTTTTGGGTTACTCAACTACTCAAAAAGGCTACTATTGCTTTGATCTCGTTCTTCATAAGCAATACATATCCGGGGATGTGAACTTCTTCGAGAATGCGTCTTATTTCTCTTCTGACCCCTCTCTGTCTCCCGTTATTTCGTCTTCTCCTACCGTCCCCTCCACCACGTCTACTCCCATCGAGATTTTCCCATCATCGCCTCCACTGTCGCCTCCTTCCTCTGTCCCTCATCACCACTGCTCTATCCCTCCTCTCTCCAGCCGTCTCCCTCCACTCGTGGGCCAGCTCTCTCCGCCACGGATGCCCTGGTTACTGAGGAAGACACCGACCTGGATCTTCCCATTGCTCTTCGAAAAGGGGCACAGACATGTACCAAGCACCCGCTGGCTGCTGTTGTTTCATACGATCGTCTCACTCCTTCTCGCAGGGCATTTGCATTGGCTATCTCTACGAATGCCACTCCCCGCACCTACCAGGAAGCTCTTATTATTCCTTATTGGAAGGCCGTCATGGATGAGGAAATTGATACCCTCACTGAATGGGGTACCTGGACCCTTTTCCTCCCCTTTGGGCACTGATGTGGGTGGCTGTCGTTGGGTCTTTGTTGTGAAGTTCTGTCAGGATGGCAGTGTAGATTGATACAAGGCCCGCTTGGTTGTCAAAGGCTTCACTCAGACCTATAGTGTTGATTACTTTGACACCTTCTCTCCCGTTGCTCGTCTCAGCACCATTTGGGTCCTTCTATCTGTGGCTGCGAATAGGGATTGGCCCATTTCACAACTGGATGTTAAGAATGCATTTCTCTATGGTGATCTTCATGAAGATGTGTACATGGAGCAACCTCCTGGATATGTTGCTCAGGGGGAGACACAAGTATGTCGGCTGAAGAAGGCCATCTATGGCCTAAAGCAAAGCCCTCGTGTTTAGTTTGACCAGTTTAGCGGCAATGTTGCGGCCATTGGTTTTGCAAGAAGTTCAGCCGATCACTCCTTGTTCATTCGCAAAACCGCCTCGGGTCTGGTAGTTCTTGCGGTATATGTGGATGACATTCTTCGTGCTGGCGATAACCAGGATGGGGTAGCTTTGACAAAGAAATACCTCCGTCAACACCTGGTCACAAAGTATATGGGCTCCCCAAAATACTTTCTATGGATTGAAATCTCTAGGAAGCCCAACTCCATGGTCCTTTTCCAACAAAAGTATGCTCTTGATCTTCTAAAAGAGACAGGATTGACTGGTGTTATACCTGCCCAATGTCCCATGGCTGCTGGAGAAGAAAAAACATGGACAGATGACTCGCCTCTTCTATCCGATCTTACGAGGTATCGGCATCTGGTTGGCAAACTCATTTATCTCACGGTAACCAGACCCGACATCTCCTGTGTTGTGGGCTAGGTGAGGCAATTCATGCAAGCTCCTAGGGAGTGTCATCTACAATCTGCCCTGAGGATATTGGAGTATGTTAAAATAGCGCCAGAGAAAGGACTCCTTTTTCAGAAGAATGGTCGCTTGAGGATTGAAGCGTACTCAGATTCATGCTATGTTGATGACAAAGGTGACCGCAAGTCAACATCAGGTTTCTACACATTTGTTGGAGGAAATTTTGTGAGCTGGAAAAACAAGAAATAGTCTGTAGTCTCCAGGTCTATTGTGGAAGCGGAATATCATAGTATGGCATCGACCACATGTGAGTTGAAATGGTTACGAGCTCATATGCTTGACTTAGGAGAGGTCTACAACTATCATCTTCCTTTGTTCTGTGATAATAAGGCCGCGATATACATCTCCAAAAATCCAGTCTTTCATGACAGAACAAAACACATATAAGTCGACTGTCATTTTATTCGGGAAGAGATCTTGAAGAAATAGATTTGTACTTCATTCGTCACTTCCGACAATGAGTTGGCAGATATATTAAACAAGCCAGTGTCTGATTCTTTTTTCCACATTTTCAACAAGCTGGGCATGATTGACATCTATGCTCCAGCTTGAGGGGGAGTGTTGCAGTATGGAGGTCGGGCAGTCTGTTGCTATTCAGAGGTCGGGGGTTCTGGCGGTTTATCCTAGCGGCTTGTCTGTCGGGTTGTTGCTGTTTGGTATCCTAGCGGTCTGGTGGTTTATCTCAGGTGACTTGGAGACCGGCGGTCTAGTGGTCTCCTATGGTGGCTTGTTCTCTGTGGTAGCTTGTTCTCTACTTCTGCTGGTTGTCGAGCAGTTATCCTGCTTGTCTAACAGTGCGACTTGTTCGGTTTATTTATTTGTAAAGCCGCATATACTTGTAATTATTTAATCTTACATTGTATGTTTATAATCTCTCTCATCTCCTCCATTTTATAAAAGGGAGGTCATACCTTTGTAATACACACCTTTTTTGGATAATAAAATTTGTTATTCCAAACTTTCAGCGTGTTTGTTTTCTGTTCGCATAGAGTGTAAGCAGCACACTCAACGCCGCATTGAGTGCACCCAACGCACTCAACTCTTTTACACTTAGGTTCTAGAATTTTACTGAAAGGCGTTGAGTGAGTACCACTGACTCAACGCTTTTTTACTTAGCTTCTCAGACTACTCAGCAAGGCGTTGAGTGCATTCAACACACTCAACGCTTTTATACTTAGGCTAAAAACTAAACTTGTACCCTAAGATTTCACACAATGCTTAAGGTTATATTCACTCAGCTCCACTCAAAGCTTCTAGGCAGAAACCTGCCCGAGGGTTATCATCCCCAACAGTCCTATAACTAATACTGACTAAATCTAATCGGCCAAAATCAGGAAATTTTCCATGTTTACTTGAACTAACCAATGGCAGAATCTAGTTTTGACTGACGTCCATGAAGATGAATTCAGACATACCAACAGACTTATTCGCAATGTGTTTGTCTAGGCTAGCAGTCATAAGAGATAAATTTACTAAGGCTAACTGCCCAATTTGACAAAGCGTACTTGACCTAACAGGAATTTCTACACAAGCAGCAGGCCATCCTTGGCCAAAACCCACAACACTCCTAAGATCTAAGAAGAAAAGGCAGTAAAACCGAAAGAAACTCGAAGAGACAAACATGGCAAGGATGAGAAAAAACATCACTTGCCCCAAGATCTATAGGAAATCATTTTGACATGGAGGAAAATTCTACTCTAGTCCAAACATTCTATACCGGGAGGAAATCAGGAAAAAACGAAAGAGAAAAGAAGAACTTGCAAGGGGAAAAATCACCACTTATCTCAAATCACCCGAAATCCGGCCAAGCAACGCCCCACCTCACAGATCTGTCCGCAAGAACACTTAAGCAACAAAACCTGAAACTTTTGAGAGGAAAATAGGGCAAAAACCCCATACCTAGACTTCTAAAAATGCAAGAAACTAGAAAAGCTTACCGTAGAAATGTAGATCTAGGCGAGATCTACCCGGATCCACTCTCCAGAGACGAAACTGAGCACCAAAGCTCCAGAAATCGGAGGCCGAAGGCTTAGGAATTTCTGCCTCTCTCGTTCTTTTGCAACAGGCCGACGGTTTCACGAGGGAGACAACGAATAGGGTTTTGATGCGATGGGTTAATATTTATACTTCTTTATTTGATTATTATAATATAATATCTTAATTAATTAAATAAAACGTCAAAACGACCTGAAAACCAAACTTACCTGAAATTTAACGAAAATTGCACCGTAGCTAAATACAGACGCGACGAACCCAACGGCGCAGTCGAATTTAAGATTCGATGAACCAAACTCGGGTAAACACCTCCCGAAGCCAAAACTCAAGCATTCTCATAGACGTTCCACTGAGTCACCAAAACAGACCCGGCTCGCTAGAAAATCTTGCAAACAGGCAAAACCCAGCCACACACACAGAAAACCTAAGAGCTAAAACCACGCTCTAACAACTGCAAATGCCAATAACGCGTCAACATAACGCCCTGACATCATAAACACGTCAGATAATGAATTAAACCCAATATTGAAAAATCGAGGGTATTACAATCACTCCCCCTAAAAAGAAGTTTCGTCCCGAAACTTTACGCACCAAAATATTCCAGAAGGAGAATAAAATCAAAGATTATAGAAGGGGAAAACTTATCGTAAGAAACTAGGAGAACATATGAGGATGAGCCTCAATCATCGCTGACTCCAACTCCCAAGTGGAGTTTTTCATGTCCTGGTTTCGCCACAAAACTTTAACCATTGATATGGTTTTCCTCCACAACACTCGATCTTGAGTATCCAGAATGCGGACATGCATCTCAACATAGGAAAGATTTGGCTCCAACTAGGGCACAACATCAAGAATCTGCCAGTTGTTAAGCACACATTTCCGCAACTGGCTCACATGAAACACGTTGTGCACACCAGGAAAATTTGCTTGCAAGTCCATCCTATAAGCTGATACACCAATATGCTCAAAAACCTTAAAAGGTCCCACATACCTCGGGTACAATTTATGATTCTTACAAAACCTTTTAACTCCAGACATCGGGGAAACTTTGAGAAACACCAAGTCCCCTACAACAAACTCCAAATTAGACCTACGCTGATTGGCGTTCTTCTCATATCGTTCTTGCGCTATCCAATTCTTTTCCCGAATGATCTTCATAGAAACATCCATTTCTTCTAACGCTTCAGGACCCAGCAACGGTTTCTCACCGACCTCGGCCCAAAATAAAGGAGTTCTGCATCGCCTCCCATACAAGCCCTCAAACGGGGTCATCTGCAAACTTTCTTGATAAATATTATTGTATGCAAACCCCATCAATCTGAGTCGCTCATCCCACGCTCCTATGTGGTCCAAAATGTAACATCTGATCATATCCTCCACGATCTGGTTCACTCTTTCCGTTTGACCATTTGTCTGCGGATGATAGGCTGTGGAATTCCGCAGATCGGTACCCAAACCCTCCTATAAACTCTTCCAAAAGCGAGACGTAAACTTGGAGTCTCGATCTGATACAATACTAAGTGGCACTTCATGTAATCTAATGACTTCATTTAAATATGGTTCAGCTATCTTCTTCATGGGGTAATCAATCTTAAAAGGCACGAAGCGAGCACTCTTCGTTAGTCTATCAACAATAACAAAGACTGAATCATGTCCTTGGGGAGATCTCGGTAACCCATTAATGAAATCCATTGAGATACTATCCCACTTCCAACTCAGAATTTCCAAGGGCGTTAGCTTGCACCAGGTCTTCCATGATCGGTTTTTACTCGCTTGCACGTAAAACATTCTGAAACGAACTTCGCTATATCACCTTTCATTCTGAACCACCAGGCGATCTGCTTCAAATCTTTGTACATCTTAGTTGAACCTGGGTGGTAGGCAACACTGGAACCATGAGCCTCACTGCACAACTTAACTTGAATATCTTCAACATTGGGGATGCAAAATCTACCGCGGTACTTCAAGGTACCCGCATCATCTATCGAAAAATTTGGCAACTCTCCTTTCTCAGTCCTCTTGTAAAGGGGCAACAACACAGGGTCTTCCATCTGATGCAATCTTGTGAGTGCAATCCATGAAGGCTCAGCTACCTGCGAACTACTTGACGAGTTACAACTCCCAACAGAAATACCCATCAAGAATAATTCTTCTACCAGTGAATCCATAGAAAGATTAAAAACTTTCCCCTTCTTTCTACTCAGAGCGTCAGCTACCACATTAGCTTTGGCCGGATGGTACTGGATCTCAACATCATAATTAGCAACATACTCCAACCATCTTCGCTGGCACAGATTAAACTTCCTTCTAGTGAAAACGTACTTTAAACTTTTATGATCGGTAAAAATCTTGCATATTGCGCCATATAGCGTCTCCACAACTTTAGGGCATAAATCACTGCTGCGAACTCTAGATCATGCATAGGGTAGTTCTTTTCATGTACCTCTAGCTATCTCGACCCATACGCAATTACATTGCCTTCTTGCATTAACACACAACCCAGACCAACATGAGATGCGTCGACATACACCGCATATTCCAACCCTTCTGTAGGCAGAGACAAAACTAGAGCAGTGCACAATCTCTTCTTCAATTCCAGAAAGGCTTCCACTCACTTATCGCTCCAAATGAAAGTTGTGTTCTTCTGCGTCAGTTTAGTCTAAGGCGCAGATAACGTCGAGAAACCCTCCATAAACCTTCTATAATAGTCAGCCAACCTTAGGAAGCTCCTTATCTCCATGGGGATGGTAGGCCTATTCCAATCCATAACAGCAGTTACCTTCTCAGAGTCAACTGAAATTCCATCTTTATTTACCACATGACCCAAGAAAGACACCTGAAGCAACCAAAACTCACACTTACTTAGCTTGGCATACAACTTATGCTCCCTCAAGGTAGACAAAACTAAACGCAAGTACTGGGCATGCTCAAAAGCACTGCGGGAATACACCAAAATGTCATTTATAAACACGACCACGATACGGTCCAGAAAATCCTTGAACACGTAGTTCATCATATCCATAAAGGCAGAGGGAGCATTGGTCAAACCAAAGGACATTACCAATAACTCAAAATGCTCATGTCGTGAATGAAAAGCAGTCCATGGAATATCTGCCTCACGAATCCTTAACTGGTGGTAGCCTGAACGAAGAACGATCTTTGAAAACACAGAGCTATCACGCAACTGATCAAACAGATCATCAATCCTAGGCAGGGAATATCTATTCTTAATGGTGAATTTATTCAGCTCTCTATAGTCAATACACAGCCTCAATAATCCATCCTTTTTCTTTACAAACAAGACGGGAGAACCCCAAGGGGAAGAACTCAGCCTAATGAAATCATTCAGGAGCAACTCATCCAACTGAGTACGCAATTCCTCCAACTCAGGCGGGGCCATCCGGTATGGTGCCTTAGCAATAGGACAGGTACCTGGCTCCAGATCTAAGACAAACTTCACGTCCCTCTCAGGCGGAAGATCAGTAAGATTAGCTGGAAAAACATCCCAAAACTCACTCACCATCGGAATCTCCTCTACACACGGCAAGCTAACAACGGTTTCCAAAACTGAAACCAAATAAGCAAAACATCCAGAATTTACTAGCTTCCGAGCACGTACCGCAGATATAATCGGAGAAACTTGGTGCGGAAAACCATAAACACTCTCGGATTGACCGTTGTCCATCTTGAATTCCAAGCGCTTAATCTTCCACTGGATAACCGCATCATATTTGGACAACCTGTTCATGCCCAAGATCACATCAAATCCTCCAGCTCTATGACCATAAAATCAGCAACTGCTAGGAAATTGTCTAACAAAATCGGACAACTCTGGATACCCTGGTCCGACACCACCGAATCATCGAAAGGAAACTTGACTTGAAACACATCGTCGACTTGATCGAGAGTCAAATGATGAAGCTCAACAAAGGCCCTCGCAACAAACGAGTGGGTAGAAACGAAATTAAAGAGAAGACATGTCCAACGATTCTTTACTTTAAATTTCCCAATAAAAATGCTTACATAACTAATCGAACTACATCCAAACTACATCTACAAGCTAAATCAAAAACAAAACCGGGTTAGAAACTAAGCTGAAATCACTTGAGTAGAAGTCTGTGCCTCCTCCAGAGACAGCACGTTCAACTTTCTCTTCCCTTTGTCTGCAGACTGCGGCGGTGGCAAGGCCCGAAGCAAAACTGGTTGTAGCGCAGGTTTAGATTGCAGGCACTTTGACTTGACGTGACCTTTCTGTCCGCACTGAAAGCAAATTCTAACCTTATCCCAACAGTGGGCAACATCATGCCCCTTTCGTTTGCACGAGGTACAAACCAAATCTCCTTTAGGAGCACCCTGGATCGCATGGACCTGCTCCTGTTTCTGAGCTCCTTTCCTCTTGAAACATTTCCAAATGGGTGGGCTGGCCGGCCACAGAAACTACATATTTCTTTGCTCCTCTTCCTCAACGCAGCACCAGATTCCTGGGAACTCTTACTCTCACCAGTCTTCCTCTTATCCTTTCTCATTTGTTGCCCTCGGTCCTTGGCATTGTCAATTGCCTCAACCTTAAGAGCTGCTTCGACTGCTTCAGCATACCTCTCCGATCTATAAGCACTCGCCAATTGCTGGATGTCACTCATCAGACCACGCAAAAAATGCTTGACTCTGCTGTCTTCAGAAACTACTAAATTCGGGGACCTCATACTCACTCACCGTGAGCTTCCTCTACTTTAAGTGCAGGAAATCATTTAAGAAATGGACTCGCTCGACCGATGTCAGAAACTTCTTCAGCAAAAGCTCCTTGAAGAATTCCCAAGAACATCCATCCATCAAGTTTTCCTTCTCACTTAGCCACCAACTCTTTGACAAACTATTGAGCTGGTAGGCAACGACCATTGCTCTCTAGTCCGCTGAAACTCCGGAGTAAGAGAACATCTCCTCAATGGCTATAATCATGTCATCCAATGCCATGAAGTCTGCCCTACCATCATAGGTAGGGGGTCCTAATAGCTGGAAGTGCGAGATGAAGTTCATCTCTGGTGGCAACACAACTGGGGACAACAGAGGAGCAGGAAGAACTGGAACACCTTGACCCACGGCCGGGTCCTGAACTCTAAGTGGTTGTCCTGCAACGACAGTCAACATGGTTTGGATCTGCGACTGCATCTCCAACATTTGCCTAGACAAAGCTTCATTGCTCTGTCGCAATCCTTCAATCACTGCCTCGATCTGAGCACCAGATGACTAGCCCTCTGACTGGGGAGTCGACCTTGTCGTAGGATGTCTCGACATTCTAATAATTACAACAAGTAACTAGTCAAAACATAGCTTAACCGCTAGAACCAAACAACCTAGTACAGACAAAACATCCATAAATACTTGCACTTGTTGCTAACTTGCTCTGGGAATTTTATAAATGATGAAATGCTTAAACCTAGGATGACATACCATCATCCTATTAATTCTTGTGAAATGTCCATGAATGCATGAATTTGTATTCTTTTGACTCAAAACAATGTATGTACATATGTCATCATACAATTCTTTAGCTTGACATGTGTGCAAATACTATGTTATGATATGCATGATGTGCTATGCATTCTAAAGAGACCTTAATGCATGTTATGAGCGGCGTACTCATGAAATATTATGCACCGCATACTACATAATATAGCCTGTAACGAAAAAGTAAAACGTGCTAATGGGCACCCATGTGATGATAGTTATGCATCTCATACTACATAACCGTCACATGTTCCCACCTATGGTGGATCCATATACAAACACATATTATGCATCTCATACTACATAATATGCCCCCATATACTTCTTATCATGCTATGAGTGTAGTGTTTATGCTTCAGCCAAGACGTACTGATGACACATCGGTGTGTGTATGAAATGACACTAGACAACTAACACTAACAAAAGAAGGTTGCTCGACCAATTATCAAAGCAACCTCCCTCTGATACCAACTGTCACAACCCGCATTTTCTCAACATGTAAGTTATATCATAGTAAGAGAAAACATGCGCCGTGATGCCACATCGTGCAGCGGATAACTGCAGGCGCTCAAGCAAGACCCCAAACTCTATAGTTTATGTGAAATTCATAAGTTATTAAGTAAATATCCAGTTTAAATTGGATGGTCGTATCCCTTGGCACAGTGGATCAACTAGTCCACGAGTAAAAGTATAGTTATACGCTGCGAAAAAATACTTTTGGTTATGTTGATTAACATCCTACATGAGTATAAACACCCCAAAGAACAACTCATGACATGCAAGACTCTAGATTTATCATAAGTTTAGAAATAGTCTTTACGTTAGCTAGAAAATAGTATTTTCATTTTAGAAATACGAGATATGTGAAGTACAAGTAGTAATGCTTTTATAAGTGAAAATACCTAACATGCAACCTAGCATAAAACATTCCCAGAAAGTAAAAACAACCACAAAAGGCAAAACTAGCAGCTTAAGGAGGAAGATAGAAAAGACCATATTTCTAAGGGAATCGAATGGAAAGATCATCCTAGTGCAGATATATGTTGATGACATTATCTTTTGTTTTACTGATGACAACCTTTGTAGAAATTTTGTCAAACTTATGTAATGGAAGTTTGAGATGAGCAGTATGGGTGAACTTATGTTCTTCCTGGGTTTACAAGTAAGTTAGCCTGAGAATGGATTATCCATATCTCAGTCTAAGTTTACCAGAGAATTGATTAAAAAATTTGGTATAGCTTCGGTTGCTCTTCATATTGTTTTGCTGTAGGAAATACTTTGTCTTGCAGGATGGAGTAGAATGAATATTAAAAAGGTTGATAGAAGTTTCTCTCGATGAGGGGGAGCAAGTGCAACATTATTGGGTTATCTGTAATCAAAAAGGGGAAGAATATAACCAGAGATGGCTAGTTTCTCCCTAACTATTCATAGAAGTCAAAAAGGGGGAGAAGAAGCAGCAAAACAGGAGGAGCAGCAGGGGGAGCTGCCAAATGGTATGCAAGTGGTGTTCCCATACAAAGGGAAAAGGTGAACCATGCAGCAAAGCAGGGGGAGTAAGTGATGCTCACTACACTAGCAAAAAATGGAAGAGTGGTAACTCTTAACTATCTTGTGTTATAAGTTGGTGTATATGCTAGTGTATATCATTGACAAAGGTTTTTTGCAGTGGTGTTTTAACTTCTTCAGATAGGGGGAAATTATTGGGTCCATTGATCCCAATGTACCAGATTTATAAGAAGTCAAACAAGTCAATTATATACACATAGTTGTATTTGATGTATGCTTAAGTTCATGCATGCAGGTTAATCCTTATTACACTGATTGGACAGGTGGTCACAAGATAGGCATGTGGAGAGACAAGAAATTCTATCTAAGTCCACAGGCGTTGAGTGAAGCAAGCTCACTCAGCGCCAAATGCCTTAAGAAAGGAAGCTGGATAGAGAAATTCCACTAAATCCATAGACGTTGAGTGAAGCAAGCTCACTCAATGGAAGAAGTCAAGGATAGATGATGATAAAGGCAAAAAAGGAGCTAAGCCTATGGGCGTTGAGTGAAGTCAATTCACTCAACACCATACAACTAAAAAGTACTGAGACAGGTGTGGATAGTCAACGACAAAGTTTTAGCAAGCAGGATAATCGGCTAAGGCAAAAGCGTTGAGTGATGTCAACTCACTCAATGCCATGCAGCATAATTTGTCGAGTAAAGTTGCCATAGTCAAAGCCCCAAAGTTTCTGGCAAAGAAAAATATACTAAATCCAAAAGCGTTGAGTGAAGCTTGGTCACTCAATGTCATGCAGTATCTGTCAAAGCCACAACAAATCTGTCAAAGAAATTCGACTAAGTTCAGAAGCGTTGAGTGAAGTCAACTCACTCAACACCATATAGCAAGAAGCATTGAGTGAAGCTTGATCTCTCAATGTCATGTTGTTTCTGTTAAAGCCAAAGGAAAAGGAGACAGGAAATCGGCTAAGTCCAGAAGCGTTGAGTGAAGTCAGTTCACTCAACGCACTCAGAGCCAGATTTCAGAGGCAAAGGCAGAAAGCGTTGAGTGAGGCTAGCTCACTCAACGCCTTCAGACAGAAAGAGATTTGGCTAAGTATAAAAGTGTTGAGTGAATTCAGTTCACTCAACGCTCTCAACACCTTCATGCAGAGCAACATTATTTTAGGTCCAGAATCGTTGACTGAAGCCAGTTCACTCAACGCACTCAACGCCCTCAACACCATAGTTGCAAAAAGGGCTGAAGATCAAGCTAAGGCAAAAAGCGTTGAGTGAAGCTTATACACTCAACGCTCTCAACGCCTAGAGTTGCAGAAGGATGCAGAATGTTGACTAAGTTAAAACGTATTGAGTGGAGCTTACTCACGCAACGCCTAGCAGAGAAGGAAATTTTTTAAGTCTAGATTCGTTGAGTAAAGATTGTTCACTCAACGCCGAGGTAGTTGTCAGAAATTTTCTAAGTTCATAACTGATGACATCAGCAAAGTCAACAAAAGTCAACAAAATTCTAAAATGATCATGCAAGAGCTACAACTCATCACTAACATCGGCGTCAGTCTCATTCTGTAAAACTAAGAATATAATCAGTAGTTAAAGCAATGACACATGTCAATCATCTCATTGGATGACTGGATTATAAATAGTAGATGAGATCTGCATCAAACAAGTTTCTGATGGATCAATTCATTACGAAAAAGTTGTGCGGGACTTCCTGTTCTTCCCCCGCCATTGTTGCAGAGACAAGAGCTTCAATTCAAAAATCTGAAGGGTTTCTGAGTTAGCTGCGGCAATTAACATCTGCTACAGCAAGATCAGAGGATTTCTCTGAGGAAGAAGAATCAGCCAAGGCCAACCCTAGCTGAAATTGCTTCAAGATCCAAGCCGAGCTGAATTTGAAGATCAATCTCTGGATCTGTGAAGAAGAGGTAGAACAATCTGTATTCTACAAAACAGGTTAGCTCATAGAAGATCTTTTTTCTCTTTCCTTCATCAGCAGAATCAAAATCAAGGTTCTGAGTTACTTCTAACACAAGCGGTAGATTCTTGAAGATTGTTATTTTTGTTGTTGTGAAGAAGATAGTGCTGAGATTCTCTCAGCTTAGGAAGAAATTTACTCAGATATTAATTTTTCTTAAGTTAAATTAACATTACTATTCATTTTTCATAGGATCTGTTCAAGATCTGTATTGAAAGCCTAAATTATAAAGGCTGAGTGGTAGGATTCAATCTTGGATCTGTGTGTGAGAGGGTTGTTTTTCTCAGCAAATGTTGTTGGGCACGTGTGCATGTGGTAGGTGATCAGGTGATTACTGAGTGGTTGGGCTGTGTGCATGTGTTGTAAGTCTCTGTGGAGACTATGTGATTCTGTGGGATCGTGTTGTAATCTCTGAGGAGTCAAGTTATTAGAGAAGTGTCTTGTCTAACATTCAGTTAGAAAGGCGGGAGGGACAGTGGATGTACACATATACTGGGAAACCACTATAAAACTATGGTATATTGTGTGTGAATGCCTTGAAAGCTGAACTAATCAATCACAACATGGCCTAAATCAGTTAAAGGTCAAAAGAATATAAAAAGACCTCAATAACCTATTCACCCCCCCCCCCCCTTAGGAGATTAGCTACCCTTGTATTCAAAGACTTTCATTTGTCTTGCTTTGAATATCTGCGTGGGATATTTTAATTATTATCTAATTGTGATTTAACCATCGAGCTTTATATAGCACGTAGGGTTAGATCACTGTTTATCCGGCGTCTATAGATTCCTCCTGGGTCAATTGGTATCAGAGCGAGGTTGCGTACACTTTTTGATGCACAGTCGCAGACTCTATAGGTTTTCATTAAATCTTTATGTATCACAATTATTCCTCTCCTCCATTTGGAGGTTTCGAGTTCACTTTCACTTGAGTCAATAGAGCCCCGTCATGGAGTTCCTCACGTTACTACGACAATTATACTCGATCGCAGCACAATACTTTAGAGATCGTGTTGATCCACCAACACGAACCCACTACCCTAGAGACGATCAATATAATGATTGTCATCGTTCATAACCATGCACTCGACTCGATTACCTTAAGGATGACTATTATGAGGATCATCGATTTAAGAGATCTTGAGAGTCAGTTTCATTCTGTTGCCATTTCTTTTGACGGCTCATCGAGTCTCGGGTCTTTCAGTTATTGGCTCGCAGATATATAGTATTATCTCGATCATTTTGAGTTATTCAGTGAGCGTCGCGTCAAGTTTGAGAAACTTAAACTCTTAGATCAGGCAAGGGCATATTGCGTTGAGAAGACCAATGAGCGAGACCGTCTACATTGCATCACTAGTTGGGTAGACATGAAGCGTACATTATGTTAGAGGGATTTGCCTTCCTTGTATTAGAGTCATTTGCTCAACCAATAATTTTCCTTCAGCAAGGATCCATGTCTGTCGCTGAGTACATGAGCCGTTTTGATGAGTTAATGGTAAGGAGTGATCTCCATGAGGACCCAGCCATGACCATTTTACAATTTCGATTCAGACTTTGGTCTGACATACGTACTAAGATAGTTTATCATAACCCGAAGTCCCACGAGCAGACATATCATGTAACACCCCAAATCCCAAAATTGGGTTCAAGCTGGGCAACACGGCCTGGGACACGGGCGTGTCCCAAGCCGTGTCCTACTCTGTGCACTCGAGTGTGTCTCGAGTGGGACTCGAGTGGGTCTCGAGTGGGTCTCGAGTGGGTCTCGAGTGGGTCTCGAGTGTGTGTCGAGAGAGGCACACTGCCTAGGACACGGGCGTGTCCGAGGCCGTGCCCTCCTCTGGGTCGACGAACTCCACTCGACAAAATGCACTTGACGATTCTCAAGAGGCAAGTCGAGTTGGGTACACGGCCTATGACACGGGTGGGTCAGAGGTCGTGTCCTTCTCTATTTGTGGCCAGGGCTGGGCACACAGCCTGTGACACGGGCGTGTCGTAAGCCGTGTCTGGTACACGGCCTATGACACGGGCGTGTCACATGGTCGTGTCCTGGTCAGGTTAAGTCGGTTCCTTTTGTTGAAGTTGGTGACCGGGCGGTCTGTCTTGGCGGGTTGAAGACCGCGCGGTCTGGCGGTTTGACTCGCCGACTTGTAAACCGGGCGGTCTAGCGATCTTCACAGGCGACCTCTCTACTTCTCTTGTTGTAGTCGTGCGGTTAGTCCTTCTGTCTAACCCCGCGGCTTGTGCGGTTTACTTTGTACAGTCCGCTTAGCTTGTAAATTTTTAGTCCCACATCTCTTATTTGTATTCTCTCATCTCTCCTCCATTCTATATAAGGGAGGGCATACCTTTGTAATAGTTATCTTTTTTGGATAATAAAGTTTCAATTATTCAAAAGCTTATCCGCTTGTTCTCTCTTTTCGCTACTTTCTAACATGGTATCAGAGGACACGGTCATTTCCTCCTGATTCTGTGCGCTCTCTGTTGTTCGCGGCTTGTTTTCCGCGTTCTGCGACTTGATTCGCGGCTTGCCTTCTCTTCTGTCCGCGCGGCTTGTTTCTATCCGCGCGGCTTGTTTCTGTCCGCTGCCCTGTTCGCGCGGCTTGCTTCTTCTTGGTTCTCTTCTCCTACTGCTCTTCGTCGCAGCGACCTGTTTCCTTATCGCCGCGCTCCTTGTTCTTTCTTGCCTCTCCGACTTCCTAGTCGTTGCGGCCTTGTCTCTACCCGCTGCGGACTTCTTCTCCATGTCCGCTTCTGCTTTCCCCTTTTCTGCTTGTCTCTATACTCGCGGTTTGCTGCTGTGATCTGCCTGACCGTGCGGGTTGTTCCTATCTCACCTGCATCTTGGTCGCGATCACCTGTTCTTCTCCTCTCTTCTGTTCGCTCGGCCTTTTCAGTCCGCGCGACCTCTTCCCCGCTGTGCCTTGTTCTGCTTCCTAGCCGCTCGTGTTCGTGCGGCTTCTTCCCTTTAACCCGCTGCGGTTTCACGCGGGTTACTCTCTTTTCCTCTCCCCGCGCCTTTCTCTCTGTTCGCGCGGATTCTCCCTTGTTTGAGCAGCCTCTCTACCTTTCTTCCTTTAAGCCGCTCCTGCTTGTTAGTCGCCGCGACCTCCTGATTCAGTCGCGCGGCTTGTGCTCTGCACCTTGGTCGTGGCCCTTCTTGCCGCTGATGTGCTGACACCGAGACCGCTACAGTTTCTTCTTCCTCCCTTCATGGCTTTCATATCCTCCTCCAAGCCGTTCGCCTCGGTTGTCACGTCTTCTGGTCGTGCACACGTTGTTACTCAGGGCAAATGGCTGATCGACATTGGTGCTACGAATCATATGACCGGCCATCTCCCGTGTTTCTCTCTCCTAGAAAAACATGCTCGCTTTCCCCCGGTTATTCTCGCTGACGGCTCTTCATCACCAGTCCATGGAACAGGGATAGTTCATGTCACTCCGTCTCTTCACTTGGCGGATACTCTATATGTGCCCCAGTTCCCGTGCAACTTATTATCTGTTACCTCTCTTTGCAAGCAATTACAGTGTTCCGTCACATTTACTTCTACTTCTTGCTCTTTTCAGGATTCGGACTCCCAACGGACGATTGCTACTGGGACTGAGAGTGGCGGCTTATACTTCCTGGACAACATTTCTGCTTTTTCCACCTTCTCCTCCACCTCCATAGATCTTCTCCAATGGCATCTCCGCCTTGGTCATGCTCCTCCCCGTCATCTTCGTCAACTTCTGCCCCACCTTCCTCCTCAAAGTCCTCCGCTCAACTGTGAGGCCTGTCAGCTTGGCAAGCATCACCGCTCCTCCTTCCCTCCAAAGCACGTTCGTAGCTCTACCCGTCCGTTTGATCTAATCCACTCCGATATCTGGGGTCCTTCTCCTACACTTACCATTGGTCGGGGTAGTTCCTATTTTGTCACGTTCATTGATGATTTCTCTCGCTGTACGTGGGTGTATCTATTAAAAGATCGCTCTGAATTATTCTCTGTATGGACATCCTTCTATCTCATGATCAAAACTCAGTTTGGTGTTTCTATCCAAGTTTTTCGATCTGATAATGCCCAAGAATATCTCAGTCGTGACTTCTCTACATTCTGCATGCAAAATGGGATTCTTCATCACACTAGTTGTGTCTATACTTCACAACAAAATGGTGTGGCCGAACGCAAAAACCGTCACCTCCTCGATGTCGCTCGCACCTTGATGACCCAGATGCATGTTCCTCGCTCCTATTGGGGCTATGCTATTCTCCTTACTTGCTACCTCATCAATCGCATTCCCTCCACGGTTCTCCACGGCCAAACCCCGTTCTCCATTTTGTATCCGGGCAAGGAGCCGTTTCCTCTTCCTCTCCAAATCTTTGGATGCACTGCCTTTGTGCATACCCCTTCTGCCACCTGTGATAAGCTCTCCCCTTGCTCCACCAAATGTGTCTTTCTGGGGTACTCCACCACTCAGAAAGGCTACTGTTGCTTTGATCCCGTCCTTCGTAAGCAGTTCGTATCTGCTGACGTTACCTTCTTCGAGAATACCTCCTACTTCTCAGATGACTCCTCTCCTCTTCTCCCAGCTTCTGATTCTCCTGCCGTTCCCTTCGTTCCCTCGCCTCCTACTACACCGTCTCCACCCCCTCCTCTTCCTCCACCTCTCTCTCTCCCTTCTCCACCACCCTCTCCCTCATCTCCGCTGCCGTCGCTCTCTTCTCCCGGGCCAGCTTTATCTACCACGGATGCTCCGGATGCCGCGGGCCCGGCTGACCTGGATCTTCCTATAGCTCTTCGCAAAGGGGTGCGGACGTGTACCCTATACCCCCTTGCTGCTGTTGTTTCCTATGATCGTCTTACCCCTTCTCGCAGGGCAATTGCACTGGCTATCTCTGCCACTGCCACACCCCGCTCCTATCAGGAGGCCCTTGCTATTCCTCACTGGAAGATGGCCATGGATGAGGAAATGGCGACCCTCACTGAGCGGGGTACCTGGACTCTCGTTCCTCCTCCCTTCGGTACTGATGTTGTTGGCTGTCGCTGGGTCTTTGTGGTCAAATTTAGCCCAGACGGCACTGTGGATCGGTATAAGGCTCGCCTTGTTGCTAAGGGCTTTACTCAGACCTATGGAGTTGATTACTTTGACACCTTCTCCCCTGTGGCTCGTCTCAGCACTATCCGGGTTCTTCTCTCTGTGGCCGTCAATCGGGATTGGCCGATTTCTCAGCTGGACGTCAAGAATGCCTTCCTTTATGGTGATCTTCATGAGGCCGTTTACATGGAGCAACCTCCTGGGTATGTTGCTCAGGGGGAGACACGAGTATGCCGGCTGCAGAAGGCAATTTATGGCCTCAAGCAGAGTCCTCGAGCTTGGTTTGACAAGTTCAGCGGCATTGTGGCGGCTGTTGGTTTTGTGCGAAGCTCTGCTGATCACTCTCTCTTTATTCGCAAAACTCCTTCTGGGCTGGTTGTTCTTGCTGTGTACGTCGATGATATTCTTCTCACTGGCGATGACCAGGAAGGGGTAGCCCTGACAAAGCGACATCTTCGCCAACATCTGATCACTAAAGATATGGGCTCTCCAAAGTACTTTCTGGGGATCGAACTCTCTCGGAAGCCCGACTCCTTAGTTCTCTCTCAGCGTAAGTATGCCCTTGATCTTTTAAAAGAGGCAGGATTAACTGGAGCTAAACCTGCCCGATGCCCCATGGCTACTGGGGAGGACAAAACCTGGACAGATGATTCCCCTCCTCTTTCAGATAGTTCGCGGTACAGGCATCTGGTTGGTAAGCTCATATATCTCACAGTGACCAGACCCGACATTTCCTATGCTGTGGGCAAGGTGACTCAAGTCATACAAGCGCCTAGGGAGTGTCATCTACAGTCCGCCTTGCGGATCTTGGAGTATGTCAAAGCAGCACCTGGGAAAGGATTACTTTTTCAGAAGAATGGTCATCTGAGGATTGAAGCCTACTCAGATGCAAGTTATGCGGATGACAAAGGGGATCGCAAGTCAACCTCAGGTTTTTGCACCTTTGTTGGGGGCAATCTGGTGAGCTGGAAGAGCAAGAAGCAGTCTGTTGTCTCCAGGTCCAGTGCAGAAGCTGAGTATCGCAGTATGGCGTCAACCACTTGTGAGTTGAAATGGTTGCGGGCTCTCATGCTAGATTTAGGAGAGGTGTACAACCATCCTCTACCTATGTTCTGTGATAACAAGGCCGCCATATACATCTCCAAAAATCCGGTATTCCATGAAAGAACAAAGCACATTGAGGTTGACTGCCATTTCATTCGTGAAGAGATTTTAAAAGAACAAATTTGCACTCCGTTTGTCACGTCTGATAAAGAGCTGGCTGACATCTTCACCAAGCCAGTTTCCGCCTCGTTTCTGCATGTTTGCGACAAGCTGGGCATGATTGATATATATGCTCCAGCTTGAGGGGGAGTGTTGAAGTTGGTGACCGGGCGGTCTGTCTTGGCGGGTTGAAGACCGCGCGGTCTGGCGGTTTGACTCGCCGACTTGTAAACCGGGCAGTCTAGCGATCTTCACAGGCGACCTCTGTAACAGCCCAAAGTGCAGAATCAGGAATTTTTGGGTGACACGGCCTGGGACACGGGCGTGTCCCAGGGCGTGTCCGGTGACACGGCCTGCGACACGGGCGTGTCGCAGGGCGTGTCGAGGTTGTGTCGACGATTGGGCTTTGTCTCGACGATTTTTGTTCTCGACGATCCTTCGAGAGGAGGCACACGGTCCAGGACACGGGCGTGTCCAAGGCCGTGTCGCATTCTCGACGAGTTTTTCTCGACGATCGTCGAGTGTCGAGAAGTGCGTGTCGAGTGTTGAACACGGCCTGTGACACGGGCGTGTCACAGGGCGTGTCAAATCAGGCGACGAACTCAGCCCGCCGAAGGATTTCGACAGGGCGTGTCTTTGTGCCGTGTCTGGGCACACGGCCTGGGACACGGGCGTGTCACAGGCCGTATGAAGTCTCGGGATGATTTGGGATTTTTTCCCCCAGGTACACGGCCACAGACACGGGCGTGTCTGAAGGCGTGTTGGTGACACGGCCCATGACACGGGCGTGTCCCGTGGGCGTGTCACTGGTTTGGATAAGTCGGTTGACCACCGCTTGAGGCACACGGCCGTGTTCGAGGCCGTGTCGGGTCAAAATTTGTGTTTTTGGCAGAGTCATGGCCATCCATTCCTTCAGTCTGGATCCAAGGGCTGAAGCTTCTTCTTCTTTTTCCTTAAGGGCCGAAATCAGAGAATGATTTCTCACTTTGCTTTGGCCTTCATCTTTCTTCAAGAGAGAGAAAGAGAGAGAAAAAGGAGGAGGAAGAAGAAAGGGGGCTGCTGCTGGTGGTGCTGCGGTTTACCGACGAGAGATCCGAAGCCAGCGTTGCGGAGGAAACGCTCTTGCGAGTCTTGCAAGCTAGCTTGGAGGCCATGGCACCGAAGCGATCGTCAAGGGTAACGACTTTTCTTCCTAGCCATGTGAAGGCTTCCTTTTTGGCATATCTTGTGATTTCCCCCACCAAGAGGCGGCTGATTTTGGGAATCTTTGGGTGGATGCTTGAAATCCCCTTTGTGTTGCATATAGATCCGGAAATGGAGTACGGAATAGGCATGCTGTGTGAAGCCCATCTGGACAGGTTGGTCTGGATTGGTGATGTTGCATACGAACCGGAGAAGACTCCATGATAAACGTATAGTGTAGGAGTTTACGGGTTATGCCTGCGAAAAGGAGTAGCAGGAAGTACTGGGGTGGTAGCCCAGGAAAATATCCATGTGATGGTTTTGGGTCCAACCTGTAAATGAGGCACAGGAAGTACTGGTGGGACCAGGAAAGGCCCTTTTTGTGATGCTTGATGTCATAGGGTGTCCACCTGTGAAGCGAGTCACAGGAAGTACTGGTGTGCCCAGGAAAGACCCCTGACATTTGTGCTTGTGCGGTGTCCACCTGTGGAGCGAGTCACAGGAAGTACTGGTGCGCCCAGGAAAGACCCGCTATTGCTGTGAGGAAATGGGTATAGTGAAATACCCAGGCTTGAATGCCAAGAACAGGATTGGTGAGACCGACCCGCGCCTTTGATATAGCCATGAGTACGCTGTACTCGGAGAAGGCAAGGCGATTTGAGCAACGGGGGTGGAGGATCCGACCTGCGCTATGTCCGTCTGACGTGAGACCAAAAAGTGCGGTCTGTTGGAGCGCATAGCAAGAGTCTTCGGCCTGCGTGCCATGACACAATGGGGGGCTACGGGCCATCCCGGTGTCCGAGGACTAACTCCGGCTGCACGTCATGGAGTAAATGCTCAAGAGATTTACCGTTGGGTGATAACCCTGATACGGTGGTGGGCAAGAGGTTGCCAGAACACCAAGAATGTTCCCTGAGTGCACGGACCGTTGGGCCGGGCGGCGAACGGTTGTGATGGCTTGTGTGCGTGAAAGCACCTTTTGATGATATAGCTTGCCATACGTGTGATATGATATGCCTGCAGGGAAAAATACCGCTGCCCCGAGAGAAGGGGTAGGGTCGTTATAATTTGGTCAGCTGAACGCTGACCGTTGCTTTTGTTTACCACCGGTGGGTGGATTGTCCTTGCACAGGTGCTGGAGAGCCGAGCGGGACGCACAGAGGTTGATGCTCCTGCTGGTGTTGCTGCTGCTGCTGTTAGCCCTCGAAGGCTAAGTGTGTTCTTTTGTGAGTTTTCTTTTATTGTGGCCGGCCTGCGCGCCAATCTGTTTAGGCCACTGTGTGAAAGCTATGTAAGGCCATAAGGCCAACGCTTGTTCATATTGTAAGACATTCCTATATATATATAAAATGTGGAGTTTTATGTTTGGACATTCATGAGGAGTTCAAGTAGTTTAGGCTTCTGCTAGAATGCTTGTGATAGGTGCGATGCGCTACTCTGGTATCATCCTGTACCTTCACCGACTGTTTTGTGGTATATCCTGTGGGGCCCCGGCCGGACCTTCTAGAATATATCATATGAACGGATGGGGTTGTTACATATGAACGGTTGTCTTGGTCTTTCCCTCTCGAAGTCGTGGTCGACTTCTTTTGTGGGGTGGCGAGCACGTGTTTGTGCACACCAAAGTCTACGATTGAACTCCTGAATGTCCATGATAGGAATGCAACTTGCTATGTTTGAGGAACCTGTGTGTTCCTATTTTGTGTTGTTTGCTTGGAAACGACCGCTAATGTGTGTGTCTTGTCCACCTTTAGGTGACACGGAGTGGAGCTGGGCCGTCTGAGCCCCAGCGTTCTGATGAAAGTACGGCACCAGCCGCGGTGCCTACACCTCCACCGTCTGCGGAACATGTGCGTTTAGTTGCAGAGGCCTTATTCACCATGATTCAAGGCCAGCCCCTTAGGCAGGAGCATGCGCCTGTGAGGACAGAACAGGTGGTGGCAAGGCCTGAACCTGTCATGGATGTGGTTCCTCGAGCGGCTGAGAAGCAGCTAACGCGGTTTATGAGTTTCCATCCGCCTACATTCTCGGGAGCGGGAACCCCGACGCAGGCTGAGGATTGGTTATCGCGCGTCAAGCGAGTGATGACGGTGATAGGAACGGCGGAGCATCAGAAAGTTACCTTAGCCACCTTCTTGCTTGAAGGAGAAGCGCGTTTATGGTGGGATGAGATGGAGTTGCATTATTTGGCGGGTCGTCCGTTAACCCAAGTGTCGATGGAAGAATTCTCTCGGCTCTTCCTAGCGAAGCACCTTCCTGTGGCGCAACGGATAGCCATGGAAAATGAATTCCAACGGTTGACTCAAGGTGATGGCAGTGTTGACGCGTACCTGCATGAGTTTACGCGCTTGGGGCGGTATGCGGGTTCGATTTTTGCTGATGAGCAGAGGAAGACGAATCGGTTCTATGAAGGGCTGAGGGACGAGCTGAGGTTCCTTGTGTCCAGTTTTGTGAACCAAGGCTTCCAAGCGTTGGTTGACACTGCGGCCGCGTTGGAAAAGGATATGAAGAGGGTGCAAGGGAAGAGAGCTTTGGCTGTGTCGCAACCAGAGTGGAAGGCGCCCCGATCGGGAAAGTCAATTTATAAGAAGAGATGGGGCAAGAAGTCCAAGCCTAGTGGACAAGCGCCTTCATCAGTTGCATCGGGAACAACATCAGGGGCAACCTCCAAGCCCGAAACTCGTACCTGCATCAATTGTGGTAGGATGGGGCATATTGCGCGAGATTGTCGGATGCCGCCGAAGAGTGAAAAGAAGGCGGGAGCATCTTATGCGGAAATAGGAAAGGCGGTGGTGGATTCCTCTGCCTCGCAGGCGCAACCCCGAGTCTACAATCTTGGCCTGCAAGAGGCCATCAAGCAGAGTGACATGGTCACAGGTATGAGTTTAGTGTGTGTGACATGGTTGTCATAGGTTTTGTAATGATTCGGGACACGCTGGCGCGAGCACTGTTTGATACAGGTGCATCGCATTCTTTTCTGTCTCGTGAATTTGTTACGCAGCTTGGGATACCCAGTCGTGCAAAGACAGATAGCGTTAGAGTGGTGTTGCCGAATGGATGTTGGATGCTTGCGGATCAAGCTTGCGATGTGGCGGTTAAGTTAGGAAGTCGGGATTTTGTTTAACCGCATTTGTTTTGCCAATATCGGAATTCGATGTGATTTTTGGGATGGATTGGCTTGCCGAGCAGCATGCTATGATTGATTGCCAGTCCAAAGAAATCACGTTGGGCCAGAATACCGAACAGGAGACCAAGTTCGCGGGTATGCGAGGAGTAGGCGGGACGTTGATGTCTGCACTCCAGCTAGTCAAAGCTGTTCAGAAGGGTGCGGAGTGTTACTTGGCACTAATTCAGGCTGTTGAGCCTAAGGTCACTTTGTGTGAGGTTCCGATTGTGGCAGAATTTACGGATGTGTTTCCCGCGGATCTCCCTGGGCTACCACCCCAGCGGGAGATTGACTTCACAATTGAGTTGGTGCCAGGTGCGAAACCTGTGGCCCGCTCGCCATATCGCGTTGCGCCTAAAGAGATGGCTGAGTTAAAGGTTCAACTACAAGAAATGCTAGAGCAAGGTTATATCCGCCCAAGTATGTCACCTTGGAGCGCGCCTGTGCTCTTTGTAAAGAAGAAAGATGGTGGGTTACGATTGTGTATTGATTACCGTGAATTGAATAAGCTGACCGAGAAAAATAAGTATCCTATACCTCGGATTGATGAGTTATTCGATCAGCTGGTGGGATCTACCGTCTATTCGAAGTTGGACCTGAAGTCTAGTTATTACCAGTTACGAATTCGGGAAGGTGACATTCCCAAAACCGCATTTGGAACGCGTTATGGGCACTATGAGTTCACAGTCATGCCATTTGGACTGTGTAATGCGCCCTCGGTGTTTATGGATCTGATGCACCGTATTTTCCGTGAGTACCTGGATCTGTTTGTGATTGTGTTCATTGATGACATCCTGGTGTGCTCGAAGTCCAAAGCTGAGCATGAGATTCACTTGCGGTTAGTGTTGAACACATTGAGGCAAAATCAGCTCTATGCCAAGTTCTCGAAGTGCGAGTTTTGGCTATCGTCAGTGGCATTTTTGGGCCATGTGGTGAGTGGAGCGGGCATTGCAGTGGATCCAGCGAAGATAAAAGCCATACAAGAATGGCCAATATTTTCTTCCGTGGCCGAGGTCAGGAGTTTCCTTGGACTTGCGGGCTACTATAGAAGATTTGTGGAGAACTTCTCGCGGATCGCTTTGCCGCTAACCACACTGACGCGAAAGGATCAGAAGTTCGTTTGGACGCCAGAGTGCGCACGAGCTTTTGAAGAGCTGAAGGTTCGGTTGACCACGGCGCCGGTGTTGTCTTCGCCATGTGGAACCGATGGATTTGTGATTTATAGTGATGCCTCAGGAAGTGGCTTAGGCTGCGTTCTTCTGCAGAGCGGAAAGGTGATTGCTTATGGCTCACGCCAATTGAAGGTGCACGAGCGAAATTACCCCGTCCATGATTTGGAACTAGCGGCGGTGATTTTTGCCCTTAAGCTATGACGACACTACCTTTATGGCGTGAAGGTGGAGATCTATACCGATCATAAGAGCCTAAAGTTTCTGTTGGAGCAGAAAGAGTTGAACATGCGACAACGAAGGTGGTTGGAGTTCCTTGGGGACTACACTTTCGAGATTCACTATACACCCGGGAAGGGGAATGTTGTCGCGGATGCCTTGAGTCGGCGAGTTCCGGCTAGAGCAAATTGGTTGCAAAGGCATGATGAACGTCTTATCCAGGAGTTGGAAGCGTTAGAGATCTATTGTGTTGACAAGAGTTCCACTGCCACTGCATGTTTGAACTGGACCGAGGTGCAATGTGACCTTGCGGACCGAGTTCGACGGGCAACGGAGTTGGATGAAGATCTCTTACGATATGTGAATGAAGGGCCAGAGGGCAAATTCACCTGGATTGATGGTCTTTTGCGCAAAGAGGGCCGTTTGTGCGTCCCAAATGTGGGGAAACTGAGGGAAGAACTGATGTATGAAGCGCATTATACCAAGTATTCCATTCACCCCGGGAGAACAAAGATGTTCAACGATATGAAGAAGCTTTTCTGGTGGCCAGGGCTCAAGAAAGATGTTGCCCTGTATATAGCCAAATGTCAAACATGTGCGATGGTGAAGGCGGAATGCCAAAAGCCGGGCGGTTATTTGAAGTCACTGCCGATCCCAGTGTGGAAATTTGATGATATTTCCATGGATTTTGTGCATGGATTGCCAAGATCGCAGCGAGGAAATGATTCCATTTGGGTGATAGTTGACCGGCTAACAAAAGTAGCACATTTTCTCCCGAACAGGCGGGATGATTCGGTTGAAAGTTTGGCAAAGTTATATGTTGATCAGATTGTGCGACTTCACGGTGTTCCTCGGAGCATCGTAAGTGATCGAGATGGGCGATTCACGTCAAATGATTGGAGGTTAATTCACCGACTGTTGGGCACGAAACTGACTTTCAGTACGGCCTTTCATCCCCAAACGGATGGCCAAACTGAACGTACCAACAGAACAATGGAGGACATGCTCCGAATGTGCGCCCTTGACTTCGGAAAGAGATGGGAAGATCATCTCTATATGGTCGAGTTTGCATATAATAACAGCTACCAAGCAAGCATTGGGATGGCACCATATGAAGCCTTATATGGAAGGAAGTGTCGTACTCCCTTGGCTTGGGTAGAAGCGGGTGAAGCCCGGGTTGTTAAACCAAATGAGGTGGATGAAGCAAACTCAACCATTCGGACCATTCGAGAGAGATTGCTGATTGCTCAAGATCGACAAGCGAAGTACTACAACGCCAAGCACCGGAACGTTGAATTTGCGGTTGGCGATTGGGTCTACTTGAAGATCAAGCCATTCAAAGGTGTCTCCAGGATTCGACGATTGAAAAAGTTGAGTCCAAGATATTTGGGTCCTTTTGAAGTGGTGGAGCGAATTGGCGAAGCGGCTTATCGGTTAACTCTGTCGGCGGACTTGGGTGGGTTACATGATGTCTTTCACATCTCGGTGCTCCGGAAAGCCATGAAAGATCCAGCTCAAGTGATCGCGGATGATCGGGTGCCGGTGGAGTATGGGCTAACAACGAGAGTTAGACCCCTTCAGATCGAAGATCGAGCCGAGAAACAGTTGCGGAACAAGATGGTCGGTATGGTGAAAGTCTGATGGGACAACTGCGGCCGTGAAGAGCTGACATGGGAACGCGAGCAGACCATGCGAGAAGAGTTCCCTGAGTTGTTTCTGTAACTTATATCGAGAATGTTGTAACATAAAATGTTAGATGTTGTAACATTTTTCTTGCTGATTTCTATTACTTTCCTGTCTCTAAATTTCGAGGACGAAATTTCTTGTAGGAGGGGAGGATTGTAACAGCCCAAAGTGCAGAATCAGGAATTTTTGGGTGATACGGCCTGGGACACGGGCGTGTCCCAGGGCGTGTCCGGTGACACGGCCTGCGACACGGGCGTGTCGCAGGGCGTGTCGAGGTTGTGCCGACGATTGGGCTTTGTCTCAACGATTTTTGTTCTCGACGATCCGTCGAGAGGAGGCACACGGCCCAGGACACGGGCGTGTCCAAGGTCGTGTCGCATTCTCGACGAATTTTTCTCGACGATCGTCGAGTGTCGAGAAGTGTGTGTCGAGTGTTGAACACGGCCTGTGACACGGGCGTGTCACAGGGCGTGTCAAATCAGGCGACGAACTCAGCCCGCCAAAGGATTTCGACAGGGCGTGTCTTTGTGCCGTGTCTGGGCACACAGCCTGGGACACGGGCGTGTCACAGGCCGTGTGAAGTCTCGGGATGATTTGGGATTTTTTTCCCCCAGGTACACGGCCACAGACACGGGCGTGTCTGAAGGCGTGTTGGTGACATGGCCCATGACACGGGCGTGTCCCGTGGGCGTGTCACTGGTTTGGATAAGTCGGTTGACCACCGCTTGAGGCACACGGCCTGGCACACGGCCGTGTTCGAGGCCGTGTCGGGTCAAAATTTGTGTTTTTGGCAGAGTCGTGGCCGTCCATTCCTTCAGTCTGGATCCAAGGGCTGAAGCTTCTTCTTCTTTTTCCTTAAGGGCCGAAATCAGAGAATGATTTCTCACTTTGCTTTGGCCTTCATCTTTCTTCAAGAGAGAGAAAGAGAGAGAAAAGGAGGAGGAAGAAGAAAGGGGGCTGCTGCTGGTGGTACTGCGGTTTACCGACGAGAGATCCGAAGCCAGCGTTGCGGAGGAAACGCTCTTGCGAGTCTTGCAAGCTAGCTTGGAGGCCATGGCACCGAAGTGATCGTCAAGGGTAACGACTTTTCTTCCTAGCCATGTGAAGGCTTCCTTTTTGGCATATCTTGTGATTTCCCCCACCAAGAGGCGGCTGATTTTGGGAATCTTTGGGTGGATGCTTGAAATCCCCTTTGTGTTGCATATAGATCCGGAAATGGAGTACGGAATAGGCATGCTGTGTGAAGCCCATCTGGACAGGTTGGTCTGGATTGGTGATGTTGCATACGAACCGGAGAAGACTCCGTGATAAATGTATAGTGTAGGAGTCTACGGGTTATGCCTGCGAAAAGGAGTAGCAGGAAGTACTGGGGTGGTAGCCCAGGAAAATAGCCATGTGATGGTTTTGGGTCCAACCTGTGAATGAGGCACAGGAAGTACTGGTGGGACCAGGAAAGGCCCTTTTTGTGATGCTTGATGTCATAGGGTGTTCACCTGTGAAGCGAGTCACAGGAAGTACTGGTGTGCCCAGGAAAGACCCCTGACATTTGTGCTTGTGCGGTGTCCACCTGTGGAGCGAGTCACAGGAAGTACTGGTGCGCCCAGGAAAGACCCGCTGTTGCTGTGAGGAAATGGGTATAGTGAAATACCCAGGCTTGAATGCCAAGAACAGGATTGGTGAGACCGACCCGCGCCTTTGATATAGCCATGAGTACGCTGTACTCGGAGAAGGCAAGGCGATTTGAGCAACGGGGGGTGGAGGATCCGACCTGCGCTATGTCCGTCTGACGTGAGACCAAAAAGTGCGGTCTGTTGGAGCGCATAGCAAGAGTCTTCGGCCTGCGCGCCATGGAGTAAATGCTCAAGAGATTTACCGTTGGGTGATAACCCTGATATGGTGGTGGGCAAGAGGTTGCCAGAACACCAAGAATGTTCCCTGAGTGCACGGACCGTTGGGCCGGGCGGCGAACGGTTGTGATGGCTTGTGTGCGTGAAAGCACCTTTTGATGATATAGCTTGCCATACGTGTGATATGATATGCCTGCAGGGAAAAATACCGCTGCCCCGAGAGAAGGGGTAGGGTCGTTATAATTTGGTCAGCTGAACGTTGACCGTTGCTTTTGTTTACCACCGGTGGGTGGATTGTCCTTGCACAGGTGCTGGAGAGCCGAGCGGGACGCACAGAGGTTGATGCTCCTGCTGGTATTGTTGCTGCTGCTGTTAGCCCTCGAAGGCTAAGTGTGTTCTTTTGTGAGTTTTCTTTTATTGTGGCCGGCCTGCGCGCCAATCTGTTTAGGCCACTGTGTGAAAGCTATGTAAGGCCATAAGGCCAACGCTTGTTCATATTGTAAGACATTCCTATATATATATAAAATGTGGAGTTTTATGTTTGGACATTCATGAGGAGTTCAAGTAGTTTAGGCTTCCGCTAGAATGCTTGTGATAGGTGCGATGCGCTACTCTGGTATCATCCTGTACCTTCACCGACTGTTTTGTGGTATATCCTGTGGGGCCCCGGCCGGACCTTCTAGAATATATCATATGAACGGATGGGGTTGTTACAACCTCTCTGCTTCTCTTGTTGTAGTCGTGAGGTTAGTCCTTCTGTCTAACCGCGCGGCTTGTGCGGTTTACTTTGTACAGTCCGCTTAGCTTGTAAATTTTATTCCCACATCTCTTATTTGTATTCTCTCATCTCTCCTCCATTCTATATAAGGGAGGGCATACCTTTGTAATAGTTATCTTTTTTGGATAATAAAGTTTCAATTATTCAAAAGCTTATCCGCTTGTTCTCTCTTTTCGCTACTTTCTAACACCTTTGCCGCTTAAGAAACACAGCCTGTGACACGGGCGTGTCACAAGCCGTGTCAGCCCAAGAAAATGCTTTTTTGGGCAAATCGTGGCCATTCATTTCCTTCAACTTGGATCTAGTGGTCCAGGACTTTCCCTGTTGTTATAAAACCAAGAGTAGAAGGATAACCCTCATTCATCTTTAGCTTTTCTATTTCTAAAGAGATAGGGAGAGAGAAGAGCAATGAAGGAAGGAGGAGAAGGAATCCGGCTGCCCGAGGAGCTTCAGCGTGCCGAATCGAGGGCCGAGTTCAGATTCGTGGATGCAAGGCAGTGGCGGTGATTTCCATCGGGCTAGATTTTCATGGCTCCAAAGCGATCGTCAAGGGTAACGATCTCCTTCTTGGACAAGTAAAGTCTTCCTTTATGCATGAGCATGGAATCCTCTACCAAGCGGTGGAAAGCTTAAGTGATTTCAGTGGGTTGATAGATGATATGCCCAGTTGAGTCTGCATCTAGAGCAGAAAATGTGTAGTACGGTATAGGCATGCTGTGTGAAGCCCATCCGGACGGTTAGTCTGGATTGGTGATGTTTATGTTGTGAACCGGAGAAGACTCCGTGTATTGTGTGGATGACTATATATTGTGAATACTTAGGAAGCTCTAGATGAGCCCTTGTATTGTGTGTGCTGAACTGGAAAGCGGCTCTGCGAGAGCTGTGTGATGAGCAGGAAAGGGAAAGCCGACCTGCGTCAAGATCTGCGATTTTGATGAATTGAGCAACGAGAAAGGGCTGACCTGTACCTGTGTTGTGAGAGATCGATTGTGGCAATACAAATGGGGGGCTGCGGGCCAGACCCGGGTTGCTGCACCACGGGGGTGGGTCGATCTGAAATGCTCAATGGTTGTCGTGAGGTTAACACCTCTGAGTGGGATGGGTGCATGAGGTCTCCAGCATGCGTGTTGGGGTAGACTTATACCCATAGCCAACAAGTTAAGAGCCTCTGATCGGTGGTGGTGCCAAGGAGGATCCGGTACACCGTAAATGTGCCCTGAGTGCACGGAGCGTCTGGCGGAGGTGGGCGCTTGTGATGCGGTTGTGCTTGAGAGCACTTGTTGTGATATATATATATGTTGTGATTGCGATGCATATAGGGAAGGAACCACTGCCCCGGGTAAGGGGTAGGGTCCTTATAATTGGTCAGCTAATGCTGACAGTTGCTTTGTTCACCACCCTTGGGGTGGATGTCCAACTGCAGGTGCTGACGGGCTGAATGAGATTGAGCGGGTTGAAGCCCTTGCTGCTTAAAGGCCATTGAAGGCCGTGCAAAGTCTTATCTTTCATGTGTGGCCAGCCTACGTGCTGATGTATGAAGCCATATTTGTAAAAAGAAACATGTAAGGCCTTAAGGTCATGAGCATTTGTGTATTTGTACACATTCCTAGTGATTTATATAAATGTGTGGTTTATATATTTAGTGGACATTCATTATGTTGAGTTCTTGGAACTTAAAACGCTTTCGCTAAAATGCTCTGAGTTAAGATGTGAGTAGAATGTGATTTTGATATTCATACGTAAATCCGCCGTTTGTTTGTGAAATATGGCGTGGGTCCCCGGTCGGACCCACCGTTATATTCCATATGACGAATGGAGGCGTTACATATCAGCTCACCATTCTTTATGAACAGTCTTTGAGATCCGCAAGAGCTAGTTGATGAGATTCTCACCATGACCTCCACAGTACGAGCTCTTCCCACACCGAGGTCACCACTTTTCCTGTCATTATTCCGTCAGATATGATTGAAGTCATACCTGATAAGGAGTGCTCTCACCATAGTAAGGTGCTAAGCCTAGTGAATGACCTATCTCTTGTTTCTGACCAGTCTCTTGTGACCCCGACAAAGAGCGAGCTTGAGCGATATATTGAGTCTGCAGTGTTGTGTCCCTCACCTATACCTCTCCCTCTACCCGGAGCTTGGTGTTGATCTCGTATTGCATATGCCACCCATTTACGGGGACGCTCCCCCTCACGATGGTACTCATGTGGAGGATCATGACCCTAGTGATGAGTTTTTTGACGACCCCCCTGTTGAACCTCATAATGAGCCGCCACATGTCGGTGAGGAAGCGATTCAGGTGAGCCGCTTGTTTATGAGTTTCAAGTTATTGGTGCCTCTTCCACTATCGTCTCTGACTGCGCCCCAAAGGATGGATATTGTGTGGAGCATCCACTATTTAGGTCACCACTGCTGACACATCACACTCTCAATGAGTTTTGGGACGCATCATTTGTTGACTCACCAGACAAGTTCTTTCTTTTTGGGGGCACACACCACGCTCGAGAGTTACGTCTTCTAGTCAGCGTACACAATTTTCATTTAGGTGGTCGTCTCCTTCGCAAAAACATTTTGTACACACCTCCTGGCTAGCCCTCGGACGTGTTGTGTTCCCTGGGAGACGTTTAGCTCCTTACAAGCTCGTACTTGAGTATAAGTATCTCATATTGTCACCTGAACACCCGGCACACACAGGATGAGTTTTTTCACAGTCCACCGAGGGTCCAACCTAACCGGCTACCACCTTTTAGAGACACCCCGGTCATTATTAAGTTTTCTCATAGAGAGCATGTTATGTCAGTCATGTTTCATTTTCATCATTTGCATTATTTGAATGAGTCTGTTGAGTCGTTTCGTCATCATTTGCATAAGTCTTTTGTGTTGTCTGTTCATCATTTGCATGTGTGTCATGAGTCGATTCGACGGAAAATCCATAATAATAATAAATTTTGTAAGTCACATGCGGATATTCACTAGTAAGAGCAAGTGCTTCATGAGGCGAGCAGGTGATAGTGAGAATTTGCGTTGTTAAAATTCGTGTGAGGCTTGCTAAAAGCTTGAGCGTTAGGCGAATGGACCCCTATATAATCATGAGACGGATCGAAGCAAACACCTATGATCTTGATATCCCTACAAGTATGGATATTCACCTGGTATTTAGTATTGAAGATATGACGTTGTACTATGAGTCTCATGAGTATGTGGACCCAAGCAGTGGGGACTTTCAGCCGCCCACGCCTCCATTTTCATTGACTTGCCACATTCATAGCTCACACACGTATGATGGCCACCACTACTCACCCACTTGAAACACTAACCCACCTGGGGATCCGTCTTCTTTTGTTCTACCTATGGCGCTGTCGATCGCACCGGGATCCACCACACGTGAGTTGAGCGTTCAGAGCATCGTGGAGACCAGACTCCACCAGTGCATTCCTACTACAGACGTTGGTGACACCTGGGTACTTGCAGTAGAACTCGATCGACTCGCCCTGGACTTCGACTTCAGTACGGCTGTCTCCATTCATCGGAGATGACAACTTTTCAGTCGGGGGGATTTGATTGGCGAGGACACTCTTCCGTCGACGACACTTGGACGACTTTTTTTGGACCTCTTCGAGTCTTACCTGACATACATCGAGAGAATTCTGATCCATATTCATCGTGAGATGAATTCTTTCAAGCCGGGGAGAGTAATGTAGAGCACAGACGAGGACCTGCAGTGAAGGATGAGTTTTGGAAACGTTCGGGGCCAATTGACGACTTTTCATATATGGTGTTCCCGGATCGATGATCAGACTCCGCATATGTGTCTAGATTCGTGTTGCAAATCGATTTCAGATATTACTTTAGTATTTTTCGTTTATTGTCATTGTATTTGAGTGGCCCCACCTCCGGCCAATCATAGTCGTCGGATGTGGGATGCCCTAGTCTTTACTTTATTATAAATAGATAGGTAATAGGTTGATTGAGGGCATTGCTGATTTTGGTGAAGAAAAATCTTAAAATCTGGCGATCCCTCCACGGTGTCGACTCCGTGGAACTCTAGATGGTGAATCCTAGACTTTTCTCTCCCTCCCAAGATTTGCCCTAACCCTGGGCTCCTTCTTCCACCACTGAAACCCTCCCACAACTCCCCCCCCCATCCCCCAAAATCCATCTACTATTGGTTGTCCATAATTCAATTTTTCTGCTCATGCACTTTTCAATTATGAAATACACTATTCTTTCCCTATAGTTTCTTCTCTCCGGTGAACCCTCCCCCTCTCGTGCCTGCACCGCCCCTCCAGCTAACAGAATTTCAGTCGGCCTCCTACTACTCCTAATGTATACAGTCGCTGGACAGCCTAATTCCAGCAAACAGCCAGCCCAACCACTGCCCATGCTCCCTTTTGATGACTTGTCTCCAACCGCCACCCAACCCCTTGGCCAAACCGCAACCTACCCATCCTCCACAGCACCAAAAGTCGCACCCCCACATCCTCCCCCTACGTAGAACCACCTCCAATTAGCCACTGCATCCAGATCAGTAAAAATATGGACGTTTGCAGCACCGATCCAGCACCTCCCCTCACCCTCCCCTCATTCCCTAGCCTGGATCAGCTCTCAAACTATCGAATCTACCCGTCCCGCACGAATCTATCCATACATGACCGGATCTATCCATTTTCGGTCTGATTCCACCTTTCACCGCCAAGGACAGCCACCTTCATCGTTTTCCACGCCACATGTTCCATGTTGGTTCATCGTACACACATCTTCGGCTCCGGATTATTCAGTGTCTTAGTCAACCCATTATTTGGTGAGATTCCCTTGTACTGGATTATTATTTTCACAACATTTATATTGGATTTGATCATATACTTGTTTTGAATATCTTGCACGATAGTTGTTTGTTAGATTATTATTATGATTTGCAGGGTTTATTCGTTACGCGCTTTTTCTTTGACCCTGCACGCACAGGAAGGCCTAAGTTTGTCTTGCTTAAATAAATTATCTTTGTCTTGCTTTGAATATCCGCGTGTGATGTTTGAATTATTATCTAATTGTGATTTAACCGTCGGGCTTTGCATAGCATGTAGGGTTAGATCACCATTTATCCGTCATCTATAGATTCCTCCTGCGTCAAATATATTGGGGAAATTTTATATATCAGATTTTAATATTTAATTACTTACATACAAAATTATAGACAAATATAATCTTTTTTATTTTATAAATTAATAATTTAACATTTATTTAATTCCTATATATACCAAATTATTATAAACATTTTATGTTACGCTCATAGGCGGACCCAACAAGATTTTTTAGTGGGGGTGCGTCGGAGATGCAAAGTTTGATTGTACTTTCCATTCATCCACTGTTTTTCGCGAGTCCAATGCCGCACTGGGTTTGCTAGGGGGTACGCGGGGCCAGAGCAAGGGATCGGGGGACGGCATCCCAGAAGCAATTTTTGGACAGAGATATTTATGTAATTTTATTATTGTGATAGCCGTATACTTCAAATTTAAAAGAACTTCCCTGCCAATCATTAGTCAAATACTCGGCTCAATGCATGCATACTCAGACCAATCACCAATATATAATTTAGTTACAAATGTGAGCAACTAACTTTAATTGAAGACAATTCAAGAACAAGAACTATAAAATATGGATTTGAACAATCAAGTCTTGGAAAACCAAATACAAGATCGTAATAATTATGAAAACACCAAGCTAAAATCAAAAAATTAACCTATTAATTATTAAAAAAAATTGAGTGCGAGCGGCCGCCCACACTGGGCCTAACATAGGTCCTCCCATGGTTATGCGGGTGATAACAGTACAATGAAGGGAAGAAATACGGAGGAAGCAAAAAGTCAAGAAGTCATCGACGATGATGGAAGATAATAAACCTTCAATAGAAAATCCATGGTAATGTAGAATCAACGTTAATGATGGATAAGCACATGGAAGAAAGCCAGAGAAAGCAGGAAGATATTCGAGACCTACATGACAGAAAAACCCAAAAAACGAAATGAATTTTTTTGTTGTCTATGAAAGTCAAGCTAGATCTGATATACTCTAGAGGGGGCTGAATAGAGTATGGTGCTTAAAAACTTTTTACAACAGTTATTGTAATCTGAGTGAACAGGGAAGCAAATAGTAAATCTAAACACAGCAGCTATCTAATCACAATCTACAAAAGAAACTAATCACAGATCACAAACCAATCACAGCCAGAAACAAAAATAAAGACATGCAACCAGAAGACACAAGGAGCTATATTGGTTCCCCTAAACTTGGGTACATCCACTCTTCTACCACCCTAGGTAGGAATTCACTGCAGGATGAGTTGATCAGGTGTCCTGGGCACCAATGAGCTTTTGATAAGGTGCTCAAAAACCAAATCAGATTTTTTGATCAGGTGTCTTGCCACCAATGAGCTTTTGATAAGGTGCTCAAAAACCAAGCACAAACCATTGAAGGGAGTTTGAAAAACCCTTTACAGAGATGGGGATGAGAGAGTGATGGAAGTCTTCTCTTTCTCAAAGCAGATGAGAAGACTATGTGGATATGATGTTGTCAAAGCTCCCCCTGAGTTCTTGAGATGTTCAGGAAATGAAGCTTTGCTGTATGGTGATAGGCCTTCAGAGATTGATCTCCAGCAATTGATGATTTCAGCAATAGCTGAAATGTTAGGTGTATGGAGTCTTGAATGATGATGGCCTTGAACACTTGAATCAAAAGGGATCTGAAGATTTCAGATTTGATGATCTCCTTTTGGTGATGGTGTTCTTGTGAGAATCTTGAGACAGAGAATGTCTACAGCTTTCTTTCTTTTTCTCTTGAGTGATTGTTGTTGAGAAAGCTGTTGTTCCAGAGAAGAGTTGTAGCAGAGAATATTTTTTTCCTCTTCTTGTTGTGCACTCTCTACTTCTTGATTGCTTGTATGTTGAGAGATTCAAAAATCTTGTCTTCTATTCCTTTTTGTTCTGAATAGAAAATGATCCTCTGTCAAGAATAGTCGTTAGCCTGTCATTAATTGACTTCCTTAATTACAATTGTCTTCTAGGAGAAAGACAAAAGAAACATTCCTTGATAATTCCTTGAAACTTGGTCCAGAATAAATGAAAACGGCTACAAGATCTTCTGAATTAATTGCTGACAATAACTCCTTAACTGTTCTGAATTTGAATCTTGAAAATCATTTAGCTCTTCAGAAAAACGTTGAACTGAGCTCTACTATCGTCGAACTGAGCTCAGCGATTTGAACTTAAACAGCAACAGGGATCGTCGATCTGAGCTCAACTATCGTCGAACTGAGCTCAGAGATAGAGAATCAATACTGGAGTCAAGATCGTCGAACTGAGCTCGCAGATCGTCGAATGGAGTTCGACGATTTGTTGAAGTTGAGCTCAGCGATATTCGAATGGAGTTCGACGATCCGTCGAAGTGAGCTCAACGATCGTCGATTGGAGTTCGACGATTCGTCGTACTGAGCTCGACGAAATAACTTAGTCTCCAAACTGAAAAACCTTGGTCTTGAGGGCAGCTTCCAAACCTAACTACTAACCCTTACACTCAATTCTAATTGACCTTTAGATCTATACAATGAGGTCAAAAACAGGTTTCCTAAAGACATAGTGATCCTGACCCAAATTAGTAATAGGGTGTTCCAACAATCTCCCACTATTTGGGTTAGGATTACTATTTACAGAATTTGGAGAAATTAAAAACATCATACAAAGCAACAATATAACAATCAACATAGCAGAATCACAGATATGTTATCTCAGACAGAAATCAGAAATCAGAATGATTGTCACCTTATAGAATTATTCTTTCTCCTTGCTCTTTATAAGTTTAATTTATCTATTAGGATTAAGAGCTTCTTTCTTTGACCTTCTGTCATCAGCTGCATCTAAAGAAGTTTGTTGTTTAGGCCTTGGTACCACAGCTTCAGGATGCAGCTCCATATATCTTTCAGAATCAAAAAATTTGCTGGAAGTATATCTTTCAAGTTCCTTCTTTCTTTGCTCTGATAAGCTAGTAATGTTGGAGGTGTCCTTGCCTTGTTCTCTGGCTTTCTTGATCTGATCCAAGGCAGCTAATTCTTTCATCCTAGCAGTCCATGCAGTAGGGTTATTCTCTGGATCCTCAAAGGGCACTGAAGGCTCATATCTGTTGGAAGGATTATCTAGAGGAGCTCTGGATGAGACTACTTCTTTCAACTTGTAGGGAAAAGGACCTGAAGTTGTATCTGATGAAGCTTGTCCTTCCCTAGAGTAAGGGTGTTGTCTTGAATAGCCTTTGGAGTAGACTTGGAATTCCCTCTGGCTTCGTCTATAACTTCCTCTCCTTGATTGAGAACCTCTGGATTGGCCTCCCCTATATTGAGACCTTGCATGAGGCTGATAGGGGGTTTGACTTCTAGCAGAAGGATGAGCAGCTGAGCTTCCACCTGCACCTGCATCAGGAGGAGGAGGTGGAGGAGGATGATGAAACTGAGAAGATCCTTTTTCATATTTCCTCTTCTTCTTCATAGCCTTAAGTTGGTTCTTGGAATATTGCATCCAATGTTCAGTAATGGGGAAGTCATGAAGAATGTAATAAGGTATGTCATTTGTATCTATGACTTTGGCTGGGGGAACTCTTTTCATAGCCTTGCTCCTTGCCTTTCTTTTCCTGGCTATAGTGGTTGAGGAATCATTAGAATCAGTCATATATTCATCACTTTCAGAGCTTTGCTCATCATATAAGGCATCAATCCTTTTCAGATAATCTTTCTGAAGTTGGGTTGGAGCAGATGAGACAGCAGTTGTAGCAGCAGCAGATACAGTAGATATAGTACTGGCAGATGTTGTAGCAGCAGCAGTAGTAACAACAGATACAGAACTTTCTGGAGCAACACTTTCAGAAGATATAGCAGCAGTAATGACAGCAGCAGCTGGGGCAGCAACAGTTTCAGATAAAACATTTTCAGATACAACAATATCAGCAATAACAGTATGCTCAAAATCATATGCCTCTGTCTGCATATCCTTAGAAACTAGAACATCAGCAGCATCAGAACAAACAGAAACAACAACTTTTTCAGCAGCATAAACTGAATTTACAAATGAAGTTATAACACTGGTGTCACAACTTGAGAAGGGCACAATGGCCTTGGAAAGATCCTCTGATGGCTGGACTGCATTACTCACTGGAAGACAGCTGAAATAAGTTGTATCAAAAACTGATAATAAGGACCTGAGGTCCATTGAGAAGACAGCAACTTGAGGAGTTGAGGCTTGAGCTTTAGTAACAACAGCAGCAGCAGTAGGAGAAATGGAAGCAGCAACAGACAATTTCACATCTTCATGAGGCATCTCCCCCTACCTAGATTCAGAGAGAGTTGGATCAAGGCACCCAAATGAAGGGATTGCCTGAGAAGGAAAGATGGAGGAGAGCCTGGCAGATAAGTCTGCAACTGACTTGAGTAGTGGAGCCAAGGAGGTCTCCAACAGAAGTGACAGCCTGGGAGCTATCAGCTCATAGAGTTGGTCAGCTAAGGCAGGAATATCTACTTGCTCAGCAGGGACTTGAGAAGAGGTAGAGAGGGATGGAGGAGCAACTGGTGATGTTGGAGGAGAGCTGGTGGATGGTAGAAGTGAGGGTTGAGGTGTGGGGATTGTGGAAATGGAAGAAAGTGGTGTGGAGATAGAAGGTGTGAAAGAGGGTTGATCAATGATATCTTGTAGAAGTTGTTGATATGATGTGGATGAGGAGGGTAGATCAGGAGGAGATGAAGGTGAATCATCCATGAAGGAATCATCTAGAAGATTGAATGAGGGAATGTTGGATGATGTGACAAGGTCTGGTTGAGGGTAGTGATGTAATGGGTGAAAAATTTCTTCTGTTATTGGAAGAGTTGGGATTGGAGATGGAATTGATGTTGGAGATGGGCTGGAAATAATGATTGTGGATGAAATTTGAATGGTGGATGGAACTGGAGGAGATGAAATAAGAGTTGGAGGAGGAGAAGAGGCAGCAGGCAAGTCATCTGCAGGGGCAGAGACTTGAGGGGAAGAGACTGTTACAGTCCTTGTGCCTGAAGTTGTGCTTGCAGAGGGCCTGCTGGGTTTCACTATCTGCCTGTATCATTTGCCAAACAGGGCACATGACAGCCTCTTTGAGGCATTGATATGCATCCCAGAGGAGACTAGCAGTGCAGGGCATCTGTGTTGGAGAAACAGCCCTAGGATCCTCCCATAATTCACAAAGTTCTTGTTTATTTTCTTCTTGATCAGATCAAAGAAGACTTCTCCCCAGTTTAACTGTTTCTTGTCCACTAAGGCTCCCATCAAGCACAGCTGATACCTAGAGATAGTATCATGTGCTGAATGCTTGGCCAGCAGAACCTTTCCCACTACATCATCCAAAAACCTGTATTCAACAGCTAGGTTCTTTTTCAGCAGTTTGCTAGAGTTTGCATCAGAATGACCCATTCTAGCAAGTAAGTCAAAAAATTCTTCTCCAGATAACTCAGCAGAATCTCTTCCAGAACTTAATTCAAAAACCTCTGTCAGAATAGCAGGAGTCAAAGGTACCTGGGTTCCAGAAATTGAACCAACCACTGTGTTTTGGTCCTGGTTGTGGGCAATATAGACTCACTCCTTGATCTCATCAGCAGCTAATTTGATTCTTGTGGACATGATGGTAACAAGCTTCTGCTCCTTGAACAGTTCTAGAATTTCTTGAAAAACCTGATCACTGGTGTTGAACGAATCCATGTCTATGTCAAATCCGGCATCGAATTTCATTGCGGCTAGAACGGCAACAGAGACGGTCATGGTTACCTGTAAAAATCAACAAACAAAACGACCAAGTGTAGAGATGTTTTGAGGGAAGAAGAATTTTTGCAGAGAGATTGAAAGCGCAAAAGGAGAACGACGGCCGAAAAATGAATTTTATATTAGGGTTCGACGCAGAAAAGGAAAGATCGTTGAACTCAGTTCGACGATCGGGGCTTCTAAAGGAATCTGAAAGGTCTTCAATATCGTCGATCTCCGTTCGACGATATTGGAGAGCGTCGAGCTCCGTTCGACGATAGTTCAGAGAACAAAATCGTCGAGTGCCGTTCGACGATCGTTGACCTGGAGAGATAGTTGAACACTATCTGAGAAGCGTTGAACTCCGGTCGACGATTTCGGAAAGCGTCGATCTCCGTTCGACGATCTAGGGGAAAATCGTCGAGCGCAGTTCAGAGACCAGAAATACACTCTAGACACTAGAAAAATCAAGTTGTTTGCCTATTCTTGGTCAATTTTTAAAGTTTTAAAATCTTGGAACTTATTTTAGACTTCCTCCATCTAACATTCCTAACTGATTTAGGAAGAAGGTGTGTTTCTTTTCATCCAAGGGTTTGGTGAAAATATCTCCCCTTTGCAAATCAGTTGGGATATATTGAAGTTCAATTTTGTTCTTCTCAACATTATCCCTTAAGAAGTGATGCCTAATTTCTTTATGTTTTGTCCTACTATGGAGGACTGGATTTTGAGCTATAGAAATAGCACTGGTGTTGTCACAAAATATTTTTGACTTCTCTAAGTTGTAGCCATAGTCTAGGAGTTGGTTTTAAATCCACAATATTTGTGAACAACAACTACCTGCAGCCATATATTCAGCTTCAGCAGTTGAAGTTGACACAGATGTTTGTTTCTTGCAAAACCAAGAGACAAGTATGTCACCAAGAAACTGACAAGTTCCACTGGTGCTTTTCCTGTCAATTCTGCATCCAGCATAATCAGCATCAGAAAATCTAGTTAATTCAAATGCTGAGTCTTTTGGATACCAGAGACCTAGATTTGGACAACTTTTAACATACCTGAGAATTCTTTTTACTAATGTTAGGTGTGACTCTCTAGGGCTCACTTGGAATCTAGCACATATGCATGTAGCAAACATTATGTCAGGTCTACTAGCTGTAAGGTACAGTAAAGAGTCAATCATTGCTCTGTATGTTGTCTGATCAACAGGTTTCCCATATTCATCATCATCCAATACAGCATTGGTAGGCATGGGGGTTTTCATACAAGATGCTTCAGACATACCAAATTTCTTAACCAATTCATTTGCATACTTGGTTTGTGAAATAAAGATGTCTTCAGCATGTTGTTTGACCTGCAATCCTAGAAAGAAGGATAGCTCACTCATGCTACTCATTTCAAATTTAGAATGCATTAGGTTGGAAAACCTTCTGCACAAATTTGAATCAGTAGAGCCAAAATAATATCATGTACTAGTAGGGTATGAGACTTATGGGTTCTAATAAAAAGAGTTTGGTCTACTCTACCCCTTATAAATTCATTTTCTAGAAGGAAGCATGCTAGGGTCTCATACCATGCTCTAGGAGCTTGCTTGAGACCATATAATGTTTTGTTCAATTTAAAAACATAATCAGGATAAGTTGGAGAGATAAAATCTGGAGGTTGTCTGACATAGACTTCTTCTTTGATGTCTCCATTTAGAAATGCATTTTTTACATCCATCTGGTATACCTTGAAGCCTTTGTGTGCTGCATAAGCTAAGAAGATTCTGATGGCTTCCAATCTTGCAACTGGTGAAAAAGTCTGGTCATAGTCTATGCCTTCTTCTTGAGAGTATCCTTGAGCAACTAGTCTTGCCTTGTTCCTTACAATTACTCCTTGATCATCCAATTTGTTTCTGAACACCCATTTTGTTCCAACAATGAAGTGATCCTTAGGCTTTGGCACTAGTTCCCAAACTTTGTTACTTTCAAATTGATGCAACTCATCTTGCATTGCAATGATCCAGTGTGGATCTTGCTCTGCATCTTGAATGGATTGAGGTTCAATTTGAGATAGGAAGCAAGTGTGCAACAGGTTTTGGTTGACTTGATTTCTGGTTTGCACACCAACTGAGATGTATCCAATTACTTGGGAAATTGGATGGTCTCTTGATGTTACTAAATCAACAGGGGGTGTGGATTGTTCACCAACCTGTGTTGTTGTTTTCTCTTATGGTACAACAACTAGCTCTTCAAGTTATTTCTCTTCAATATGTTGAATGTTTTCTTCATCTTCACTGCTTTCCTCTTTTTGAGTAACCTGTAACATGTTCAAATCTTCAGCAAGAGAATGTACCTGCAAAGGTTCTATGGTAGAAGTGTTCTTCTCCTTGAAAGACATGTTAGATTCATCAAATGATATGTGAACAGATTCCTCAATTTTAAGAGATGATTTATTATAAACCCTATAAGCCTTACTGATCATGGAGTATCCCAGAAACACTCATTCCTCAGCTTTAGCTTGAAATTTTGCTAAATACTTCTTGTCATTATTATGTATATAACAAATACAACCAAAAATTCTAAAATAATCAACTTTACGTTTCTTCCCTTTGAGTAATTCATAGGGAGTCTTGCCCTTTAGTTTATGTATTAAACTTCTGTTCAGCACATAGTTGGAGGTGTTCACTGCCTCTGCCCAAAAATATAGAGGAAGGTGAGCATCTGACAACAATGTAGTGGCAGATTCAATAAGGGTTCTATTTTTCCTTTCAGCTACCCCATTTTATTGAGGAGTTCTAGGAGCTGAGAAAGTATGCCTGATCCCTTCACTCTGACAGAACTCTTGCATCAGAAGAGAATCAAACTCTGTCTCATGATCACTTCTGATCAGGGCAATGTGAGTATTGAACTCAATCTGTATACATTTGAGAAACTCTGTCAAACACTTAAAGTTATCAGACTTCTTCCTCAGAAAGAACACCAATGTGAATCTTGAGAAGTCATCTACAACTACTAAAGTGTAAGATTTCCCTCCTAAGCTTTGTACTGCAATGGGTCCAAAAAGATCCATGTGTAACAGATACAAAATCCTAGGTGAATCACTCTTATTAAGTGATTTGAAACTGTTTTTAGTTTGCTTGCCTAATTGACAAGCCCTGCAGAGTCCTTCCTTCTTGTAGGGGTCAGAAGGTTGTCCTCTAACAAGGTTGTCCTTGGATAGCCTAGTAATGGTTCTAAGGTTTAAATGTCCTAGTCTCTTATGTCATAAAACATTAGGTCTACAAACAGAATTAAACATGCAAATGTCTACATCTATTAAAAGAAAATCTACTAAATAGATGTTACCTTTCCTTTTTACCTGTCAACACAGTTGTGTTGTCCTCTGACTTGATCTTGCATAAGGCTTTGCTGAAAGTCACCTCGTAGCCTTCATCACATAGCTGACTGATACTTATCAAATTGTGCTTCAGTCCTTCCACATAGGCTACCTTCTTGAATGTCACTGTCCCAATCTAGACTGCACCATATCCTTTAGTTTGTCCAAAGTTTGAATCACCAAATATGACTTTGGGTCCAAGATAGGCTTTAAAGGATGTGAGGTTGTCCTTGTTTCCTGTCATGTGCTTAGAGCACCCACTATCCAAATACCATTGTTGGTTTGATGTTGGATAGGTCTTCACCTGCACATAAAATAATTCACTTGTTTTTGACCCAGTTTACCTTGGGCCTACTTTGATAACCTTTAAATTCAGAAATAAAAGACATCACAGGTTGACTCTTATAACCTTCAGGATGATATCTCCTTGGAGGTATTATCCATTCAGTATAAGAGTTAAAGTTTTGGGATGAAGAACCCCTAGGATTGGATTTTGATTTGCCCTTGAAAGAATTTTCAGAGCTCTGATCTCTATTCGACGATCGTGGAGCTACGTTCGACGATCTTGAGTCAGATCGTCGAGCTCCGTTCGACGGTCGACTGTGGCAGAGTTCAGGAATTAGAGATCGTCGACCTGAGTTCGATGATTTTGCCTGAGATCATCGATCTGCGTTCGGCGATCGTCGAGCTCCGTTCGACGATTTCTGCTGGAACTTGGTTTTCTTAGGCAGATCAGAATTTTTCCTAGCTACCTCTACAACTCCCTTCCCTTTATCAGAAATAAACTTAATGGGGGTTGTTAGAACTATAGGTTGGCTGGATGAAGCACCCAAGCCCAGTGTACTATTGAATCTGGAGTTTACTGTGCTTGTGATGTCCATCAGCTTGATACTTCTCCCATTGAGGGATTCCTCAAGCTTCTTGGCCTCTGATAGCTCACCTTTCAGTGAAGCTATCTGCTCCCTACAGCACTCCAACTCCTCAGAGAGTTTGAGATTTTCTGATTTTAAAGAACCATGTTCACACAATTGATTTCTGAGAGAAATAATTTCCTTCTCAGATTTTAGTAAGTCTAAACATAATGCTTTAAACTCAGACTTAAAGTCCTCAGAATTGAAATCAAAAGAACTGATTACCTGGTCCTCTTCAAGTTGAGTCTCTGAGTCTGACTCTGACTCTTCTGCATCTGAATTGTGTTGAGAGGCATTGATTGTCATCATGCAGAACTACTTCTCTTCAGCATCATCTTCATCATCACTAGAGCTGGATGAAGCTTCTGATTCCTCTTCAGTTTCACTCCAGGATTCAGCAAAAAATCCCTTCCTTGTGTGTTTGTTCTTGCTTGAGGAGGGTTTGTCATTGTCATTTTTCTTGAAGTCTTTATCTCTTCTTCTTTCTTTCTTATCCTTTCTGTCCTTGTTTTTGTTCTCTGCACAGTCAGGTACAATGTGCCCTAGTTTCCTACAACCAAAGCAAACAATTTCTTTATTGTTTGACTTGTCATACCTTGGCTTATCATGCTCCTTGTATGATCTCTTTTCGAAGTCCTTTCTGGTCATCTTGTAAAATCTTTTGACCAATAGACTAAGCAGCTCATCATTGCCTATGACTTTGTCTTCAGGCTGATCTTCAGTTGCTTTGAAAGCTATTATCTTTTCTTTTCTTGTGGCTGGTGAGGCAGCCTTCTGCTCTTCTTATCTGTTCTTGATGAGCAGCTCATAAGATTTGAGCTTGCCCAAGAGAGTTTCTGTTGTAATCTCATTCAGACTTCTGGCATCCTTGATTGGCCAGATTCTTGAGTCCCAAGTACTTGGGAAGCACATTAGGATTTTATCATTCAGTTCAGTCAGTGAGATCTCTTTATCCAAAGTCTTGAGTTCATTGACTATCAGACTGAGTCTATTATACATATCTCCAACTGACTCAGTTTCTCCCTTCTTGAAGTTCTCATATTGGGATATGAGGTGGGATCTCCTGTCCTTTCTTTCATCAGCTGATCCTGAGACTATTTCAGTGAGCTTATCCCAGATTTCCTTTGCTGAATTGCATTCAACCACCTTTTGGAAGATGTCATCAGACATAGTCTGGGCTAAGATATTCATACCCTTTGCATCTGCTACTTTCCACTTCTTGATATCAGCATCTGTTCCTGATGGACGTGGAACAGCATTTGTGCTTGTGTTCTCTGGAGGTCTTGGACAAACTGTCAAAACAGAATTAAAAATGTCCTCGTCAATAGAATTCATGTATAGTCTAATCCTTGCTTTCCAAAGTGCAAACTTAGACAGATTGCACACTGGAGGTCTGGTGCTAGCATAATCTTTGTTTTGGGCCATGATTTGTGAAAACAAAATCTAATAATAAAATCAAAAGAAAACAGATCTAACTAGGAATCTTTGGGTTCAGGTGTTAGCCTGTGCAACCACCAAGGTGTGGTATGTTTAACCAACCTGGCTCTGATACCAATTGAAAGTGCAAGCTAGATCTGATATACTCTAGACTGGGGGTGAATAGAGTATGGTGCTTAAAAACTTTTTACAACAGTTGTTATAACCTGAGTGAACAGGGAAGCAAATAGTAAATCTAAACACAGCAGCTATCTAATCATAATCTACAAAAGAAACTAATCACAGATCACAAACCAATCACAGCCAGAAACAAAAATAAAGACAAGCAACCAGAAAACACAAGGAGCTATAGTGGTTCCCCTAAACTTGGGTACATCCACTCTTCTACCAACCTAGGTAGGAATCCACTACAGGATGAGTTCATCAGGTGTCCTGAGCACCAATGAGCTTTTGATAAGGTGCTCAAAAACCAAATCAGATTTTTTGATCAGGTGTCTTGCCACCAATGAGCTTTTGATAAGGTGCTTAAAAACCAAGCACAAACTTTTGAAGGGAGTTTGAAAAACCCTTTACAGAGATGGGGATGAGAGAGTGATGGAAGTCTTCTCTTTCTCAAAGCAGCTGAGAAGACTATGTGGATATGATGTTGTCAAAGCTCCCCCTGAGTTCTTGAGATGTTCAGGAAATGAAGCTTTGCTGTAGGGTGATAGGCCTTCAGAGATTGATCTCCAGCAATTGATGATTTCAGCAACAGCTGAAATGTTAGGTGTCTGGAGTCTTGAATGATGATGGTCTTGAACACTTGAATCAAAAGGGATCTGAAGATTTCAGATTTGATGATCTCATTTTGGTGATGGTGTTCTTGTGAGAATCTTGAGACGGAGAATGTCTACAGCTTTCTTTCTTTTTCTCTTGAGTGATTGTTGTTGAGAAAGCTGTTGTTCTAAAGAAGAATTGTAGCAGAGAATATTTTTTTTCTCTTCTTGTTGTGCACTCTCTACTTCTTGATTGCTTGTATGTTGAGAGATTCAAAAATCTTGTCTTCTATTCCTTTTTGTTCTGAATAGAAAATGATCCTCTGTCAAGAATAGTCGTTAGTCTGTCATTAATTGACTTCCTTAATTGCAATTGTCTTCTGGGGGAAAGTCCAAAGAAACATTCCTTGATAATTCCATGAAACTTGGTCCAGAATAAATGAAAACGGCTACAAGATCTTCTGAATTAATTGCTGACAATAACTCCTTAACTGTTCTGAATTTGAATCTTGAAAATCATTTAGCTCTTCAGAAAAACGTCGAACGGAGCTCTACTATCGTCGAACTGAGCTCAGCGATTTGGACTTAGACAACAACAGAGATCGTCGATCTGAGCTCAACTATCGTCGAACTGAGCTCAGAGATAGAGAATCAATACTGGAGTCAAGATCGTCGAACTGAGCTCGCAGATCGTCGAATGAAGTTCGACGATTTGTTGAAGTTGAGCTCAGCGATCGTCGAATGGAGTTCGACGATCCGTCGAAGTGAGCTCAACGATCGTCGATTGGAGTTCAACGATTCGTCGTACTGAGCTCGACGAAATGACTTAGTCTCCAAACTGAAAAACCTTGTTCTTGAGGGCAGCTTCCAAACCTAACTACTAACCCTTAAACTCAATTCTAATTGACCTTTAGATTTATACAATGAGGTCAAAATCAGGTTTCCTAAAGACATAGTGATCCTGACCCAAATTAGTAATAGGGTGTTCCAATAGTCTATGAAACCATAGACGCTAAATAAATTAAATTAAAAAAATGGTTGATATACTATTGAGATATTTCGGTGATACATCGGTGGATATGATAATAATATTTTCCAAAACAATATCAAAAATATGTCGTTTTTTCATAAAAGTTTTATGTCGACTGACATGTCGGACGATATCCACAATACCGCCTGACATCCACAATATTGGGTACTATAAAGTAAGAATCATGTTAAACGAACCTTTTTTTGTGTGTGATAGTGTAAACCACTTCATTGAATTAAAAGCCAACTTATAGCACAAGACTTGCAAGGTTACTATAACGATTAAGTCGTTATGAGATCGTCAAAGAGATTGTCGGCGTTAAAAATGTAGAAACGATATGAGAAGAAGGCCCATAGGAGGAAGGGCCAAAAAAGAGAGACGCATCAAGAGGTAGAGACGAAGGAAAATTAGATGAAGGCCGGAGAGGATGGCTGGAGGACAGAGACGAAGCCTGGGAAGAGAGAAGAAAGGCGAGAACTACTTTATAAGATCAAGAGAAGAACTAGATTACTTCATTCCATTCATATCTATTACAACCAAAAGACCCAATTTATAGGCCAATACATTGTATAATACTCAATACCAAGTAATTACAAATATACCGTAATAGTAAAACGTTACATTCCATCCCTGCCAGAAAAATGACAACCTCGTCGATTAATCGAAAGACAAAAAACGACGATTCACACTAAAATTACAAAGATCGTCGAACTGAGCTCGCAGATCGTCGAATGAAGTTCGACGATTTGTTGAAGTTGAGCTCAGCGATCGTCGAATGGAGTTCGACGATCCGTCAAAGTGAGCTCAACGATCGTCGATTGGAGTTCAACGATTCGTCGTACTGAGCTCGACGAAATGACTTAGTCTCCAAACTGAAAAACCTTGGTCTTGAGGGCAGCTTTCAAACCTAACTACTAACCCTTAAACTCAATTCTAATTGACCTTTAGATCTATACAATGAGGTCAAAATCAGGTTTCCTAAAGACATAGTGATCCTGACCCAAATTAGTAATAGGGTGTTCCAATAGTCTATGAAACCATAGACGCTAAATAAATTAAATTAAAAAAATGGTTGATATACTATTGAGATATTTCGGTGATACATCGGTGGATATGATAATAATATTTTCCAAAACAATATCAAAAATATGTCGTTTTTTCATAAAAGTTTTATGTCGACTGACATGTCGGACAATATCCACAATACCGCCTGACATCCACAATATTGGGTACCATAAAGTAAGAATCATGTTAAACGAACCTTTTTTTGTGTGTGATAGTGTAAACCACTTCATTGAATTAAAAGCCAACTTATAGCACAAGACTTGCAAGGTTACTGTAACGATTAAGTCGTTATGAGATCGTCAAAGAGATTGTCGGCGTTAAAAATGTAGAAACGATATGAGAAGAAGGCCCATAGGAGGAAGGGCCAAAAAAGAGAGCCGCATCAAGAGGTAGAGACGAAGGAAAATTAGATGAAGGCCGGAGAGGATGGCTGGAGGACAGAGACGAAGCCTGGGAAGAGAGAAGAAAGGCGAGAACTACTTTATAAGATCAAGAGAAGAACTAGATTACTTCATTCCATTCATATCTATTACAACCAAAAGACCCAATTTATAGGCCAATACATTGTATAATACTCAATACCAAGTAATTACAAATATACCGTAATAGTAAAACGTTACATTCTATCCCTGCCAGAAAAATGACAACCTCGTCGATTAATCGAAAGACAAAAAACGACGATTCACACTAAAATTTGAGAATTCTTCATTTTTTTTTGGCAGCTTCAGAATACAAATTGGAAGACAAATGGAGCTTATCAAACTAGTTGGTTGGACACTGGTTCAGAGTCATGGCCCATTTCGAGCTTCCATGCATCATGTGGCAAGATGTTTCCATTTTCTTGGGTGAAGACATGCGCTGAATTTTCCGAGCAAACGAATAGAAAAGATTTACTTTCTGTTATTGCCCTAATGTTGATAGCTGCCAATTTGCCCATAGAACAGAAGAAAACAAAAGGCCTCATGATCCCAGTAATTTAAATCATTATCCTGAAACGGAACAGTCGCCTAGTGACCCAAGAATGGTGTGCTGCTGGCAGAAGAACACCTCCACATACAGGCCACTGGCACAAGAACGTCAAGAATGATGATATTGGTGACAAACAGGGTTGTTATGTAGGAGCCATTGGTAAGATGGGCATTGACGCCACGGCCGTTGATGGTCTTGCAGTGTTGATGCCACAGTCGGCGATCTGCTTGTGATTGGGTGCCGCATGAAAGGAAAAGCCCTGGTTCCTCTTGGTTGTGCTCACGTTGATCACCCCCATCACAATTTTATCCTCCTACGTCAGTTGCACAGTTGATATATCCTGGACAAAGATCTCCCATTCGCTGCCCTGTTTCTTAGGCATAGACAGAACTTCTGCCAATGTTGACCTTGCAGCTCTTAATTTTTATTTTTTTAGAATTTGGATCGGAATGTTTTTAGAGGATGGCTTCCATTACCTAGAAGACATAGGAAGGTTTTAATTACCAAGAAGACATGGAACTAGTAGCTGCAAGTTGGCCGGAGAAGCGACCTGCTTTTCGGTGGAGGACTTGTTCCAAGAAACCTAGCCCTTCTTGAAAAACGGATTGCGGAGTCCAAGATGGTTACCGGTGAACTAATCTCACTATTAGAGCAGAAAACGGGCCATGCCGGAAAAACCATGGAACATGTGTCTTTTATGAAGGCAATATTATTGTAAAATGTTGGAATTCGCTGCAACTTAAGTGCGATCGGATGGCTAATGGGTCACCGGAATTGAGAGAGAACGTGAAGCCTAGTGCTGCAGAAGAAAGAAAGGTACCGAGCATGCTAGATTTGTGATTCTTTTCAAGAAGTCTGATGGAAATAGCTACAGTGATTGATCCACAAAAAGCAGATTGTTGCTTCCATTGCCAAGAAAAGGAGGGAGAATACGTATTCCAATCCTGTCGGTGAGGCCAGAGCGGTAAGGAATGTCATCAAGAACGGTGAGTCGGGAGCAAGAACATCAACGAGAGCACCAATTGTAACGATCGTTACGAGATCGCCAGAGGGATTGCCGGCGTTAGAAATGTAGAAACAGTATGAGAAGAATGCACATAGGAGGAAGGGCCAAAAGAGAGACGCATCAAGGGATAGAGACGAATGGAAAGTAGATGACGGCCGGAGAGGATGACGAGATGAGAGAGACGGAGCCTGGGGAAGAGAGAAGAAAGGAGAGAACTACTATATAAGACCAAGAGAAGAACTAGAGTACTCCATTCCATTCATATCTATACCCTATTTATAAGCCAATACATTGCATAATACTCAATACCAAGTAATTATAAATATACCCCAAAACTAATCCATTACAGTTACGAACCAATCTATCTTTCTAAGAATCCTACGAATAAAACTTAACTCCAACACCCACCAACAACAAACCATAAAATAGAACTTTTACTAGACATTTTGGACAACAAGTTGGGGTTTCCACGGCCCATAAGAAAAAAATTGAACTAAAATTTTAACAGTGAGAATAACTCGGATGGCATCACCCTCCTCCTTTTGAAGAGAAGGTGGTGCAAGTACTCAAATACAACAAATACATGAGGGAATAAGAATTTAAGAAACTATATGAACACATGCAATAAGAAAATGTCAGAAAATAAGACACTAAAACCAATTCAAGGTAACATCACAACATGCTTAAAGTGTGTAAACCCAAACAATCATAATACTATTCAAATATATTCCCATATATTTAAATAAAAGAGTAATGCACTTCTGATGGAGATGATGCTGATGCGGCCGTGGATCTACGACATCGAGAGTTCGTGGATTGGGACGGTCGTTGCCGCAAGCTCGAAGATGGGAGTCTACCACGACGTTTCTTCGCCAACGCCGCCAACGCTATATGTTTTGCTCGACGTCCACCGCCACCAATAAATAAAATATATAATTATAAATTACATAATTATAATTATATATTTTATCAATTTTTATTTTAAGCAATTCTATTTTAAAAGTACTTTATTTCATGCATTTTATTGAGTTAGTGAATTGTTTAATTTCATGTATTGTATTTTCATTTCATGTATTATGATGGGTGCATATAACCATCATAATTTCTTTTTGAATTTTGAATGGAGGATGATTGAGTGGTGTAGGCTATATATAGTCATGGTTATGAAGGAATAATTAGAGAATGAAAAAAAGAAATCCTAAGAATTCAAATTTTGAATTTTCCCCCTCGTTTCTCCTTCCTCTTTGAGAAATTCTCCCCCCTTTCTCTTCTCTCTTGGCCGCCGGCCTTCTATCTCTCCGACTCTTAGTGGCTCAGCCACCTTCCCCCTCCCCTCCTCGTCCTCCTCCCTCTCCAAGGGTTTGTCAAAAGGAGAAAACGGCGAGCGTCTTCATCGTCCGGTGTGGATCCGAGGATTTCTGCGTAGAAATAGATAATATATCACCGTCAACGTGTGTTCCTCCACTCATCTCTGTGGAAGGTTTTCTTGGGATTTGGGTAACGATTCCTACACCTCTTTGTGTGATTTCTTTTAACTTATTTGGTGAGATTTTGGTGGAATTAGAAGGCTAGTTTTTAGTCCGGATTTATATTGAAATTAGCGCTTAATAAAATCTGAATTTTCAAGCATATATTTCCCGAATATTTTTCATATAACTTGGAGCGGGTAGATCTCGTGAGCACTTGAAGAAATCGAGTTCATCACCTTTGATTTCTCCTTGCGCTCAAGTGATTTGGTAAACCCTCATTTTAATTAATTTGGGATTGAAATTAGGACTTCATTTTAATCACTAATTTAGCCTGGAACTTTCTTTATTGGAATTGTGAATTGTTACGCATAATCTAATTTGAATAGCTAACTGTCCGGATCGTGTGGGTCCTTTTCGCTTGAGCGAACATTGGCCTATAGCCCTTGTTCAATCTATAAAAGGTGTTGCGTCCCTTTGCGTTGATGGTTGTGGAATTTTTGCCTCTTAATGTTTGAGTATTTGATATTACTAAGTAGAGAAACCGCGCACTAGATATTTAATAAAATTGTCGAACAGAAGAACGCGTAGTTTAATCTGTCGAAACCTTAGGCCTGCATCAATTTGCTATCAAAGGGAGGTTGTGCTAATTTCTTAATTAGTACAATCCTAGGAAAAATTTCTTTAGCACGCCGACACGCACTTGTCTGTTTCATTGCACAACATATAAATCAATTTTTAAATTTGGTCTGCCAATAGCGGCCTATATTTTTATTTTTTTAGCAAAACAATATCAAAAAAATATTTTAATAATCTCTCATTTATTGTCATTAAGAAAATCCCAAAAAATATTTTCTTGCCTTAGTTTTTAAGCGGGAACAAATACATCTGTTGCATTTTATATAGGGTCAGGTTCATTATTCATTGCATTTGCACCAGTTCCGGGTGAGTTTTCTCTCTGGTTCTCATTATTATGGCCAATGACGTTTATGCTTCCCGTTTAGATTACTGGTATGTTAATATCATTGCTAAACACACCCCAGCCTTGCCGTCATACCATGGGAATACCAACCGTCCCCACGCTCATCCTCCCACTAGAATTGAGGCCCCTACTTATGACGGTTTGTGGTATCCCCAAAATTTTAGAGACTGGCTTATGGGAATAGAAAATTATTTTAATTGTCACTTATGGGACGACCACCAAAAGGTTAACATAGCCCAAGATCGATTAGTAGGTCAAGCCCGCGTGTTTTGGCTAAACGAAGAGCGTCGTGTTGGTAGTTATAAACATGCTTGGCCGGCAATGCGTAGCCTACTCTCGGATCAATTTGATCCCGCCAACCTCCGCACTACTAACACCAAGCTTGCGAGTGAGTATCGTTATGGCGCTAGTCTCATACCTGCCTATAGGAATGATTATATACCTAACGCTAGATCATTTGTCCCCAAAGGTCGGCCTGCTCTTAGTGTACCTACTACCACCTTTAGGGAAACCATTCTTACTAGATCTTATGCATTGGACTCAAAAGATGTTACTCCTAAAATTTTGACTCCTTTATCCTCGACGCCTAAGCCTCCTGATGTAGTGACTGATAGTCATGAGGATGCTGATGTAGATGTGGTATCTCTTGATCTTGAGGATGACCAACTAGGTGAGTGTATTCCATCATGTACGTTAGTGACCGACGATTCTACCGAGTCTGAAATTGAGATTGGATACCCTAGTGATTTGGAAGACGATGTATGAGATGATTACGTTCCGATCTGTGAGAGTATTACGTTGCCTATTACGTGCCCTACTAGCGTTGTGTCTGTTCACCCTAGTATTGAGTGTCCTCTCCATGATACGATCCCCATCGCGTTAGATCATACGATCGTACCCACTGAGATTATATCTGAGTTATCTGAGGAGTCCGAGAGTGAGGATGTCCCAAGTGTTATTTTGGATGAGTTACCATCTAAGGGATGGGTATTTTTGGACGATTCAGTGGTTGTACACCCGCATGAGAGTTCTTTGATGTCGTCACCGTTGGGTGAAATTTTTACTAATTCGGATTTTATCCCGGGTTTGATTTTACCGACCCTTCCCCCTATTTATTTGTCTGTCTTAGATGACTTTTTAGGATGTGGAACCGATATCCCTAGTCTGAGTTATTGTGTCACGCCCACTTTATTAGCTCCTACTTTGACGTTGACTCAGTGTGTAGATATTACTATGTTGTGCGCACTAGTATTTGGACTATTCACCGCACCTCATAGTCATGACAACGTGTCACTTTTGGCAGCTCTTTTTTCTGCGTGTCCGTCTACGGTTCCGTCCCCTACTACGAATGACTCTATTTCTTTGGCGACTGTGGCTCTGGATGTGGTGTCCCTTATACATACTTATATACCACACCCGATCGCACGCATTTACCCGCCGCCATTTGATGACCCTCATTTCCCCACGTTAGCGACTATAGTTGGGTCTCTTGAGTTGTTTCGCTTGCATACCTTTGCACATTCGGGGGCATCCAACTATATTGGTTATGATGCGCGGTTCTCCTTGGCATATATTCATTCCAAGCGTGAAAATATTAAAATTGAAATGAAGACTACGGTGTCAGAGCCCATAAAAATTATCTCTAATTACAAGGCTCCCGTGCCACCTGACTTACCCCCCTTATCCTCTGCGCTTGGGTCAAGTCATGTACCACATGGATTCTCTCCTCATGTATCTAGGCCATTAATGATTCATTTTAAGTTTTATCGCATGCACTTCTACTCCTTTTTGAGACTGTCTGATGCTAGATATAGTGATTTGGGTTTAGTCTGGTCAGTCCCCGAGCGGATGCCTTCTGGCTCTGTTAATAAATTAATATGTAGGAATGTCGACCCATCCATGATTATGAAGAACGTCGGATTTTATGCTTTTACTTTGGTTTTTTATAGAGCACATGGTGTTTCACTTTATTTCAAGTTTCCGGACTTTTTACTGTACGTCTCAGTTCCACCTGAGTGCCTTTCTCCGTCGTCTCTTCCTACCACTAAATATTCTCTTGGGATGGGGAGTGTTAGTACTGTCGTGTCTATTTTCCATGTTGACTCCTTGGTTCTTGAACCGGTCGGTAAGATTCTTGTATATTTTCTTTTGCTTGACACCCTTTCGAGTTTTCTCGAAAGTCTTGTTGCTTGTGTTCTAGACAGGTTCTTAGTGCTATGGGATGTTCATGCTACGACGACACAGATTGCGGGGCCAGATTTGCCCCATGTTGTTGCTGCTTTCAATGGTTCCCCTCTCACGGGCCACTCATCGGTGATGAGTGATTTTGAGCGGGGGAGGATTGATGGCGATGATGCTGATGCGGCCGTGGATCTACGACATCGAGAGTTTGTGGATTGGGACGGTCGTTGCAGCAAGCTCGAAGATGGGAGTCTACCACGACGTTTCTTCGCCAACGCCACCAATGCTACATGTTTTGCTCGACGTCCACCGCCACCAATAAATAAAATATATAATTATAAATTACATAATTATAATTATATATTTTATCAATTTTTATTTTAAGCAATTCTATTTTAAAAGTACTTTATTTCATGCATTTTATTTAGTTAGTGAATTGTTTAATTTCATATATTGTATTTTCATTTCATGTATTATGATGGGTGCATATAACCATCATAATTTCTTTTTGAATTTTTAATTTTTAATGGAGGATGATTGAGTGGTGTAGGCTATATATAGCCATGGTTATAAAGGAATAATTAGATAATGAAAGAAAGAAATCCTAAGATTTCAAATTTTGAATTTTCCCCCTCCTTTCTCCTTCCTCTTTGAGAAATTCTCCCCCCTTTCTCTTCTCTCTTGGCCGCCGGCATTCTATCTCTCCGACTCTTAGTGGCTCGGCCACCTTCCCCCTCCCCTCCTCCTCCTTCTCCCTCTCCAAGGGTTTGTCAAAAGGAGAAAACGCCGAGCGTCTTCATCGTCCGGTGTGGATCCGAGGATTTCTGCGTGGAAATAGAGAATATACCACCGTCAACGTGTGTTCCTCCACTCATCTCTGTGGAAGGTTTTCTTGGGATTTGGGTAACGATTCCTACACCTCTTTGTGTGATTTCTTCTAACTTATTTGGTGAGGTTTTGGTGGAATTAGAAGGCTAGTTTTTAGTCCGGATTTATAATGAAATTAGCGCTTAATAAAATCTGAATTTTCAAGCATATATTTCCCGAATATTTTTCATATAACTTGGAGCGGGTAGACCTCGTGAACACTTGAAGAAATCGGGTTCATCACCTTTGATTTTCCCTTGCGCTCAAGTGATTTGGTAAACCCTCATTTTAATTAATTTGTGATTGAAATTAGGATTTCATTTTAATCTCTAATTTAGCCTGGAACTTTCTTTATTGGAATTGTGAATTGCTTGCGCATAATCTAATTTGAATAACTAACTGTCCGGATCGTGTGGGTCCTTTTTGCTTCAGCGAACATTGGCTTATAGCCCTTGTTCAATCTATAAAAGGGGTTGCGTCCCTTTGCGTTGATGGTTGTGGAATTTTTGTCTCTTAATGTTTGAGTATTTGATCCAAGCACACTCAATCCGAGTGGTGACCGACCATCCTCTCCGCAACATCTTCGAGGGGGTGGAGCATAAAGGCAGGCTGGCTAAGTGGTCGGTGGAGCTGAGCGAGTTCGACGTCTTCTTTGTTCCGCGGCTCTCGATCAAAGCTCAGGCAATGGCCGACTTCTTGGCCGACTACGTGGTTGAAGTGGCGGAGGAAGAGCTCACCCGCCCAACTCCTTGGAAGGTGAGGGTGGATGGTGCCTCGGGAAGGCATTCCCTGGGAGTAGGGGTAATCCTGGAAAGCCCTCAGGGGACTCGAATTGAGCAGACAGTGGTGGTGCACTTTCCCATTACCAACAACCAGGCCGAGTACGAAGCCGTGATAGCAGGGCTTCGCCTGGCCAGGGAGCTGGGGGTGTCGGATGTGGAGGTCCTTACTGACTCCATGGTAGTAGCTTCCCAAATCAACGGGGAGTTCAAGGCAAGGGAGCCCACCCTGCGATCGTACTTGGTCAAAGTGAAGGGGGTCATAGGCACTTTTCAAACTTTCACCATCCGACACGTGCCCAGGGAAGAGAATGAACAAGCCGATCAGCTAGCGAAGCATGGTCCCCGGGTGGGGGGCACCGTTACCGACCTGTTCTGCCCCTCCATCGAAGAAGGAGAGCTCATGGAAATAGATCAACAAGCTTCGTGGATGAATCTAGTGGTGGTTTTTCTCTCCACGGGAGAGTATCAGGAGGGGTCAGATAAGAAGAAACTGAGGCACAAGTCAACATATTACCTCCTCCAGGACGGGCAGATATACAGGAAGACCCTCTCAGGGATGCTAGCCCGCTGCGTGACTGAGGGAGAAGTGCGAAGGATCTTGCAGGAAGTCCACTCCGGGGAATGTGGGAGTCACTCCGGGAGTCGGACCCTGGAAGGGAGGATAGTCAGGCAAGGGTATTTCTGGCCCACCCTGGGCCGAGACGCCGCAGAGTTCGCAAGAATATGTCATAAATGCCAGCTGTTTGCCCCTCTCCAGCTACAGCCGGCCCAGCGACTCAGAAGTATCACGGCCCCATGCCCCTTCGCAATTTGGGGAATGGATTTGGTTGGACCATTCCCCCAAGCCAGTGGTTAGAGAAAGTTCCTCCTAGTAATGATCGACTACTTCTCAAAGTGGATGGAGGTGAAGGCGTTGGCCAAGGTGACCTCCTAGGTGATCAGGAACTTTGTTTGGGGGGGAGATCATCTGTCGCCATGGGCTGCCCTAGGCCATCGTCACGGACAACGGGCCCCAGTTCGCCAGTGCCGAATTCACCAGCTTCTGCGAGTAGCTTGGAATCGACCTCAGGTTCGCCTCGGTCCATCACCCCAGGAGCAGCGGGCAGGTGGAGGCCGCAAACAAGATCATCGTCAATCTCCTCAAGAAGAAGGTGGAGAATTTGAAGGGGAGCTGGGTGGAGCAGCTTTCCACAGTTCTTTGGGCCCTAAGGACCACCCCCAACATGGCTACGAGAGATACCCCCTTCAAACTCTCCCATGGATGCGAGGCAGTGCTCCCCGTAGAATTCGAAGTCCAAACACCGTGAGTCGTTACGACAAAAGAAGGCTGTGAGGAATGGCAAGCGGAGAATGAGGAGGAACTGAGGCTCTCCCTTGACATGGTGGAAGAGGTGAGGGACGTTTCCGCTATCCGGCAGGAGGAGGTGAAAAGAAGAATGACCAAGTACTTCGACAAGCATGTCAGGGTCAAGCAGTTCGTGGAAGGGGACTTGGTGCTGAAGAAGGTGGATGCAGTAGGTAGGTCAGCATCCGTAGGGAAGCTCAATGGTGTTAGTAGTAGACCCCGAGCAGATCCCGCTGTCAGGCTCTCACCTAGCTGGCAGGGCTGGAAGTCACTCGGTGTCATCCTTGGCCTCGAGCAGATCCCGCTGTCTGGCTCTCACCTAGCTGGCAGGGCAGGAAGTCACTCGATGGTGTTAGTAGTGGACCCCGAGCAGATCCCGCTGTCAGGCTCTCACCTAGCTGGCAGGGATGGAAGTCACTCGGTGTCATCCTTGGCCTCGAGCAGATCCCGCTATCAGGCTCTCACCTAGCTGGCAGGGCTGGAAGTCACTCGATGGTGTTAGTAGTGGACCCCGAGCAGATCCTGCTGTCAGGCTCTCACATATCTGGCAGTGCTGGAAGTCACTCGGTGTCATCCTTGGCCTCGAGCAGATCCCGCTGTCAGGCTCTCACCTAGCTGGCAGGGCTGGAAGTCACTCGATGGTGTTAGTAGTATACCCCGAGAAGATCCCGCTGTCAGGCTCTCACCTAGCTGGCAAGGCTGGAAGTCACTCGGTGTCATCCATGGCCTCGAGCAGATCCCGCTTTCGGGCTCTCACCTAGCTGGCAGGGCTGGAAGTCACTCGATGGTGTTAGTAGTGGACCCCGATCAAATCCCGCTGTCAGGCTCTCACCTAGCTGGCTGGGCTGGAAGTCACTCGGTGTCATCCTTGGCCTCGAGCAGATCCCGCTGTCAGGCTCTCACCTAGCTGGCAGGGCTGGAAGTCACTCGATGGTGTTAGTAGTGGACCCCGAGCAAATCCGGCTGTCAGGCTCTCACCTAGCTGGCAGGGCTGGAAGTCACTCGGTGTCATCCTTAGCCTTGAGCAGATCCCGCTGTCAGGCTCCCCTAGCTGACAGGGCTGGAGGTCACTCGATGGTGTCGGCCTTGAAATCGTCAGATAAAGGTCAAAGTCTCAGTGCCAAGAAGCAAAGGGGAAAAGGTTCTGTCAGGGCGAGCTCGGACTAGGCAAATCCAGCTCGACATGATCAAAAAGGCAAGCCAGGCTGGAGGACTCTGCATGAGCGAGTACAGACTCGTCATTCCATGCTCGGCATAGGCAAGTAGGTCGCGGACCCGGGCCTCGCCAAAGGAGGGCGAGCCAGGCCGGGGGACCTTACCCCTTTGCCTGTTTAACTTGGAAACTTTTCCTTTTTTCGCTCAACCTGGATGGCTCGCGTGCGAGTTATGGCCGCGAAGGGAAGCACATCCACTAGCGGGCGCGCTCTCATAACTACCCTTCTCGTGGAACCTGTCTCGGCGTGGTCGCGTGGGGAAACACTCGCATATATTTAGAGTTCAACAAAGAAAGTAAAGAAAAAAAGGAAATGGCACGGGTATGATCAAACAACTTTTATTATTTACAAAAAGTAATTACAGGAGGCTCGCCTCGGCGAATAAACGAAAAAGGAAAAAAGAAAATACAGGCTACCCTCGGGCCTCGCCCCCTCCGCCGGACTGGTCCTCACCGTCGCCCGAAGGATCCTGAAAGCTTTTCCCGAACATCGCGTCCAGGCTGTCCTCCTTCTCGCTGGGCGGCGTTGCCGGGAATAGGCTCGGCAATAGGTCCCGAGCCGAGATCCCCTCGCACCCCTCCACCAGCACCCCAGAATCCTTCATCATCTGGAGGGTGCACTCGGTGGCTTGGATAGAGTTGATCCGCAATCTCTCGACGAGGTCGGCCTCGCCAAAGCTCCGCGGGCTCTTGTAGGGGAGGGTGGGGTCGAGGTCATGAGGCGGGAAGAAGATCTCTGCCTGGCGACGCACCTCGCTGAGGAGGTGCTGATTCTCCCCCTTCAGCTTCGTGTTCACGCCCTCCAGCTCAGAAAGGCGTGCGCGCAGCTGGCCGATCTCCTCCCCCTGCTCAGCGTTGCGAGCTTGGAGCTCCCCTGCAGCCTCGGCATCCGCGACCAGTAGTGCGCGCAGCTGACTGACCTCCTTCCCCAGCTCGGTGTTGCAAGCCTGAAGCTCGCCCGCCGGCTTGGCATCCTGGAAAAGAGTCCATTTAGCCGCAGCACAAAATATTCTAAGTGAAAAAGGACAGCGCTTGAAACTTACCAACCCGCAGGCGGCTTGGGCGAGTAGACCCTCCGCTATGCCGAGCCGCCTCGCCTGATCAGTGACCTTATCCTTGGCAAGGTCGCGAGCCTGCTCAGCCTTTTCGAGTTGGTGGCTGAGGGCAAAGCTGCGGCGTGCCAGCATGTGATGCAGCTCCAGGGTCTGCAGGTGGGACTACAGGCCCTCATGGCCGAGCTGCCGAAGGGTCATCTTCTTGTAGGCCTCGGCATCCTCCCAACCATATAGGCCGAAGCCGAGGGCGTAGGCGTGACCGGTGGTAGACTCGCGGTCATGCCAGGAGGGGTGAAGAGTGGAGACAGAGACTCGATGAGCGAGCTCGTCCCACTGCAGCATGGGCTCGCCCACCAAATCCTTCCAGCGCGCGCCGAAGTTGAAGAGGGGGTGTTGCTTCGGCGGCGCACGCTCGCGGGCAGCCCTCTTCGCCGATGGAGGAGGGGAGATCGCCGCCGTGGAAGAGGAGCCCTCGCCACCTTTCCTCCCCTTACTGGTTATCTCCTGCCGCGGGCTCTCCGGCGACGCGTCGGGAGGGGTCGCCGACGAGCTGATGTATTTGGGGCTGGGCTGTTGTTGTTGTTGCCCCCGCGGAGCCAGCAGGGCTCTCCGCATCTTCTTCATTTGCCGATGGCCGAATGGCGGGTTCGATCCCGCGTCCTCAGGTCGCCTCTTGCTGGAAGGGGGTTGCGAGAGGGCTGCCTCATCTCGGCAGGCCGCCGCAGCCGCCTTCTCGCGAGCAAGGGGGTCGGCATGGAGCCCCGGATCCGCGAACGGCGGGTTCACGGGGATTATTCGCTCCCCTGCAGGAAAACACTCCGAAAAAGTTATGAATTTAGCAAGAATATGGCGAGTTCGGCGGGTAGGCGAACTCGGCAAGATGAGGAGGGAAGCATACCTTCGCCGGGCAGAACGGGGGGGGGGGGGGGGGAGCGCGTCGAGGCCCATCCGCAGGAAGGTGACCTCGAAATCTTTATGGAGGAAGTATTTGTGGAGCTCGACGTCGTTGCCGGACACGGCCGGCGGGGGGTACACCTCCTCGCCCTTCTGCTGAGGCGAGTAGGGGATGTTGCCGAGATCGCCCTTGATGAAGGCGATCTTGGTCATCTAGGTGTGGTGCTTGTTCGCGATCTCGCGAACTTTGATTAGCGAGCCGCCGAAGTAGGTGACCCCGTCCGGCGTCGCCTTGTAGGAGAAGAGCTTCCTGAACACCGTCAGGTTGAACTTGATCCTCTCCCGCCGGAGGTAACTCGCGAACGCCACCATCATCGCGATGACGTTGGAATTCAGCTGCGCGGGCACGGCTCCGTAGTATTTTAAGATCTGCCGGATCTCCGGCCATAGGGGGAGTCGTAACCCCACCTCAAAATGAGAAAGGGGGAAGGCGAGCTCATCCTCGTAAAAGGTATTGATGGCCTCCCGCCGTTTTGGCCTGCGAGCCTCAAAGCCCGGCGGAACGTGCTCCGCCACAAACTCGGCGAGCTCCTCCTCACTAGTGTGCCCCTCGAAGAAGTAATAGTCTGTGAAGTGCTGAGCGCACTTGGAGCGGCCATCGGCATCTGGATTCGCCTTGCCCATGTTCACAGAGGCAGAAGTAGAGCGCGAGCAGGAAACAAAAATGCGCAGGGAGAAGGGAAAAATCAATAAAGGCACAGTACGGGGGTAGGTGAGGGGGGCTATTTATAGGGAAAAAAAATTTGGGGCAGGCTGTCCAATCAACACAGCTCGCCACCCCAGCTCGCCACCCCAGCTCGCCGACTTCCGGCGCACCCCAACCAAGGCTAAGCCAAACATTGCAGCATTTTATTTAAGTAACAGGATCAAGAATATTTTAAGATTTATTTATTACAGAAATAAAGTTCAGGATTTAAAGAGCAGGGCGCGCAAGCAGGGAGGGCATCGGGATGCGAGTGTCGGTCGGCTCGGCAAGGGAGCCGCTCACTTACCTACCCCGGCCTCGTGACCCCCGCCCCCCAGGCTGTCGCGCGCGGAGCAGCTCGCGGATCCTTCCGGAATTCCTTTGCGCAACCGAGAGACCGTCGTCTATCTCGTCCGGAGCCAGGAGGGGGACATCAGCTCGCCAACTTGGCCACGAAGCACCTCGTCAGCAAGACGCGCGTAGTCGCGCTGCAGCGTCTCGTTGACCCCCTGCACCTCGCGCAGCCCGCACACCAACTTTTTGAGGAGCTTGACCTCCCTCCTCGTCAACTTGCCTTGATCCACCTCAGGACCCAGGTAGGAGTCCAGCGAGCTCGGGGAAGGGAGGTGAGAATAGTGGGCAGCCCACGAGGATTCCTCGGCAGCCGATTGACTGGGAAGAGCAGTGAAGACAGGTATTAGCAGAAAGGGGAGAAAAAACTCATGAAGCAATCCAGGCAAGACTGACCAGACGAACTCGGCAGATCGAGGGAGGTGCGGGGAGGGATGAACCTCAGATCCTTCCTGCGACCTGGGCCGCGAGCCCCAGGCGAGATGAGCTCGAATCCCGGGGTGGGAATGGTACACAGACCCGCCCCTGCAACCATGTCAGCTTGGCGAGGAGGGGAAGTGCACACTGGTGAATTCGGCCTCTACGAGCTCACAGGCAGGATCCCAAAGAGAAGAGGCGGGTCCCGGGGATGGCTGTCCGGTGCCGACAATCGCGAGTTGGCGGGCGTGGTCTCACCTCGCGGTGTGGGCTCTCGCGGCGCGACGCCCTCGCCATCTGGTTAACCGTCCAGGTCGTCGCCAACTACGACCACCTCTCTATCCTTCTCAAGAATAGTTCGGATGGAAGAGCCGGTCTCACGAGCCAGGGTGGCCCTCAGGTCGTTGAAAATGGGATCAGCCGCCTCAGGGAATGGCTTTGACTTCTTGGAACTGGGCTCAGCAGAATCGGTTTGGGGAGCTTTCGCGGGGACCGCCATCAGAGCGGCAACGCGAGCCGCGGAGGCCTGGAGGGCTCGGTCTATGCACTCTTGGATCTCCTTAGGAAGAGGCATCTTGGCAGGGCAGCAGAGGGAATGACAAGAGTCAGGCAGGTGGGCAGGTGCACATATATATAGCCGCAGGTGGACCCCACCAGAAGATTCCCTCCAACTCGCCAACCAGCGCTCGCCGAACACTTGGGGTTGGATGTTTCTTTCCGAGCTTTACCAAGCTTGAAAAGAGTGGGGATTGTGTACAACCCTGTGTCCGGCGAGCAAGGTCACCAGGATTTAGGCAGATCGGGCTGAGGATAATAGGCGAGCTCGGCAGCAAAGGGGGCGAGCCCGAGCTCGGCATCCGTCGACTAGAGATCGACGATCGGCGACCCCGAGTTCGGCGTATGCCGAGCGAGACACAACTCGCGTCCTCGCAGTGGAGCTCGGCAGCAGTAGGCGAGCAGAACATGCCGAGGTGGTTAAAGCTCCCCAGCTCGCCTGGATGTATGAGGTACTTTTTACTGTTTTGCCCCCACTGGTCTGCCCATAGCCCTTCAAAACAGCGGAGTTTGGCTGTTGGCAGACCCAACCAAGGGTTTTCTGGTAATTTCAGGTCAGTTCTTTTGGTTATTGGCAGTCCGGATTTCAAAAACTATAAATAGGACCCAAGGGGTACCCCAGAAAGCAAGTTCTTCCCTGCGCTCTCCTGGTTCCAATCTTCAAGTACTTTCTGAGGGTACCTTAGCTCGGCTTCTGGCTAAGGAGGGGAAGCGCTCTGAGATCTTCCGGGTTTGTGGTGGGACCTCCCCCGCCGAGCCCTTGGGTCTGTGTCACCTCGTATTCTTTGTTGTTTTGCTTGCAGGATCAAAGTAGACGCGAGACCACCCCTTCCCCAAGGGCGAACTCCACGAGAGATCGAGGAATTGGTTTCAACATTGGCGTTGAGTGTAATCAACGCCACTCAATGTGGCGTTGAGTGCGTTCAGTGCACTCAATGCCATTTGACTCGGAAGATATCTCGGATAACTGGCGTCAAGTGCATTGAGTGCACTCGACGGCATTAGGCTGAAAGGTGTCTAGTGTGTCGAGTGCACTCGACGCCACTCAACGCTTTTAACTTTAAGTTGTTCTGCCGTCTTTAGGCGTGGAGTGCGTGGAGTGCACTCAATGCGGCATTGAGTGCACTCGATGCCACTCAACACTTTTAACTTTAAGTTGTTCTGTCATCTTTAGGCGTTGAGTGTGTTGAGTGCACTCAACGCGACGTTGAGTGCACTCAACGCGACGTTGAGTGCACTCAATGCTTTTAACGTTAAGTTGTATTGCCGTCTTTAGGCGTTGAGTGCGTGGAGTGCACTCAACGCACTCAACGCTTTTAAATTTTAAGTTGTTCTGTCGTCTTTAGGTGTTGAGTGCATTGAGTGCACTCAACGCGGCATTGAGTGCACTCAACGCTCTTGCACTTAGAATTTTCTGGCTGCTGTAGGCGTTGAGAGCGTTGACTGAACTCAACGCTTTTTGTCTTAGACGAATTTTTGGCCATCTTTGCTGCTTCATATCAATAAGCTGAATCAGGTTTTGTGGAATTGCGCCAAACCGAATTAAATGGGCCGCGTCCTTTCAAAATAATATATTTTAGCAATATAAGCGGTCCAATAATAGGACGACACGTGGCAGATAGTTTCAACTCTAATTCTTTTTATAAAAGACGAGTAAACCGAAAACCCTAGTCGTCTCTGTACCAATTTTGTCGAGCATTTGTCTTTGCCAAAATCACCGGAGGAGAAAGTGCCGCCGGGTCAGATTTGCTGGAAGTACACCGCCAACAAAGGAGGGGATGCCGCAATGAAGAGTAACAAGGTCCATGTCCGGAAATGATGGAACCGCCAGAAACGAGCTGAGGTTCCTACCCTCTCCCTTGGTGCTAGATATCTAGTTATTCCTATGAGAGATATCGATGAAAAAGAGTCTTGATTTATGAGAAGAAGGTTTCTAGGAAGAGGCCATGTCAGGGCTTGTGTCCTAGGAATAAGAGTATTCAACCTTTCCTCACTTCAAATGAAGTTTGTGCACTGGTTTCGTTAAGAGAAGTGGCCATATGAGGGTGAATAAGGGAGGAGAAATTATGGATACTATTTGGAAAGTTTGGTTGGAGGAAGAAGATGAACCGATGACGATCGATCTGCTTTAAGATGCGCGTAGAAATCTGTTTTTTGCGCTCAATAACCTTCAAGGCCGTTTTCAGACATGATGTGGCCAGATCCGGGCTTTTGACTAAATACGAAAGTCGTAGCACTTGGAAATATCTTTCAACGAGGGGTTATACGCCTTCACCGGATTCATTTAGCCTCGGGAATCTCCTATCGAAGTTGTTGTACATTAATCATTCATGCATATATAGTTCTCGTGTTTGTTTTGTATCGACTTTGAGTTTGGTAGAGGGATTGTAGTACATTAACGGTAATGTTTTGTTAAATTTAGTAAGTAATTGTGATAAAATATGTTAATGACATTTGTTGGATAAATCCCTAATGAACAAATGGTGTGAGAAAGTGTACTTGATCGAGGTGATTTGGTGGAGGTTAGTGAACGAATGGATTGACGAGTTGGGATGACAGGATTGACTTAAATATGTGAATCGATAGGGATGTAATTTATAATGGTAATACAATGAATGATGATAAGGTTGACTTGAAGTTTGATGTTTATAATTTGTAGTAATTCCGATGAACAAACGGTTGATGATTTTTAGTTGGTAGATCCATATGTACACGAATAGTTCGAACTTTGTAAAAGAATTGTAACCAGTGATGTTAAAGTCATGTGGTCATAGTATACATGTAATTATGATAACCAAATGGTTAGTGAATATGTGTACAGTACCATTATGTTGATGGTGAACCCTTGGTATGTAACACCCCTATCCGTCGCATAGCATATAGCAGTAGGTTCGGCCGGGGCCCGACGTCGTATGCCACAGACAGACCGGGTGGTTACTCATGGAAACCATCCAACCAATCATAACGTCCTACACAGAGCATTCTAGCGGAAACAGTTTATATAAGTTGCAATAAAGAACCCAGCACTAAAGCATGAATGTCCACTAATACAAAATATGAATGTTGTACATATACCAGTACAAGCCTTAAGGCCTTACAAAACAGTTCACTTCATATTACATGTTTTACAAACCACGGCACGCAGGCCGGTCATACATGAATAAAAACAGTAAACACTCCAATTAGGCCTTCGAGGGCCAGCTTCGCATTTTGGGCTTTAGCCCGCTATTGACCGCTTGGTCCAGCAGCACCTGCAAGCAACAAAACCACCGCACGGTGGTAAACAAGGCAACGATTAGCAATGCTGACCAAATTATAACGATCTCGCCCCCAGCTCGGGGCGGCGATGCTCCTTCCCTGCATTTCATTAGCATAAGCGAGCATTATAATAATATTCATTTCAGCACAGGCGTAGGCTCACACGGCCACAAACCTCGTGCACTCAGGGCACATTCTCAGTGAACCGGTCGATGTCACGTCAGTTAAAGCCATAGACATTCCGGACCCACCACCGCCACTTTGACGGCCAAACACATGAGCAATTTGTCTTCCCGGCATGGGTCACGTCAATTTAAGCCATGGACCGCCGAAGACTCTCATCTATGCCAACGGCAAGTGCCACGTAACTTTAGGTCTCTTTAACCCGAACAACATAGATGTGGGTACGGTTCCATCTAACCCGTGCTCACGTCGCAACGACAATTTAAGCCATTTGCGCAGGTCAAACTTCTCCCGAGTCCCATTTTCGTCACACAATTTCACATAACTAGGTTATGTTCAAGTTGGCTCTCATGCCTCCATGTTGGCAAGATCACGCATCAGCCCAGTTTTCCGGGTGCACCTTAGGGTTAGTCTCCAAGGCTCCCTGTTGCAATCTACCGTGTAGAAAACCCGAAAAACAACCAATCGCACGGAGTCTTCTCCGGCATTTATGCAATTCAACATCACCGATCCAGACCAACATGTCCGAGTAGGCTTCACACATCATGCCTATGTCCGTTCTCGCTTACGGACTCTAAACAACGGGGACTTCACATATCTACCCGAAGGAACGCCTCCAACTCACCGCAAACTCGCGAGAGCGGGCTTCCTATACAAAGAAGGAGAGCTACTCATGCTCAATAAGTGAATCATTACCCTAGTGTTCTTCTTTGTCGCCATGGAAAAGTAAGCTGATGAAAAGCACCGCACTAGCTTTGCCTCCGTGGATCCGGAGTCGGCTCGCGATTTGGAGCTTCGAAGCTCCTCCAATGGCCGGATCTAGCTTCTTCTTCCTTCCTTGGCTCTCCTCTCTCTCTAAGCTTTAGAAAGATAACAACTCATGAAAAGTGAGGGTTTCTAAGTCCAATCCCGGGTATATCTCATCAGGAACAACCCCCAGCCGTTGGATCACAAAATAAAGAAACAAACGACTTTGATTCGGGACTGAAATGCCCAATCTGGATCGCACATGGCCTGGCACACGCCCGTGTCCAGGGCCGTGTGCCTCATTCGCCGTCAAAATTGACTCTCCTGGAACAACACACGGGCATCGAATACGCCCGTGTTCGACCTGACACGCCCGTGTTCCACCTGATACGGCCGTGTGGCCGGCCGTGTACCCCCATCGATTTTCCCCGAAAACAACCCGAGCACTGCACGGGTTCTAGGACACGCTCGTGTCCTTGCCCGTGTCTACCTCAACACGGCTGGGCTCCAGGCCGTGTATACGGTCTCGACACTCGACACTTCATCGAGCGAAGATCGTCGACCTGATGACACGGCCTTGGACACGCCCGTGTCCTAGGCCGTGTATCTTCACTCGACGCATCGTCGAGCAAAATTCGTTGACTCCCCGGGACGAGTGTTGACACGGGTCGACATGCCCTGCGACACGCCCGTGTCGCAGGCCGTGTTCCATGTCTCGACACTTCGTCGAGCGCAGTATCGACTACATGGGCTGAGTGTCGACGCGGGTCGACACGCCCTACGACACGCCCGTGTCGCAGGCTGTGTGCCCTGTCTCGACACAACGTCGAGCGAAATTCGTCGACATCCTAGGCCGATCGTCGACACGGCCTTGACACGCCCTGCGAAACGCCCGTGTCGCAGGCCGTGTTCTCTGCTCGACGATCGTCGACTCCAAAATCGTGGACCTCTCGACCAACTCGACGACACAAGCCTGACACGCCCTGAGACACGCCCGTATCCCAGGCCATGTGCCTCCTGCCAGAACCCAAAACTGGCCCAAAACATCACCCGTCGCTCCTTTGAGTTTCGGGGCATTACAACTCTCCCCCTCTTAAAAGAATTTCGTCCACGAAATTATATAAAGGAAAGACATGTACAAAACCAAAATTTGTACCTGAGCGGAACAACTTCGGATACTCGTCAAGCATAGTCTGCTCTCGCTCTCAAGAGAGCTCCTAATGACCGCAATTGTCCCATCGGACCTTGACCATCATGATCTCTTTATTGCGTAGCCGCTTGACCTCCGAGTCCTCAATTCGCACGGGCTTGACCTTTGTCGTCAGCCCACTATCAACCGGCGCTTGATCGACCGCGATCACTCGCGTAGGCTAGCACCGAAATATGGAATACATCATGTAAACCACTAAGCTCCACTGAAAGCTTCAATTGATAGGCATGCTTCACCAACCCACTCCAGAACCTCAAACGGCCCAAGGTACCTCGGGCTTAGCTTTTTCAAATGCCGCACCCGCGAGACACCCTTGAACGGCTTGATCTTTTAAGTACACATAGTCGCCCACAGCGAACCCCACGTTCCTGTGTTTGACATTATAGTACTTCGCTTGCCGGTCCTGAGCGATAAGCAACCTCTCCCGAATGGTTCTCACCAAAGAAGTAGCATCCTCTACTTCGAATCGCTTATACAACTTGACTCACCCGTTTCCAGCCAGGACAACGGCGTGCGACATCTTCTACCATAAAAAGATGGTATTCCCATTGTTTTCCAAAGTCCAAGACACACATGCGGAGCACGCTTTCCATAGTTTTATTGACCCTCTCGGCTGCCCATCCGTTTGCGGATGAAAGGCTGTGCTGAATTTTAACTTTGTCCCCAACATTTGCTGCACAAGCCTTCAATTATTGGACGTGAACCGCACATCTCGGTCACTCACGATGCTGCGGGGCACACCGTAAAGCCGTAATATATTAACCACATATAGTTTTTGCCAACTTCTCCGCCGGATCATCCTTCCTATGCGGAATGAAATGCGACACCTTCATTAACTGATCTACGACCACCAAATGGCGTCGTTCTCCTTTTGTGACCTTGGCAAACCGTGCACAAAGTCCATAGAGATGTCGTCGAATTTTCACTCCGGAATAGGCAAGGACTTAAGAAATCATCCCGGCTTTTGGCACTCCGCCTTCACCAAGGCGCAAGTTTGGCACTTCGCTACGTAGAGCGCCACATATTTCTTCAAAACAGGCGACCAAAACAGTTTCTTCACATCGCGCTACATCTTTGTGCTCCCCGGGTGAATCGAGTACTTGGTATGGTGTGCCTCGTACAACAATTCCACCTGCAAATTGCCCACACTTGGGACGCATAGACGACCGTCTTTCCAAAGCAATCCGTCCTCCACAATGAATTGGGAATTTGACCCATCCAGAGCCTCTACCATGAACTACTTCATATGGACATCCATATCCAAAGCCTGCCGAATCCGATCAGCCAGGTCATATTGGACTTCAGTCCAATTCAGAACTGCTTCAGCACTTGATTGCCTATCCACACAAACAATCTCCCACACCTCCAACTCCCGTACCAACCGCTCATCATGCACCGATAGCCAATTGGCTCGAGCTGGGGCTCGACGACTCAACGCGTTCGCAACCGCATTCCCTTTGCCAGGCACGTAGTGGATCTTGAATGTATAGTCTCCCAAGAAATCCATCCATCTACGCTGCCACATATTCAGATCCTTCTGATCAATCAGATACTTCATGCTCTTGTGACCGGCGTAGATATCCATCTTCACACCGTACAAAATTACTCATCCATGGCTTCAAGGAAAAATTCACGGCCGCTAACAACAAGTCATGGACAGGATAGTTCCTCTCGTGCACTTTTGGCTGTCTCGTGTCATAAGCTATTACATTTTCGTGTTGCAGTAGCACGCAACCCAAACCGCTGCCCGAAGCATCGCTATTCAATCTCATAGCCTTCGGTCCCACTCGGCGAAGTCAGCACAAGCGTCGTGGTCAACCGACATTTCAACTCTTCAAAAGCTCGCGCGCACTCTGGCATCCAAAAGAACTTCTGCTCCTTCCTCGTCAAAGTAGTGAGGGGTAACGCTATCCGCGAGAAGTTCTCTACGAAGCGCCTGTAATAGCAGGCAAGCCCCAAAAAGCTCCGGACTCCCGCTACCGTAGAAAGCTCAGGCCACTCCCGCATCGCAACAATCTTCGCCGGATACACTGGAATACCCTCCCCACTCACTATATGACCGAGGAATGCCACTGAGGATAACCAAAACTCGCACTTAGAGAACTTGGCATACAACTGACTCTTCCTTAGCGTCTCCAAAACCAAAAGAAGATGCTTGAAGTGATCTTCCTTACTCTGCGAGTACACCAAAATATCGTCGATGAAGACGATCACAAAATGGTACAAGTACTCCCGGAAGGTCCTGTTCATCAAATCCATGAACACTGACGGTGCATTAGTCAGCCCAAACGACATGACCGTAAACTCGTAACGCCCGTATCCTGTACTGAACGTTATCTTAGGGATAACACTCTCCCTTATCTAGTTTAGAGTACACTGTTGACCCGACCAACTGATCACATAGATCATCGATCCTTGGGATTGGGTACTTGTTCTTTTCCGTTAACTTGTTGAGCTCCCGATAATCCATACATAGCCTCAGGCTTCCGTCCTTTTTCTTAAAAAAGAGGGTCGTTGTGCTCCAAGGCGAAGGACTTGGACGCACATACCCTTGCTCCAACAACTTTTAGCAGTTGCACCTTCAGCTCCGCCATTTCCTTAGGCGCTAGCCGATATGGAGAGCGTGACACAGGCTTTGCACCTGGTCCTAGCTCAATCATGAAATCTATCTCCCATTGAGGAGGGGCTCCAGGAAGATCTCTAGGGAACACATCAGGATACTCCGATACCACTGAAATATTAACCAACGCGGGCTTCGGCTTTGCAACCGCCACTAGTGTACAGAACAGCTCTGCACCAGTACGAACCGCCTTCACCACCTGAAGAGCAGACACCAACATCTTGCTCGACCTCTTCGAGCCCGTAAAGGTCGTCTCACGACTTGCTCCCAGCTTGACTTCCTTGCTACCGTAATCTATATAGGCTTGCTGCTCCGAGAGCCAGTCCATGCCAAATATAACGTCGAACTCCACCAACGGAGGTAACGACGCTTGCAGATCGAACTCGTGATTCCCAATCCAAAACTAAGCGCAACAAATTCTACCCGCGCACAATGAGCACCATTGGACTATAACGCATCCAATTTGTCTCTTACCATCGAAGGAGGTACTCCGACGCACAATTAAATTCCTAATAAAGGAATGCGAAGCTCCCTAAACGAACGGTGCTCTCGCAGATAAAGTAAAGTCATAACAAAGCTTAGCACCAGTAGTTCTAAGCTAACATGCACAAGGGCGACAAGTATTTAAGGAAAAACTATATTTAAACCATACCTGCCCTCATGACGGCGTGCTTCCTCCAGGGCTTTAGGCACTCACAGGCATAATTCCCCGACTCCCCACAGTTGAAACATGTGCCCGGGGTCTGACCCGTAGTCGCCCCAGAAGCACCAGAAGGAGCTTGACCCGAAGTCCTATGCTTCTTATACCATTTTCGATATACAGACTTTGAGGTGCTCGACACTTTGAATGTCGTCTCCTTTGCACTAGAGTCCTTGGCTGCTCCTGACATAGCTTTCTTGGCCTTCTTAGCACCTTTCCAACAGTCTCGGGTAAAGTGTCCTTTCTTTCCACAAGTAAAACATGTGTAAGTAGCTTTGCTAGTCGATGTCATAGCCCCGTTTTCCAGCATTCCAACGGATGCAACTCTTATGGGGCTTGCATAGTTCGATACCATGGTCGCTGGCATCGGGAGGGTCTTCCTCAAATCCGCCTCCAGTGATACATCTGATTCCACCAAGGCTCGGAATCCCAATAACTTTGGTCCTAGCAGTAGAACTCGTAACTCGGCGCGCAGGCCATTATAAAATCTATCGACTGTAGCTTGCTCATTATCCAACTCAAAGCATGGGTAGCGGCTTATGATAAGAAATGCTTGCAAATATTCCTCAACTGTGTGCGCTCCCTGCACTAAATGCATATTCAGCTACTGCCCTGACTGTCTACCAAAGGTCATTTGCTGCATCACGCCCACCGGCGTTGAAGCCACAACAGGGGCGCAGGGTTGTACGTTTCCTCCAAGCTGTGCACCCGTCATAGCGAACACCGCTTCTACGATCCTTCTAACGGTTTCATACGAAGGAGGAGTCTCAAACACCTCACCGGGTGCACTATGCTCCTCAGAAACTGGACATTCTGGCGGTCCAGCACCGCTTCTAGTCACCTATAGTGGTACAAAACACTGTTAAGCGACCAAATAAAATTACAAACAGCAATTATAGGAACACGCAGGTTCCTCAAACACTTGTATTTTCATTCCTAAGTGGACATTCATGGGTTCTTTTACCGTTATAACGATGACGCACACAATGTGCTCACCACCCCTTAAAAAAAATTCGCCCACAAATTCATTTTAAGCCCGACCAAAACCAGTAGTCTGATACTAAATTGTAACACCCTCATCCGTCGCATAGCATATAGTAGTAGGTCCGGCCGGGGCCCGACGCTGTATGCCACAGACAGACCGGGTGGTTACTCATGAAAACCATCCAACCAATCATAACATCCTACACAGAGCATTCTAGCGGAAGCAGTTTATATAAGTTGCAATAAAGAACCCAACACTAAAGCATGAATGTCCACTAATACAAAATAGGAATGTTGTACATATACCAGTACAAGCCTTAAGGCCTTACAAAATGGTTCACTTCATATTACATGTTTTACAAACCACGGCACGCAGGCCGGTCATACATGAATAAAAACAGTAAACACTCCAATTAGGCCTTCGAGGGCCGGCTTCGCATTTTGGGCTTTAGCCCGCTATTGACCGCTTGGTCCAGCAGCAGCTGCAAGCAACAAAACCACCGCACGGTGGCAAACAAGGCAACGGTCAGCAATGCTGACCAAATTATAACGATCCCGCCCCCAGCTCGGGGCGGCGATGCTCCTTCCCTGCATTTCATTAGCACAAGCGAGCATTATAATAATATTCATTTCATCACAGGAGTAGGCTCACACGGCCACACACCCCGTGCACTCAGGGAACAATCTCGGTTAACCGGTCGATGTCACGTCAGTTAAAGCCATAGACATTCCGGACCCACCACCGCCACTTTGACGGCCAAACACATGAGCAATTTGTCTTCCCGGCATGGGTCGCGTCAATTTAAGCCATGGACCGCCGAAGACTCTCATCTATTCCAACGACAAGTGCCACATAACTTTAGCTCTCTTTAACCCGAACGACATAGAAGTGGGTACGGTTCCATCTAACCCGTGCTCACGTCGCAACGACAATTTAATCCATTTGCGCAGTGTTAGAAAGTAGCGAAAAGAAGCGAAAAGTAGAGAACAAGCGGATAAGCTTTTGAATAATTGAAACTTTATTATCCAAAAAAGGTATCTATTACAATGGTATGCCCTCCTTTATATAGAATGGAGGAGAGATGAGAGAATACAAATAAGAGATGTGGGACTAAAATTTACAGGACTAAGCGGACTATACAAAACAAACCGCACAAGCCGCGCGGTTAGATAGCAGGGCTAACCGCACGGCTACCACCAGAGAGGAAGAGAGACCGCCAGAGTAGACCGCCAGACCGCCCGGCCTCCAAGCCAGCTGAGACAAACCGCCAGACCGCGCGGTCTTCAACCCGCCAAGACAAACCGCCAGACCGCCCGGTCACCAACTTCAACACTCCCCCTCAAGCTGGAGCATATATATCGATCATGCCCAGCTTGTCGCAGATGTGGAAAAAGGAAGCGGACACCGGCTTGGTGAAGACATCTGCCAACTCGTTGTCGGAAGTAACAAATGGAGTGCAAATCTGTTTCTTCAATATTTCTTCCCGAATAAAATGACAGTCGACTTCTATGTGTTTTGTTCTCTCATGAAAGACCGGATTTTTGGAAATGTGTATCGCGGCCTTATTGTCACAGAACATAGGAAGAGGATAGTTGTAAACCTCTCCTAAGTCAAGCATGAGAGCCCGCAACCACTTCAACTCACATGTAGTCGATGCCATGCTGCGATATTCCGCCTCTGCACTGGACCTGGAAACGACAGACTGTTTCTTGCTCTTCCAACTCACAAGATTGCCTCCAACAAATGTGCAGAAACCTGAAGTCGATTTGCGGTCCCCTTTGTCATCCGCATAGCTTGAATCAGAGTACGCTTCAACCCTAAGGTGACCATTGTTCTGAAATAAGAGTCCTTTCCCTGGAGCAGCTTTAATATATTCTAATATCCTCAGAGCAGATTGTAGATGACACTCCCTCGGAGCTTGCATGAACTGGCTCACCTTGCCAACAGCATAAGAGATGTCGGGTCTGGTTACCGTGAGATATATGAGCTTGCCCACCAGATGCCGGTATCTCGTAGGATCGGAGAGAAGAGGTGAGTCATCTGTCCAAGTTTTGTCTTCTCCAACAGCCATAGGACAACGTGCAGGTTTAGCACCAGTCAGTCCTGCCTCCTTTAAAAGATCAAGAGCATACTTCCGTTGTGAAAGGACCATGGAGTTGGGCTTTCTAGAGATTTCAATGCCCAGAAAGTATTTCGGGGAGCCCATATCCTTTGTGACCAGATGTTAACGAAGGTGTTTCTTGGTCATCAATATCCCATCCTGGTCATCGCCAGTAAGAAGAATGTCATCAACATAAACCGCAAGAATAACAAGACCAGAGGCGGTTTTCCGAACAAACAAGGAGTGATCTGCTGAGCTTCTTGTAAAACCAATGGCCGCAACAATGCCACTGAACTTGTCAAACCAGGCACGAGGACTCTGTTTGAGGCCATAGATAGCCTTCTTTAGCCGGCATACCCGTGTCTCCCCCTGAGCAACATACCCAGGAGGTTGCTCCATGTAAACATCCTCCTGCAGATCACCATAGAGGAAGGCATTCTTAACATCTAGCTGCGAGATGGGCCAATCCCTGTTGACAGCTACAGAGAGAAGAACCCGAATAGTGCTGAGACGGGCCACAGGAGAGAAAGTGTCAAAGTAATCAATCCCATAAGTTTGGGTAAAACCCTTGGCAACCAGGCGAGCCTTATAATGATCCACACTGCCATCCGGTAGAAACTTCACCACGAAGACCCAGCGACAGCCAACAACATCGGTGCCGAAGGGAGGAGGAACAAGGGTCCAGGTGCCCCGTTCAGTTAGAGTAGCAATCTCCTCATCCATGGCAACTTTCCAATGAGGAATAGTAAGGGCCTCCTGGTAGGAACGGGGGGTGGCAGTGGCCGAGATAGCCAGTGCAAAAGCTCGGCGAGCAGGGGTAAGACGATCATAGGAAACAACTGCAGCAAGCGGGTGTTGGGTACAGGCCCGAACACCTTTGCGAAGAGCAATCAGGAGATCCAGGTCAGCAGGTGCCTCAGGCCCGAACCCCTGATTTGCCTGATGCTCCAGGTCAGCAGGTGCCTCAGTATCCGGCGTATCCGTGGTGGAGAGAGCTGGCCCGGGAGTAGAGAGAGATGGCAGCGGAGTGGAGGGAGAAAGCGGAGTAGAGGGGGGAGATGATGAGGATGGGGAAGATGGTGGAGTGGGTGGAGAGGGCGGAACAGCAGTGGGAGCAGAGGGAATGGATGGGTTGGTATGAGAAGTAGGAGTAGGAGGAGGAGAAGAGGAAGCGGGAGAGAAGTAAGAGGCATTGGCAAAGAAGGTGACATCCGCAGAGACAAATTGCTTGCGGGTAACAGGGTCAAAGCAGCAATATCCTTTCTGAGTGGGAGAGTAGCCCAGAAAGACACATTTGGTGGCACGTGGTGAGAGTTTGTCACGGGTGGTAGCGGGAGAGTGCACAAAAGCGGTGCACCCAAAGATGTGTAGAGGAAGAGGAAAGGGATCCTTGTCTGGATAAAGAATGGAGAAGGGGGTAGCACCATGGAGAACTGTGGAGGGAAGGCGATTGATGAGATAGCAGGAGAGGAGGACAGCATATCCCCAATAGGAGCGAGGAACATGCATTTGAGTCATCATAGTGCGAGCGACATCAAGAAGGTGACGGTTTTTGCGTTCCGCCACCCCATTTTGTTGGGAGGTGTAGACACAACTTGTTTGATGAATAACACCATGGTGAAGACAAAAGGAGGAGAAGTCGTGGCTAAGATACTCCTTAGCATTGTCAGAACGAAGGAGTTTAATAGACGTATCAAACTGAGTCTTAACCATAGAATAAAAGGAGGTCCAAACAGAGAACAGCTCGGAGCGATCTTTGAGAAGATATACCCACGTACATCGAGAGAAATCATCAATGAAGGTGACAAAATAGGAACTACCCCGACCGATGGTGAGGTTAGGAGCGGGTCCCCATATGTCAGAGTGAACGAGGTCGAACGGACGGGAAGAGCCTCGACTTTGCGTTGGGGGGAAGGATGAGCGGTGATGTTTGCCAAGTTGACATGCATCACAGTTTAGAGGAGGATGATGAGGAGGGAGGTGCGGGAAGAGCTGGCGGAGAATTCGGGGAGGAGCATGTCCAAGGCGAAGATGCCATTGGAGAAGATCTGTAGAGGAGGAGGAGAAGGCGGAAAAAGCAGAAACGTTGTCGAGGAAGTAGAGGCCACCACTCTCAGTCCCGGTAGCAATCGTCCGTTGGGAATCCGGATCCTGAAAAGTACAAGAGCTAGGGGTGAATATGACAGAACACCTTAGTTGCTTGCATAAAGAAGTAACCGATAATAAGTTGCACGGAAACTTGGGCACATAGAAGGTATCAGCCAGGCAGAGAGAGGGAGTGACTTGAACCATGCCCGTCCCATGGACCGGGGAGGGAGATCCGTCAGCAACAATGACCGGGGGCAACTGAGCATGTGTGTCAAGAAGAGAGAAATATTGAGGATTGCCTGTCATATGATTGGTTGCACCAGAGTCGATGAGCCATCTGCCGTGAGTAACAACATGAGCACTACCAGAAGAGGTGACCACGGAGGCGGACAGGCCTGAGGAGGGAAAAGCCATGGAGGCAAGAGAGGAGCAGGCCGCGACGATAAGAACAAGCCGCAAGAAGAGAAAAGAGCACCAAGCCGGGCGAACAGCAACAGGTCGGGCGGCTAGGAAGGCCGCTACCAAGAAGCAGAGCAAAGCAGAGGGAAAGAAGTCGCACGGCTTGAAAAAGTCGGGCGAACAGAGGAGAACAGGTCGCACGACAAAAGATGAGGCCGGCGCGACTAGCAAGCAGGAACGGGTAGAGGGGAATAACAAGTAGCGCGAACAGCAGCGGCTAGCAAGAGGTCAAAGGCACAGCGGGGAAGAGGTCGCGCGGACTGAAAAGGCCGAGCGAACAGAAGAGAGGAGAGGGGCAGGTGACCGCGACCAAGATGCGGGTGAGGAAGGAACAACCCGCACGGTCAGGCAGATCACAGCAGCAAACCGCGAGTATAGGGGCAAGCGGAGATGGGGAAAGCAGAAGCGGACAGGGAGAAGAAGTCCGCAGCGGGTAGACACAAGCCGCAAAGACGAGGAGATGCAAGAAAGAGCAAGGAGCGCGGCGACAAGGAAACAGGTCGCTGCGAAAAGGCACCAGGAGAAGAGAACAAGAAGCAAGCCGCGCGAACAGAGCAGCGGACAGAAACAAGCCGCGCGGATAGAAACAAGCCGCGCGGACAGAAGAGAAGGCAAGCCGCGAACAAGTCGCAGAACGCGGAAAACAAGCCGCGAACAACAGAGAGCGCACAGAATCAGGAGGAAATGACCGTGTCCTCTGATACCATGTTAGAAAGTAGCGAAAAGAAGCGAAAAGTAGAGAACAAGCGGATAAGCTTTTGAATAATTGAAACTTTATTATCCAAAAAAGGTATCTATTACAATGGTATGCCCTCCTTTATATAGAATGGAGGAGAGATGAGAGAATACAAATAAGAGATGTGGGACTAAAATTTACAGGACTAAGCGGACTATACAAAACAAACCGCACAAGCCGCGCGGTTAGATAGCAGGGCTAACCGCACGGCTACCACCAGAGAGGAAGAGAGACCGCCAGAGTAGACCGCCAGACCGCCCGGCCTCCAAGCCGGCTGAGATAAACCGCCAGACCGCGCGGTCTTCAACCCGCCAAGACAAACCGCCAGACCGCCCGGTCACCAACTTCAACACGCAGGTCAAACTTCTCCCGAGTCCCATTTTCGTCACATAATTTCACATAACTCGGTTATGTTCAAGTTGGCTCTCATGCCTCCATGTTGGCAAGATCACGCATCAGCCCAGTTTTTCGGGTGCACCTTAGGGTTAGTCCCCAAGGTTCCCAGTTGCAATCTACCGTGTAGAAAACCCGAAAAACAACCAATCGCACGGAGTCTTCTCCGGCATTTATGCAATGCAACATCACCGATCCAGACCAACATGTACGGGTAGGCTTCACACATCATACATATGTCCGTTCTCTCTTACGAACTCTAAACAACGGGGACTTCACATATCTACCCGAAGGAACGCCTCCAACTCACCGCAAACTCGCGAGAGCGGGTTTCCTATGCAAAGAAGGAGAGCTACTCATGCTCAAGAAGAGAATCGTTACCTTAGCGTTCTTCTTTGGCGCCATGGAAAAGTAAGCGGATGAAAAGCACCGCACTAGCTTTGCCTCCATGGATCCGGAGTCGGCTCGCTATTTGGAGCTTCGAAGCTCCTCCAATGGCCAGATCTAGCTTCTTCTTCCTTCCTTGGCTCTCCTCTCTCTCTCTAAGCTTTAGAAAGATAACAACTCATGAAAAGTGAGGGTTTCTAAGTCCAATCCCGGGTATATCTCATCAGGAACAACCCCCAGCCATTGGATCACAAAATAAAGAAACGAACGGCTTTGATTTGGGACTGAAATGCCCAATCTGGATCTCACACGGCCTGCCACACGCCCGTGTCTAGGGCCGTGTGCCTCATTCGCCGTCAAAATCGACTCGCCTGGAACAACACACGGGCATCGAACATGCCCGTGTTTGACCTGACACGCCCGTATTCCACCTGACACGGCAGTGTGGCCGGCCGTGTACCCCCATCGATTTTCCTCGAAAACAACCCGAGCACTGCACGGGTTCTAGGACACGCTCGTGTCCTTGCCCGTGTCTACCTCAACACGCCTGGGCTCCAGGCCGTGTACACGGTCTCGACACTCGATACTTCGTCAAGCGAAGATCGTCGACCTGATGACACGGCCTTGGAAACGCCCGTGTCCTAGGCCGTGTACCTTCACTCGACGCATCGTCGAGCAAAATTCGTTGACTCCCCGGGACGAGTGTCGACATGGGTAGACACGCCCTGCGACACGCCTGTGTCGCAGGCCGTGTGCCATGTCTCGACACTTCGTCGAGCGCAGTGTCGACTACATGGGCTGAGTGTCGACACGGGTCGAGACGCCCTGCGACACGCCCGTGTCGCAGGCCGTGTGCCCTGTCTCGACACAACGTCGAGCGAAATTCGTCGACACCCTGGGCCGATCGTCCACACGGCCTTGACACGCCCTGCGACACGCCCGTGTCGCAGGCCGTGTTCTCTGCTCGACGATCGTCGACTCCAAAATCGTCGACCTCTCGACCAACTCGACGACACAAGCCTGACATGCCCTGAGACACGCCCGTGTCCCAGGCCGTGTGCCTCCTGCCAGAACCCAAAACTGGCCCAAAACGTCACCCGTCTCTCCTTTGAGTTTCGGGGCGTTACATGGTATGCTTGGATGTACGAAAATGTGGAACGGTTGAAAGTGTGTGTGTGTTGTCGCACATGAATTATGTTTTGGTAAGAGACTCAGTGTGAAACTCTTGCGTGTTGTTAAGCACAAAATGTGAATAATGAAAAGGGGGCTCAATGCGGAGCCCCGTATGTGAAATGCATATGGTGTGAGTCAACACGTGGTGTCGTAATCCTTGGTTAAGGATAGTGTGGCAGGTCTACGAGCTCGCCATTCGTCACACCGACGGGAGTTGACAGCTAGACTTACACGGTTGGGCCTTGGTACTTAGTGCTCACTTCCAGAGGCACCCTCCATACTAGTGGATGGTTGGCCTAGGTCCTTTGGTGATTTATTCATAGAGGCACCTTCCATGCCACCAATATAGGCCAGTTGGGCTGGGCTCTTGGTGAACATTTACCCGAGACCCCTTCTGAGCCATAGTACGCATATGAGATCCTCTGTTATGTTCTTAGTATTGAGGCGTATGGAGGCCTAAGCTTGATAGTGTGGATGCCCTCCTAGTAGTGGAGAATCCCGCTCTATTGTCACCGCATGGCCACGGCGGTTGACGCCTGAGAGGTTAGTTACCTGATCGAAACGTGGTAACTTCAAGTCTGTGTCGACATAGCAGTTGCATGTGCGTGATCATGGGTGAGTCATTGTATTGCATTCATGGCATTACATTTGTAACACCTACATCTGTTGCATCACATATAATAGAAGGTCCGGCCGGGGCCCCACACCATATGCCACAAACAGGCGGCGAAGTTACGGGTTAATATCAGAGTTGCGCATCCTAACTCAGTGCATTCTAGCGGAAGCTTTTAAGTTGATTGAACTCAACTAATCCGAATGTCCACGGTATATAAACCGACATTTATATATATAACAACACGAAGGAATGTTCTCCATATACACAATGAGTCTGGCCTTATGGCCTTACAGTTAAGCTTTATAACCATGACTTTCATACATCGGCATGCAGGCCGGCCGTACATGAAAATAATATCATATGAAATTCTTTAGCATTCGAGGGACATCATAGCAGCAGCAACAACAACAACAAGGGCTTCAGCCCCCTATTTTCCGCTCAGCTCTCCTGCACCTGCACGAGACAATCCACCGCAATGGTGGCAAACAAGGCAACGGTCAGCGTTCAACTGACCAATTTATAATGACCCTACCCCTTACCCGGGCAGTGGTATTCCTTCCCTGCAGGCATAGCATTTCACAAGCAGATATATATCACATAATGTGCACTCACGCACAATCAATATATCACAAACGTCGATCATACGGCCCGATGCTCCGTACACTCAGGGCACATTCTTGGTGTACCAGAAATACCATGGTCCCACCACCGTTCAGGGCACATTCTTGGTGTACCGGAAATACTAGGGTCCCACCGCCGTTCGAAGGAACATGCTTGGTGTACCGGAAATGCCAGGGTCCCACCACTTTTCAGAGGTACTTGTTTGGGGTACTAGAAATACCAGGGTCCCACCACCATTCGAAGGTCCAAAGCCCAACGCCAAACTTGAGCATTTCGCTCCACGGCCCTCAGCTGGAGACTTTAGTCTTATTGTAACGTCCCGGGATTTGGGTTGTAGCCCCCCATAGCTTTGGTACCTGATGGAGCGCAGGCCTAAGACTCTCATTATGTGTTTCCGCCGAATGCTAATAGCCCGGGCCCTCATGGCGGACAACCATAACGCGGATACAGTTCAGCCCTTCCCCTTGCTCAAATTGTTAGTTCAATGACTAGACTAATATGGGTTGACATCCCCTTATCTGTTTGGCATGAAGCCTTTTCAAGAGCTCATAAAGCTCACAAATAGCCACACTGTCCCCGAAGGACTGGTTTCACAATCACAGGTTAGCTAGGAGCCATCGCCAGGGACACTCACTCTCGCCCAGGGTTAGCGACAGAACTCACTTTCCATCCTAGCCCTAACCTTATCTGGATCAACAATCAAGTAATCCCTGCAGCCATCTGCAGTACCAGAAATACTGGTCTTTCATAGCATACATCACAAGCACTTTGCGGGTATTTTCCTGGACTTTCACTCCAGTACTTCCTGCTACTATCCTTCACAGGCACAACCCACTGAATCCGCAAACAAAATCATTTATATGCGGAGTATTCTCCAGTGTGCAAAATAAAACATCACCAATCCAGACCAACCTGTCCAGATGGGCTTCATACATTATGCCTATTCCGTACTACATATTTCCGGATCTACATGCAAGACATCTTGGGGAAATCCAAAATCAACCCAAGGGGAATCCCTCAACAATCCACCTTTTGGTAGGGGAACCCATGCATATGCCAAATTATGGACTTCACATGTCCAAGGAAGAAAGATCGTTACCCTTGACGATCGCTTTGGATCCATGAAAAACTAGCCGGATAAAAAGCTTCTCAATGGCCTTGCCTCCACGAATCTCGCTTTAGCACGTAATTCGGGGCTCTGAAACTTCGCCGGCAGCCAGATTCCTCCTCCTCCCATGCTTTCCCCACTCTCTACCTCTTTCCAAAGAGAGAGAAAGTCCTTTGCTAATGAGAGGGTTTTTCCTCAACTCATAGCCTTATAGTAGCAGGGAGATCTCAGGACCATTGGATCCTAGTTGAAAGGAATGAACGACCACGAAAAGCCCTGAAAAGCACTTTATTAGGCTGAACACGGCTTGTGACACGCCCGTGTCAAAGGTCGTGTACCTATAGCGGCAAAAAAACCGACCTAATCAGACCAGGACACGGCCGTGTGACACGCCCGTGTCATAGGCCGTGTGACAGACACGGCTTCAGACACGCCCGTGTCCAGCCCATATTCATCAGTCCTCACATAACTGCACAAGCAAAGAGAAGGACACGACCCTTGACACACATGTATCACAGGCCATGTGCCCCACTCGAGGATTGTCGAGCGTATTTCATTGAGCTCACCCGAGAAAATATCGAGCGCATAGCAGGAAACGACCCTGGAAATGCCAGTGTCACAGGCCGTGTACCCCACTCGAGGATCGTCGACCGTATTTCGTCGAGCTCACTCGAGAACACCCTACCAGCACTCGAGTGCAGTACACAGCCATGAACACGCCCGTGTCCCCGGCCCTGTACCTCACACAGAGTAGGACACGGCTTTGTGACACGGCCGTGTCCCGGGCCGTGTTGCCCACGCTTCTCAGCCCAGTCACCACTGAGATTTGGGGCATTACAATCCTCCCCTCCTTACAAGAAATTTCGTCCCGAAATTTGCATACAGTACTCAGGAAACTCTTCAACAAAATATATTACAACATTTTCTGTACAACACAAACTGTTATACAAGTTTAAACAAACAATTCGGGAAACTCAGCATGTATGGTCTGATTCCGCTCCCATGTTAGCTCCTCACGACCACAGTTGTCACATCGGACCTTGACCATCCTGATTGTCTTGTTCCACAACAGCTTATCAACTTTATCCTCGATCCGAATGGGCGTAACCTTTGTCGTTAGCCCAAATTCAATCGGTACAAGATCATTTGCAATTACTTGAGCTGGATCTTTTACGGCTTTTTGAAGCACTGAGATGTGGAACACATCATGCAATCCACTCAATTCATCCGACAGAGCTAGCCGATATGCAACTTCACCAACTCTTTCCACCACTTCAAATGGACCAAGATATCTCGGACTTAACTTTTTCATGTGCTGAATCCTGGACACGCCTTTGAAGGGTTCGATTTTCAAATATACCCAATCGCCAATCAAAAACTCAACATTTTGGTGCTTGGCGTTGTAATATTTGGCTTGTCTATCTTGGGCTATCAGTACCCTCTCCCGAATAGAGCGTATCGTCGAATTAGCTTCTTCATCTTCCTTATGCTTATATAGTTTAGATTCGCCCGCTTTTGCCCAAGCTAATGGTGTACGACATTTTCGACCATACAGAGCTTCAAACGGTGCCATACTTATGCTCTTTTGGTTGCTATTATTGTAGGCAAAGTCTACCATATAGAGACGATCTTCCCACCTTCTACCAAAATCCAGGGCGCACATTCGGAGCATGTCCTCCATCGTTCTGTTGGTCCTCTCAGTCTGGCCATAAGTTTGGGGATGAAAGGCCGTACTGAACGTTAACTTTGTTCTCAATAATTGATGGATTAGCCTCCAATCATTCGATGTGAATCTCCCATCACGATCACTTATGATTCTACGAGGAATGCCGTGCGACCGTACGATTTGCTCAACATAGAGTTTCGCTAATACTTCTACTGAATCGTCCCTCTTGTTTCGAAGGAAGTGAGCCACTTTTGTCAACCGGTCTACGATTACCCAAATCGAATCATTACCGCATTGAGACCTCGACAAACCATGCATGCATGAAATCCATTGAAATATCCTCAAACTTCCATTCCGGAATAGGTAGCGACTTCGAAACCTCCAGGCATCCGGCACTCAGCCTTCACTAAGGCACATGTCTGACATTTTGCCACATAATATGCTACGTCTTTCTTTAACCCTGGCCACCAGAACAACTTTTTCATGTCCTTGTACATCTTTGTGCTTCCTGGGTGAATTGAGTATTTCGTAAAACGAGCCTCATACATCAATTCTTCTCTTAGCTTCCGTATACTTGGAATGCACAAACGACCCTCTTTCCGCAAAAGGCCGTCATCCCAGGAGAATTGGCCATTTGACCCATACACTCCATAGCATTGCTGACTTTCGTCAAGCTCTGTTGCTCGCCAAATTCTGTCCGCAAGATCATACTGCACCTCCGTCCAGTTCAAGCATGCATTTTCTATGGAATTCTTGTCAACACAAGAAATCTCTAAAGTTTCCAACTCCTGCATCAGACGCTCATCATGCATCTACAACCAATTTGCCTTTGACGGAGTCCTATGACTCAAGGCATTTGCAACCACGTTTCCCTTCCCAGGAGTGTAGTGAATGTCAAAGGTCTAGTCCCTGAGGAACTCCATCCACCTTCGTTGTCGCATATTGAGATCCTTCTGATCTAATAGGTACTTTAGGCTCTTATGGTCCGTGAATATATCCACCTTCGTGCCATATAAATAGTGACGGCATAGTTTAATTGCAAAAATCACCGCCCCCAACTCCAAATCGTGGACGGGATAGTTTCTCTCATGCTCTTTCAACTGGCGTGAGCCATAAGCGATCACCTTTCCAAATTTAAGAAGAATGCAGCCTAAGCTGCTCCCTGACGCATCACTATAAATCTTATAGCCTTCTGTGCCACATGGCGTTGTCAAAACGGGCGCCGTGGTCAAACAACTCTTTAGTTCTTCAAAAGCTCGCGCGCACTCTGGCATCCAAACGAACTTCTGATCCTTCCTCGTCAACGTAGTAAGAGGCAAAGCGATCCGTGAGAAGTTTTCTACAAAACGTCTGTAGTAGCCTGCCAGTCCAAGGAAACTACTGACTTCGTCCACCAAAGACAACACTGGCCACTCCTCGATGGCTCTTATCTTTGACGGATCCACCGCAATGCCCTCTCCACTCACCACATGGCCAAGAAAAGCCACTGACGACAGCCAAAACTCATACTTTGAGAACTTGGTGTAGAGTTTGTTTCCCCGCAGGGTGTGCAACACCAACTGTAAATGGTTCACATGATCTTCTCAGATTGAGAGTACACCAAGATATCATCAATGAAAACAATCACAAACAGATCCAAGTACTCTCGAAACGTTCGGTGCATTAGATCCATAAACACCGATGTCGTATTACACAGTCCAAACGGCATTATAGGGAACTCATAATGACCGTAGCGTGTTCCAAACGTTGTCTTTGGAATGTCACCTTCCCGAATTTGCAACTGGTTGTAGCCCGATTTCAAATCCAGCATTGAGTATACTGTCGATCCTGCCAATTGATCAAACAAGTCATCTATTCGTGGAATTAAATATTTATTTTCCTCCATCTACTTGTTCAATTCACGATAATCAATACACAATCGCTGGCTATCGTCCTTATTTTTCACAAAGAGAACAGGTGTGCTCCAAGGTGACATACTTGGGCGTATACAACCTTGTTCTAACAACTCTTGCAGTTGAAATTTTAGTTCGGCCATTTCCTTTGGCGCAACTCGATATGGCGAGTGGTCCACAAGTTTTACCCCTAGCACCAGCTCAATCGAGAAATCAATCTCCCTCTGTGGTGGTAATCCCGGAAGCTCCTTCGGAAACATATCAGCAAACTCCGAAATAATGGGACGTCACTCGCACTGGCCTTTGGCTCAACAGCCTCAATAAGCGTGAAGAACAACTCCGCGCCTTTCTGAACTGCCTTAACAACATGAAGAGCACACATCAATATCATGCTCAACTCTCGCATACTAGCGAACTTCGTTTCTCGTTTGGTATTCTGCTCCAGTGTGACTTCCTTTGACTTGCAATCTATATAGGCATGCTGCTCCGAGAGCCAGTTCATACCAAAGATCACATCAAACTCCTATATCTGCAGCACCAATGCTTCCAATCTGAAATCCCGACTTCCTATTAGTACCTCCACAAAACAAGACCTATCCGCATGCATTACACATCCATTTGGTAATAACACCTTCACACTATCTGCCACTATACGAATCGGTACACCTATTCGTGATATGGAGTTCACAGATAGAAATGAATGAGAAGCACCAGTATCAAACAGTGCTCTCGCCGGATAGTCTCGAATCAGGACAAAGCCTAATACAAACACATCATACACAAGCTACAAATAGGGTGTGAAATAGCAAAAGCAACAATCAAATATGTTACTGCATACCTGTGACAACGTCACTTTGCTTTATGGCCTCCTGCTGGACAAGATTATACACTTGGGGTTGCGCCTGGGATGCGGTGGACTCCACCACTTCCTTTCCCTTGTTAGCATATGACGCTCTTGTCTTCTTTTCAACCTTTGGTGGACCAACCTGACAGTTACGGGCTATATGCCCCACTCTACCACATGTATAGTAGGTCTGAGACTCCTGCCTCGAAGTTGCTCCCGATGCAACACTCGAGGGAGCCTGTGTAGAAGACTTGAATCTCTTACCCCATTTCCTTCGGTACTTTACTTTCCCCGGGTGCGGCACATTAAACTTGGACTTTGTCGCCGCCAAGTCCCTTTTTCCTTGCACCGGCTTCATATCCTTCTCCAATGCATACGCCGTATCCACCAACTCCTGAAACCCTTGGTTCACCGAACTTGATAGCAGGAATCTCAACTCATCCTGTAACCCATCGTAGAACCGATTGGTTTTGTTCATCAGCGAAGATAGACCCCGCATAGCATCCCAATCGTGTAAACTCATTCAAGTAGGCATCGACACGACTCTCTACCTGAGTTAGACGCTGGAACTCATTTTCCATAGCGATGCGTTGAGCCGCTGGCAAGTGTTTTGCCAAGAACAGTCGCAAAAACTCCTCAATCGGTACTTCTGTTAGTTGCCTGCCCGCTAAGTGGTGTAACTCCTGTATCTCATCCCACCATAGTCGAGCCTCTCCTTCCAACAAGAAGGTGGCCAAGGTGACCTTCTGATTTTCCTTCGTCCTTATCGCCGTCAATATTCTCTTGACGCGTGACAACCAATCTTCCGCCTGCATTGGGGATCCCACACCCGTAAACGTAGGAGGATTGAAGCTCATAAACTACTTCAACTACCGTTTAGCTACCCGGGGATCAACAGTCTCAATAGGTTCCAGCATTACACCAACCCGTTCTGGCACCAAAGCCGGCTGCGCCTGCCTAGTAGGCTGTGCATGAATCATTGCAAATAGCGCCTCAGCAACTAAGCGTACTGTTTCTGCAGAAGGAGGAGATGTAGGCACCTCAGCTGGTACGACACTCTCATCAGAATGCTGGGGCTCAGACAGCCCAACACCACTACGTGTAACGCCCCAAAATTTGTAAGAGGGACGATCATCATTTTTTGGCCAAGCTTGGGTCTTAGTTGGGGGTCACACGGCCTAGGAAACAGGCATGTCCCTGGCCATGTCAAGCTCAGGCTCGTCGAGAGTCCGGGAAGTCGACGTCCTGCGCTCGACAAAGTGTCGGGACAGGGAACACGATCTAGGACACGGGCGTGTCCATAGGCATGTCCCGCTCGGGTGGCGTAGTAAGGCGCATGGTCGACGAATTTCGGTCGACGAAATGTTTGGGTTATCACGCCTTGGAACTCCGGCATGACAGGGGGCGTGTCCCCTCGGTTCGACAATTGTCGAGTCGCGATCGTCGAGTAGCGGTACACGACCTATAACACGGGCGTGTCACAGGGCGTGTCCCGCTGTGTCAATCCGCGTTCGACGATTTCCATGGATCTGCATTCGACGATTTCCCCAGCGATCTGCACTCGACGATTTCCATGGACCTGCGTTCGACGATTTCCCCAGCAATCTCTATTCGACGATTTGGCTGCGTTCGACGATTTTGCCAGAGAACTACATTCGACGATCTGGCCAGCGATCGACGATATACGTTCGACGATCGTCGAGGCTTCGAATATGGCCTGAGACACGGGCGTATCCCAGGTCGTGTCCTTCTCGGGTTGTGAGCCGGGATGTGTAAGGGATTGGATACGGCCTGGAGCCCAGGAGTGTTCAGGTTGGACACGACCGTGTCAAATGTGACACGGGCGTGTCAAGGCCCCGTGTCTTGTTTTGGGTGTGACGATTTCGACGTCGATTGGGGAACACGGCCTTGGACACGGGCGTGTCACAAGCCGTGTTCGGCCCAGGTGTTTTGATTTTCAGTTCGAATCGTGGCCGTTCTTCCCTTTCATTTGGGTTCTATGGTCCAGGATTGCTCTTGTTGAGTTAAGTCCGAGAATAGGGTTAGAAATCCTCATTCTTCTCCAAGGTTTCTCTTACTAAAGTTCTAGAGAGAGGGGAGAGCAAGGAAGAAGGTGAAGAAGAGATCCGGCTGTTGGAGAGGCTTCGGTGCCCCAAATCGCGAGCCGAGTCCAGATTCGTGGAGGCTAGATCTTTGGGAAGTTTTTCATCCGGCTATTTTTCCATGACTAGGAAGAGGAGTCGGAAGGTAACGACACTTCTCCTCTTGGTTTTAGGATGCATGTTTTAGCATCTTTTATTTTCTAGTTTTTGGGCACCAACTCTCAAATGAGAGGGGTTTGGGTCGCCAAGGTTCAAGAGGAACCTCCGGGTCGATTGAGTCCGTCCCCGGTATGTTTTTGCATTAGAGATCCGCTTCATTAGTGGATTAGGCATGGTGGGTGAAGCCGTAGTCACGACTGTTAGTCCGACTCGGTGATGTTGCATACGAGGTTTAAGGATTCGTAGAGATCCGTTGCGGCAAGAGGCCGTTTGTGATGTTTGTGATGTTCTTCCCTTTATCTTGCGTGAGTACGTATGGACAGTACTAGACAAGGTTAGCTCCTCATTGGCGGTAGATGGTTTCCTTGGTGGACAAGGTTAGCTCTGCATGGGTGGTAGATGGTTTCCTTGGTGCACGGGAACACTACAATACGAATGAGGGATTAGGGTGGAATTGTCTTGGATTGTGATGTGCCAAGGCGTGGCTGTATCTCCGTGGTCGGCTGGCTATCCCGTGACGTGCATGTCATGTGTGGAGAGTGTCCAGACGAGACTAGTCCCCTTCTGTGAGACTGACGAGAATGCCAAGCTTGGGGCAAGCCCGGGCAATGAGGCCATGAGCGGGTGCGGTCCAGCAAGGCTTCTTAGAATCGGTCTGTGTGTTTGTTGGAATCCTGACATGAGAAGTCAGAGCTTGCAGGCAAGCCCGGGTTTAAGACCTTGAGCGGGTGGGGCCTTGACAAGAGTTCCGTGTGGCGGCTTATGTGCCATTGGGGGGAATGTTGGTAAAACCCCTTTGTTTGCGGATTTATGCCAATGGGGAAATGATGAGTACCCATATAATGTGATGATGTGCTAGATGCATACGCGATAGGGTGCCTTGGGTGAAGCCCGGGTTGTTGCATACATGTTGCATAAGTAGGCCCCTATTATTATATGCTCAACAATAGAGAACATGTATGTTGTTTGAGACATACAAGTCTGTTCTTAGTGCATTACTTGTTTATATATATATTGCATACGAAGTGCTGACTTGTAGGTTGGAGGGTTCCCCGGGGTCCGTTAGGGGCGGCCGGGAGGAGATGTGTTGGTTACACAGTTTGTACGTTACTAATAATTTTTACAGGACAAGGATCGCAAGCAGGAGCTAGCTCGCCGGCCAGAAAGGCCTAAGCCTCATGAAGTGTTACCTTTTTGCTTTAGCTCTACTTTTATGACATTGTATGTTTGATGCCCATGTTGACCGGCTTGCATGCTAAGGTAGACTAGGAGTGCTTATGCACTTTTATGACTGATGTATTATTTGAGTTTGGACTCACTTTTGTTGTAAGGCCATTTTGTTACTCTTGTAGGTGTGGATAACTTCTAGTCTTGCTTGTTGTTTTCGCTGTGTTGTGTTATGAGTTTTGAGATTGGGTATATATATCATCTTATAATACTGAAGATATGGCGTCTGTATGTTGTGGGGCCCCAGCCGGACCCATATTATATGGTCATTATAGGGGAGGTGTAACAATTTAGTATCAGAGGCAGGTTAGATTCAAGGTCGGTGTGTAGAGAAGTTATCCACATAAGAGTAACGCGGGACCATGAGTGTCCTTATGTTTAAGTCTTGAGATTAGAGACTGATTCCTTGTTTTCTTGTTTTCTTAAAGAGTGCAAGCAACGAGGTGGGTATGTCGAGAGCAAGAGAAGAGCTTTCGGCGAGCAGTGCTACTGCTCAAGGTCAGGTGGGCATGGGTGTAAACTCGGCCGACTTTTTCCGCATGCTTGCAGAAGTGATGGTGGTAGCCCAAGCTACAGCGACAGCTTATGTAGCAACTCCTGCTACCCCGGATACAACGGTGGACGTTCCAGGCAGAGAAGCCAGGCGAGTAGAGCCTTGGGCAGAAAGAGTGGTGGTCGGGCATGGGGACCGGCAGATGAAGTACTTTCTGAGCTTCCATCCCCCGTCGTTCAAGGGAGTTGGTACGCCAACTGATGCAGAGGATTGGTAGGCTCGGATTCAAGAGCTTTTGAGGGCGGCATGGACGCCAGAAGAGAAGAAATCTGAGTATGCGACGTTCATATTAGAAGGAGACACCAAGTTGTGGTGGGTGAGCCATAGCGGCCGCCAATTTCCTGGATACACCCCGTCGATGGAATAATTTGGGGATGCTTTTCTAAAGAGGTACATTCCCGTTTCTACACGGTTGGACCTTCAGAGGCAGTTTCTGCACTTAATGCAACGAGACAAGACGGTGGATGAGTATGTGCAGGAGTTCACCCGTTTGGGTCGTTACGCGGGAACGACGATGGCAGATGATGTAGAGAGGGATAACCTCTTTTATCAAGGGCTGAGGGAGAATCTAAGACAACCCCTTATTGCCATGAAGAGGGTTGGTTTCAATGAGCTAGTGGAGGCTGCCAGAACTTTGGAAAGTGATCTAGAGTGAAGCCAACGTCGTAAGGGCTTTGCGCCCAAGCAGGGAGAAGGGAAGCCTTCTCAATCCCAAGGAAAGTCGGAAGGGAATTGATGGAAGAAGAAGCCTCACCCATACAAGTCCGGTGAGAAAAGCAAATGGACGTCCGGAGGGTCTCACTCCAAGGGGCCGCCGACGTGTTTCAACTGCGGAAAGGTGGGACACATTGCTCGCTTTTGTAATCAAGGAGGTGTGGAGTAGGAGCCAAGGCAAGAGCAGACTGTGCGCTCCGGCCCCAGTACCGCAGAAAAAGGAAAGATGGTGGAGTCGAGCTCTTCTCGGTTCCAACCGGTGCAACCAAGGGCTTACAACCTTGGACAGCAGAAAGCGATCTGCCAACCCGACGTGGTGACAGGTATGAGGAAGTTTAAGTTTAACTTTGTGCTTCATACTTTTAGACCTTTACATGTGATGTCTATGTTCTAGGCTTCCTATTAGTTTCCGGATACCCCGCTAGGGTATTGTTCGATACGGGAGCATCACACTCCTTTCTTGCGGAGAGCTTCATCCGAAGAATATGAGTTGAGACATTTTCGGCGGACACGGAGCTGAAAGTGCGCATGCCCAATGGGTCATCCATGACTACCGGGGCTAAATAGCGCATTTGTTGGGAGCTGGACGGAGTTGACTTCGTATTGGGAGCAGTGGTTTTACCATTGATTGAGTTTGATGTGATTTTGGGCATGGACTGGCTTGTAGAGCAGCGCGACAGTATTGATTTCCTATCCAAGGTGGTGTCCGTAAGGAGCAAGGGGCAGGCGGAAGTCAAATTTGAGGGCCTTTGTGGAGTGGCCTATTCCCTGATTTTGGCCATGCAGTTGATGCGGGCGGTTAACCAGGGTTGTGTAGCGCTTGTAGCTTTATTGGAGGTTCGCCTCTCCCAGTTGCCTATTGAGTAAGTGCCCGTAGTGGCAGAGTTCAAGGATGTGTTTCCGGATGAACTTCCTGGAGCGCCTCCTCAGCGGAGATCGACTTCTCGATCGAGTTAGTGCCGGAGGCTAGGCCGGTGTCACGTCCTCTGTTTAGGATGGCACCAAAGGAGTTGGCTGAACTCAAAGTACAGTTGCAGGAACTATTGGAGCAAGGGTATATCTGTAACACCCCCTATCAGTCACATGGCATATAACAGTAGGTCCGGCCAGGGCCCGACGCCGTATGCCACAGACAGACTGTGTGGTTACTCATGGAAACCATCCAACCAATCAACGTCCTACACAGAGCATTCTAGCGGAAGCAGTTTATAAAAGTTGCAATAAAGAACCCAGCATTAAAGCATGAATGTCCACTAATCCAAAATAGGAATGTATACAAATACCAACGTAAGCCTTAAGGCCTTACAAAATGTTTCACTTGATATTACATGATTTACAAACCACGGCACGCAGGCCGGTCATACATGAATAAAAACAGTAAACACTTCCATTTGGGCCTTCGAGGGCCGGCTTCGCAAAAAAGGCTTTAGCCCGCTATTGACCGCTTGGTCCAGTAGCACCTGCAAGCAACAAACCACCGCACGGTGGCAAAACAAGGCAACGGTCAGCAATGCTGACCAAATTTTAACGATCCCGCCCCCAACTCGGGGCGGCGATGCTCCTTCCCTGCATTTCATTAGCATAAGCGAGCAATATATAACCATAATCATTTCATCACAGATGTTGGCTCGCACGGCCACACGCCCCGTGCTCTCAGGGCACATTCTCGGTGAACCGGTCGATGTCACGTCAATTAAAGCCATAGACATTCCGGACTCACCACCGCCACTATGACGGCCAAACCTATGAGCAATTTGTCTTCTCGGCCTGGGTCACGACAATTTAAGCCATCGACTGCCGAAGACCCTAATCTATGCCAACGGCAAGTGCCACGTGCCTTTAGGTCTCTTTAACCGAACGACATAGAACGGGTACGGTTCCATCTAACCCGTGCTCACATCGCAACGACAATTTAAGCCATTTGCGCGGGTCAAACTTCCACCGAGTCCCATTTCCATCACAATGCACATAACTCGGTTATGTTCAAGTTGGATCTCAGGCCACCAAGTTGGCAAGATCTCGCATCCGCCCAGTTTTTTGGGTGCACCTTTGGGTTAATCCCCAAGGCTCCCTGCTGCAATCTACCGCGTAGAAAACCCGAAAAACAACCAATAGCACGGAGTCTTCTCCTGCATTAAGCAATGCAACATCACCGATCCAGACCAACATGTCCGGGTAGGCTTCACACATCATGCCTATGTCCGTTCTCGCTTACGGACTCTAAACAATGGGGACTTCACATATCTACCCGAAGGAACGCCTCCAACTCTCCGCAAACTCGCGAGAGCGGGCTTCCTATGCAAAGAAGGAGAGCTACTCATGCTTAAGAAGAGAATCGTTACCCTAGCGTTCCTCTTTAGCGCCATTGAAAAGTAAGCGGATGAAAAGCACCGCACTAGCTTTGCCTCCGTGGATCCGGAGTCGGCTCGCGATTCGGAGCTTCGAAGCTCCTCCAATGGCCGGATCTAGCTCCTTCTTCCTTCCTTTTCTCTCCTCTCTCTCTAAGGTTTTAGAAAGATAACAACTTAAGAAAAGTGAGGGTTTCTAAGTCCAATCCCGGGTATATCCCTTCAGGAACAACCCCCAGCCGTTGGATGCCAAAATAAAGAAACGAACTGCTTTGATTTGGGACTAAAATGCCCAATCTGGACCGAACACGGCCTGACACACGCCCGTGTCCAGGGTCGTGTGCCTCATTCGCCGTCAAAATCGGCTCGCCTGGAACAACACACGGGTATCGAACACGCTCGTGTTCGACCTGACACACCCGTGTTCCATGCGACACGGCCGTGTGGCCAGCCATGTACCCCTATCATTTTTCCCCGAAAACAACCCGAGCACTGCACGGGTTCTAGGACACGCCCGTGTCCTTACCCGTGTCACCTCAACACGCCTGGACCCCAGGCCGTGTACACGGTCTCGACACTCGACACTTCGTCAAGCGAAGATCGTCGACCTGATGACACGGCCTTGGACACACCCGTGTCCTAGGCCGTGTGCCTTTCTCGACACAATGTCGAGCCCAAAGTGTCGACTTCCCGGGACGAGTGTCGACACGGGTTGACACGCCCTGCGACACGCCCGTGTAGCAGGCCGTGTGCCATGTCTCGACACTTCGTCGAACGCAGAGTGTCGACTTCGCGGCTAAGTGTCGACACGGGTCGACACGCCCTGCGACACACCCGTGTCGCAGGCCGTGTGCCCAGTCTCGACACAATGTCGAGACCAAAGTGTCGACTTCCCGGCTCAGTGTCGACACCAGCTGGACACGCTCTGGGACACGCCCGTGTCCCAGGCCGTGTGCCTGCAGCCAGAACCCAAAACTAGCCCAAAATGTCCCCCGTCGCTCTTTGGAGTTTCGGGGCGCTACAACTCTCCCACTCTTAAAAGAATTTCGTCCTCGAAATTACATAAAGGAAAGACATGTACAAAACCAAAATTTGTACCTGAGCGGAACAACTCCGGATACTAATCAAGCATAGTCTACTCTCGCTCCCAAGAGAGCTCCTCACGACCGCAATTGTCCCACCGGACCTTGACCATCCTGATCTCTTTATTGCGTAGCCGCTTGACCTCCGAGTCCTCAATCCGCACGGGCCTGGCCTTTGTCGTCAGCCCACTATCCACCGGCACTTGATCAACCGCGATCACTTGCGTAGGCTCTTGCACCGCCTTCCGGAGCACCGAAATATGGAATACATCATGTAAACCACTAAGCTCCACTGAGAGCTTCAACCGATAGGCCGCTTCACCAACTCGCTCCAGAACCTCAAACGGTCCAAGGTACCTCGGGCTTAGCTTTTTCAATCGCCGCACCCGCGAGACACCCTTGAACGGCTTGATCTTTAAGTATACATAATCGCCCACAGCGAACTCCACGTTCCTGTGCTTGGCATTATAGTACTTTGCTTGCCGGTCCTGAGCAATAAGCAACCTCTCCCGAATGGTTCTCACCAAAGAAGTAGCATCCTCCAGTTCCGACCGCTTATACAATTTTGACTCGCCCGTTTCTAACCAAGACAACGACGTGCGACATTTTCTACCATATAGGGCCTCGATAGGCGCCATCTGAATACTCGCTTGGTAGCTATTGTTGTATGCGAACTCCACCAAATAAAGGTGGTCTTCCCATTGCTTTCCGAAATCCAAGACACACATGCGGAGCATGTCTTCCATGGTTCTATTGACCCTCTCGGTCTGCCCATCCGTTTGCGGATGAAAGGCTGTGCTGAATTTTAGCTTTGTTCCCAACATTTGCTGCACAAGCCTCCAATCATTGGACGTGAACCGCCCATCTCGGTCACTCACGATGCTGTGGGGCACACCATGAAGCCGCACTATGTTATCCACATAAAGCTTTGCCAACTTCTCCACCGGATCATCCTTCCTATGCGGAATAAAATGCGACACCTTCGTTAACCGATCAACAACCACCCAAATGACGTCGTTCCCCTTTTGCGACCTTGGAAAACCGTGCATAAAGTCCATAGAGATGTCGTCAAATTTCCACTCCGGAATAGGCAAGGACTTAAGAAATCCTCCCGGCGTTTGGCACTCGGCCTTCACCAAGGCGCAAGTTTGGCACTTCGCTACGTATAGCGCCACATCTTTCTTCAAACCCGACCACCAAAACAGTTTCTTCACATCACGGTACATCTTCGTGCTCCCCGGGTGAATCGAGTACTTGGTATGGTGTGCCTCGTACAACAACTCCACCCGCAAATTGCCCACACTTGGGACGCACAGACGACCGTCTTTCCAAAGCAATCCATCCTCCACGACGAATTGGGAATTTGACCCATCCAGAGCCTCTACCATGAACTGCTTCATATGAGCATCCATATCCAAAGCCTGCCGAATACGATCAACCAGGTCATATTGGACTTCAGTCCAATTAAGATCTGCTTCAACACTTGATTGTCTATCCACGTAAACAATCTCCAACGCCTCCAACTCCCGCACCAACCGCTCATCATGCACCGATAGCCAATTGGCTTGAGCTGGGGCTCGGCGACTCAACGCGTCCGCAACCGCATTCCCTTTACCAGGCATGTAGTGGATCTTGAATGTATAGTCCCCCAGGAACTCCATCCATCTACGCTGCCGCATATTCAGATCCTTCTGATCAATAAGATACTTCAGGCTCTTGTGATCGGTGTAGATATCAATCTTCACACCGTACAAATAGTGTCTCCACAGCTTCAAGGCAAAAATCACAGCCTCTAACTCCAATTCATGGACCGGATAATTCCTTTCATGAACTTTTAGCTGTCTCGAGCCATAAGCTATTACACTTCCGTGTTGCAGTAGCACGCAACCCAACCCGCTGCCCGAAGCATCACTATAAATCTCATAGCCTTCAGTCCCATATGGCGAACTCAGCACATGCGCCGTGGTCAACCGACACTTCAACTCCTCAAAAGCTCGCGCGCACTCCGGCGTCTAAACAAACTTATGCTCCTTCCTCGTCAAAGTAGTGAGAGGTAACGCTATCCATGAGAAGTTCTCTACGAAGCGTCTATAATAGCCGGCAAGCACCAAAAAAGCTCCGGACTTCCGCTACCGTAGCAAGCTCAGGCCATTCCCGTATCGCAACAATCTTCGCCGGATCCACAGCAATACCCTCTCCACTTACTATATGACCGAGGAACGCCACTAAGGATAGCCAAAACTCGCACTTCGAGAACTTGACATACAACTGATTTCTCCTTAGCGTCTCTAGAACCAAATGAAGATGCTTGAAGTGATCTTCCTCACTTTGCGAGTACACCAAAATATCGTCGATGAAGACGATCACGAAATGGTCCAAGTACTCCCTGAAAGTCCTGTTCATCAAATCCATGAACACTGACTGCGCGTTAGTCAGCCCAAACGGCATGACCGTAAACTCATAATGCCCGTATCTCGTACTAAACGTTGTCTTCGGGATATCACTCTCCCTTATTCACAGCTGATAGTACCCAGCCTTGAGATCTAACTTCGAGTACACTGTCGACCCGACTAACTGATCAAAAAGATCATCAATCCGGGGGATCGGGTACTTGTTCTTCTCCGTCAGCTTGTTAAGCTCCCTATAATCAATACATAGCCTAAAGCTTCTGTCCTTCTTCTTAACAAAGAGGACCGGTGCGCTCCAAGGCGAAGAACTCGGGCGCACATACCCTTGCTCCAACAACTCTTGTAGTTGAACTTTCAGCTCCGTCATTTCCTTAGGCGCTAGCCGATAAGGAGATCGTGACACAGGCCTTGCACCTAGCACTAACTCAATCGTAAAATCTATCTCCCGCAGAGGCGGGGCTCTAGGAAGATCTGTGGGGAACACATCAGGGTATTCCGATACCACTGAAATACTATCCAACGTGGGCTTCGGCTTCGCAACTTCCACTAGTGTAAAGAACAGTTCTGCACCGGCACGAACCGCCTTCACCACCTGAAGAGCAGACATCAACGTCTTGCTCGACCCCTTTAAGCCCGTAAAAGTCGTCTCACGACTTGCTCCCAGCTTGACTTCCTTCCAACCGCAATCGATATAGGCTTGCTGCTCCGAGAGCCAGTCCATGCCAAATATAACGTCGAACTCCACCAACGGGAGTAAAGATGCCTGCAGGTCGAACTCCTGATTCCCAATACGAATCTTAACATCGCAAATCCTATCCGCTCGTATAGAACACCCATTGGGCAACAACACAACCAACTTATCCTTCGCCATCAAAGAAGGGACTCCGATGCGTGATATAAATCCTTCGGACAAGAAGGAGTGTGAAGCTCCCGTATCGAAGAGTGCTCGTGCCGGATTTTCACAAATCAATACAAATCCTAAACAAGCAGTGGTAAGGTAACATGTGCATAACAAGTATTTAAAGAAATTGACTTGCTATAAATTAAACCGTACCTGTCACCACATCAGCTTGTTTGATGGCCTCCTGTTGGCAAAGATTATAGACCCTCGGTTGGGCCGGAGCATAGTGGGATGCAGTCAACTCCACAGCCTTGCCCTTCTCTTCAAAAGTAGCTTCCGGCCTTCTCTCGGACTTTGGACGTCCGCTGCAACAGTCACGGGCAAAATGCCTCGTCTTTCCACAAGTAAAACACGCACCCGGGGTCCGACCCGTAGTAGCCCCAGAAGCGCCAGAAGGAGCTGGACCCGAAGTCCTATGCTTCTTGAAAGACCTCCGATAGCCGGCCTTTGAAGTAGTCGGCACTTTAAATTCAGATTTCCTATCACCCAAGCTTTTCTTTGCTTGCACATTCTTCATGTCCTTCTCTAAGGACCGGGCAGTATTGACCAAGGTTAAGAAACCCTGCGTCATTGGCCCCGAAAGTAGTAATCTCAACTCATCTCTCAAGCCTTCGTAGAAGTGATTAGTCTTGCGCTCCTCATCCACGATGGTGGAGCTAGCATATCGACTTAAATGAGTGAACTCATGGAGATATTCATCCACGCTCTTCTCACCCTGAACCAGCTTCAGAAACTCATTCTCCAACGCTATCTTCTGTGTCGAAGGGAGGTATCTAGCCAAGAACAATCTCGAGAACTCCTCCATCGAGACATCACCCAGTTGCCTACCTCTCAGTAAGTGCAGCTCCAATCCTTCCCACCACATCCTCGCTTCACCGTCCAGAAGGAACGTAGCGATGGTGGTCATTTGCCACTCCTCCATCTCTGTTGCTGTCATGACTCTCTTCACCCTAGAGAGCCAGTCTTCAGCCTGAGATGGGGTTCCTAACCCCGAGAATACCGCAGGGTTAAAGCTCATTACATGCTTAAGCTGCCTCTCGGTTGCCCTCCTTGGCACCACCGGTTCCACAACCACTTGGTCCACTCTCCTCGGCTCAGCCTCTCGAAGAGGTTCATGCTCCATCACAGGAGCGGGCTGCTGCGTTTGCGTTGCAGGCTGCGCATTTATCACGACCAACACCGCTTCAGCCACCAATCGTATATTCTCAGCCGATAGAGGTGTTGTAGGAGCAACCTCTGGTGCACTGCTAGCCTCAGAAACTCGGCGTTCTGACGACCCAACACCACTTCTGCTCACCTATAGTAGTACAAAACACCATTAAGCGACCAAATAAATTGCAAACAGCAATTATAGGAACACGCAGGTTTCTCAAACACACGTATTTGCATTCCTAAGTGGACATTCATGGGTTCTTTTACTGTTATAATGATGACGCACACAATGTGCTCACCACCCCTTGAAAAGAATTCGCCCACGAATTCATCTTAAGCCCGACCAAAACCAGTAGTCTGATACCAAATTGTAACACTCCCTATCAGTCACATAGCATATAGCAGTAGATCCAGCCGGGGCCCGACGCCGTATGCCACAGACAGACCGGGTGGTTACTCATGGAAACCATCCAACCAATCAACGTCCTACACAGAGCATTCTAGCGGAAGCAGTTTATAAAAGTTGCAATAAAGAACCCAGCATTAAAGCATGAATGTCCACTAATCCAAAATAGGAATATATACAAATACCAACGTAAGCCTTAAGGCCTTACAAAATGTTTCACTTGATATTACTTGATTTACAAACCAAGGCACGCAGGCCGGCCATACATGAATAAAAACAGTAAACACTTCCATTTGGGCCTTCGAGGGCCGGCTTCGCAAAAAGGGATTTAGCCCGCTATTGACCGCTTGGTCCAGCAGCACTTGCAAGCAACAAACCACCGCACGGTGGCAAAACAAGGCAACAGTCAGCAATGCTGACCAAATTATAACGATCCCGCCCCTAACTCAGGGCGGCAATGCTCCTTCCCTGCGTTTCATTAACATAAGCGAGCAATATATAACCATAATCATTTCATCACAGACGTTGGCTCGCACGGCCACACGCCCCGTGCTCTCAGGGCACATTCTCGGTGAACTGGTCGATGTCACGTCAATTAAAGCCATAGACATTCCGGACTCACCACCGCCACTATGACGGCCAAACCTATGAGCAATTTGTCTTCTCGGCCTGGGTCACGACAATTTAAGCCATCGACCGCCGAAGACCCTAATCTATGCCAACGACAAGTGTCACGTGCCTTTAGGTCTCTTTAACCGAACGACATAGAATGGGTACGGTTCCATCTAACCCGTGCTCACATCGCAACGACAATTTAAGCCTTTGTGCGGGTCAAACTTCCACCGAGTCCCATTTCCATCACAATGCACATAACCCGGTTATGTTCAAGTTGGCTCTCAGGCCACCAAGTTGGCAAGATCTCGCATCCGCCAAGTTTTCTGGGTGCACCTTTGGGTTAATCCCCAAGGCTCCCTGCTGCAATCTACCGCGTAGAAAACCCGAAAAACAACCAATAGCACGGAGTCTTCTCCGGCATTAAGCAATGCAACATCACCGATCCAGAACAACATGTCCGGGTAGGCTTTACACATCATGCCTATGTCCGTTCTCGCTTACGGACTCTAAACAACGGGGACTTCACATATCTACCCGAAGGAACGCTTCCAACTCTCCGCAAACTCGCGAGAGCAGGCTTCCTATGCAAAGAAGGAGAGCTACTCATGCTCAAGAAGAGAATCGTTACCCTAGCGTTCCTCTTTGGCGCCATTGAAAAGTAAGCGGATGAAAAGCACCGCACTAGCTTTGCTTCCGTAGATCCGGAGTCGGCTCGCGATTCGGAGCTTCGAAGCTCCTCCAATGGCCGGATATAGCTCCTTCTTCCTTCCTTGGCTCTCCTCTCCCTGATGTAGGCCACTACCGCGGACACTAGACGGGTTAAGGGAAAGAAACGAACGCCACGCTCAGCCCACAATCTCTCACGCACTAGATTCAATCGCAGCGCACTCGCAAGCGTGTTATCACAGTTCACCAACGTACGGTAGCCACTCCGCGGGAAGGTCGAGCGAACGGCGATAGGCCGAAGTTCTCCCAAGCTAAAAGGACCAATATTGGGTCCGACCGAGCGAAGGTTGTACCAAAAGAGATCTACCCAAAGTGCGGTCAAAAAATGGTAGATCTCTCCCAACAAAAAATACGGGGTTCGCCAAACCCTTTTCGGAAATAACGCGGTTAAGTTCGATGCAAAATCCAAAGGAAAACCCACGAAGAATCTAACGATTCAAATCCAACGCAAAAATTATTTCGTCCACTAGAACATCTAAAGGGAAGCACACGTGAGTGGAGAGGATCGTTACCCAAGTCGGAATAGATGATTCCGACTACCTTTGAAGGGCCGCTCTTCCGCGGATCCACCGGAGTCGCGCCGGATGGAGAGATAGATCGTCCGCCTTGGCCGCGTCACGCCAAAGTTCAGATTTTTCGCCGTAGAAGGAAGCCGTTCCGGTCAAGCTTCACGTGGAGGGGGCTGCCGGCTATGGAAGGAGGGGGCCGGGTTGATGTGGGTGTGTGGTGGTGGCTGGCTTGGATGAGGAAGATGGGGGTGCTGGCCGAAGTTTCTAGAGGGAGAGTGGAAGAGGAAGGTGGCGGCTTGTGGAAGAAGGGAAGCAAAGAGTGCTGGCCGAAATTTTAGAGAGAGAGAGAGGGGGAGTGGGGGTGGCGGCTAGGAGTTGTAGAGAGAGAGGGAGAGGGATTTAGATAGGAAAGATTTAGGGTTTTCTTTTATCATTCAACTTAAGTTAAAACAAAGCATACATGCCTATATATAGGCTTACCAACAAGTCTTGGCTATATGTAGCCCAAAATAAAATAAAAATAACACACAATATGGCTACATGCAGCCCACAATAAAATATCCCAAATAGCATACTAATAATAAGATAAAGTTAACTATATATTTGTATTGCACCGAGGGCGGAAATTGTAGCGCCGCTCCATACGAACACCACGACGATGCGAGTCCTTTGTTGGAGACGAAGGAGGGTCTTCCGTTAGCATGCCGTCATCAACAACTTGGGGGCCGCCGTCCACTTGGGGGTCGTCGTCGCCACCAATCCTCCCCCGCTTGAAAGGACTCATCACCGATGAGTTGTCTTGAAGATACCGTCGGAGAAGAACACTATCCAAGAGAGCCACTTCTGCTTCCGGGAGCTAAGAGTCATCAGAGGCGGGGCGATCACGCCAGCGGATCAAGTAGCGGCGCACATCGCCATCAGCAGTGGGAAACACGTCATCCTGGAGAATCCTGTCTGGCAAAAAGGCGGTCCTGGCAAACCTGGGAAAAGCATTAGGCAGCAAAGGGGGAAAATCTATATCATCAACATGTAGCGTACCTCCGTTGGAGACCGATGGAGAGAGCGAGCCCTTACCCCCTCAACCCCATACCCATGAGAATCTGTAGTGGAACTAAACGGACAGGAAGATAGTTCTAGTGGCGGAGCAATATATGGCGTTAAATCCGAAACATTAAAAACAGGGGAAATACCCCAATCAGTTGGCAGTTCCAAAAGAAAAGCATTGTCACCTAACCGTTTTAAAATTCGAAAAGGGCCAGCTCGCCGATCCGCTAACTTTTTTAAGGTGCCCGTAGGCAACCGTTCAGGGATGAGACGTACCATGACTAAATCGCCCACTTTCAAGGGAGACACTCTCTTATGTGCGTTGGCATGAACTTGATAAGACGCGTATTGAGTGGTAAGCGTTTCATTTATGCGTTTGTGAAGATCATGGATGTGAGAGGCAAAGTCCTATGCAAATTGACTTGACTTAAACGATGGTGGTAACGGAAGCAAGTCAAGGGGCACGAGAGCTTTATAACCGTGTACGATCTCATTCGGGGACAAACCCGTGGACCTATTTTTGGAATTATTATATGCCAACTGAGCATGAGGGAGGATAAGGTCCCATGTACCCTTGTGGTCTCCCACAAGGCATCGAAGCAAACTACCTAAACTTCTGTTCACAACTTCAGTTTGCCCATCCGTCTGCGGATGGTACGCAGAAGAGAATAGAAGTTTGGTGCCCATAATCCTCCACATGGTCTTCCAAAAATAACTAGTAAATTTCACATCCCTATCAGTAACTATAGACTTCGGAACTCCTCGATGGCCTACCACCTCTTTAAAATATAATTGTGCGACGTGTGACGCGTCGTTGGTTTTATTGCAAGCGATAAAATAAGCCATTTTAGAGAATCGATCTACAACAACTAAGATAGAGTCGTGACGTCGAAATGTGATTGGGAGGCCGAGAATGAAGTCCATGCTAACGTCTTCCCAAGGAATAGACGGAATCGGAAGAGGGGTATAAAGCCCCGCGTTAGTTTTGTTCCCCTTAGCCAGTTGGCATGCTCGGCAACTACCCACGATCTTACTAACCATGGCCTTAAGACCGGGCCAATAAAACTTGTCTTCAACTAACGTGATCGTCTTGTCACGACCAAAGTGTCCCCCTAACCCTCCACCATGCAATTCCCACACTATGAAGTGGCGTAGGGAGGAACGGGGGATGCAAAGCTTCGAATGGTTAAATAAGTAGTCGTCCCGAATGTAAAAAGAAGTAATGGTTGTCGGCGAGTCATCTTGGGTGGCGAAATAGATATCCTTAAAATCTGGGCAGTGGACGTACTCGTCCTTAATCCTATCGAAGCCAATCACCTTTACTTCTAGCGTGGAGAGCAATAACGAAACACGACTAAGGGCGTCGGCTACGCGGTTGAGAGTCCCCTTGAGGTGTTTGATAATGAAAGTATACTCATGTAGATAGGAGACCCATTTGGCATGTCTAGGACTAACCTTAGTTTGAGAGTTAAGAAACCTTAGCGCTTCATGATCGGATAAGATGACAAACTCCTTAGGAAGTAAATAATGCCGCCAATGTTGGAGGCAACGAATAACCGCGTAAAACTCCCGATCATAATTGGAATAATTTAATTTTGGACCTGCTAGTTTCTCACTGAAATACCCCACAGGGTGGCCTTCCTGACTCAACACTCCACCAATTCCCACTCTAGACGCATCACATGACAACTCGAAAACCTTGGTAAAATCCGGTAGTCGCAAAAGGGGGGCTTCCGACATGCGCGATTTAATTAATTGGAACGCCGCAGCGGCTGAGTTCGTCCATGTAAATTCGCCTTTTTTCATGCACTCGGTAATAGGGGCCATAATGCTACTAAAATTCTTAATAAATCGCCGATAAAATGTAGCGAGCCCGTGAAAACTCCTAACATCCCGAATGTTGGCGGGCTCGGGCCAATCTCTAATGGCTTGCACTTTCCTGGGGTCTACGTGGATCCCCTCCGAACTCACAATATAACCGAGGAACTCAACCGATATCACATGGAAGGTACACTTCTTAATGTTCACGAATAATTTTTCCAATCTCAGCGTGGTAAGGATGGTTCTTAAATGTGACTCATGATCAATCGTGGAGGTGCTAAATACCAAGATATCGTCAAAATATACCACGATGAATTTTCCCATATAGGGTTGGAAGACGTGGGTCATCATCCTCGAAAACGTGCTCGGTGCATTGGAAAGTCCAAACGGCATAACTAACCACTCGTAGAGCCCTTCCTTAGACTTAAAGGCGGTTTTCCACTCGTCACCTTCCCTAATTCGGATCTGATGGTAGCCACTCCTAAGATCCAATTTCGAAAAAATCGTGGCACCGGCTAACATGTCCAATAAATCATCCAAGCGAGGGATGGGAAAGCGATATTTAATGGAGATTTTATTAATAGCTCTACTATCCACACACATCCTCCAAGAGCCGTCCTTCTTGGGGGCAAGTAAGGCGGGCACGGCACACGGGCTCTTGCTGTGGTGGATAAAACCCTTTTGCAATAAATCCGAGATCTGGGTTTGCAACTCTAAGTGCGCGGAGGGGTTTAGCCGATAATGCGGGAGGTTGGGCAATGAAGAGCCCGGAATGAAATCAATGGCATGTTGGATTTCCCGCAACGGGGGTAATTCAGCCGGTAGCTCTTCCGGGTACACATCCACAAACTCTTCTAGGAGTTTTCTCAACGCCGACGACAAGTCCTCAAAAGGGGCTGCGTCTTCCTTAACTTGTAGGCACACTAAGACATAGAGGACCCCATCTACAAGGGTAGTACGCTTCAAATCTTGCCTCCCTATCAGGCTCAACGTCTTCTTCTCGACCGGGACGACCGTATCCTTCGAGGGGGCCGAAGGATCTTTCGGCGGGGCGGGTTTTAAGAGGATGGTTCGGCCATTAAATTTAAACTCGTAAGTGTTGGCCCGACCAAAGTGGGTGACGTCATGATCGTACAACCAAGGGCGACCCAACAAGACGTGGCACGCATCCATAGGGATGACGTCACACCAAATCTGCTCAGAATAAGCTTTGATGGTAAGGGGTACCAAGCATCGCTTCGTCACAGGGAGGGACGACTTGTCTACCCATGCCACTTTATAAGGGTGAGGGTGTGGCTCGGCAACAAGAGACATTCGTCTCACCGCGGCTTCAGAAATTACGTTCATGCAACTACCGCTATCGATGATCAACCTACACCATTTTTCACCACTCTTAAAATTCAACGTGAAAATGTTCGTCCTATTCCAATCGTCTAACGCTCGAGGGGTCGTCAGGATACACCTCATAACCATCATACGGGGGTCATCCTCCATATCACTAGGCACTCCGTCCGACTCGCTCTCCTCGCCCGCCTCGTAAGTTATGTCGTCGGCCCCACCAGCGGAATCTAACAGGGCTAATGGTCTGGGTGTAGTAGGACAATCACTAGCATAGTGCCCTTGGACCCCGCAAGCGTAACAGGTGACATTCGTTCTGTTGACCCGACCCACCGGGACTCTCTCACCAGAGGGGTTTCTATCATTCCTAGCCGTAACGACTATGGAGGTCGAGTCGGGGGACTGATACTTTCCTTTAGCCTTATAGGTGGCGGTGGGAGGCGGCCCTAAAATGGACTTTCCTTTTTGGAACGAGCGAGACTTGCCCTTAAGCGCGTTGTGCTGCTCAATATCTAAGGCAGCGTTGAAAGTGGTGTGCAAATCGGTGTGACCATGACGCAGAAGCATTCCTTGGATGTCGGGGTTTAGTCCCTTACGGAACCTGGAGAGGGTGACCTCGGGCATCTCTCTCACGTCACACCTAACCATCATGTCCTTCAGCAAACTCATATACTCAGACACCGACCTAGTCCCTTGCTTAAGGGTGGCTAAATCATCGAACATTTGTGTCCGATGGTAAGTAGGGACGTACTGTTCCGTTAGCCTAGCCTTCATTGCATCCCAGCCTATGGGCAACGCTCCGTTCTCGACCCTCATACGCCGCTCCTCATTCAGCCAAAATATCTTAGCGCGCCCTAGCAACTTCATTCTCGCTACTCGCACCTTATCCGCGTCGTTCAGAGTATACCACTCGAAATAACATTCGATCTCCATGATCCAGTCCTGGAACACTTGGGGATCTCCTAAACCATCGTAGGATGGTGGCTTGACTCGGACAGCCCGAGTAAGGTCAAACTCGTACGGTGCTCGTGGGGCATTCTCATTAGGAGGGTGGGGGTAAGGGTTGTGATGCTCTCCCACCCGTGGGTGAGCGGGTTGATTACGGGGTGCCCCGTGTGGTAACCCCAGTCCGTGAAGTGCTTCCCTAATGGTCGTCAACTGCTCCGTGAAATCCTGACGGAGCTCCTCAATCTCTGTGAGGGGACGACCCTCACCCCGGTCATCATCCATATTAGACGACGAAGGAGGATATTCCGTACCGAGCCTAGTACGCATGCAAATGGAAGACAACAGGTTCAGACAGACCAAAGAAGGAATTAATCCCGCTTAATGCCTATAGGAAAATAAAATGTTTTTTGATTTTCTTGCAGAAAATAAAAAGAGGATTATTAAAAAATTTATTTTGATTTTTTTGGCTGAAAATTAAGAAAACTACGCCGCTATTGGCAGACCAAAGATAATTTTTTTTGAGATTTTTTTGTGACAACTAACGCGCAAACACAAGTGCAGGTTAACGTGCTAAAAGAGGGGAGGGTGTAAATTAAAAAATTGACAAGAACCTCGCTTTGATACCAAAATTTGATGTAGGCCACTACCGCGGACACTAGACGAGTTAAGGGAAAGAAACGAACGCCACGCTCAGCCCACAATCTCTCACGCACTAAATTCAATCGCAGCGCACTCGCAAGCGTGTTATCACAGTTCACCAACGTACAGTAGCCACTCCGCGGGAAGGTCGAGCGAACGGCGATAGGCCGACGTTCTCCCAAGCTAAAAGGACCAATATTGTGTCCGACCGAGCGAAGGTTGTACCAAAAGAGATCTACCCAAAGTGCGATCGAAAAATGGTAGATCTCTCCCAAAAAAAAATACGGGGTTCGCCAAACCATTTTCGGAAATAACGCGGTTAAGATCGATGCAAAATCCAAAGGAAAACCCACGAAGAATCTAACGATTCAAATCCAACGCAAAAATTATTCCGTCCACTAGAACATCTAAAGGGAAGCACACGTGAGTGGAGAGGATCGTTACCCAAGTCGGAATAGATGATTCCGACTACCTTTGAAGGGCCGCTCTTCCGCGGATCCACCGGAGTCACGCCGGATGGAGAGATAGATCGTCCGCCTTGGCCGCGTCACGCCAAAGTTCAGATTTTTCGCCGTAGAAGGAAGCCGTTCCGGTCAAGCTTCACGTGGAGGGGGCTGCCGGCTATGGAAGGAGGGGGCCGGGTTGATGTGGGTGTGTGGTGGTGGTGGCTTGGATGAGGAAGATGGGGGTGCTGGCCGAAGTTTCTAGAGGGAGAGTGGAAGAGGAAGGTGGCGGCTTGTGGAAGAAGGGAAGCAAAGAGTGCTGGCCGAAATTTTAGAGAGAGAGAGAGGGGGAGTGGGGGTGGCGGCTAGGAGTTGTAGAGAGAGATTGAGAGGGATTTAGATAGGAAAGATTTAGGGTTTTCTTTTATCATTCAACTTAAGTTAAAACAAAGCATACATGCCTATATATAGGCTTACCAAAAAGTCTTGGCTATATGTAGCCCAAAATAAAATAAAAATAACACACAATATGGCTACATGCAGCCCATAATAAAATATCCCAAATAGCATACTAATAATAAGATAAAGTTAACTATATATTTGTCTTGCGCCGAGTGCAGAAATTATAGCGCCGCTCCATACGAACACCACGACAACGCGAGTCCTTTGTTGGAGACGAAGGAGGGTCTTCCGTTAGCGTGCCGTCATCAACAACTTGGGGGCCGCCGTCCACTTGGGGGCCGTCGTCGCCACCACTCTCTCTAAGGTTTTAGAAAGATAACAACTTAAGAAAAGTGAGGGTTTCTAAGTCCAATCCCGGGTATATCCCTTCAGGAACAACCCCCAGCCGTTGGATCCCAAAATAAAGAAACGAACGGCTTTGATTTGGGACTGAAATGCCCAATCTGGACCGAACACGGCCTGGCACACGCCCGTGTCCAGGGCCGTGTGCCTCATTCGCCGTCAAAATCGGCTCGCCTGGAACAACACACGGGTATCGAACACGCCCGTGTTCGACCTGACACGCCCGTGTTCCATGCGACACGGCTGTGTGGCCGGCCGTGTACCCCTATCATTTTTCCCCGAAAATAACCCGAGCACTGCACGGGTTCTAGGACACGCTCGTGTCCTTACCCGTGCCACCACAACACGCCTGGACCTCAGGCCATGTACACGGTATCGACACTCGACACTTCGTCGAGCGAAGATCGTCGACCTGATGACACGACCTTGGACACGCCCGTATCCTAGGCCGTGTGCCTTGTCTCGACACAATGTCGAGCCCAAAGTGTCGACTTCCCGGGACGAGTGTCGACATGGGTTGACACGCCCTGCGACACGCCCGTGTCGCAGGACGTGTGCCATGTCTCGACACTTCGTCGAATGCAGAGTGTCGACTTCGCTGCTAAGTGTCGACACGGGTCGACACGCCCTACGACACGCCCGTGTCACAGGCCGTGTGCCCAGTCTCGACACAATGTCGAGACCAAAGTGTCGACTTCCCGGCTCAGTGTCGACACCAGCTTGACACGCCCTGGGACACGCCCGTGTCCCAGGCCGTGTGCCTGCAGCCAGAACCCAAAACTGGCCCAAAACGTCCCCCGTCGCTCTTTGGAGTTTCGGGGCGCTACAATATCAGACCCAGTTTTTTGCCGTGGAGCGCGCCGGTGTTGTTTGTAAAGAAGAAAGACGGTAGTATGCAGCTGTGCATAGACTACTGAGAGCTTAATAAACTGACCGTCAAGAATAAGTATCTGATTCCTCGGATAGATGACTTGTTCGACCAGTTGGTGGGGTTGGTGGTGTATTCAAAATTGGACTTGAAGTCAGGCTATTATCAGTTGCTATTTCGGGACGAGGACATACCCAAGACTGTATTTGGTACGAGGTATGGACACTTTGAGTTTACGGTGATGCTGTTCGGGCTGACGAACGCGCGATCTGTATTCATGGATTTGATGAATCGAGTGTCCCGACAATACTTTGATTCTTTTGTGATTGTCTTCATTAACGACATCTTGGTGTATTCCAAATCGGAAGTGGAGCATGAGACCCACTTGAGAGTGGTCTTGCAGGTGTTGAGAGAGAATCAGCTGTATGCAAAGTTCTCAAAGTGGGAGTTCTGGTTAGCGAAGGTGGCATTTTTGGGCCACGTGATTAGTGGGGATGGGGTTGCAGTGCATCCAACAAAAGTGGAAGCCATCAGAGATTGGCCGGTTTTCAGGACCGTGGTGGAAGTCCGAAGTTTTCTTGGACTAGCCGGGTACTATAGGAGATTCGTGGAGAATTTTTCACGGATAACTCTACCCCTCACCTCACTCACTCGTAAAGATCATAAGTTTGTGTGGACTTAAGAGTGCAGTCAAGCATTTGAGGCACTGAAAGAGAGACTGATGATAGCTCCAATCCTAAATCTACCGCAAGGGACCGAGGGATTTCAGATCTTCAGAGACGCATCGGGATGCGGTTTGGGTTGCGTTTTGGTGCAACATGGCAAGGCGATAGCTTTTGGGTCTAGGCAGCTGAAGCTTCATGAGGGGAATTACCTCGTCCATGACTTGGAGTTGGCGGCGGTAATTTTTGCGTTGAAAATATGGTGACACTATTTTTATGGTGCAAAGGTGGAGATCTTCACGGATCATAAAAGCCTAAAGTACCTCTAGGATCAAAAAGACCTGAACATGCGGCAGCGCAGGTGGGTCGAGTTCCTTGGAGACTATGAGGTGGCGATTCAGTACACGTCAAGCAAAGCCAATGTGGTGGCAGATGCCTTGAGTAGAAAATACTTTGGGCAAGGGAATTGGATAGAAGCCCATGATGAGCGGTTGGTGCTAGAATGGGAGTCCCTTGGTTTGGAATGTGTGGCGAGAGGCGAGTCCAGCGTGGCTCGGTTGAACTGGATTGAAATGCAGAACGACTTGTCCGATCATATTCGGTAAGCAACCCATTTGGATGTGGAGTTTCAACCATATGTGGTGGAGGATCAAAAGGGCGAGAGCAGCGCCTGAGAGATGATTGATGGGATTCTGAGGAAGGATAGAAGGATTTGTGTACCGCAGTTCGGCAAGCTCCATGAGGAGTTGATGTTTGAGGCTCACTTCAGAAAGTACTCAATTCACCCGGGCAGTACAAAGATGTACTTGGATATGAAGAAATCCTTTTGGTGGCCGGGGCTGAAGCGGGACGTAGCTTTGTATGTGAATCGATGCCAAACTTGTGCCTTGGTGAAGGCCGAGTGTCAGAAGCCGGGCGGGTTCCTGAAGCCTCTTCCAATCCCCGAGTGGAAATTTGATGATATCTCCATGGATTTTGTGCATGGGTTATGTTGGGTACATTGGAAAATGTATACCAGATTTGAAAAAGCCTCACCCTACTCAATGATATGCATCAAAGTGTATTTGATGTGTTTTGAGTTTATTTGTGTAGGTTAAGTAACTACAGGATTGCAGGAAAAATTCTAAGTCCATGTGTCGACACCTAGAGAAGCAGTGTCGACACTTATGAAGGCTTGTGTCGACACTAGAGAAAAGCTGTGTCAACACTTGGAGTAAATTGTGTCGACACTAGGAAAGGTAGAGTCGACACCAGAAGAAATATGTCGACACATACAGGCAGTATCGACACACTGTGAAGAATAGTCGACATCAAATGTGTCGACACCAGGAGGCTGTGTCGACACACTGAAGGCTTTGTCGACATCAACTGTGTCGACACACAGGACTTGTGTCGACACATAGCAAGTTTTAACACAGTGTTAAAGATGAAGTACTTGTGTCGACATAAAGGAGATGTGTCGACACTCAGCAGAATTCAACTAAGTGTTAAAGTGAAGAAGTACTTGTGTCGACACAAAGGAGATGTGTCGACACACTGCAGAATTCAACTAAGTTTTAAAGAAGAAGTACTTATGTCGACACACTCAATCAGTGTTGACACATTCAATAGAAGCTGTGTCGAGAAGCTGTTACAACAACAGAAGGAGTTGTGTCGACATGACCAAGGCATGTGTCGACACTTAGTCCACTTGTGTCGACACTTGGTCTATTTATGTCGACACATAATGAAGATCAGTCTCAACACTTTCAGACAGAGACAGTATTTTCAAGAAGTGACTGGATGACTTGACGGCTGTCATTTCAGTCGATCTACTGCAACTGTCAGAGCTGTCAGAAGTTCGTTAGAAACCGGATCAGCCGGTTACCTTGGAGGAAGACTATATAAAGACCTTTCTCCTTCAACAGAAAGATATCGATATCAATCACAACAAAGAAGAAGATCAGAAGATCAATCATTGCAGAATACAGATTCAAAGAAAACTGTAAATCAGTATTTTGAAGAAATTTCAGATTTACTTGGAGAGAGAGAACTCCAGTAATTGAAATCAAGAAAGAGACTTGTTTAATCAACTCTCTTAAGAAGCAGGTTCTGACCAGACTGCAAAGAAGGATCCAGATTTAATTCTCCATCATAAGAAGGAAGTTGACAGCCGGTCTACTTCAAGAAGATCAACTTTTACTGAGTTCAGACTCAAGAAGCCTTGAAGAAAGCAAAGACAAAGTTGATCTCAGGAATCAGTTCTATCAAGAACAGATCAAGAAGGTTGCCCTCTTCATTCTCTCAAATAGAGTGGAAACCTAAAACTCATTTATTATCTTTTTGTAGGATCCTAAGGGATCTGAGTTGTAAGCCTAAATTTATAAAGGCTGAGGTAGGGCTTTTGAGCCTGAGTGTAGGAGAATCTATTCTCTGAGTGTAGGCCTTGTTGAAGGCTGAGGTAGGGCTGTTTAGCTTGAGTGTAGGTCTTGTTGAAGATTGAGTGGTAGGGCTTTGTTCCTGAGTTGTAGGAGTGGGGACACTCTGAGTTGTAGGAACCTGTTTGGTGTTCTGAGTTGCAAGATCTGAGGATCTGAGGAGAAGTGCAGAAGTTAGGCCGAATCTAGTACACTGCTAGATAGGCGAATGGGGAAAGTGGATGTACCCATACCTTGGGGAACCACTATAAACACTGTGTGCACTCTGTGTATGATAATCTCTGTGATTGCTGTGCTGTGGGATAGTTAAATTTATAATTTTTGCTAAGTAACTGAACAAAATATCTGCCTTAGAATCAAAAGAAAAATTACACCTATTCACCCCCCCTCTAGGTGGTTAGGCACTATTTCTTTCAAGTGGTATCAGAGGGAGGTTGCTCAAAGAAGGACTTAACAGTCAGAGTGAGATCCTTAAGGCAGATTTAAGAATAAAGAGAGAATCAAGAAAATGGGTTCTAGTGTGACTCACAAAGTGCTGGGGTCAATGAAATTGTCAATATGTAGAAAAGAGATATTTGGCATATGGAAAGAGAGGGTCAGACTCTTTATGGAAGCTTCTGACCCAAGGATATATATTACTGTCAAAGAAGGCCCATATGTGCCAATGAAGATATCCATTCTGGATGCAAATAAGAAAACTCCCAAGGACTTTTCTGAAATGACTAAAGATGAAATCATCCTGGCCACTATGGACAAGAGAGCCCAGAATATAATTGTTAGTGTCATTGATGATTCAACATTTCAGAACTTAATCCATTGTAAGACCTCTAAAGAAATGTGGGACACATTAATAGTTTATATGGAGGGATCAGAGGAAGTAAGACAAGATAGGAAGTCAATGTTAAATCAGGAATATGAAAGCTTCAGACAAGGCAAGTCTGATAGCATTACAGAATGTTACAAGAAGTTCTATAGGATAGTTAATGAGTTGATGTCCTATGGAAGAGACTTCAGCAACTATGAGATGAATGACAAGTTCTTAAGATCCCTAACTAAGGACTGGGACACCAAGATTTGTGCCATTAGGGAAGTGGCTAAACTTGCTGATATACCTCCTCCAACTTTGTTTGGAAAACTGCTATCTTATGAGATGCAGTTAATGGCTAGAAAGGAGGAAGAGAAGAATACTAGAGTGGAGCACAAGGAAAAGACTGTGGCCTTCAAGACTGAAGCCACTAAGAAGTATAGAAGCAAGTCTCCATCTCCACCTAAAATAATTGCTGAGGCTGTCACAGATTATTCAGATAGCAAGAGTTCTGATAGCAGTGAAAGTGATGAAGACTTTGCTGCTTTTACTAGACACTTTTAAAGATTTCTAAAGAAGAAGCAGTGGAGGTCTAAGCCTTCCACTTCTCAGTCAAAAGATGACTACTACTAGAAGAGAAAGTCATCCAGGAATGACAGAAGCAGGTCCAAGCCAAGCAAAGCTACGTCTTCAAAGATTGTGTGCTATTGCTGCAATAGACAGGGACATGTAGTGGTTGACTGTCCTGAAAAGTGGAAGGAGTCAGCTGACAAAAAGAAGACTCGGGCTAAGAGCAAAAAGGAAAAGTCCTTTGTTGCTAAGAAAGACAAGAGTCTGACAGACCAGTCATCTTCAGAAATAGAATCAGAAGCTGAAGCCTACATTGGATTATTTGCTGAAGAGGAAGAAGATGAGTTCATGCAGCTAATGAACTCAATTTATGAGCATGAAGACCATCAGTGCAAGGGACTGATGGCTATATCTGAAGGAGACAAGATCCAGGATCAGCCTGGACCAAGTAAGGTACAAAGTTGTTCTTCTAGTTCAATTTATAGTTCTGAGTCAGAGTCAGATACATCTGCTTCAAGTGATGTGGGTGGGTCTGAATCTGAAGGAGATATTCATCAGTTAATTGATGAATATAGAGACTTGTTGCAGGCCTTGAAGAAAAGCAAAACCTTGGCCAAAACTCAGGCAAAGGAGATTGCTAGTCTTAAATTGGCTACTTCTGATTCAGAAAAGTTGTTAGATCAGAAACTGAATGAGATAGCCAGACTGAAAAACATTACTGTTATTCAGATGGGTACTATTACATTCAAGAATGATCAGATTAAAAATCTGGAGGTTAAACTTCAGAAAGAGAGAGATAGTAGCAAGTTTTTCTAAACCTAAATCTGTTTTACCCTTTATAGATGAGTTTGTACCTCAAAAGGGTAAGACTTGATTAGGATTTAAGAAAACTGTCTGGACTGCTAGGTCCAAATCTAAAGGCAAAGCCCCAGCACAAAACAAAAAGCCTGTTGTAGATAATTCAGCCAGGGTAGTACCTAAACAAAGGTACAACAGGTTTGAGTGCTGGTGTTGTGGCAAGATGGGCCACTTTGTCATAGATTGTTGGCACAATTCTAGTGTCAAGGAAAGTATCAAACTGCCTGCTAGAAGTGATACAGGTAGTTTTGTTAAAGGTCAGACTAACTTACAACAAGGACCCAAGAGTTATTTGGGTTCTAAGGTTAAGTAATCTGTTTTACAGGTGAGTCCAAGTGGCCATGCCCCTATATGATACTTGGACAGTGGATGTTCCAGACAAATGACTGGAACAAGCGGGTTGCTGAAGGATTACACACCTATTAAGGATGGCCCTAAAGTAACCTTTGGTGGTTCAAAAAAAGGAATCATCAAGGGATTTGGTAACATTTCTAGTAATCAGATTACTATCACTCAAGTGGCTTATGTAAAGGGTTTGAAACACAACCTCATTAGCATAAGTCAGCTAAGTGATTTAGGATATGACATATCATTTGTCAAGAATGGTTATCATATCAAAAGGTCAAGTGATCAAAAGATCATTTTGACATGATATAGAAAAAGGAATGTTTACTGTCTTGACTTTGTGCGTGAGAACAATGTTTCTCCTATCTGTCTTGTAGCTGTTGAGAGAGTCTCTCATTGTGTCAAATGGCATAAGAGGCTAGCCCATCTTAATTACAAGACTATTGGCCAACTCTTTAGCAAAGAGTTAGTGAGGAATGGTCCTCAAGTTAAGTGTATAAAGGATGGGACATGATCAGCTTGTCAAAAAGGCAAGCAGACCAAATCCACCTTTCATAGCCTTGAAAACAAGGACTTAGTGAGGTGTCTCTACCTCTTGCATATGGATCTATTTAGTCCTATGCCAGTTCACAGTCTAGATAGGAAGGTCTATACATTTGTAGTAGTAGATGACTATTCTAGATATTCCTGAGTGTTCTTCCTAAGACAAAAATCTGAAACCCCTAGTATCTTATATAGTTTTGTTAAATAAATTCAGAATGAGTTGAACAGTACAGTGGTCAAAATCAGAAGTGACCATGGTACTGAATTTCAGTCTGAAAGTATGACAAAACTGTGTGAAGAATTTGGGATTTTTCAGGAATTTTCCTCACCAAGAACACCACAACAAAATGGTATTGCTGAAAGGAAGAATAGAACATTGATAGAGACTGGTAGAACTCTATTGAGTGACACTTCTCTCCCAGAATATTTCTGGGCTGAGGCAGTAAATACTGCATGTCATGTGATCAATAGGGCTACTATCACCAAGTGCCACAAAAAGACTCCTTATGAGATTGTGAAGGGCAGAAAACCAAATTTATCCTATTTCAGGATCTTTGGTTGCAAGTGATATATACTTAACAATGACAAGTCTTATCTAACCAAGGTTGCTGCCAAATCCCAAGAGGGGATCTTTGTTGGGTACATCATCAATAGTAAGGCTTATAGGTTCTACAACTTGATTACTCAAGTTGTAGAAGAGTCTATACATATAGTCTTTGATGAAGCAAGACTGATTAGCAGTGAGTTGCCAAGTAGTGTATACAGCTCTACAGGTATAGATGAGAAGATGGACAAGCTTACCATTACAGAAGGTTCTACTGCAACTCAGCAAGTGGAAAATGGTGGCTGCTATCCAGGGGTAGTACAAGACTCTCTAGATGCTGAAGAAGACCAAGAGGTACAGCTTGATGAAGAGGCTGGAGGTGTACAACCTGAAGATAGACTATCTCCAGTTAATAGACACTTAAAGGATCATCCAGCTAACCAGATAATTGGTGATCCAAGACAAGGAGTGCAAACTAGAAGCAGGAATCTGAGTACAGTTCTTTACTCTAATTTCCTATCACAAGTGTAACCAAAGAAATTTGAAGAAGGAGTTCTAGACCCTCACTGGATTGATGCCATGCAAGAGGAGCTGAATCAGTTCAGGAGGTGCAAGGTCTGGAAGCTTGTTCCTAAACCCAAAGACCACAATATCATTGGAACAAAGTGGATCTTTAGGAACAAATTGGATGAGAATGGAATCATCATAAAGAATAATGCTAGACTTGTTGCAAAGGGATATAGGCAGGAAGAAGGTATTGATTTTGATCAAACCTTTGCACCAGTAGCAAGACTGGAGGCTATCAGAATGTTCCTTGCTTATGCAACATATCAAGGGTTTAAGGTATTCCAAATGGATGTTAAGTCAGCTTTCCTAAATGGAGATCTAAAGGAAGATGTCTATGTAGAGCAGCCCTCAGGTTTTGTTGATCCTCTCAAACCTGATTATGTTTATAGACTTAGGAAGGCTTTGTATGAGTTGAAACAAGCACCAAGGGCTTGGTATGAAACCCTATCTAGTTTCCTCATTGAGAACAAATTCTCAAGGGGGAAAATAGACAAAACTCTATTCCTTAGGGAATCTAAAGGCAAGATTATCCTAGTCCAAATATATGCAGATGACATAATATTTGAGTCTACAGAAAGTAATCTTTGCAGAAAGTTTGCAAAGCTTATGCAAGGAAAATTTGAAATGAGCAGTATGGGGGAACTTAAGTTCTTCTTGGGTCTCCAAGTAAGACAGACTGAAGATGGCCTGTCCATATGCTAGTCTAAGTTCACCCTAGAGTTGATAAAGAAGTATGGTATAGAATCATCCACTACCATGAAAACTCCTATGAGGTCAAGTATGTCTCTAAGCAAAGATGATGCAGGGAAACCTGTAGATGAAACTTTGTATAGAGGGATAGTTGGCTCCCTTCTATATTTGACTGCTAGTAGACTAGATATCATGTATGCTACATGTGTCTGTGCTAGGTACCAAGCATGCCCTAAAGAATCTCATTTGACTGCAGTCAAAAGGATTTTGAGATATCTTAAGGGCACACCTTATCTAGGCCTTTGGTACCCTAGGAATGGAGATTTTCTACGAACATGTTATTCAGATGCAGATTTTGCAGGTTGTAAGGAAGACAGAAAAAGTACTACAGGAACCTGTCAATTTCTAGGAGGAAGGCTGGTGTCATGGAGTAGTAAGAAGCAGACCAGTGTGGCAATATCCACAGCTGAGTCAGAATATGTTGCTGTAGGAAGCTGTTGTGCACAACTTTTGTGGATTCAACATCAGCTAGAAGATTATGGTATTCAACTAAGTAGAACACCTTTATTTTGTGATTCTACAAGTGCCATTTCTATTGCAAATAATCCTGTCTCACATAGTAGGACTAAGCACATAGAAATTAGATACCATTTTCTTAGAGAACATGTAGAGAAGGAGGACATTTCACTAGAATATGTTAAAACAGATAATCAGATAGCTGATATATTTACTAAGCCTCTTGATGAAACTAAATTCAATAAGTTTAAAATTAAATTCGGAATGTTGAACTTAGAATAGTTTGATAAAATTTGGCTAAGTAAAATGGTGTCGACACAAGGAGTTGTCTGTGTCGACACATAGAAGTGGTGTCGACATTTCAGAGAAATGGTGTCGACATTTCAGAGAAATGGTGTCGACATTTCAGAGAAATGGTGTCGACACATCTAGAAAGTCTGTGTCGACACTTCAAAGAATTAGTGTCGACACATACAGTGTAGGTGTCGACACATCCAGGTGGTGTCGACACTTAGGTTTAACACTGATTTCGTCGAGTGAAGTATCGACTAATCATCGAATGCAGATGTATAAGTGTCGACACATCATAATTTGTGTCGACACATCGCAGTCAACATAGTTGTCGAGACATCAGAAGTAAGTGTCGACACTTTTCAACAGTGTCGACACATTTAGAGTATTTTGACGTGCCTTTTCACCTTCGATTTTAGAAAGGTATAAATAGGTCTTCAATATTGTTTGTCGACACGCTCTCCATAGTTTCGAGACCAAACTTGTGTGTCGACATCTATCTCCTCTAAATTCAAGATTTCTCAAAACCCTAATGGCGCCTAAGCTTGAGGAGAACGTGAATGAAGGATATGAGCTAGTACGACATGCCTTTGACGATGCGAAATCTGAAATTAAGGAGACAGTAACCCTAATTACAGAGAATGGATTGGAGTATCTAGTGTCTGAGCCAACCAAGATCTGGAAGAAGGAGGTACTCAATTTCTTTAGTGCAGCTACCCTTGATGAAACTGGACTCAAGATTAAGTCCACAGACCATGGGGCAAAAGTAAAAATCACCCAGAAAAGTCTAAGAAAAGTTCTACATCTACCTAGAACTAAAGAAGAGGAAGATGTACCTGCATCAAAGATAAGGGAGGCACTGCAATGGTGTGGACTAGATTCAAACATGAAGATTGGATCAGTTTTTAACAGGAAAGGGATGAACATGCAAGGAAAGTTTTTATCTGAAGTGGTATGAAAGGTAATTCTGAGCAAGCCAGGTGGGCATGATAGAATATCAGCTCACATGTTCAATTTAATGACAAGGATCATTTTCAAACTCAAAACTAATTGGTCAACAGTAATGTTTGAGAAGATTAAGGAAAGTCTGAAGAAGCCCAATCTGTGTTGGTTTATGAGTTTGTTCTTGGCTGGAACTATTCCAGAAGTGATGAACCAAGCTGCTGGATCAAAGATAAATCACATGAGGAGAATGGATGTTTGGATTATCTCAAGGTGGGATAGGGTGTTAACAAAGGACATGCCTACTCCAGAAAAACAAGTTCCTCCACAGCAGAAGAAGAAAGCCATACTAGCTTCTGAATCCTCTAGCAGTTCAGAGGACCAAGTAGTTTTCAGTTCAAATGAGGAAGAAGCTGATGTTACTGGAAGGTCACCAGTAAGGCATGAAGACGCACTGAGGCAGGGGGAGCAACCACCTGCTAGCCCCATTCACCTGGATCCACTCCAGGGGGAGCCTCAACATATGGAAGAGCCAACTCACTTAGACAGTGAAAGGGCAACTCAAACAATTCTTGAGGTAATCAATGAAGTTAATCAATCAATTTTCCATATTGAGAATGAAGTATTGACTGAATCTTTAATTGATGTTGATCAGGAAACTCAGATACATAGTCAACCACAAGATGTTGTCATGGAAGACACATCAGTTGCTGATAATGCTCCTGAGATAAGAGATTCTCCAGTCCCTACTCAACAGGAGTTTACTCTAGAAGAGCTATTCCCTGATTTATTATATACTGATTTTGAGGGAGAGAGAGCAGCATTTGAGGGGGAACAGGTAGATCTTGTGGGGGAGCATGTTTGGTCTCAGGAGGAGACTGCAAGAAATGAAGAGGAGCAAATTAGAAATGAGAATGAGGAGCAAATGACACAGGGGGAGCTACCAAGGACTAAGAAGGAATTGCCTCCTAGTCCTAAGGATAGGGTAGACATTGCTAGTACTTTTACTTCTGAGGATGAAGAAGTTGCTCAAGCCAAGAAAAGGAAGCTCATGGTCTTCAAAAGAAGGAGCCAGAGCTACAAGAAGGCACTGCAAACAATTGCTCCACAACCTGCCCCAACATCTGATTACAGCACTTTGTTGGTAGCTTTGCAGATCAAAATGGATGAGCAAAGGAAGGCTTTAGAAAAATAAATGGATGAAGGACATAAATCACTTCAATTTGATCTGGCTCAAGATATAAAATCTATAAGATTTGAAGTGAATCAAAATAAGAAGGAAATGACTGACTGTTTTCATAAAGGAGGTAATGCAGTGGTTTATCTGGCCACTCATCAAGAGAAGATAAAGTCACAGGTTGATGATATGGCAGTCAAACAAGGATATGTCCTGGAAAATCAGATTAGGATGAATGATAATTTGACTGCTTCTCATAATGCAATTGTTACTGAAATAAAGAACATTGTAACTGCCCCAACTGCTGATAATTCTACAGCCAAGCCAGAGTTTGATAAGGAAAAGTTTGATAAGGATTTCCAGGCAGGCATAACTGCTGTAAAAATTGCTATTACAGATTCTCAAAAGGTTATCTATGGACTGCTGCTGAAGTTGAGGGGTTTTTATAAAGATGAAGTAAATTATATGGATGAACAGCTCAGGTTTCAGAAGGATGATCTTAGAGATCATGTGGCTAGAGAAGTCATAAAGGGGGAGAGGGTGTTAGTCAAAGTAGGCTCTGACCATGCTAAATGGATTTCAAACAGCATCAGAGCCACCCTTGGATATCCACCCTTGTGTGATGATGATAATGTTGCTGAATCTAGAATAAACCCTGCTATTTTTGGAGGAGAGCCTGCTGAAGTTGCTCAAGTCATTTATCCTCCTGCATATTTTGAAATGATACATCAAGAAGTCCAGTCTATGTATAGCCCTACTGAAGGAAATCAAAATGTGATCATTGAGAAAGTAGACAAGCCTATGTTAGAGGTAGTTTTGAAAGAGCAAGAAGCTCTATTGTCAAAGAAGAGATTCAGAGAACGGGCAGAGTTAAGGCCTGATTTTGAACAGTGGAGCCCAACTTCTAGGAATTTCATATTGACTGCTTGGAAAGCTGCAAAGGATAATTTCCTAGAGAGGGGCAAATGGTACTCTGACCAAGAATGGAGAAAATATGAAGCCAGGCAAGAGGCTATTGTATAATATAGAAGAAAGGCTAAACTTGGGAACCTACCTCCTAATGCACAGGAGCCTAGCAAGTATTTCCCTAAGCCTTATCATTATTTTGAGAGACAAAAGATAAGGGCTGAAGAATAGAATAAGAAAGATCTTAAGGGCAAGAAGCCTGCTGATGACACTGATGCTCCAGTTCAAGCCAAGATTCAATCTGGCAAGGGCATTATCATCAAGGAGCCAGAGCAGCCATAGAATAGAATTTTCTTAAGTTTACAATTTTCAATCTTTAGTATTAAAACATCTATGTAAACTTTTGTTCATGAAACTATGGGAAGTTGTAACAAAACAATGTTTAATGTTCAATCTGTTACATTGCTATTCCGTGAAGATTGTTTATACATGTTTTGTTTAGTATTTACCCTGTCATATAATGCTGTTATACATCATATTGTGTATTTGTTATGAATGGTGTATATCATTGACTAAGGGTTATGACTTCTCCAAATATGAGAAGATTGTTGGGTACATTGGAAAATGTGTACCAGATTTGAAGAAGCCTCACCCTACTCAATGATATGCATCAAGGTGTATTTGATGTGTTTTGAGTTTATTTATGCAGGTTAAGTAACTGCAGGATTGCAGGAAATATTCTAAGTCCATGTGTCGACACCTAGAGAAGCAGTGTCGACACTTATGAAGGCTTGTGTCGACACTAGAGAAAAGCTATGTCGACACTTGGAGTAAATTGTGTCGACACCAGGAAAGGCAGAGTCGACACCAGAAGAAATGTGTCGACACATACAGGCAGTATCGACACAATGTGAAGAATAGTCGACATCAAATGTGTCGACACCAGGAGGCTGTGTCGACACACTGAAGGCTTTGTCGACATCAACTGTGTCGACACACATGACTTGTGTCGACACATAGCAAGTTTTAACACAGTGTTAAAGATGAAGTACTTGTGTCGACACAAAGGAGATGTGTCGACACTCAGCATAATTCAACTAAGTGTTAAAGTGAAGAAGTACTTGTGTCGACACATAGGAGATGTGTCGACACACTGCAGAATTCAACTAAGTTTTAAAGAAGAAGTACTTGTGTCGACACACTCAATCAGTGTCGACACATTCAACAGAAGCAATGTCGAGAAGCTGTTACAACAATAGAAGGAGTTGTGTCGACACCACCAAGGCATGTGTCGACACTTAGTCTACTTGTGTCGACACTTGGTCTATTTGTGTCAACACATAATGAAGATCAGTCTCAACACTTTCAGAAAGAGACAGTATTTTCAAGAAGTGACTGGATGACTTGACAGCTGCCATTTCAGCCGGTCTACTGCAACTGTCATAGCTGTCAGAAGTTCGTTAGAAACCGGATCAGCTGGTTACCTTGGAGGAAGACTATATAAAGGCCTTTCTCCTTCAACAGAAAGATATCGATATCAATCACAACAAAGAAGAAGATCAGAAGATCAATCATTGTAGAATACAGATCCAGAGAAAACTGTAAATTAGTATTTTGAAGAAATTTCAGATTTACTTGGAGAGAGAGAACTCCAGTAATTGAAATCAAGAAAGAGACTTGTTTAATTAACTCTCTTAAGAAGTAAGTTCTGAACCAGACTGCAAAGAAGGATCCAGATTTAATTCTCCATCCTAAGAAGGAAGTTATCAGCCGGTCTACTTCAAGAAAATCAACTTTTACTGAGTTCAGACTCAAGAAGCCTTGAAGAAAGCAAAGACAAAGTTGGTCTCAGGAATCAGTTCTATCAAGAACAGATCAAGAAGGTTGCCCTCTTCATTCTCTCAAATAGAGTGGAAACCTAAAACTCATTTATTATCTTTTTGTAGGATCCTAAGGGATCTGAGTTGTAAGCCTAAATTTATAAAGGCTGAGGTAGGGCTTTTGAGCCAGAGTGTAGGAGAATCTATTCTCTGAGTGTAGGCCTTGTTGAAGCTGAGGTAGGGCTGGCCTGAGTGTAGGTCTTGTTGAAGACTGAGTGGTAGGGCTTTGTGCCTGAGTTGTAGGAGTCGGGACACTCTGAGTTGTAGGAACCTATTTGGGGTTCTGAGTTGTAAGATCTGAGGATCTGAGGAGAAGTGTAGAAGTTAGGCCGAATCTAGTACACTGCTAGATAGGCGAAGGGGGAAAGTGGATGTACCCAGACCTTGGGGAACCACTATAAACACTGTGTGCACTCTGTGTATGATAATCTTTGTGATTACTGTGCTGTGGGATAGTTAAATTTACAATTTCTGCTAAGTAACTGAACAGAATATCTGTCTTAGAATCAAAAGAAAAATTACACCTATTCACCCCCCCTCTAGGTGGTTAGGCACTATTTCTTTTAGGTTACCTAGATCGCAGCAGGGTAATGACGCTATTTGGGTGATCGTGGATCGCTTAACTAAGGTGGCCCACTTTATCCCAAATCAAAAGGAGGACAACGTGGAGAAGCTGGTGGAGTTGTATGTTCGCAACATTGTGCGACTACATGAGATTACTAAGAGCATAGTCAGCGATAGAGATGGATGATTTACGTCCAAGGACTGGAGATTGGTTCAAAAGAGTTTGGGCACAAAGCTCAAGTTCAGTACAGCTTTACATCCCCGAACTGACGGGTAAACCGAAAGAATGAACCATACTATGGAAGACATACTGAGAATGTGCATTCTTGATTTCGGCAAGAAGTAGGAAGATCACCTCTTCATGGTGGAGTTCGCGTACAACAACAGTTACCAAGCAAGTATAAAAATGGCGTCGTACGATGCTTTGTATGGGAGACGGTGTCGAACGCCGATGTCTTGGGCAGAGGTGGGAGACACCAAACTGTTGGGAAAAGAGGTGGTACCTGACGCTTGTGAGATGGTGCGGACCATTCAAGAGCGTATGAAGGTGGCGCAAGATCGGCAAGCAAAGTATTTTAATGCTCGCCATAGGAAGCTGGAGTTCGCGGTATGCGATTGGGTCTATTTGAAGATCAAGCCGTTCAAAGTCGTCTCACGGATTCGCCGACTCAAGAAGTTGAGTCCAAGGTTTTTGGGACCTTTTGAAGTTGTTGAACGGGTGGGAGAAGCAACCTATCAGTTGGCGTTGTCCGCAGAGCTGAGTGGATTGCACGACGTCTTCCATGTCTCCGTCTTGAGGAAAGCCTTGGTGGAGGCTAGTGTGGTGATCGAGCCGTCATCGGTGCCGATAGAGGAAGACTTGAGGACGCGAGTCTGTCCAATTGCTATAGAGGATTCAGAGATTCGGCAGTTGCGGAATAAAGAGGTCAAACTCGTGAAAGTCCGATGGGACAACTGCGGTCGCGAGGAGCTCTCTTGGGAGCGAGAACAAACCATGCTGGAAGAGTATCCAGAGCTCTTCAGTTCAGGTACCATTTAAGTTTTGTTCCCTTTTCGCTTTGTAATTTCGGGATGAAATTCTTTTAAGGGGGAGAGAGTTGTAACGCCCCAAAATTTGTAAGAGGGATGATCAGCATTTTTTGGCCAAGATTGGGTCTTAGTTGGGGGGCACACGGCCTAGGACACGGGCGTGTCCCTAGCCGTGTCAAGCTCAGTCTCGTCGAGAGTCCGGGAAGTCGACGTCCTGCGCTCGACAAAGTGTCGAGACAGGTAACACGGCCTAGGACACGGGCGTGTCCATGGGCGTGTCCCGCTCGGGTGGCGTAGTAAAGCGCGTGGTCGACGAATTTCGGTCGACGAAATGTTTGGGTGGTCACGCCCTGGAACACGTGCGTGATAGGGGGCGTGTCCCCTCGGTTCGACGATCGTCGAGTGGCGATCGTCGAGTAGGGGTACACAACCTGTGATACGGGCGTGTCATAGGGCGTGTCCCGTTTTGTCAATCCGCGTTCGACGATTTCCATGGATCCGCGTTCGACGATTTCCCCAGCGATCTGCATTCGACGATTTTCATGGATCTGCGTTCGACGATTTCCCCAGCAATCTCTGTTCGACGATTTGGCTACGTTCGACGATTTTGCCAGGGAATTCCGTTCGACAATCTGGCCAGCAATCGACGATCTGCGTTCGACGATCGTCAAGGCTTTGAACACGGCCTGAGATACGGGCGTCTCCCAGGTCGTGTCCTTCTCCGATTGTGAGCTAGGACGTGTAAGGGATTGGATACGGCCTGCAGCCCAGGCGTGTTCAGGTTGGACACGACCGTGTCAAATGTGACATGGGCGTGTTAAGGCCCCGTGTCTTGTTTTGGGTGTGATAGTTTCGGCGTCGATTGGGGAACACGGCCTTGGACACAGGCGTGTCACAAGCCGTGTTCATCCCAGGTGTTTTGATTTTCAGTTCGAATCGTGGCCGTCCTTCCCTTTATTTGGGGATCTGATGGTCCAGGATTGATCTTGCTGAGTTAAGTCCGAGAATAGGGTTAGAAATCCTCATTCTTCTCCAAGCTTTCTCTTACTAAAGTTCTAGAGAGAGGGGAGAGCAAGGAAGAAGGTGAAGAAGAGATCCGGCTGTTGGAGAGGCTTCGGTGCTCCAAATCGCGAGCCGAGTCCAGATCCGTGGAGGCTAGATCGTTGCGAAGGTTTTTATCCGACTATTTTTCCATGGCTAGGAAGAGGAGTCGGAAGGTAACGACACTTCTCCTCTTGGTTTTAGGATGCGTGTTTTAGCATCTTTTATTTTCTAGTTTTTGGGCACCAACTCTCAAATGAGAGGAGTTTGGGTCGCCAAGGTTCAAGAGGAAACTCCGGGTCGATTGAGTCCGTCCCCGACATGTTTTTCCATTAGATATCTGCTTCGTTAGTGGATTAGGCATGGTGGGTGAAGCCGTAGTCGCGACCGTTAGTCCGACTCGGTGATGTTGCATACGAGGTTTAAGGATTCGTAGAGTTCCGTTGCGGAAAGAGGCCATTTGTGATGTTTGTGATGTTTGTGATGTTCTTCCCTTTATCTTGCGAGAGTACGTGTGGCCAGTACTAGACAAGGTTAGCTCCTCATTGGCGGTAGATGGTTTCCTTGGCAGACAAGGTTAGCTCCGCATGGTTGGTAGATGGTTTCCTTGGTACACGGGAACGCTGCAGTACAAATGAGGGATTAGAGTGGAATTATCTTAGATTGTGATATGTCAAGGCATGGCTGTGTCTCCGTGGTCGGCTGGCTATCCCGTGACGTGCACGTCATGTGTGGAGAGTGTCCCGACGAGACTAGTCCCCTTCTGTGAGACTGACGAGAATGCCAAGCTTGGGGCAAGCCTGGGAAATGAGGCCATGAGCGGGTGGGGTCCAGCAAGGCTTCTTAGAATCGGTCTGTGTGTTTGTTGGAATCCTGACATGAGAAGTCAGAGCTTGAACGCAAGGCCAGGTTTAAGACCTTGAGCGGGTGAGGCCTTGGCAAGAGTTCCGTGTGACGGCTTATGTACCGTTGGGAGGAATGTTGGTAAAACCCGTTTGTTTACGGCTTTATGCCAATGGGGAAATGATGAGTACCCATATGATGTGATGATGTGCTAGATGCATACGTGATAGGGTGTCTTGGGTGAAGCCCGGGTTGTTGCATAAGTAGGCCCCTTTTATTATATGCTCAACAATCGAGAACATGTATGTTGTTTGAGACATCCAAGCCTGTTCTTCGTGCATTACTTGTATATATATATATATATATATTGCATACGAAGTGCTGACTTGCAGGTTGGAGGGTTCCTCGGAGTCCGTTAGGGGCGGCCGGGAGGAGATGTGTTGGTTACACAGTTTGAGGTCAGCCTTTGTTGACCCACGTTACTAATAATTTTTACAGGGCAAGGATCGCAAGCAGGAGCTAGCTCGCCGGCCAGAAAGGCCTAAGCCTCATGAAGTGTTACCTTTTTTGCTTTAGTTCTACTTTTATGACATTGTATGTTTGATGCCCATGTTGACCGGCTTGCATGCCGAGGTAGACTAGGAGTGCTTATGCACTTTTATGACTGATGTATTATTTGAGTTTGGACCCACTTTTGTTGTAAGACCTTAAGGCCATTTCGTTGCTCTTGTAGGTGTGGATAACTTATAGTCTTGCTTGTTGTTTCCGCTGTGTTGTGTTATGAGTTTTGAGATTGGGTAGCTATATCATCTTATAATACTGAAGCTGTGGCATCTGTATGTTGTGGGTCCCGGCCGGACCCATATTATACGATCATTATAGGGGAGGTGTTACACTACGAGTCACCTAAAGGTGGACAAGACACACATTAGCGACCTTGCACAAGCAATAACAACAATATAGGAACCCCAGGTTACTCAAACAGGTGTATTTGCATTCCTTAGTGGACATTTTTGAGTTCATTAATGTTATAGTGGGTCGCACTTACACGTGCTCGCCACCAAACAAAAGAATGCGACCACAAATTCGAAAGGGAAAGACTGAGAGAAGCTGATACCAAAAATATAACACCTCCATCCATTGCATGACATATAATAGAAGGTCTGGCCGGGGCCCCACACCATATGCCACAAACAGGCGGCAAAGTTACGAGTTAATATCAGAGTTCCGCATCCTAACTTAGAGCATTCTTGAGGAAGCTTTTAAGTTGATTGAACTTAACTCATCAGAATGTCCACAATATATAAACCAACATTTATATGTATAACAACACGAAGGAATTTTCTCCAAATACACAACAAGTCTGGCCTTATGGCCTTACAGTTAAGCTTTATAACCATGAATTTCATATATCGGCATGTAGGCCGACCACACATGAAAATACTATCATATGAACTTCTTTGGCCTTCGAGGGGCAGCATAGTAGCAGCAGAAACAACAACAACAAGAGGTTCGGCCCCCTATTTTCTGCTCGGCCCTCCTGCACCTGCACAGGACAGTCCACCGCAACGGTGGAAAACAAGGCAACTGTCAGCGTTCAGCTGAACAATTTATAACGACCCTACCCCTTACCCGGGGCAGTGGTATTCCTTCCATGCAGGCGTAACATTTCACAAGCAGATATATATCAACAAATGTGCATGCATGCACACACAAACAATATATCACAAATGTCTACCACACGGCACGACGCTCCGTGCACTCAGGGCACATTCTTGGTGTACCAAAAATACCAGGGTCCCACTGCCGTTCAGGGCACATTCTTGGTGAACTGGAAATACCAGGGTCCCACCGCCGTTCGAAGGCACATGCTTGGTGTACCGGAAATGCCAGCGTCCCACCACCATTCAGAGGTACATGTTTGGTGTACCGGAAATACCAGGGTCCCACCGCCATTTGAAGGTCCAAAGCCCAACGACAAACTAGAGCATTTCGCTCCACGGCCCTCAGCCGGAGACTTTAGTCTTATTGTAACGACCCGGGATTTGGTCTGTAGCCCCCCATAGCATCGCTACCTGATGGCGCGCAGACCTAAGACTCTCATTATGTGTTTCCGCCGAATTGTAATAGCCCGGGCCCTCATGGCGGACAACCATAACGAGGATACAGTTCAGCCCTTGCCCGTTGCTCAAATCGTTAGTTCAATAACTAGAATAATTCGGGTCGGCATCCCCTTGTCCGTTCGGCACGAAGCCTTTTCAAGAGCTCACAAAGCTCACATATAGCCACACTGTCCCAAAAGGACTGAATTCATAATCACAGGTAAGCTATGAGCCATCGCCAGCGACACTCACTCTCGCCCGGCATTCGCGACAGAACTCACTTTCCATCCCTAGCCCAAACCTTATCTGGATCAACCATCCAACAATCCCTGCAGCCATCTACAGTACTAGAAACACTGGTCTTTCATAGCATACGACACAAGCACTTTGCGGGTATTTTCCTAGACTTTAACTCCAGTACTTCATGCTACTATCCTTCACAGGCACAACCCACCATATCAGCAAACATAATCATTTATACGCAGAGTCTTCTCTGGTGTGCAAAATAAAACATCACCAATCCAGACCAACCTGTCCAGATGGGCTTCACACAGTATGCCTATTCCATACTACACATTTTCGGATCTACATGTAAGACATCTTGGGGATATCCAAAATCAACCCAAGGGGAATCCCTCAACAATCCACCTTTTGGTGGGGGAAACCCATGCATATGCCAAATTAAGGACTTCACATGTCCAAGGAAGAAAGATCGTTACCCTTGACGATCGCTTTGGAGTCATGGAAAACTAGCCAGATGAAAAGCAATGCAACGGCCTTGCCTCCACGAATCTGGCCTCGACACGAGATTTGGGGCTCTGAAGCTCCACCAGCAGCCGGATTCCTCCTCCTCGCTTGCTCTCCCCACTCTCTACCTCTTCCCAAAGAGAGAGAAATTCCTTTGCTAATGAGAGGGTTTATCCTCAACTCATAGCCTTATAATAGCAGAGAGATCTCAGGACCGTTGGATCCTAGTTGAAAGGAATGAATGACCACGAAAAGCCCTGAAAAGTACTTTCCTAGGCTGAACACGGCTTGTGACACGCCCGTATCAAAGGCCGTGTACCTTAAGCGGCAAAGAAACCGACCTAACCAGACCAGGACACGGCTGTGTGACACGCCCGTGTCATAGGACGTGTGCCAGACACGGCTTCGGACACGCCCATGTCCAGCCCGTGTTCATCAGTCCTTACAGAACTGACCAAGCACAGAGAAGGACACAGCCCTTGACACACCTATATCACAGGCCGTGTGACCAACTAGAGGTCGTTGAGCGCATTTCGTCGAGCTCACCCGAGAAAATGTCGAGCACATAGCAAGACATGCCCCTGGACACGCCCGTGTCACAGGCCGTGTACCCCACTCGAGGATCGTCGACCGCATTTCATCGAGCTCACTCGAGAACACCCTGCCAGAACTCAAGTGCAGGACACGGCCATGGATAAGCCCGTGTCCCCGGCCGTGTACCTCACACAGAGTAGGACACGGCTTTGGGACACGCCCGTATCCCAGGCCGTGTTGCCCACTCTTCTCAGCCCAGTCACCACTGAGATTTGGGGTGCTACAATAATACATTGCATACACAAGATACTCATCGTATAAGTTTGTATGGGCACTCTTATACGATGCGTTACTTTACTGCTGAGCCGATCGTCAACTTATATGTCTGTATGGGCATTCATATAAGCTGAGTTACTTTCTGTTGTAGCTTTACATTTTCCATATACTGTTGTAGATGAACTGCTAGAGTATATTGTTTACTCATTTATTATATTACTAATATACTTGATATTGCTCAATCTATACCACATGTTTGTACTACTATTTTATTTATATATATTGTACACTTGTTCTTTTGTAACACCCCCATCCGTCACATGAGATATAACAGAAGGACCGGCCGGGGCCCCACGACATATTCCACGGACAGTCAAATGGGTTACGTATTAATATCAAAATACTATGAAATATTATCAAAACCTAACACAGAGCATTCTAGCGGAAGCTTTTAAGTAGGTTAGAAGAACCCATCACATCACATGAATGTCCACTATAACCCAAGGTAGGAATGAAAGTACAAATACACATAGAGTCTTGGCCTTATGGCCTTACAACATTCATCTTCAATAAAAGTGTTTTGTATACTTCGGCTCGCATGCCGACCATACATGGAAAATAGTAAAAGTAAACACTTCGCTTTTGCTTTCAAGGGCCAACACAACAACAAGGGCTTCAGCCCGCTATTTGCCACTAGGCTCACCTGTTCCTGCAGGAAAAATCCACCGAGCGGTGGAAAACCAAAGCAACGATCAGCTAAAGCTGATCAAATTATAACGACCCTACCCCATACCCGGGGCAGTGGTGCTCCTTCTCGTTGCTCGCACCGTCATGTAAATTTATGTCATCGATACGGATCAAGCTTCCTCGAGTCCCATCGTATCGATCATACAATAATACATAACCCGGTTATGCACAAGGTCGGCTCTCAGGCCACCAAACTAGGCTCCCAGTGTAAGACCCCCCCTCCCCCTTACCAAGGAGGGCTACCAGATCTTATGCCCAGAATCACCATCTTACGGTGGCACTAACTCACGGGTTAGTCGACACCGCAACACGCCGATTCTGCCGGCTAGTACGATCATTTAACCTGTAGGCCAACATGAGAAGAAAGAAGTAAAAACTGCATACGAAACCATCAGTCCACAAGCCACATAGTACAATCATGTAAATGATATGAAAAGTACATCACAATAGTCCACAATAAAGTACAAATGAAAGAGTAAAAAGGGCTTATGCCCAGTACATCAAATCTCTCTCTCACAAAATCATAAGTGCGGAAGCTATGCTAGAACATCAGATCTCGTCCCACCTGAGGACGCACAGTAGTGGTAGTAGCCTGCTGAAGCGGTATCTGCTCCTCATGTCCTGCCTCCTTGACGTGCTGGTGCTCCATCTCCACGGGCTCCTAAAAATAGTTGGTCACCGACCATTAGTCAAAAAGACTAAGTCGTTTCCTCCGCACCTCGCCCCGCAGCTCCTAGGCACCGAGCGGGAGGACGAAGCGGAGGACAACAAGGGGTAGCAAAGTGAAAGCAGGTGACAATATCTAACTAGAGTTGTAATAAGTAATGTAATTCTACTCTAGCAGTTCTAAGTACGGTACAAGTAATAAGTAAGAGCGGTGCAGTAAAGGAAAGTAAAGAACAGTAATATGATCAAGTAAATAAACTAAACTACCACTATGCTATCATCACAAACGTACCCTAACTTATATAAATGCCCATACAAATATATAAGTTAGGGTTTCCAGGAAATTTAACTTATCATATAAAAGAGCCCATACTAATTTATATGATAAGGATCTATGAAGTGTATGACCTAATATGAATGAATGATATGATGCAATTTTATGCGCAGGCAAGTGCAACTCACACACAACGACTCTGTGATCACAGACCTTTAGTTCCCACTTTTTGAGAGCTAGCATCACTCTCGGGTACCACCGCTGTGGCTACGGCAGCAGCGGAGCGGGCGTCTCCGCTTCTAGACCGGTATGAACACTACCAAGCCTTAGACCCCTCTCATACGCCTCTGTACACGTCCAAGGTGCACTCTAGAGTCTCGCGTACGTACTTTGCTGACAAACCCGTCAGTCTTGTTGGGTCGGATGTGCGTTATCGGGGATCGTCCTCCAGACCGCAGTGTGAAACAACCCACTGGCCCCTCTAACTCTCACAACCGCCTGGTGCACCGTACTGCCATCGGTGTGACGAACGGCCAGTACCGCATGCCCCGCCACGATATTTATGCACATGCAAGTAATTCGTATCGAGCCTCCCGCTCGCAGGACCAAAACCCGTCCTGAATCCCTCAAACCCAAACCCGGGTGAGATCGCACATCAGTGCCTTTATACCAACTCCCTCCAACCCTAGACGGGCGAGAAGGTACAACAATGTCCTAACCTATTAAACTACTCTTGTCTACGGTTTATTATACTTAGAGATTTAAGGTTAATCCCAGGACTGCCCCCGGTATTCCCTGTGAAGGGCTCTCAAGGGGCACTAGGAACTGTGTTGGGATTACGCCCAGCGTTCCCTTTCGCAAGGATATTTATTTTAGTTTATGGCTACACATGTATCTCCCCAGCTCTCCTTATTGATTTAGTACAACCCTAGTGACTTACGGTGTTACCGGAAAGCCGACGATCTTCCGCCGACCCCCACTCCAGTTGCTAACTAAGACTTGCACTTCTGATCCCTCACTAAGACAACTCTACCCACCAGGGTTACTCATGTTGAACTCTCTTACTTCTGCCGATAATCAATCCCCTGGTAACCCCTAATGCAAGACCTATTTGTGTTATATGCAGGCCATGTCCTATGGTTACCCTAAAAATGTGATCTTCCAATCCTTAAGGCATCTTGCCTCTAAATATATATCCTAGGGTGGAATATACTAGGGGAACTACTCTATAAATTCTCATAATTTTTCTCGGCCAATTAGTCCTTTAATTAAATCTTTTAATTTAAACACTAGGTCATTTTACACATGAAGTAGTATGATTAAGTATCCACTGACCTAGGAAATTTTTCCTGAGATGTATATTGATAACATATTGCTGCCTACATAGTTTCATAATTTTCCTTAAATTATTTATTCCCATTTCCTATTTAATATCAATTCCACACAAATTCCATTTTCCAAATGACGTATAGGCATTATGTACTCAAAAATTCCAGGAAACTTACAGAACTTTTAGGACACTAATGTATGACTATTGGCAGAGTATCATCAACATTTATTGTGAAATGGCCTATAAAATTCCATTACAACATATTTACCAAAATGTCATTGTATTAATTTAACAAAAAACAATGCATCCATTAATTCTGAGAAATTCATGCAACACTAATAATACCATTTTATAGCAGTTGAATAAATTCCAAATTTTTAAGAGGTATATATCCATTATTTCAAGAATTAATAAAATAAGGGTAAAATGGGCAATTTAAGATATCTACTCCAAAAGTTCTTCAAAACAGAGGAAACATATTTTTCCTAAGTCAAATGTGACATTATCTATGCCTTGGCAAACATTTAGGATTTGTACTTGAGGAAAACCTATTTTCTAATTTTATTTCCCAAAATAGCTATATTTAAAATAAATTCCAATAAATGGAATTTTGAGCCCAAAAATTCCATGATTAATTTGAGGGGTGAAGTTTACCCTAATGAACCACTGAAAATAATTCCAAGACCTTTGCATGTCACCATTGGGCTAAATACACCATATTTGCATTTTTGCTAATTGCACACCAAGGCATAACATAAGCTAACACATGCAAGTGGATTATCCAACTTGCAGTGAACCCAAGGTGCTGAAAATTTTATCATGCACCAAGAATGTCCCCACTGACCTACCACCAAAATTTGGGGCCATGGGGAGGAGTAGAACTCCTTATATTTCATTTATTTTTATTTTGATATTTTTGCAAAAACTATAGGAAAATATTCTCTAAAAATTCCTAAATTTTGGCTGGAGCTAAGTATGCCCTAGTCATGCATGTGCCCAAAATTTGGGGCCATGGTGACTAATAGTTTGACCTGGGCATCCAATTTAATTTCTGCCCTACTCTAGGACCAGTCCTAGGAGAAATGTCCTACAGGGCTGTACTCTATACCAAATCACATTTTAGGGTGGCAAATTAAAGATAAGACCCTTGGCTACAATTATCATTAAGAGGCTAAGTTCTGGAAATGCCTCTAAGAGGCCTAAAATTAACATGCAAGGTGGCTATAGAAATGTGACAAAAATTTCACTATTCATTAAGGACATAACAAAATAATTTGATTTTGTTTTTAAATAATCAGCCGCACGAATCTTAAAGCAATTTTAACGGCATCCGTTTATCTCCTACCTCCAGCCAACGGCAGGGATTGAATCTGGCTGGAGCATCTTTGCTGGCTGTTTCCGGCCAGCTGAGGCGGCGCCACCCCCGGCCAACGGTGCCATCACCCTCACGGTGGTGGTGGCTATCGTTTCCCGGCGATGGGGCGGCGGGAGACGGCGGCGACGGCGATCCCGAGTGGTTTAGAAAGCTTGGAAAATTCTCTCATTTCTCCCATGGCATCGGGCTCAATGGAGCCCGATATCTCCCCTAGTTGATCTAGGATTCTAGTACGGGTAGAGGTGAAGTGAAACAGACCTGAGTGGCGGCGCGGCGGTGAGTTTGACGGCGGGTGGCCATTCCCGACCTTGATCCGGCGAGATTTCTTGGATTCATGGTTCCTGCACCGTTTCCTTCGATCCAGTAGTCGATTTCTACTCGTCTGAGCTCACTGAAGCTAATGGAGGGGGTGAATTGGGCTGAGGTGGGCTATATGTGGAGTTAACTCCAAAGTTAGCTCGGTTTTGAGCTTTGTAGGCTTCACCCAGCTGCCAAGTGGCTCACATCCCTGGTTTTTTGCTGGAAATGAAGAGGGGAGGTCGGCCACCTGGTTTTGGGCAGCCAAAACTAACTGATGGGGTGGCCATGTGGCCACCATTTCCTTCATTTCCCTTTCTCTCTCCTCTTCTCCTAAAAATCCCAATTTTACCCCCTTGCATGTATTCTCTCTCCTGATTTAGAGGGGTAGGACTGGTCTTGTTCACTTGGGCTGACTATGGGCCAATTTTGGTGGGCTTGGTCCAAGGGAAAATGGCTTGGTCTTCATTTCACTCCTTTAGGTCAATTTGTTGACTTGTTGACTTGGGGAGTTGACTTGGTCAACCATGGTGGGTGGACTGACCGCACTTGGTGGAAATGGGTCTAGTGGCACCACCCAACTTGGTTTGGGTCAAGGGGGTGCCCCACTTAGGTTAATTAGGCCTATGAGTGTGAGTTTGACCAAATTAAGCCCAAGGTTGACTTTGGTCAATTGGGGTCAAAATGTTGACCCAGTGACATACCCTAGGGTCCACTTAGATTGTATTTAGGGTTAGGGCAATGTGGTGGGTTCATGGTGTGGCTAGGGTCCCCACTTAGGCTAGTTTGACCTAGTTTGACTATGGTCTTATAGTGGCCCCACATGGCTACCACCCACTACCTAGGGCCAAACATAGTTGGTCTTCCTTAAATCTCACCCATGCCTAACCCAATCTAAGTTGAGGGGTCCAAGAGTAACATGGGATGTTACAAATTCCAATAAACAAGAAAATAATTTCGTCCCCGAAATTTAAGTTCGGGTCTACGGGGTTCTATTTGCAAGAATCATCAAAAAATTTAAAGACATAACTTAAATGTACTTGATGCGAATAGCTCCGGGTGTTGCTCCAGCATCAGATCCCTCGGCTCCCAAGTGTGCTCCTCTCGTCCATGGTTGGACCACAGCACCGTCACAAGAGGGACCTTCTTCTTCCACAACACTCGGATGGCTGTATCGTCAATCCGGATCGGTTCCAATCTCACTGATCTATCAGGCTCTACCGGTCCGGCTGTAGTAGTAATGTGCTGCTCCGGCCGAAGGAGAGCTCTTCACAAGGAAGAGACATGGAAGACGTCATGTAATGCACCCAACTCCGGTGGCAGCTGCAGTCGGTAAGCTAAGGGTCCGATCCGCTCAAGGATCAGGTAGGGCCCCATGTATCGTGGACTGAGCTTCTTGTGCCTCCGCACCCGAGAAACACCGTGTACTGGACGTATCTTCAAGAATACCCTGTCTCCAACCTGGAACTCCACCTTCCGGTGCCGAGCATCATAATACTTTGCCTGCCTGCTCTGGGCCTCCAGTAGCCGATCCCTGATCAATCGAATCTGAGCCTCAGTATCCTCTATATAATCAGATCCCAGAGCCCTGGTATCCACATCCTGAACCCATGATAGCGGTGTCCGGCATCTCCTCCCATAAAGCGCCTCGTATGGAGCCATCCTGATGCTAGCCTGGTGGCTGTTATTATACGAGAACTCGATCAATGGCAGCAACCTCTCCCAAGGCTTCCCCGTATCCAATATGCATAGTCTGAGCAGGTCCTCCATGGTCCGGATGGTCCGCTCGGTCTGTCCGTCGGTCTGCGGATGGAAGGCGGTACTAAAAGTAAGCCGAGATCCCAAGTAAGCATGCACGGCCCTCCACTCGCTCGAAGTGAACCGACCATCACGGTCTGAAACAATCGTCCTGGGGATTCCATGATATCTGATGTACTGCTCCACAAATAATCTCACCAGAACTGCAACTGGGGCATCCTTCCGAACTGGAATAAACCGCGCTACCTTGGTCAATCTATCCACTATAACCCATATAGAATCATGCCCAGAGTGGGAGCGAGGCAATCCGTGTACAAAGTCCATAGCAATGTCCTCGAACTTCCACTCTGGAACTAGCAGTGGCTGTAGTAAACCTCCCGGGCTCTTGCATTCTGCCTTCACACACTGGAAGGTCTCGCAATGGGTCATAAAATCCGTGATCTCCCTCTTCATCCCGGGCCAATACATAGACCTCCGCAAATCTGCCCACATCTTGGTGTTGCCGGGGTGCACTGAATATCTCGAGCAATGTGCCTCTCGGAGTATGTCATCCCGGATACTGCCCCCTGCTGTTATGTAGATGCGCCCCCAGAACCGAAGAAGATCATCCTGTAGCATGTAGTCCTCGACCTTGCCCCTCTCTAAGGCACTGAAAATCGGCTGTAACGCAGCATCCAGCCTCTGATGTGCTCGGATGCGCTCCTGTATATCATCGCCGCTGATCACTGAGCTCAAATACTCTCTATATACAACAGGCTCGGTCTCGGACACCATGGTAATGTGCATGTCCTCCATCATCTGTAGCAGCTCTATAGACATCAATCGGGGCTCCGGTCCAGAAGTGTCGGCCCTCCTGCTCAAGGCATCCGCAACCGTGTTCACTTTTCCCGGGTGATAGTGGATCTTGTAATCATAATCACAGAGGAACTCCAGCCACCTCCTCTGTCTCAGGTTTAGGTCCTTCTGCGTATCGGTATACTTGAGATTCTTATGATCTGAAAAGATATCACAATGAATCCCATATAAGTAATGTCTCCATATCTTTAGGGCGAAAACCACAGCCCCGAGCTCTAGGTCATGTACTGGATAGTTATGCTCATGCTTTCTTCAACTGTCTCGAAGCATAAGCAATAACATGTCCATGCTGCATCAGGACTGCACCCATCCCCTGATAAGAGGCGTCCGTGTAGATCTGGAATCCTTCGCTCCCGGATGGAAGCGCAAGAATGCGGGATGAGATGAGTCGGTCCTTCAGCTCCTGAAAAGCCGTCTCACACCGCTCTGACCAAACAAAATCTGCGTCCTTCTTCGTCAAGGACGTGAGGGGGAGTGCTATCCTCGAGAACCCCTCCATGAACTTGCGGTAATACCCTACTAGTCCCAAGAAACTGCGGATGTCAGATGCGGTCTTCGGCCCTGGCCAATCCCTCACTGTCTCTATCTTGGCCGGGTCCACTGCTAACCCAGCCCCACTGATTGTGTGCCCCAGGAATGCCACCTCCTGCAACCAGAACTGGCACTTTGAAAATTTTGCGTACATCTGGGTCTCCCTCTGCCTCTGCAAGACCTGTGCCAAGTGCTCTGTATGCTCCTCCTGAGTCCGAGAATATATAAGGATGTCGTCGATGAATACAATCACGAAGCGGTCTAAGAAAGGCTCGAAAACACGGTTCATTAGACTCATGAATGCAGCAGGAGCATTCGTGAGCCCAAAAGGCATCACCGTGAATTCATATAATCCATAGCGCGAACTGAATGTCGTCTTCGGTATGTCCTCTTCCCTGATACGGAGCTGATAGTAGCCGGATCGCAAATCTAACTTGGAGAACCAGAAGGCTCCCTATAGCTGGTCAAATAACTCATCTATCCGAGAAAGAGGATAGGTGTTGCGGACCGTGAACCGGTTCAGCTCCCGGTAATCTATACATAATCGCAGTGATCCGTCCTTCTTATTCACAAAGAGAACTGGCGCTCCCCATGGCGATGAACTAGGCCGCACAAATCCTGACTCGACTAGCTCCTGTAGTTGAGTCCTGAACTCTGCTAACTCCCTGGGAGCCATCCTGTAGGGTGCCCGGGACACCGGCCTCGCTCCCGGTACTAGCTGAATCCTGAAATCCAAGTCTCTAGCAGGTGGTAGCCCGGGCAATTTCTCCGGGAATACGTCGGAGAAATCGCGGACCACCGGGATATCTGAGATAGTCGCTCCTGTTCCCACCATCTCGAAGCAGACAAGATAAACTTCTTCACCCTGCTCATGGGCCTTCACAGCCTGTACAGAAGATAACAGTAGGTGGCAAAATGGCTGGATACCTTCAACGATAACATGAGAGTCGCCATGTCTGTAACAGCCCGGCCCATGGCACTCAGAGGCTGCGCACAGCATTTTTTATGTAACGGACTCAGAGGCTGCCGCACCATACCAATGGCCGCACAGCTTGGACCGCTATAGGGCTGCAGCCCAATACACCCCAATGCCTCTCCCGCCTGTTTCTCAGCAAGGCACGTTGTTGGCACTAGGTTTCGAACCCGCAACCCTTGATAGCCACTCTTCCAACAGGGCTCATCACCGACTGAGCTGCAGCTCAGTCGGTGATGAGCCCTGTTGGAAGAGTGGCTATCAAGGGTTGCGGGTTCGAAACCTAGTGCCAACAACGTGCCTTGCTGAGAAACAGGCGGGAGAGGCGTTGGGGTGTATTGGGCTGCGGCCCTGTAGCGGTCCAAGCTGTGCGGCCCATTGGTATGGTGCGGCAGCCTCTGAGTCCGTTACAATGTCTTAGCGTGATCCTCCTGGACGGACAATCTATCTGGGCATGGTTCCGATGCAACCAGGCCATGCCCAAGATCAAGTCAAAATCCTGCAGCTTCAGAATAGTTGTCGGCGCCTCAAATGCCTTGCCGCCAAACTCGGCCTCCATATCACAATGTGCAGTGGTCCGCAGCTCCGACCCATCGGGTAGACGCACCCTCATCTCTAGCCCAGGAAACCTCTCCACGCCTTCGAGTCCGTCGATGAAGGTCTCGGATACGAACGAGTGTGAAGCACCCGTGTCGAAGAGAGTATGAGCGGGCTTGCCGCTGATCATAACTATGCCTGAGGTTTGTTTATGTGAAAGTTAATTGTTATCCTATAGTTCCAGGTACTATATATATATCATTGAAAATCCAAGAAAATTCATAATTAACTTCAAGTACCTGTGATAACCTCCTCGGGATTCCTTGGCTCTGTGAGGTCCAAGGCGTATATCTGCTCCTGCTCGCGTCTCCTACCGTGATATCCCCGACCTCGGCCTCGTCCTCGGCCTCGTCCTCGGCCCTGCTGTACTGGGGCCACTGGAGGTGGAGGAGGAGGAGGGGGATGGAATCGGTGCGGGCACTCTGACCTGATGTGCCCGGGCTGGCGGCATCCGTAACAAATCACTTGTCGGTGGCCTTGGTCATCCTGTCTCCTCGGATCATGCATCTGTAGAGGTGGGGGAGCCAATGCTGGAGGAGGCCCCTGCTCCTGCCTGAAGTTGGGACGACGACGTCCCCCACCCTTTCCTGTATCCGATGGTCCTGCCTCTCTGAGAGCCCCTACTGCTCTCACCTGATGTCGACCCATCAAATGGTCTCTTCCCTCCGGCTCGCACCATCAGCTGGTCAGCCTCCAGCTTCTTTGCCATCTCGATGATCTTCCTAGATGTGCCATGAGAAATGAATAGCAAGGCCTGCCTCAAATCGTCCCTGAGGCCTCGGTAGAACCTCTTCGCATACCTCCTATCGTCGGTGTCCTGAATCCCCGCGAACCTGGCCAAGTGGGAGAACTCTCTCTGGTACTCTATCACTGATCTAGTCCCCTGCTTGAGGTTTAAAAACCTCTCCTCCAAAGCATCTCTATCCGTAGCAGAGACGAAGTGCTCCAGAAACACATCGCCAAACTCCTCCCATGATATCTCTGACAGCTCAAAGTCCGCATAAGTAGACTCCCGGACTGATTTCCACCATCTTTTCGCATGGGCCTCTAGCACAGAGGTGGCTAGAGGTACTGCCTGGCCGACTGGGCAGCTGATGCCCGCTAAGATCTCGTGTATGGCCTCCAGCCATTCTTCCGTCTTCACCGCATCCTCTGTCCCACGGTATGTCGGTGGGGACAGGCTCTTGAATGCACTCAGCCAGCTCGACCCCGGATTTGGCTGTGGAGCCGGGACTTGCTGGGCTCTGAAGGCATCCAGAATCGCCGTCAAGGTCTGCCCCAACTCCGTCTGTAGGAATGGAGTGGCAGCTGGAGGGGGAGGAGCCACATTTTGCGGCGCTGCGACCTGTGGAGGTTGCATAAAGGTAAGGTTAAAGCAAAATTGGCCTAACACATTGTACTTTGTGGACCATTTATGTGACTTTACACATGGGCACACCACTGCTTCCGCTGCATAGTTTGTCCGCAAACTAATGCTCGGGCGGGGGTGGTCCCATATTGTGGACTTCTTTCTCATATGATCGTTGTTCAAGTGATACCAGTTTGTAAGACCCCCCCTCCCCCTTACCAAGGAGGGCTACCGGATCTTATGCCCAGAATCGCCGTCTTACGGTGGCACTAACTCACGGGTTAGTCGACACCGCAACACGCCGATTCTGCCGGCTAGTACGATCATTTAACCTGTAGGCCAACATGAGAAGAAAGAAGTAAAAACTGCATATGAAACCATCAGTCCACAAGCCACATAGTACAATCATGTAAATGATATGAAAAGTACATCACAATAGTCCACAATAAAGTACAAATGAAAGAGTAAAAAGGGCTTATGCCCAGTACATCAAATCTCTCTCTCATAAAATCATAAGTGCGGAAGCTATGCTAGAACATCAGATCTCGTCCCACCTGAGGACGCACAGTAGTGGTAGTAGCCTGCTGAAGCGGTATCTGCTCCTCATGTCCTGCCTCCTCGACGTGCTGGTGCTCCATCTCCACGGGCTCCTAAAAATAGTTGGTCACCGACCATTAGTCAAAAAGACTAAGTCGTTTCCTCCGCACTTCGCCCCGCAGCTCCTAGGCACCGAGCGGGAGGACGAAGCGGAGGACAACAAGGGGTAGCAAAGTGGAAGCAGGTGACAATATCTAACTAGAGTTGTAATAAGTAATGTAATTCTACTCTAGCAGTTCTAAGTACGGTACAAGTAATAAGAGCGGTGCAGTAAAGGAAAGTAAATAACAGTAATATGATCAAGTAAATAAACTAAACTACCAATATGCTATCATCACAAATGTACCCTAACTTATATAAATGCCCATACAAATATATAAGTTAGGGTTTCCAGGAAATTTAACTTATCATATAAAAGAGCCCATACTAATTTATATGATAAGGATCTATGAAGCGTATGACCTAATATGAATGAATGATATGATGCAATTTTATGCGCAGGCAAGTACAACTCACACACAACGACTCTGTGATCACAGACCTTTAGTTCCCACTTTTTGAGAGCTAGCATCACTCTCGGGTACCACCGCTGTGGCTATGGCAGCAGCGGAGCGTGCGTATCTGCTTCTAGACCGGTATGCACACTACCAAGCCTTAGACCCCTTTCATACGCCTCTGTACACGTCCAAGGTGCACTCTAGAGTCTCGCGTACGTACTTTGCTGACAAACCCGTCAGTCTTGTTGGGTCGGATGTGCGTTATCGGGGATCGTCCTCCAGACCGCAGTGTGAAACAACCCACTGGCCCCTCTAACTCTCACAACTGCCTGGTGCACCGTACTGCCATCGGTGTGACGAACGGCCAATACCGCATGCCCCGCCACGATATTTATGCACATGCAAGTAATTCGTACCGAGCCTCCCGCTCGCAGGACCAAAACCCGTCCTGAATCCCTCAAACCCAAACCCGGGTGAGATCGCACATCAGTGCCTTTATACCAACTCCCTCCAACCCTAGACGGGCGAGAAGGTACAACAATGTCCTAACCTATTAAACTACTCTTGTCTACGGTTTATTATACTTAGAGATTTAAGGTTAATCCCAGGACTGCCCCCGGTATTCCCTGTGAAGGGCTCTCAAGGGGCACTAGGAACTGTGTTGGGATTACGCCCAGCGTTCCCTTTCGCAAGGATATTTATTTTAGTTGAAGACTACCCATGTATCTCCCCAGCTCTCCTTATTGCTTTAGTACAACCCTAGTGACTTAAGGTGTTACCGGGAAGCCGACGGTCTTCCGCCGACCCCCACTCCAGTTGCTAACTAAGACTTGCACTTTTGATCGCTCACTAAGACAACTCTACCCACCAGGGTTACTCATGTTGAACTCTCTTACTTCTGCCGATAATCAATCCCCTGGTAACCCCTAAGGCAAGACCTATTTGTGTTATATGCAGGCCATGTCCTATGGTTACCCTAAAAATGTGATCTTCCAATCCTTAAGGCATCTTGCCTCTAAATATTTATCCTAGGGTGGAATAGACTAGGGGAACTACTCTATAAATTCTCATAATTTTTCTCGGCCAATTAGTCCTTTAATTAAATCTTTTAATTTAAACACTAGGTCATTTTACACATGAAGTAGTATGATTAAGTATCCACTGACCTAGGAAATTTATCCTGAGATGTATATTGATAACATATTGCGTCCTACAGAGTTTCATAATTTTCCTTAAATTATTTATTCCCATTTACTATTTAATATCAATTCCACACAAATTCCATTTTCCAAATGAAGTATAGGCATTATGTACTCAAAAATTCCAGAAATATTATAGAACTTTTAGGACACTAATTTATGACTATTGGCAGAGTATCATCAACATTTATTGTGAAATGGCCTATAAAATTCCATTACAACATATTTACCAAAATGCCATTGTATTAATTTAACAAACAACAATGCATCCATTAATTCTGAGAAATTCATGCAAAACTAATAATACCATTTTATAGCAGTAGAATAAATTCCAAATTTTTCAGAGGTATATATCCATTATTTCAAGAATTAATAAAATAAGGGTAAAATGGGCAAGTTAAGATATCTACTCCAAAGGTTCTTCAAAAAAGAGGAAACATATTTTTCCTAAGTCAAATGTGACATTATCTATGCCTTGGCAAAAGTGTAGGATTTGTACTTGAGGAAAACCTATTTTCCAATTTTATTTCCCAAAATAGCTATATTTAAAATAAATTCCAATAAATGGAATTTTGAGCCCAAAAATTCCATGATTAATTTGAGGGGTGAAGTTTACCCTAATGAACCACTGAAAATAATTCCAAGACCTTGTCATGTCACCATTAGGCTAAATACACCATATTTGCATTTTTGCTAATTGCACACCAAGGCATAACATAAGCTAACACATGCAAGTGGATTCTACAACTTGCATTGAACCCAAGGTGCTGAAAATTTTATCATGCACCAAGGATGTCCCCACTGACCTACCACCAAAATTTGAGGCCATGGGGAGGAGTAGAACTCCTTATATTTCATTTATTTATATTTTGATATTTTAGCAAAAACTATAGGAAAATATTCTCTACAAATTCCTAAATTTTGGCAGGAGCTACGTATGCCCTAATCATGCATGGGCCCAAAATTTGGGGCCACGGTGACTAATAGTTTGACCTGGGCATCCAATTTAATTTCTGCCCTACTCTAGGACCAGTCCTAGGAGAAATGTCCTACAGGGCTGTACTCTACACCAAATCACACGTTTAGGGTGGCAAAGTAAAGATAAGACCCTTGTATACATTTTTCATTAAGAGGCTAAGTTCTGGAAATGCCTCTAATAGGCCTAACATTAACATGCAAGGTGGCTGTAGAAATGTGACAGAAATTTCACTATTCATTAAGGACATAACAAAATAATTTGATTTTGTTTTTAAATAATCAGCCGCACGAATCTTAAAGCAATTTTAACGGCATCCGTTTATCTCCTACCTCCAGCCAACGGCAGGGATTGAATCTGGCTGGAGCATCTTTGCTGGCTATTTTCGGCCAGCTGAGGCGGCGCCACCCCCGGCCAACGGTGCCATCACCCTCACGGTGGTGGTGGCTATCGTTTCCCGGCGATGGGGCGCCGGGAGACGGAGGCGACGGCGATCCCGAGTGGTTTAGAAAGCTTGGAAAATTCTCTCATTTCTCCCATGGCATCGGGCTCAATGGAGCCCGATATCTCCCCTAGTTGATCTAGGATTCTAGTACGGGTAGAGGTGAAGTGAAACGGACCTGAGTGGCGGCGCAGCGGTGAGTTTGATGGCGGGTGGCCATTCCAGACCTTGCTCCGGCGAGATTTCTTGGATTCATTGTTCCTGCACTGTTTTCTTCGATCCAGTAATCGATTTCTACTCGCCTGAGCTCACTGAAGCTAATGGAGGGGGTGAATTGGGCTGAGGTGGGCTATATGTGGAGTTAACTCCAAAGTTAGCTCGGTTTTGAGCTTTGGAGGCTTCACCCAGCTGCCAAGTGGCTCACATCCATGGTTTTCTGCTGGAAATGAAGAGTGGAGGTCGGTCACCTGGTTTTGGGCAGCCAAAACTAACTGATGGGGTGGCCATGTGGCCACCATTTCCTTCATTTCTCTTTCTCTCTCCTCTTCTCCTAAAAATCCCAATTTTACCCCCTTGCATGTATTCTCTCTCCTGATTTAGAGGGGTAGGACTGGTCTTGTTCACTTGGGCTGACTATGGGACAATTTTGGTGGGCTTGGTTCAAGGGAAAATGACTTGATCTTCATTTCACTCCTTTAGGTCAATATGTTGACTTGTTTACTTGGGGAGTTGACTTGGTCAACCATGGTGGGTGGACTGACCCCACTTGGTGGGAATGGTTCTAGTGGCACCACCCAACTTGGTTTGGGTCAAGGGGGTGCCCCACTTAGGTTAATTAGGCCTATGAGTGTGGGTTTGACCAAATTAAGCCCAAGGTTGACTTTGGTCAATTGGGGTCAAAATGTTGACCCAGTGACATACCCTAGGGTCCACTTAGATTGTCTTTAGGGTTAGGGCAATGTGGTGGGGTCATGGTGTGGCTAGGGTCCCCACTTAGGCTAGTTTGACCTAGTTTGACTATGGTCTTATAGTGGGCCCCACATGGCTACCACCCACTACCTAGGGCCAAACATAGTTGGACTTCCTTAAATATCACCCATGCCTAACCCAATCTAAGTTGAGGGGTCCAAGAGTAACATGGGATGTTACACCCAGAGCATGCATCCCCACAAATTGGCCCCCAGGTCTTCGCGAGACAGGCCTCACAACAGCTCTCTCACAGAGCTACCGCCCACGGTAACACTTCCGTCGCACGGTATCTGGCAGAAATGTGTTTCTTCCTAGTTTTCTGGGTGCTCCTTCGGGTTAGTTCCCAAAGTTCCCTGCTACAATCTACCGCGTAGAAACCCGAAAAACAAACGCCACAGAGTCTTCTCCGGCAATACATGTATAATGAAACATCACAAATGCAGACCAACCCGTCCGGATGGGCTTCACACACCATGCCTATATCCGTACTTTGATTCCGAACTCTATATGCAAAACTACGGGGTTAATCCCCGAAAGAATACCTCACGATCACCGCACTCTTGTGGGAGAGGGTTTCATATGCAAAAGGAAGAGGACTTCACATGTCCAAGTAGAGAATCATTACCCTTTGCGATTTCTTCGGTGCCATGCCCAATATCTAGATGGATGGACGCGACCGCAACAACCTTGTGATGGCGTGCCCCCTCCTGCACCATTTGAAGCCGATGCTGACGATGCTGATGATGATCCGGTTGATAAGGCAATACAACTCAAGGACGTGAGGCAGCACGATGACGCTAACGGAAGGCTACACTACAACTTCCGCCCGCGGCGTGCTACAACCACTGCAAAGAATTAATCTTATTTATTTCATTTTCTTGAACTCTATTTTATATTTGGAATATAAAATTATCCTATGTTTAAGTGATAATTTTATATTCATTGCATGTTCTGTTATTTTTAATTTTGAATAATTTTAATGTTGGTGTGCATTTAGCCATTCTGATGGATGAGATTACATCTCCATCATGAATGGTTAAGGCTTGTTTGTAACTCCTATATAAGGAGGCTTCCTTATGAGATAATTAGAAATATTGAAACCTAATTTTCTCCTTGAGAAATTTCGGCCAAGAGGAGACTTCTCTAAGCCGCCACCCCCTAGCTTGTGGTGTGAAGCCGCCGCCCCCCCTTGCTCCCTCCATCCGTTCGGTGCGACTCCGGTGCGGCTTCCTTCGGTATGACTCCTTGGAAGAAGGTTGCAAACCCTTCGGTGTGACGCTGGTGGATCCGTGGAGAGAGTGATTCTCCCACAGTTATCTTGTGTGAAAAGCTTTCCGGTTGGGTAATCTCTTCCCTCTCCCTTGTGTGATTCTCTTCTTTAGTTGTGGTGGTTTCGCACTCGTTTTCTCCAGAAAGTTAATTTAATCGCTGCAAGTTTTGGATCGAAATTGCCGTTGCAAGGCTTTTTAATTCCAGATCGGGTGGATCCTATTTGCCTGAGCGTATCTTGGCCTATAGCCTTGGTCTTGCTCTCAAAAAGGAGTGGCAACCTTTGTGTTTTCTTGGGGAATATTCCGACTCAAATTTCCGATCGTTGTTTTCGAGTCGACCATTCCTCCTTTGTAATTTGTGTTGCGTTCTTGCGACGAGAAACTATTATGGGCGATAGGTGTTGTGTAGGTGCGGTAGATCTACGGCGTGTAGTGCATAGGTAGAGCGTTAGCTTCATGGAGGTCTCTGATTCCGGACACCCCTACATCAATTTGGTATCAGAGGCGGTCATATTAATTTCCTAATTGAAACGTCCTCGCTTGAGTCTTGTCGGCACACACCACAAAAAAACAAAAAAAAAACATTTTTACTGGTCTGCCAATAACGCTCTAAAATCTGTATTTTTCAGAGAAATTTCAAAAAAAAAACTTTTTTAACGATCTACGTGTTATTCACGTTGGGAATCTATAAAAATATCTTATTTCCAGTATAGCTACAGCCCTAGGAAAAATCATCTTTCCAAAATTTTTCTAAACCTGAATGCGCACTAGGCTCGGATCGGAATATTCGACTCCGTCTATGTCTAGGATGGCTGCGAATGAGCGTGGGGATCCCAATACCGAGGCCATAGCAGGGCTGCGTAACGAAATAACGGAGCTTAGGGACATGTTAAAACAGATCCTACAAAATCAAGCTAGGCCACCCCTGCCACCCATTAATGTTGACCGGCCCAACCGGCACCAACATAATTCTGATTCGGATTCTGATGGGGACTCCCTGTAACACCCCAAAACTCAAAATAGCGAAGGGGGGACGTTTTGGGCCAGTTTGGGTTCGGGCAGAAGGCACACGGCCTGGGACACGGGCGTGTCCCAGGGCGTGTCAAGCGTGTGTCGACACTTAGCCGCGAAGTCGTCGAGTTATACTCGACGATTCGTCGAGAATGGGCACACGGCCTGCGACACGGGCGTGTCGCAGGGCGTGTCGACCCGTGTCGACACTTAGCCGTGAAGTCGTCGAGTTATACTCAACGATTTGTCGAGAATGGGCACACGGCCTGCGACACGGGCGTGTCGCAGGGCGTGTCGACCCGTGTCGACGATCGTCCCGGGGAGTCGTCGAGATTCACTCGACGATCGTCGAGACAAGACACACGGCCTAGGACACGGGCGTGTCCAAGGCCGTGTCATCTAGTCGTCGATCTTCCCTCGACGAAATGACCCGTGTACACGGCCTGCGGCCCAGGCGTGTCAAGGGGACACGGGCAAGGACACGGGCGTGTCCTAGAACCCGTGCAGTGCTCGGGTTGAAAATGGGGGAAAATCATGGGGTATACGGCCGGCTACACGGCCGTGTCAGCTGGAACACGGGCGTGTCAGCTCGAACACGGGCGTGTTCGATACCCGTGTGTGGTTCCAGGAGATTCGATTTTGACGGCGAATGCGGCACACGGCCCTAGACACGGGCGTGTGCCAGGCCGTGTTCGGCCCAGATTGGGCATTTCAGCCCCGAATCAAAGCCGCTCGTTTTCTTAGGTTGAGATCCAACGGCTGGGGGTTGTTCCTGAGAGGATATACCCGTGAGTTGACTTGGAAATCCATCATTTTCTTACCTTATCATCTCTCCAAGTCCTTGGAGAAAGAGGAGAGCCATTGGAGGAAGAAGAACTAGATCCCGCCATTAGAGGAGCTTCGGAGCTCCGAATCGCGAGCCGACTCCGGATCCACGGAGGCAACGCAAGTGCGGTGATTTCTATCCGATTACTTTTCGATGGCGCCAAAGAGGAACTCAAGGGTAACGATCCTCATCTTGAGCATGAATAGCTCTCTTTCTTAGCATAGGAAGCCCGCTCTCGCGAGTTTGCAAAGAGTTGGAGGCGTTCCTTCGGGTAGATATGTAAAGTCCCCGTTGTTTAGAGTCCGTATCCGAGGACGGACATAGGCATGATGTGTGAAGCCTACCCGGACATGTTAGTCTGGATCGGTGATGTTGCATTGCATAAGGTCGGAGAAGACTCCGTGTTATTGGTTGTTTTCGGGTTTTCTACGTGGTAGATTGCAGCAGGGAGCCTTGGGGACTAACCCAAAGGTGCACCCGGAAAACTGGGCGGATACGAGATCTTGCCAGCTTGGTGGCCTGAGAGCCAACTCGAACATAACTGAGTTATGTGACTTGCGGTAGAATGGGACTCGGTGAAAGTTTGACCCGCGCAAATGGCTTAAATTGTCGTTGCGAAGTGAGCACGGGTTAGATGGAGCCGTACCCGCTTTATGTCGTTCGGTTAGAGAGACCTAAGGTTACGTGGCACTCGCCGTTGGCATAGATGTGAGTCTTCGGCGGTCAATGGCTTAAATTGACGTGACCCATGCCATGAAGGCAAATTGCTCATAGGTTTGGCCGTCTAAGTGGCGGTGGTGAGTCCGGAATGTTAATGGCTTTAATTGACGTGACATCGACCGGTTCACCGAGAATGTGCCCTGAGTGCACGGGGCGTGCGGCCGTACGAGCCAACGTCTGTGATGAAATGGCTATGGTTATATACATTGCTCGCTTATGCTAATGAAATGCAGGGAAGGAGCATCGCCACCCCGAGTTGGGAGCGGGATCGTTATAATTTGGTCAGCATTGCTGACCGTTGTCTTGTTTTACCACCGTGCGGTGGTTTGTTGCTTGCAGGTGCAGCTGGACCAAGCGGTCAATAGCGGGCTAAAGCCCTTTTTGCGAAGCTGGCCCTCGAAGGCCCAAGTAGAAGTGTTTACTGTTTTATTCATGTATGACCGGTCTGTGTGCCGTGGTTTGTAAAACATGTAATTTTCAAGTGAAACACTTTGTAAGGCCTTAAGGCCGGTTTTGGGTATTTTGTATAACATTCCTAAATTGTACTAGTGGACATTTGTGCTTGATGCTGGGTTCTTGTTTACAACTCTTATAAACTGCTTCCGCTAGAATGCTCTGTGTAGGACGTTGAGATTGGTTGGATGGTTTCCATACGTAAACACCCGGTCTGTCTGTGGTATATGGCGTCGGGCCCCGGCCGGACCTACTGCTATATACTATGCGACGGATAGGGGGTGTTACACTCCCCGCGGGTTCCCCCTAGAGGACACCGCCCAGAGCGAGACTTTGATATTACTAGGGCCATTAAGATAAATGCCCCCGCTTATGATGGCATGGGAGATCCCCAAATCCTCCTGAATTGGACTGTGGACATGGAGTGTTACTTCGAGTGGCACAACCTAACGGATCCCCAAAAGGTCCAAGTTGCCCGGATGAAGTTAACAGGTCGTGCAAAGACGTTTTAGCTGAATGAGGAGCGAAGGTTAGGAACCAGACACGGAGCCCCCTTTATAGGTTGGCCAGTAATGAAAAATCTGTTGACCGATCAGTACGTTCCCGCGTACCATCGGACACAGATGTTCGATGAGCTTGCCACTCTGCGACAGGGCTCAAACTCGGTAGCTGAATATATGGGTGAACGTAAGGACCATATGGTGCGATGTGACCTTAGGGAGATCCCCGAAGTCACTTTATCTAGATTTCGAAAAGGGCTTCATCCCGATATCCAAAGGAAGCTCTTGTGATATGGGCATACGGACTTGAACACGACTTTCAATGCCGCCTTGGACATTGAAAAACACCTAGCCTCTAAGGCTCACTCCCGTTACGCTCATGCGAAGAACAAGTCCACCACTGGGGCATCTTCTTCCACATACCCTGATAAGGGAAAGTTCAAATCCACCGAGTCGAAGTCAATCGTGATCACCGCTAGGAACACCAAGAACCCTGTGGTGAGCGTGTCCCTATAGGGAATGTTATTAAGGCTAACACCACTTGTTACTCTTGCAGAATTCAAGGCCATTATGCCTACGAATGCCCAACAAAGACGAAAACCCTAGCCTTATTAGAGCCAACTACCGACCCTGACGATTATGTATACGAGGCCGCAGAGGAGAGTGACCCTGAAGGAGTCCCTAGTGACTTAGAGGACGATCACCCCCTTATGGTGATGCGTTGTATCTTGAACACTCCTCGTCCATTAGATGATTGGAAGAGGACGAGCATATTTTCTATGATTTTTAAGAGTGGCGAGAAGCTTTGCAAGCTGATTGTTGATAGTGGTAGTTGCGTGAATGTCGTATCTGAGAACGCCATTGCACGTATGTCCTTGATCACGGAACCACACCCGACCCCATATCAGGTCGCTTGGATCAACAAGGTCTCTGTACCCGTTACCAAGCGCTGTCTGGTCCCACTCTCAATCAAATCCTACATTGATGAGGTGTGGTGTGATGTCCTTCCGATGGACGCTTGTCATGTGTTGTTAGGCCGCCCTTGGCTATACGACCGTGATGTTACACATTTTGGTAGAGGCAACACTTATGAATTCAAATTCAATGGCAAAACCATCACTTTGAAGCCGACCATCCCAAAGGAGCCTGTAGTCTTGGCAAAGGACACCACTATTCCGGTAGAACGGAAAACGTTGAATCTAGTTGGTAGGAAAGAGTTTGAGAGAGATCCGTTCGTTGATGGAATTATGTATGTGCTAGTCCTCCTAAGTGCGATGCCCGATTTTACCATTTTGGATGAGTTACCTAGTGAGTTACGGGTACTGTTGGAGGAGTATAGGGACGTGTACCGGATAAGTTGCCGCCCACGTTACCCCCTCTTAGGAATTTCCAGCATGCGATAGATCTCATCCTGGGGTCTTCCTTGCCAAATCAGCCCCATTATCGACTCCACCCCGCAGCTCACCTGAAGTTGCAGTCCCAGATAGAGGGTTTGCTAGAGAAAGGTTTCATTAGGACTAGTATGAGTCCATGTACTGTACCAGCCCTACTTGCCACCCAAGAAGGATGGTACATGGAGGATGTGCGTTGATAGCTGGGCTATCAACAAAATCACCATCAAGTATAGGTTCTCCATTCCCCGCCTAGATGATTTGTTGGATGTCTTGTCTGGAGCCACCGTATTCTCCAAATTAGATCTTCGGAGTGGTTATCACCAGATTAGGATACGAGAGGGCGACGAGTGGAAGACGGCGTTTAAGTTGAAGGATGGTCTGTACGAATGGCTTGTGATGCCCTTTGGGTTATCCAATGCCCCTAGTACCTTCTCCCGGATGATGACACATGTCTTTCAGCCATTCATGGGGAAGTTTGTTGTTGTCTACTTTGACGATATTCTGATTTATAACACCTCTACTACCGAGCACATCTCCCACATGAGAGTGATCCTTTCCACCATGTGGAAGGAGACTTTATTTCTCAATCTTAAGAAATGCACTTTCTATGTCTCGGAGGTAGAGTTCTTAGGGTATATAGTCGGCTCTAAGGGTATTCGAGTTGATCCGGGCAAGGTTCAGGTCATTAAGGACTGGCCCGTGCCAACCACCCTACGTGAGGTGCATAGTTTCCATGGGTTTGCCATGTTTTATCATCGTTTCATACGAGACTTCAGTAGTATTATGGCGCCTATCACAGACTGTATGAAGAAGGGAGAGTTTACGTGGACGAAGTCTGCCACCTATGCCTTTGAACGAATAAAGGAGCTTATGACTGAGGCACCTGTCTTACATCAACCTGACTTTGCTAAAGTCTTTGAGCTCACGTGTGATGCGTCTGGGGTAGAGATTGGAGGTGTCTTGAGCCAGGAGGGCCATCCCGTTAGTTATTTTAGCGAGAAGTTGTCCGGCCCTAAGCTGAACTATTCAAATTACGATAGGGAATTTTATGCTGTAGTCTGATGTCTACACCATTGGAGGCACTATCTCCTCTCCAAGTAGTTTGTGATCCTCTCCGATCATGAGGCTTTACGTTTCATCAACGTCCAGTATAAGATTAGCCCACGACACGCTAAGTGGGTAGCTTTCTTACAAGGTTACACGTTTAATCTCAAGCACCTTAAGGGAGCTGATAACCGAGTCGCGGACGCCCTTAGTCGTCTTACTATTTTACTCACCTCTATGTAAGTACATGTTGTAGGATTTGAGCGGGTTAAGGATGAGTACGCCACGTGTCCTGACTTCCAGGATTTCTATTTATCTGCCGAGGATAGCTCCCCCACGATTATATCTGCATACGTCATCAAGGACGGTTACCTGTTTAGGAATGGGAAGCTATGTATTCCGCAGTCGTCGTTACGACTACATATCATATGGGAGTTGCATAGCGGAGGGTTGAGTGGCCACTTCGTTAGAGATAAGACCATTACGTTAGTCGAGGACAAATTCTATTGGCCAAAGCATAAGGTTATGGTGGGACAGGTAGTGAGTAGCTGCCGCACGTGTCAGGTGTCTAAGGGTAGTAAAACCAACGTAGGATTATATACACCCTTGCCTATTCCCTCCATGCCTTTGGTAGACGTTAGTATGGATTTTGTATTAGGCCTCCCCATTACCCTACGCTGTCATGACTCAGTTTTTGTTGTTGTGGATAGGTTTTCAAAGATGGCTTATTTCATCCGGTGTAGTAGGACAAATGATGCGTCTCACGTTGCTAAACTATATTTTAAAGAAGTCGTTAGTCACCGTGGAGTGCCAAAGACCATATTATCGGATAGGGACGTAAAATTCACTAGTTATTTTTGGAAAACTCTTTGGATATTAATGGGAACAAAATTATTGTTTTCCTCTGCCTATCATCCCCAAACTGATGGGCAGACGGAAGTGGTTAATCGGAGCTTAGGAAATTTGTTATGATGCCTTGTGAGTGATCACAAGAGCACTTGGGATCTTCTCCTTCCTCATGCCCAATTATCCTGCAATAATTCCAAGAATAGGTCTACGGGTCTGTCTCCAAATGAGATTGTCTACGAGTATAAGGCTCCCGTGCCGCTTGACTTGGTGCCGTTGCACCCAACGTACAAGGCAAGTCAGTTTGCACAATCCTTCGCCCAGCACATCCATGATTTACACGCACGTATACGTGCCACCTTGACTACGAAATACGACTCTTATCAAGCGCACGCTAATTTACATAGGAGTGTATCAGACTTCAAAATTGGCGATCTAGTTTTAGTCCGTTTGGTTCCCGAACGCTTGCCAACTAGCACCGTTAAAAAGTTAGCACCAAAGCACGTCGGCCCTTTTTGGATTATTAAAAAGTTAGGTGACAACGCTTTCGTTTTGGACTTGCCTACTGATTGGGGTATCTCCCCCATTTTTAACGTTTCAGATTTAACGATGTTTGTGTCACCACCACAAGAGTTGATCTCTTTGTCGTCTTCTTCTCCCACTCTAAATTCTCATGGGTTGGGGAGTGGTAGTACGAATGATCTCTCTCTTTCGGTCCCCACAGGTATATCATCGGATGGTAAGTTGCCTTCTTTCCTGCCTACTGCTAATATGTTCCCCAGGTTTCCACGGACGTTTTCCATTCCAGAGATGATACTTGATGCTGGGCCTGTTACCACTACTGATGGCGACACCCACCGCTTTCTCATCCGTTGGCGTGATCGGCCCCCTTCGGATGACTCTTGGGTACTCGAGATGGAGCTGCAAAGTTTGGATGACGCTCTCCTTCACCGCTATCGCTTGGACCACGCAATGGAGATGCGTGCATTTGAGCGGGGGAGGATTGATGGCGTGCCCCCTCCTCCACCATTTGAAGACGATGCTGACGATGCTGATGATGATCCGGTTGATAAGGCAATACAACTCAAGGACGTGAGGCAGTACGATGACGCTAACGGAAGGCTATGCTACAACTTCCGCCTGCGGCGTGCTACAGCCACTGCAAAGAATTATCCTTATTTATTTCATTTTCTTGAACTCTATTTTATATTTGGAATATAAAATTATCCTATGTTTAAGTGATAATTTTATATTCATTGCATGTTTTGTTATTTTTAATTTTGAACAATTTTAATGTTGATGTGCATTTAGCCATTCGGATGGATGAGATTACATCTCCATCATGAATGGTTAAGGCTTGTTTGTAACTCCTATATAAGGAGGCTTCCTTATGAGATAATTAGAAAGATTGAAACCTAATTTTATCCTTGAGAAATTTCGGCCACGAGGAGACTTCTCCAAGCCACCGCCCCCTAGCTTGTGGTGTGAAGCCGCCGCCCCCCCTTGCTCCCTCCATCCGTTCGGTGCGACTCCGGTGCGGCTTCCTTCGGTGTGACTCCTTGGAAGAAGGTTACAAACCCTTCGGTGTGACGCCGGTGGATCCGTGGAGAGAGTGATTCTCCCACAGTTATCTTGTGTGAAAAGATTTCCGGTTAGGTAATCTCTTCTGTCTCCCTTGTGTGATTCTCTTCTTTAGTTGTGGTGGTTACGCACTCATTTTCTCCGGAAAGTTAATTTAATCGCTGCAAGTTTTGGATCGAAATTGCCGTTGCAAGGCTTTTTAATTCCGGATCGGGTGGATCCTATTTGCCTGAGCGGAACTTGGCCTATAGCCTTGGTCTTGCTCTCAAAAAGGAGTGGCAACCTTTGGGTTTTCTTGGGGAATATTCTGACTCAAATTTCCGATCGTTGTTTTTGAGTCGACCATTCCTCCTTTATTATTTGTGTTGCATTCTCGCGACGAGAAACTATTGTGGGCGATAGGTGTTGTGTAGGTGCAGTAGATCTACGACGTGTAGTGCGTAGGTAGAGCGTTAGCTTCGTGGAGGTCTCCGATTCCGGACACCCCTACATCACCTTGTCTCCACAAATCTAGACTGTCTTGGGAATCAGAGCTTCTGAACTCCTAAGGCGGCGGGATCTCTTCCTTCTTCTTCCCCCTTTACTCTCCTTTCTCTCTAGAACTTAGAAAGAGAGAGTCAATGAAGAAATGAGTTGGGAAAACCTAACTCCCGGTTATAAATCCCCATAAACCTGCAGAGGCACACACCAGCTGTCGATTTCCAAATAGAACCAGTGGACGGTCAAGATTCCTCCAAGAATTCAGTTTATGAGAGCTACCGCCACGCAGTAGGAAGTTACCGCCGCGGTAGCCCAATCGTTCGGCTTCTCGAGAACGCCACCTCTTAGAAACCCAATTAGGTAGTGACACGTGGACACGTCATAATTGCTATGTTACCGCTATGCTGCAGAAAACTTTCACCACGTGGTAGTTTACATGTTTGGAAGGACACGACAAAACTACGTTATCACCTGCGGTAGGGTTAACACTACGCGGTAACAACTCGAGAGCTCTGTCAAATAAACCGTCGAGCTACCTCCCCGCACTACTGCTACTGCCGAGCGCTAGCGCTTCTCGAGAATGTCGAGTTCTGAGCGCCCCGACCGAAATGTTGAGTGGACTACTGCCGCGCGGTATGCATTACCGCCCGGCACTAGCATACGCTTAGACGCCGAGAGTGTCGAGAGCATTGAGAGCGTCGAGAGAGGCGACCTACCGCCGGCGATAGCTTTACCGTCGTGCGGTACCTTCCAAATAGTGTTTTCTGAACTTGTGGCATTACAAATCTCCCCCACTTAAAGAAATTTTGTCTTGAAATTTAACGTTACAGGAAAATAGAATAAAGTAAACAATGCTTCAGGTTACCTTAGGGAAAATGCTCGGGAAACTCCTCCCTCACAGTTTGCTCGCGCTCCAAAGACAACTCTTCTCGGCCACAATTGTCCCAATGGACTCTAACCATCCTGATGGCTTTATTACGAAGTTGCTTGACTTCCACATCCTCAATACGAATGTGCTTGACCTTCGTAGTCAACTCACTGTCAATAAACACTTGATTCACAGCTACCACTTGTATAGGCTCTTGGATAGCCTTCTGCAACACTGAGATGTGAAATACTTCTTGCAAACTGCTCAACTCCGGTGAAAGAACCAAACGATAGGCGGCTTCACCAATCCGCTCCAAGATTTCAAAAGTCCCATCGTACCTCAGACTAAGCTTCTTTAAGCATCGAATCCTTGATACACCTTTAAATAGTTTTATCTTGAGGTACACCCAATCGCCCACCGCAAACTTCACGTTTCGGTACTTGGCATTAAAGTACTTGACCTGCCTATCTGGAGCAATCAATAGCCGTTCTTGTATCAACCGTATCGTTGAAGTAGAATCTTCAACGTCCCTTCGCTCGTACAGCTTCGATTCTCCTGTTTCTACCCAAGATAATGGTGTACGACATCTCCGTCCTTACAGAGCCTCAAAAGGATTCATCTGAATGCTTGTTTGGTAGTTATTATTATAAGCGAACTCAATCATAAAAAGTTGATCCTCCCATCTTTTCCCAAAATCAAATGTACACATACGAAGCATATCTTCCATTATCATGTTCACCCTTTCAGTTTGTCCATCAACTTGTGTGTGAGAAGCCGTACTGAAATGAAACTTGGTGCCAAACAACTGATGAATGAGCCTTAAGACATTAGAAGTGAACCGACCATCTCGGTCACTTACTATGCTCTGGGGCACGCCGTACAATCGGACGATGTTGTCCACATAAAGCTTCGCCAGATTCTCCACTGAACCATCCTTCCTATTGGATCTAAGATGTGACACCTTCATTAAGAAATCAACGGCCACCCAAAAGGCATCGTTCCCTTTGTGCGATCTCGGCAAACCATGCACGAAATCCATGGTGATGTCATCAAAGTTTTCACTCCGGTATGGGCAAAGACTCCAAAAATCCTCTGGGCTTCTGGCACTTTGCCTGTACAAAGGCACCCATTTGACACTTGGCCACATAAAGTGCTATGTCATCTTTTAGTCCCGACCACCAGAACAACTTTTCCACAACTCTGTACAACCTTGAACTCCCAGGGAAAACTTAGTACTTAGTATGAGGAGTCTCGTGCATCAATTCCTCCTGTCATTTGACCATACTTGCGACGCACAAATGACTGTCTTTCCACAATAACCCATCATCAATGGTAAATTGGGTGTTTGACCCATCTGAAGCCTCATCCATGAGCCGCTTCATGCTGTCATCCAACTCCAAAGCCTGCCGAATCCGATCAGCCAGGGAATACAGCACTTCTGCTCGGCTCAACTGTGCTACAGCACCAGCCATCTTATCAACACAATAGATCTATAATGCTTTTTTAAAAATTTCAAACAAGACGCTCAACATGCATTGTTAACCAAATTGGCCTGCGTGGGAGCTCTGCGACTTAACGCATCCACAATCGCATTATATTTCCCAAGTACATAGTGTATCTTGAAGATGTAGTCCCCGAGGAACTCCACCCACCTTCGCCAACACATAAACAAATCCTTTTGATCTGATAGGTACTTCAAGCTCTTATGGTCTGTGTAAATGTCTACCTTCACACCATATAGGTAGCGCCTCAAAAACTTCAGCGTGAATATCACAGCCACCAATCACCAATCCATAGACCAGACAATTCCTCCAAAGCTTAAGAGCGAATACCACAACTGCCAACTCCAAATAATGGACCGGGTATTTCCTCTCATGCACCTTTTACTGACGTGATCCATAGGCTATCACCGACCCATGCTGAAGCAGAACACGACCTAAACAACTACCAGTGGCGTCACTATAAACCTCAAAGCCTTTAGAACCACAAGGCAAACATAAGATAGGTGTCGTGGTCAAGCGAAACTTTAGATCTTCGAAAGCTTGTGCGCACGCTGGCGACCAAACAAATTTCTGATCCTTCCTCGTAAGAGTAGTGAGAGGCAACGCTCTCCGCGAGAAGTTCTCTACAAAGTACCTGTGGTAGCCGGCAAGCCTTCAAAACCCCGGACTTCCGCTACAGCAAACCACAAAGGCCACTCATGTATTACAACAACCTTGTTGGATCCGCCGCGATACCCTGACCACGACTATATGATCATGGAATGCCATAGAAGATAGCCAAAACTCACAATCAAAGAATTTGGGATACTCTGATTACTTCTCTTGGTCTCCAAAACAGTATGCAAGTGTTCTGCATAATCATACTGAGATTAGGAGTACACTAGGATATCATCGATGGACACCGTCACGAACCAATACAAATACTCCACAAACATTATGTTCATTAGATTGATAACCACCGATGGCACATTCGTCAGCCCGAACGGCAGGACAGTTAACTCATAATGCCCATAATGCGTGCTGAATGCTGTTTGGGACATCACTCTCATTGATTCAAGGCTGAAAATAACCAGACTTCAAACCCAGCTTCGAACACACAGTCGATCCAAACTAGTTGAACGAACAAATTATCAATCCTCAGAATTCTGTACTTATTCTTCTCCATTAGATTATTGAGTTCCTGATAATCAATAAACAGTCGCAGACTACCGTCCGTCTCCAAGAAGAGGACCGGGGCACTCCGAGGAGATGAACTTGGACGCACATGCCCCTGCTCTATCAATACTTGAAGCTGCGCCTTCAACTCAGCCACTTCACTCGGTGTTAAGCGATAAGGAGACCGCGATATGGGCTTGGCACCAGGAACCAACTCAATGGTGAACTAAATCTCTCTTTCTCAGGTGGAGCTCTTGGGAGAGCTTGAGGAACACTTCGACAAATTTTGACACCACCAAAACACTGACCAACCCAGGCTTGGGTTCTTTCTCTAGTAGAGTTAATAACAACTCCGTGTTAAAATTCAACAAACCCGCAGACGCCACCTCGGATATCCTGTTGAAACTCAACAAACCGGAGGAGGATACGTCCACTTATAATGTTGCACGTTTTCCCGGATCTTGGAGTTAGCAGGGGTTATCTCAAGAAAGTAGTAACAACCAGCAACACATGCAGCACAAGCGTCTTTATTAATAAAGAGCAAACTTCTTTACAAGGCGAGACATACATGGCGAGACATGCTTCACCAACACCAAACCAGGAGAGCAAAGACAGTTACAAAGACAAGACACAAAACAAGCCGCGCAGACTCAATCAACAGGCCGCTGGTCTACTGCTGTGGAGTCCGCCAGGTCGCCAGTCTGCAACCCAAGCCGCGCGGACTACCCCTTTTTCCAATACTTAGCTCTTCACCGCCGATCTGCAGGCCGCCTGACCGCGAGGTCGCCTAGCCGCCAGACCGCACACGCTGCGATACCAAATGGAACAGTCCGCTTGAAGTAGGCAACTCCCTGAACCCCGAACCAAGTTGCCAAAGAGAAGACTGCCTAGTCGCTATCCGCGACTTGCTGTTTACCGCCTGTTGCTTAACCGCAGAGTCCGTACTGTCCCTGACCGCAATCAGAGCCAAGTCCTGGCTTTCCAGCGCTATTCGCACAACCTACACAGTACAACCCAGTCAACTCTCAAACCGCGCGGACACCAAGGTCCAGTCCGCAGCAACTTACGCGAGCTCAAATACTGTTCACTTACTTCGGTTAAGTTCTCTCGAGGTTCTATTTCTTGATGTGACATGGGTCCTATTTATAGGCATGATGATGAGTATGGTCACCGCCGTAGCCGATAGGATCACCGCCACATCCCGCAATAAGAACAATTGTATCCACAAGTCCGCGGATACACACACCAGTCCGCCGCTCCCGTGCAGATAGCCAGCCCGCCTAGCTTCTCCAAGGCCGGACTCCAATCTACAGTCCGCCTTGTCGCCAAGGGCCAAGCCAGGACCATCACAGCCGGACTCCGCAATAGCTATGTCCGCCAATCTGCGGACAAGGCATCAGCCGCATAACCCGAGCCCGCAGCCTCGCCATCAAGGCACCTGCCGGACTCAGCGGACACCCGGATTCCGTCCGCACATCCCGAGTCCATTGCCTCATCTACAAGGCACCGCCGGACTCAGCAGACTCCAACTCCAGTCCGCACGCTCTTGCACAGACAATCCTCCAGTCTACATATCCCCAAGCTAGCAATCAAGGCATCTGCTCTTCTACTAGGCTTGGCGGACTGAGAAAGCAGCCTGCACTCCACTACGCGATCTCCCCGGATTAAGCCAACCTAAACTTGGTTCAGAACCCACCAAGTCCAGTCCACTGGCCGTAAGGGCCAGTCCGTACTTACTGTCAGACACTGGATCTAGCCCGCCATACCGGGCGACCTCCAGCTTCTGTCTGCACTGACCGGCGGTCTCCGCGGCTTCCACTTGCCGCTTAACTAGAGTAAGACCAAGGCAACTGCCAAACCGGTCTGCTGAGCTCCAGTTCATCAGTCCGCTTCTTGCCGGACTCCGCGGATAGGACTTCTATCCGCCCGGTTACTTCCTAGGATCCAACTGCCTGCTGAGTATTCGCCGGCCTGACAGACCGCTGCTGCTGTCCGCGTAGGCCGCACGAACAGACCTCCCAGGCCGCCACAGAGCAAACTGCCTGCAACATCCCTGCCGACTTAGCAATCCGCCAACCCTTTCCGCGTAGTCCGCGCGGATAGGTTGCCCAAGCCTTCCATTCACCCACGTTCACTTCACAATTTTCAACACTCCCCCTTGAATTGAGAAGTGGTGAATAACTCCAGCAGCTCCCGTAACCTTGCAACTGGTCCCTCCGATAGCATCTACGAAGATATGTCCAAGACATAGTCCTCGCCCTGTATATCATGGACCATGAGGGAGCCCTCCAACATCTCCAAAAAGGAGCCATGCTTCCCTCTGTCTTCTTTAGCTTCAACCTCCACTCATGCATCACAGGAGTATCACCAACTACCTTGGGCATAGAAGCCCAAGCCTTGTTATCTCTGAGAGAAGTCACCTCTTCAGCCTTGGTGTCAACCACCTCCTTGATTCTAGTGGGGTCATCACAGCCAAAAGTACCTTGCTCGACCTGAGGGCTAATAAAGAAACACGGGACCAAGTCCACCGTGTTCCCTTCACTATATTGAGCTGGTGGCTTACTGATCCTCTTCGATCTCCGAAGAACCTGATCATGGCTAACCACCTCCGCTGCTTCTGAACCTGCTCCGTGTTGGGTTTCTCTATGAGGATGGCACAACGCTTGTGCACGCAGCGGAAAAATAAACATCAAGAAAAACCCAAAGAGATGTGGATCGGGCCATGAACGTTGAATCAAGAAGTTAGTAAAAACTAGGCGAAAATTACCTCGGTGGAGTTGAGTCACAACTCAACGGAGATGCTCCAAACTTTATCTGCTTGCTAGTGGCGAGTTGTACGTGGAATAGTGTCCACATTTCTGCAGAAGTCCACACGAGCGGGAGAACGTCGAGCTTTCCGTCGCACGGAAGATCGGGAAGGAGAAGACCGCACCTCAGCTATCCCACGGACTGCTAGGTCCGCTCCAGGAAGAGCAGCACCAGCGACAGTCGCTGGAGAAGAGGCGGTCGACGGAGCAAACACGGCGGTGGCGGAACTCTTCCGTCGGCGGCAGGGATCGGGATCGGCGGATCGAAAGGCGGAACGGCTTCCGTCGGGTTTCGATCTGCTACAGGAGAAAATCGCGAGCAAGCGTGTTCTATCCCGAAAACCCTAAGTGTCCCTTTTATACCAAAGGCATAAAAGACTTAGAAACTCCGCTATCCGCAAACCACCCGAGATTAGGGTTCAGAATCGGCGAGTATCATTCGGTGAGAATCGGCGACAATCGGCGAGAATCACTGAGCAGGTTCGGCGAGAATCAGTCGACGAGTATCATACAGGATCGGCGAGAATCAAAGTACAATACTCGACGATTCTCGCTGATCGTCAAGTCGCGCTCGACGATACACAATGATACTCGACGATCGTCGAACCGCGGTCGACGACAATTGTCGAAGTAGTCGATCGTCGAGAATCAACAATTGATTCTCGACGATTCTCATCGATCGGCGAGAATCAGAGAGACGATTCTCGCCGATCGGCGGGAATCAGAAGACGATTCTCGACTAATGTCATCGACCCTCGGACGACAATCCCAACCAGCCCTTCAAGGCAACATTTGCCCAACCCGATGATCCTATAAGGCAACACTTTGCCCATAACGCTATTCAGGTCGGTGATTGGTAACCTTTACCAACACAGTCAGTCATCCAACTTCTCCACATCTCTTATGTGCGACCCTGCAGGCTCATATCGCGTTGGCAGTGAGATTACATGCTTGATCACTTGCAGATCACAATGGTAACTCCAACAGACTCCCACTTGATCTCGAAAGTATCAAACCAAAAACCTCACAAATAATGAGCGGCATCTAGCAATGCATCATTGCTCCCCAAGCAATATGAGTTTATAACTCATAAGCCTTTATGACCAATATATCAGCGTTATCTTTGTCCCTTTGTCCCTTACATCCGGAAAGAACTAGAGGTATGGACCGTGTCACCCTCGTAATAGCTCAATCCTAGTTTCTTGATCCAGGACGGACTTCCAGAGAATGGTGAGTCCAATATCACATATTGACTCAACCAAGCATGGCCATGCATTTCTCAGTCCAGTTCCATCAAGGGGCCCATGGATGCAACTCCTGTCATACAGGAGGACAAATCCCATATCTGCTCACACACAAACACCCAAATGATTCGTAACATGCCCAACAACCACCCTTATCATCAACCTTTCTCAAGGAAGACTTTAGATGGCATCAAAGCACGCTCTTCCTCACTTGATGAATGCTGTGACTTCAGGTCAAAGGATCACAACACCATTGTTAATTGAGACCTACTCGTGATACGATTGGATGACAATCCATAGAGTAGTCTCAGGTTGGGTCTGTCCAGTACAACTTGTTCACTAACAAGTACCCACGTGATGACTTGATATCACAATATCATGACCTGTGAGAACCAGTCATCAGTCAACACACGTGCTAGTCTTCATGTACCATCATCACCCTTAGCTTCTATGATGATACTCGACCAGGGACCTTTAAGAATGAAGCTTCAAATAAATCATGGGCTCTCACATTCAAGTCACGTACTTGATGTCCCATGGAAGCGAACATTCTAAGGGTATCTATTATGTTAACATTTAACTATCATATAGAAAAAGACATAATAAAAGAACTTGCCATTAATTGTAAAAGAAAAACTAGGTACACAGTTCATCATATGAACAAACAGCCAACAAAATACAAGATTACATGCAACCCACAAGATTCTCGCTAGAGTTGATCATTTAGGTATCGTATACCCATCGATCTAGTATGACCATCATGCTTTCTCTGCGCGAGAGGCTTTGTCAGCGGATCCGCAATATTTTCCTCAATCGGCACTCTGCAAATGTTTACATCTCCTCGTTCGACAATCTCACGAATAAGATGAAACCGCCGGAGTATGTGCTTGGAGCGCTGATGAGATCTAGGTTCCTTAGATTGTGCAATTGCAGCATTGTTATCACAGTAGAGAACTACGGGACCAACAATGCTAGGAACTACATCAAGATCGCCGATGAATTTCCTAATCCATACAGCCTCCTTCGCCGCATTAGCTGCTGCGATATACTCGGCCTCTGTTGTAGAATCAGCAACTGTCTCTTGCTTGGAACTCTTCCAGCTCACAGCTCCTCCATTCAGGCAAAACACAAAACCTGACTGAGACTTGGAGTCGTCTCGATCAGTTTGGAAGCTAGCATCCGTGTAACCACTTACAACGAGCTCTTCCTCTCCACCATACACCAAGAACACATCCTTAGTCCTTCTCAAGTACTTCAGGATATTCTTGACTGCAATCCAGTGACACTCACCGGGGTCTGACTGATACCTGCTAGTCATGCTCAAAGCAAAGGAGACATCGGGTCGAGTACATAACATCGCATACATAATTGATCCAATTGCCGAAGCATATGGAATCAACTTCATGCGGTCCTTATCTTCACAAGACTTTGGACACTGGTCCTTAGAGAGATTCACACCATAAGACATGGGCAAAAATCCTTTCTTGGACTCAAGCATGTTGAACCGCTTCAACACCTTTTCGATGTACGTACTCTGGGTCAAACCCAGCAACTTCTTCAATCTATCTCTATAGATCTTAATAACGAGTATATAAGTCGCTTCACCCAAATCCTTCATTGAAAAGCAGTTCCCTAGGTTGTTCTTAACAACTTTCAGGGTAGGAATGTCATTCCCAATCAACAGTATGTCATCTACATACAATATCAGGAAGACAACAATGCTCCCACTGATTCGCTTGTAAACACAAGGCTCATCTTCATTCTTGATGAAACCAAACTCTTTTATTTTCTCATCAAAACGAAGATTCCAACTTCGAGAGGCCTGTTTCAGTCCATAAATGGACTTATTCAGCTTGCATATTTTAGTGGCTTCATCTGGGGATACAAAACCCTCGGGTTGTGTCATATACACTTCCTCAAGGAGGTTTCCATTAAGGAAAGCCGTTTTGACATCCATCTGCCAGATCTCGTAGTCATAATACGCAGCAATAGCAAGCAATATCCTTATGGACTTTACCATAGCAACAGGGGAAAAGGTCTCATCATAGTCAATACCATGAATTTGCTTGAAACCCTTAGCCACCAGTCGCCCTTTGAATGTCTGTACATTCCCATCCATGTCGGTCTTCTTCTTGAAGACCCACTTGCACCCTATGGGTCGTACCCCTTCAGGTGGTTCCACCAAGTTCCAAACTTGGTTTGCATACATGGAGTCCATTTCGGATTTCATAGCCTCAAGCCATTTGTCGGAGTCCGGTCCATTCATAGCCTCTTGGTAGGTTGCTGGTTCATCATCATGATCCATGAGCAACACATTACCTATTTGAGACACGAGAAATCCATATCTCTCAGGCTCAAACCTCGGTCTACCAGATCTACGTAGGACTTATGTTCCCTGAGCAGGTTCTCTAGCTACAACATCTTGTAGTCCTGTCTCAGAATCCAATTCCGGTTCATTCACTACATGTGGTTCTTGAACTTCTCCAAGCTCTACCTTTTCAGTCTTTCTTGATAAGAACTCCTTCTCCAAGAAGACACCAGTCCTTGTGACAAACACTTTGCCCTCAGATGGTAGGTAAAAGTAATACCCTTTCATTTCCTTAGGATATCCCACCAGATAACATTTATCCGATTTGGGTTCCAGCTTGTCAGGCATTTGACGTCTCACGTATGCCTCACAGCCCCAAATTTTAATGAACGACATACTAGGACGCTTCCCAGTCCATATCTCATATGATGTCTTCAGAACCGTTTTAGTTGGAGCGCGATTCAATGTCATTGCAGCAGTCTCTAAAGCAAAACCCCAAAAGGAAACAGGCAAGTCTGCATGACTCATCATCGAACGTACCATGTCTAATAGAGTACGATTTTTCCTCTCAGACACACCATTATGTTGTGGTGTTCTAGGTGGAGTGAGCTGTGATACAATACCACACTCTTTCAGATGATCACGGAACTCATGACTCAAGTATTCGCCATCTCGATCAGATCGGAGTGCTTTAACCCTTTTACCCAACTGGTTTTCTACTTCATTCTTGAACTCTTTGAACTTTTCAAAGGTCTCGGATTTGCACTTCATAAGATACACATATCCGTATCTACTGAAATCATCAGTAAATGTAACAAAGTAGAAATACCCTCCTCTAGCCATGGAACTCATGGGTCCGCATACATCACTATGTACAACACCCAAGAGATCCTCAACCCTCTCAGTATAACCAGTGAAAGAAGCTTTAGTCATCTTGCCTAACAAACAAGATTCGCATCGCTCAAATGATTCATAATCAAATGAGTCCAAAAGTCCATCTCTATGGAGCTTGGATATGCGCTTCTCGTTGATATGGCCCAAACGACAATGCCAGAGAAAAGTAGGGTTCGAATCATTTGTTCTTAGTCTTTTATTGTTTTCTACATTACAGATCAGATGGTCCAAGTTCAAAACGTAAAGACCATTAAACAATTGGGCTACAGCATAACAAACATCATTCTTAAATATAGAACAACAATTGTTCTTAATTATAAAAGAAAATCCAATCATGTCCAAACATGAAATAGATATAATGTTTCTAGTTATCGCCGGAACAAAATAACAATTATCTAGTTCTATTACAAGCCCACTGGGCAAAGAAAGACGGTAAACTCCTACGGCTACAGCAGCAACTCTTGCTCCATTGCCGACGCGGAGGTCCACCTCCCCTTTACTCAGCAATCTTCTCCTTCCCAGTTCCTGCACATTTGTACAAATGTGAGAACCACATCCGGTATCCAATACCCAAGATGAAGGAGCAGAAAGGTTTATCTCTATAACGTAGATATTAGAAGCGGAAGTCATACCTCCCCTCAATTTCTGCAGACCCTCAATATACGAAGGACAGTTCCTCCGCCAATGACCAGCCTTGCCACAGTGGTGGCATTTCCCATCCTTCACCGTGCTCTTCTTTTTCATCAGTGCTGAAGACTTGGGCTCAAGATATGACTTAGGTCCTACCTTCGTCTTCTTGGAGCCCTTGGCTTTGCCCTTGCCCTTATGCACCATCAGTATGGGGCTGACAGGCTTGGCCTTCTTCATATTGATTTCGGCAGTTCTCAACATGCCTAGGAGTTCGGGCAGTGTCTTGTCTATCTCATTCATGTTGTAGTTCAAGACAAACTGCTCATAACTGTCCGACAACGATTGCAGGATCAGATCCGTGGCCAACTCTTGACCAAGAGGAAAACCCAGGCTTTCAAGGTTCTCTATATACCCAATCATCTTGAGTACGTGAGTCCCTACTGAGTCTCGAACTCCCATCTTGCACTGAAACAACGCTTTAGTGATGTCGAACCTCTCTTGACGAGCCTGCCCTTGAAACATTTTCTTGAGATGCTCGTCAATCTCCTTGCACCCCATGTTCTCATGTTGCTTCTGAAGCTCAGAGTTCATGGTGGCAAGCATAAGGCACTCGACATCCAAAGCATCGTCAGTATACTTCTTATAAGTATCTTTCTCAGCACGGGAAGAATTCCCGGTTGGCACCTCGGGGGCTTCTTCTTCCAAGACATAGAGCTTTCGCTCTTGCCTGAGAACAATTCTCAGGTTCCTATACCAGTCCATATAATTTGTCCCACTGAGCTTATCCTTCTCAAGGATGGCTCTCAGAGACAACGTGGAGTGCGCAACGCTTTCCATGGAATTGTACAAGAATTTATGCAGAATAAAATCAGTACCTAAATTTCAATTACAATTTATTCTAATTAGGACTTCAATTAAAAAACTCCCACTATTTTATTCGAAATGATAGCCCTCACTAACAATTCAGAGAGTTCATGCGAGCTACTCTCTTAGTGGACAAGATCCGTATTTCACCAACACTATGAGTCCGCTTTGGCATTCCTCTCACGATGCGGTTATTTAGGTAGGCAACGCTTGCCAATTGCATCTTCATGCAATTCTTGTATGGTTGGTGAATAACTCCTTATTCGCATCCATCATATGGTGCATGCCAACCCTATGCCTCTAGGCACTCAACCTTTGAGGTCACCTAGTTAAGCTGGACCCGATGTCGACAGTGGGATATCACAATTATCCGCTCGCACCCTTACCAAGATAGATTGATGCACCTTGCTTTGGCAAGCCCACACTTCATCGATCGAGGCAGGAAGAGTGTCATCCATCGGAAGGCATCCGAACACTTAATATTTGATGAAGGGATTTCAAATATAGGTTAACAATTAACCATGATCAACATTTGATCGACGTGCACATCCAAAGAAAAACAATTCTTCTAAAACCACATGCATCCCTTATGTGCACATCCTGACACCATCAACATTTGACAGAAGGAAGGGCTAAATTTGAACATCCGGAAATTTCCAAATCCTCAGATTTACATGCATTGGACAAAGGCAAAGACAGCTCAACTTAAAGCAGTAGACAAACTCATCTCTCTTTGTTGGATTCAAAATCTAAAACAAAATCGAGGGATGGTTACTGCTAAGGAGATCACAATTTCTAACACTTAGAAATCCACCGAAATTCCAATCGTTCTTGGTGAGGAAACCAAGACTAAATCTAGACATTTAGAACACTTCTAAATCCCTAGGTTTACACGCACTGGAATAACAAACTTCCAAAACAACGATCATGGCCGCAACCTGGCTCTGATACCACTGTTGGGTTTCTCTATGAGGATGGCACAACGCTTGTGCACGCATCGGAAAAATAAACATCAAGAAAAACACAAAGAGATGTGGATCGGGCCATGAACGTTGAATCAAGAAGTTAGTAAAAACTAGGCGAAAATTACCTCGGTGGCGTTGAGGCACAACTCAACGGAGATGCTCCAAACTTTATCTGCTTGCTAGTGGCGAGTTGTACGTGGAATAGTGTCCACGTTTCTGCAGAAGTCCACACGAGCGGGAGAACGCCGAGCTTTCCGTCGCACGGAAGATCGGGAAGGAGAAGACCGCACCTCGGCTATCCCACGGACTGCTAGGTCCGCGCCAGGAAGAGCAGCACCAGCGACAGTCGCTGGAGAAGAGGCGGTCGACGGAGCAAACACGGCGGCGGCGGAACTCTTCCGTCGGCGGCGGGGATCGGGATCGGCGGATCGAAAGGCGGAACGGCTTCCATCGGGTTTCGATCTGCTACAGGAGAAAATCGCGAGCAAGCGTGTTCTATCCCGAAAACCCTAAGTGTCCCTTTTATACCAAAGGCATAAAAGACTTAGAAACTCCGCTATCCGCAGACCACCCGAAATTAGGGTTCAGAATCGGCGAGTATCATTCGGTGAGAATCGGCGACAATCGGCGAGAATCACTGAGCAGGTTCGGCGAGAATCAGTCGACGAGTATCATACAGGATCGGCGAGAATCAGAGTACAATACTCGACGATTCTCGCCGATCGTCGAGCCGCGCTCGACGATACACAACGATACTTGACGATCGTCGAACCGCGGTCGACGACAATTGTCGAAGTAGTCGATCGTCGAGAATCAACAATTGATTCTCGACGATTCTCGTCGATCGGCGAGAATCAGAGAGACGATTCTCGCCGATCGGCGGGAATCAGAAGACGATTCTCGACTAATGTCATCGACCCTCGGACGACAATCCCAACCAGCCCTTCAAGGCAACATTTGCCCAACCCGATGATCCTATAAGGCAACACTTTGCCCATAACGCTATTCAGGTCGGTGATTGGTAACCTTTACCAACACAGTCAGTCATCCAACTTCTCCACATCTCTTATGTGCGACCCTGCAGGCTCATATCGTGTTGGCAGTGAGATTACATGCTTGATCACTTCCAGATCACAATGAGATTACATGCTTGATCACTTCCAGATCACCAACTACCTTGGGCATAGAAGCCCAAGCCTTGTTATCTCTGAGAGAAGTCACCTCTTCAGCCTTGGTGTCAACCACCTCCTTGATTCTAGTGGGGTCATCACAGCCAAAAGTACCTTGCTCGACCTGAGGGCTAATAAAGAAACACGGGACCAAGTCCACCGTGTTCCCTTCACTATATCGAGCTGGTGGCTTACTGATCCTCTTTGATCTCCGAAGAACCTGATCATGGCTAACCACCTCCGCTGCTTCTGAACCTGCTCCGTTCCCGGGCAAACCTGGAACAATGCTCCCCCTGCTTTCTGAACAAGACGCCTCCTTACTGGAACCAGAAGCACCTGGAGCAACGCTACCCCTGCTACCTGAACCAGAAGACTCCCCTCTTGAACAAGAACTGCCTGGAACATCGCTCCCCATGCTTCCTGAACCGGAAGCCTCCATCTTTGAGCCAGAAGAACTTGGAGCATCGCTCCCTCTACTTCCTGACCCTGACGCCTTTGCCCCGGAGCTAGAACAGCCTGGAGCTCCTGGTGACTCAGGCAACTCCACTTCCTTAGCAGCAGCCTCCTTCAGCCGACCATTTGACCTGCTTATCTCTAGCTCCACATGAGAGCTACCCCAATATGGCGTCAACTCATCGAAGACAATGTCTCTTGACACTATGAGTTTCTTCGTCGCAGGATCCATACACCTCCATCTTCGTCTCTGCTCATCATACCCAACAAAGACTAGCTTTGTCTTGAGAGTACCTAGAGAGTGTATGTAGCAGGTAGATCCAAACACCCGAAGATGTTTCACGCTGGGCTTTGCTCCGAACATCAGATCATAAGGAGTCTTTTCTATGATCGGACTAAGAGGCATCTGGTTGATGACATGAGCAGCACAGGCCATCCCTTCCGCCAAAAGGTCCTTCGGAATGCCTTTACTCTGAAGCCAACACTTACAGATCTCCGTTAACCAACAGATCATCTGAGCTGCAATACTACCTTGTTTTGAAGTATATCCACAAGAAAGCTCCTTCCGGATCCCTTGCTTCCTGCAAAAGTGTGAGAACTCAGTTGAGCCAAACTCACCACCGATACTTGTCCTCAACACCATGATCCTCCGGCCAAGCTGGCCTTCTACAAGCTTCTTGAACTCCACAAACAAGTGCACCATGTTGGACTTCTTCTTCATGAAGTATACCCATGTATACCTTGAATAGTCATCAACCAATATCAGCATGAACCTGCTGCCTCCAAGACAGGCTGTGACGGTCGGTCCCACCAGAGCACAATGGACAACCGCCAATGGTGCTTTACATCTGGATTGTGCTTTATCAACCATGAAGCGATAAGCTTCACAATGCTGACATCCCGCACACCCCCGACCATCGTCATAGGATGACAATCTAGGCAAGCCTCTTACGAGTCTTCTTTCCGCCATTGCTTTCAGCTTGTCCATCCCTACATGCCCCAGTATTTCATGCCAGATAGTTGCACTATCACTGGCCTTCATCCGATCAGCTCCCGAACTTGTTGATAACCCAACAATGTTCTTCTCCTTTCTCCATATTTGAGCGACGTTCGCCGAGAGCAAGGTAACCTTGCACTCTCTCCTGATATGACCTTGCTGCTTGTATTTATAGCACCTTGGTCCTTCCTTCCTCTTCCTATCACGCCTAGGAGAAACACTCATTTCTTCCTGATATGATGTAGAGGGACCATCGTCAGCAGCAACCTTCACCTCCTTCCTGAACAACCCATCAAGGGAAGTCCAAACCTCCGTAGCTGACCGACATCCACATATGTGGTCCAAGAGCTCCGATGAGATCACCTGCTTGAGAATAGACTCCGCTTTCGCATTTGTCTCCTTCCAAGATCTCATCGCTTCAGCATTGCCAACAGTAGCCTCTTGTCTTCCCGCTCCGCATACAACCTCCCAAAGGTCCTCGCCAAGAAGAAAGCTCTTCATACAGGACTTCCACCTTTCATAGTTTGTCTCTGTAAGGAGATCAATTCCAAGACAACTTGCATCCTCCACTGCCATGGTTCTACCACTGATTTCCTCTACACAAGAGCAACTACTTCCATTGAGCACTGCTTGACCACTCCAACCTCCCTCTGATACCATGTTAAAATTCAACAAACCCGCAGACGCCACCTCGGATATCCTGTTGAAACTCAACAAACCGGAGGAGGATACATCCACTTATAATGTTGCACGTTTTCCTGGATCGTGGAGTTATCAGGGGTTATCTCAAGAAAGCAGTAACAACCAGCAACACATGCAGCACAAGCGTCTTTATTGATCAAGAGCAAACTTCTTTACAAGGCGAGACATACATGGCGAGACATGCTTCACCAACACCAAACCAGGAGAGCAAAGACAGTTACAAAGACAAGACACAAAACAAGCCGCGCGGACTCAATCAACAAGCCGCTGGTCTACTGCTGTGGAGTCCGCTCAGTACGCCAGGTCGCCAGTCCGCAACCCCAGCCGCGCAGACTACCCCTTGTTCCAATGCTTAGCTCTTCACCGTCGATCTGTAGGCCGACTGACCGCGAGGTCGCCTAGCTGCCAGACTGCACACGCTGCGATACCAAATGGAACAGTCCGCCTGAAGCAGGCGACTCCCAGAACCCCGAACCAAGTTGCCAAAGATAAGAATGCCTAGTCGCTATCCGCGACTTACTGTTTACCGCCTGTTGCTTAACTGCAGAGTCTGCACTGTTCCTGACCGCAATCAGAGCCAAGTCCTGTCTTTCCAGCGCTATCCACACAACCTGCACAGCACAACCCAGTCAACTCTCAAACTGCGCGGACACCAAGGTCCAGTCCGCAGCAACTTACGCGAGCTCAAATACTGTTCACTTACTTCGGTTAGGTTCTCTCGAGGTTCTATTTCCTGATGTGACATGGGTCCTATTTATAGGCACGATGATGAGTATGGTCACCACCCTAGCCTATAGGATCACCGCCACATCCCGCAGGAAGAACAAGTGTATCCGCAAGTCCGCAGATACACACACCAGTCCACCGCTCCCGTGCAGATAGCCAGCCCGCCTAGCTTCTCCAAGGCCGCACTCCAATCTCCAGTCCGCCTTGTCGCCAAGGGCCAAGTCAGGACCACCACAGCCGGACTCCGTAACAGCTATGTCTGCCAATCTGCGGACAAGGCATCAGCCCGCATAACCCGAGCCCGCAGCCTCGCCATCAAGGCACCTGCCGGACTCAGCGGACACCCGGATTTCGTCCGCACATCCCGAGTCCATTACCTCATCTCCAAGGCACCGCCGGACTCAGCGGACTCCAGCTCCAGTCCGCACACTCTTACACAGGAAATCCTCCAGTCCACATATCCCCAAGCTAGCAATCAAGGCATCAACACTTCTACTAGGCTAAGCGGACTGAGAAAGCAGCCCGCGCTCCACTGCGCGATCTCCCCGGACTGAGCGAACCTGGACTTGGTTCAGAACCCACCAAGTCCAGTCCACTGGCCGTAAGGGCCAGTCCGTACTTACTGTCAGACACTGGATCTAGCCCGCCATACCGGGCGACCTCCAGCTTCTGTCCGCACTGACTGGCGGTCTCCGCGGCTTCCACTTGCCGCTTAACTAGAGCAAGACCAAGGCAACTGCCAAACCGGTCTGCTGAGCTCCAGTTCATCAGTCCGCTTCTTGCCGAACTCCGCGGATAGGATTTCTATCCGCCCGGTTACTTCCTGGGATCCAACTGCCTGCTGAGTATTCGCCGGCCTGACAGACCGCTGCTGCTGTCCGCATAGGCCGCGCGAACAGACCTCCAGGCCGCCACAGAGCAAACTGCCTGCAACATCCCTGCCGACTTAGCAATCCGCCGACCCTGTCCGCGATAGTCCGCGCGGATAGGTTGCCCAAGCCTTCCATTCACCCACTTTCACTTCACAATTTTCAACACTCCGCCCCTTAAGGACTGCTAACTTGGTCTCACCTCCTGTGGGTTTTGCCATAATGTGACACCACTTAAGGTTGTAGCCAACCTGTTCATGTGCTCTGAGAGTCGGTCCATGCCTAAAATAAAACCACTTACAAGCTTTAATGACAATGTTTCCGCTTGGTTTGAATACTCACAATCAGGAAGTACTAGGACGGACCACATCAGCATCTTGGGTGCTAAGGAGCAAGAAGTCCCGTAACACAGTACTCTCACCACCAAGAGTGGGGCAAAGTCCAGTTACACAAATCATAAGCCAGTAACTAATCATGTCATGTTTATAAAAACTATAAGCTAAACCGTAACTGTCATCTTATTATATTGCTTATGGTCTTCTGCCTTTTTATTTTTCTTCAGCAACCTGTCCCAACAGTCACGGGCCATATGTCCCGATTTGCCACAATTATAACAAGTAAGTGGGACTCGCCCTGCAACTTCTTCTGACTTAGCTATCTTTATCTTTGGGGCATCAACACGATAATCACGGGCAAGGTGTCTTGACTTGCCACAAGTATGACAAGCGTAAGGAACTTGACCGGTAGAGGTTCTATACCTCTTATACCGCCTCTTATGGTATTCATACTTTGCAGATTCTGCAAAGTTCGGTACCCTGTATACTAGCATCTGCTGGACTTTTCTCAAATCTACTTCCAACGATCTAGCCGACTCCACCAACGCTTGGAATCCCAACAACTTCGGTCCTACCAATAGAAGTCGTAAATCATCACGCATACCGTTGCAAAACCTATTTACCATAGTCTGCTCATCTTCCACCTCAACCCCTGGGTAGCATCTTAACATGACAAACACATGCAAATACTCATCAACAGAGTGCGTCCCTTGCGCCAAAAGCATGTTCAACCGCTGATCAGATGATCTTCTAATTTCCACTTGCTCCAGAGAACCAACTGGCATTGGAGCCACCCCGGGGATAGAGAGTTGCACATGCCTTCTCTGTTGGGCATTGATCATAGCAAACACTACTTCCTCTACAATTCAGATGGTTTACACAGAAGGAGGGGTCGTAGGCACGTCGTTAAGCGCACTTCCCTCCACAGAGTGCTGACCTTGTGACTGCACTACACCACTCCTAATCCCTAAAATCAGGAAACCGCTCAATTTGGTGACAAAGAAATGCCAAAAATCAATCATAGGAACACTCAGGTTCCTCAAACATGTGTATTTTCATTCCTAAGTGGACATTCATGGGTTCTTTTCATGTTATAACGATGACGCACATGACTGTGCTCACCACCCCTTAAAAAGAATTCGACCACAAATTCACCTAAGAAAGACCGACACCTCGCTCTGATACAAAATTGTAACACCCCCATCCGTCACATGACATATAACAGAAGGTCCGTCTAGGACTCCACGTCATATTCCACGGACAGTCAAAGGAGTTACGTACAAATTCCAAAATACTATGAAACATTATCGAAACCTAACACAGAGCATTCTAGCGAAAGCTTTTAAATAGGTTAGAAGAACCCCTCACAACACATGAATGTCCACTATAACCCAAAGTAGGAATGAATGTAAAAATACACATAGATTCTTGGCCTTATGGCCTTACAACATTCATCTTTAATAAAAGTGTTTGGCATACTTCGGCTCATAGGCCGGTCATACATGAAAAACAGTAAAAGTAAACACTTCGCTTTGGCCTTTAAGGGCCAGCACAGCAACAAGGGCTTCAGCCCGCTATTTGCCACTAGGCTCACCTGTTCCTACAAGAACAATCCACAGAGCAGTGGCAAAACAAAGCAATGGTCAGCTAAAGCTGACCAAATTATAATGAACCCAGCCCTTACTTGGGGCGACGATGCTCCTTCCCTGCAATTGTATTAGCAAAATCCAACATTTAAATGAAAGTGCAATTTAAGCGCACTTCACCACAGGCGTAAGCGCGGCGGCCACAAACCCCATGCTCTCAGGGCACATTCTCAGTGAATCTGGTCCAATCTGAGTCTTCGCCACCACGCCCAGGACGATAACATCATATCGTGAGCATTTAAGTCTTTTTGGTCAAAGCCTAACACTTGTCCTTCTATGCCCCCGGTAAGTGGCAAGTACCTTAGGTCTCTTTAACTGAACCATATAGCGCGGGTACGGTTCCACTCAACCTGTTGCTCACACCGCCATGTCAATTTAAGTCATCGGTGTCAAGCCCCGCATTTTCTCCGTATTCAAAAATACGTTAGAGTAGAGACAAATGTGCCCCGTGATGCCACGCCGTGCAGAGGATAACTGCAGATGGTCAGACTACTCGTCCTTACATTTACATCATGTAAAAGATTTATGAAATTAAGGCTCTATTTGTTTGGGCATTTAGGTGTTCCGTTTTGGGCAAACGCCGCCGGAAGGCGGGTAAACAAATGAACCTCCGGCGGCGTTTGCTCCGTTTCCACCTGCCCGCCTTGAGAAACGCCCCAAAAAGCTCCGTTTGGTGAAGCCACCTCCCCCCTCCGTTTCGAACACTCCATTTTCACCCGCCGGATAGATCCGCCACCGCCAAAACAAATGAAACCTAAGTTAAAACGATACATATATGTTATTTGAGTTACTGACCGTGTCCCTCCGTTGGGGGGGATCACTAGTCCATAGGTGAGAAAATATATAAGTTTTACGCGGCGAAAAATACTGAGTTGATTCATTTATTATCCTATATGAGAATAAAGGTCTAGCATATTATAATGATGATATGACTTCTATATATATATATATATATATATATATATATATATATATATATATATATATATATATATATATATATATATATATATATATATATATATATATATATATATATAAAGACTTTTATAGCGCTTAAAAGTAGTAGATTTTTGCAGTTAAAAGTCATGCCATGCCGATACTCCAGAATGTAGTTTTGTAAACTTTAAAATAACTAAATGAATCCTAACATAAATCCTTCCCATAGAGCAAGTATAAACTGATAAAAAGTAACAATAGTAAAATCAGCAAGTAGTCTATCACAGAAAAAGTTCAAGACTATGGGCGTCAACAACTATCACAAACCCATAAAAAAATCTGACAAGTCTAAACAAAGTCAACTACCTCAAAGCTCTGGGGTGGAATCGAACGGCCGCAGCAACCCGCAGCACCAGAAGTATAAAACGGTCAGCTAAACCTGCTACTGCTCTGATCCTGAGGCATTCAAAAGAAGAACACCTCAGAAGCAAGTTACAAATGGTGCAAGAGTAAAGGCAAACCAAACAAACCTCAAAGTGAAGGAAATTTGCAAAACGACTGCAACAAAAGGGTCAGCAACAGAGTAAAAGTAAGCAAACAGTAAATCTAGCCGAGCAAGAATAGCTAATCACATCATCAAGACAGAACAAAGTACCTATATTAGAAGTTCAAACTTTCATCTTTCATTAATATTCATGTTATTCATCAATAAAAAAAATGAGACTGATCAGCTCAACAATAAAAAGTACTGTGCCAGGGAAAAAGGACCACAACGCGCACAAACCCAGCCAACATGCACCATGCCGAGGGAGAAACCCCAACGCGCACAGACCAAGCTAAGGTAATGTGCTGGGGATGAAAGTCCACAACGCGCACAGACTCAACTATAAGGAACTATTCCGAGGCAGGAATCCCAACACGTACAGTCCATTTGTGTTTCTTTAGTTACATAATTATACAAGCAGAGTTTCTTTTATTCATTACAGACTCACAGTCAACAAACAATATGGACTGCATAAGGACATTTCAAGGTCATGTAAAGTGAAGTTTAATCAAAAACAACGAAACACACAAGGTGTCACGACGATCAACAAGACCTGATAGTTATAACGACATGACAACCAATTTGTTTACCAATTCTACTGAATAAAAATTGGGGGTATGGTTCTAGGGGAAAAAAGTTACAATTCAAGGAAAAGAAAAAAATAGAATTTAAGGATAAGTTTTTATTAAGTTGAAACATGACAAACTGAACCAAATGTGGCAAAGAATTTAGAGTAAAGGAGCAAGAGGGAGAGCAAGAACACCACTTGCCTCGGTTTTACCAGAAAAATCCTCTGAATCCCCCACGTCGCAGATCGGGGCAAATGAAGACGGGATGAGTCGAAATCTGAACAAAAATGACCGAAATAGAGGTTACGACCGAAAAACCCTAATGAGAAAACTCAAGAAATGGGAAAAATTTTACCACGATGGTGTAGCTCTCGACGAGAGCTTTCCAGATCTATGATCGGTTGGAAATTTCGAGCACCGGAGCTCCGTCGGCGGCCACTGGAAGATTAACGAACTTAGAACTCTGCCGTCACTCTCGCTCTCTGGTTCAGCCAAGAGAAGAAGATGAAGTTATTTTCTATATATCCTTAAGTATAAGAATAAGTACTTATATATATATATATATTTTTATATATATATATTCTTTTGTCTAAAGAGAAATAAAAACGGACGATTTAAGTGCAGGTGCGCGGAAAATGGAATTAAAGGTTTACGATGGCTTCAAATCGAAAAGTGATCAACAAGAAAGTTGTAGATCTCATCGAGACGAACAAAATTAATGTTAACCATTTTTTATACGACACCATTTTGAAGCTCAAAAAGGGGCCCGAACTCAAACTGGAACGAATTTCTCGGGATGAATCTACAGTACTCGAGAAGTAAAAAAAGGGCTACTCGAGTACTAAAATTTAGTACTCCAGAATAAGGAAATAACACTCGATAAAAGATGGTAGTACTCGAGAACATTTCAGGCACTACTCGAGAAGAAGCCGAACTATACTCGAGAACTTTACAGCAGTACTCGAAAACATTTCGTGCAATACTCGAGAAGAACCCTAACTGTACATGAGAACAGAATGGTTCACTCGACAATTCTATTGCATGAACAGTGCCTTTTTACAAATATATCCAAAAAATCAAACAATAGAGATGAATAGTAAAAGTCATTTTTGAATAGTGCTTTAATATTAAAAAAAATCATATTTATATATTTTTGAATAAGAAAAAACGAGATCAAAAAGGAGGCCACAAACGAGCACCGAATTGAACGAAACTCACACTGTAGGCGAACACTGACGCTACGAACCCAACAGTGAAGTCAAAACCAAAATCCGACGAGCCATTTTCGAGATATAAATTTTCAAAGTTTACGGCGAACATAAATTCTACAAAACTTCAGAAATTTGTCGAGGCTCGAATATCGCTCGGATCGCGACGAAACTTGACGAGCATGCCAAAAATTATTTAAATTAATTTTTCAACGTGAAATTTTCCGTTTTCGACAAGGATTCACAAATTTGGCCGACTCGACCGAATAGACGCGAAAACGCACCAATGGCGACGTGCCGTCAACTCCACATCAATGAACGTAATGCCCCTTACGCCATTATGGCGTCACCGAGAGGATTAAATAATTGCCGGGAAACAAATCATGGGCGTTATAGTCACCCCTCCAAAAAGGAAGTTTCGTCCCGAAACTTGGAACATGAAACAAAATAAGAGGGCAGAGGGAGAGACACGATAGAAGAATTCATTAAACAAGAATACTAACTGTGGAAGACTAGGAGAACAACTGAGGATAAGATTCCCTTATTGCGGATTCCAATTCCCAAGTTGCACCTCTAGCATCCTGATTTTGCCAGATAACCTTAACCATCAGAATTGTCTTCTTTCTTAGCACACGATCTTGCATCTCCAGAATACGGACAAGCCCTTCGACATACGAGAGATTAGGCTGCAACTGGGGCACGGAGTCAAGAATATGCCAATCACTACGAACACACTTTGGTAACTTGCTTACGTGGGCAACTGGCTTACGTGAAACACGCCGTGAACACTAGGGAAAGAATCAGGAAATTCCAGTTTATAGGCAGAAACTCAGATGCGCTCCAGAATCTGAAAAGGTCGCACATACCTAGGATCTAGCATATGGTTCCTTTCAAATCCCTTAAAACCTGGCATCAGAGAGACCTTCAAAAATATTATATCCCCAACTACAAATTCTAGATCAGCTCTGCGCTGATTTGCATACTTGTCGTATCGCTCCTGAGCTAACCTCAGCTTTTCACGAATATGCGTCACTGAAATTCTCATATCCTCCAACACTTCCGGACCGAGCAAAGGCTTCTCACCAACTTCTGCCCAAAACAGGGGAGTTCGACAACATCTTTCATATAAAGCTTCAAAGGGCGCCATCTGCAAACTCTCCTGATAATTATTATTGTACGTGAACTCCATCAGTCCGAGGAGTTTATCCCATGCCCCACCATGGTCCAGAATATAACATCTAATCATATCCTCAAATATTTGATTCACTCTCTCCATCTGACCATTTATCTGAGGATGATAGGCAGTAGAATACCTAAGGTCAGTACCTAGAGCTCCTTGCAAGCTCTGCCAGAAATGAGACATGAATTGGGAGTCTCGGTCTGACACAATACTCGTACGTACACCATGCAGTCTGATAACTCCATCCAGATAAAGCTCAGCTATCTTTTCCATGGTATAACCAATCTTGAAAGACACAAAGTGGGCACACTTGGTTAGTCTATCCACGATAACCCACACTGCATCATGCCCTCGGGGTGATCTCGGCAAACCAGTAATGATATCCATGGATAAACACTCCCATTTCCAACTCGGTATATATAAAGGCGTTAAATTACCACCCGACCTTCTGTGATCAGCTTTGACATGCTGGCAGGTATAACATTCAGATACAAATCTTGCGATGTCGTTCTTCATACCTGACCATAAAACAATCTGCTTCAAATCTCTGTATATTTTCGTGTAACTAGGATGATAAGCAACACTTGAACCGTGCGCTTCACTGCATATACTTGCTCAGATGTCCCCAACAGCGGGATACAATATCTGTCGCGGTACTTTAGGGTACCAACGTCATCAACTGAAAAGTCAGGTAATTCCCCTTTTTCAGTCCTATTGCAGAGGTGTTGCAAATCAAGATCGTCTTTCTTATATAGCCTAGTGAAATTAATCCACGAAGGCTCTTCCACCTCTAAGCTACTCGGCGAAGTGCTATTCCCTACGGTTATGTCCATGAGCAAAAACTCTTCAACTAGGATTGCACTGAGAGGTTAAAGATATGTGCGGGCTTCCGGCACAATGTATCCGCTACTATATTAGCCTTATCGGGATGATAAAGGATATCGACGTCGTAGTCCGCAACATACTCTAGCCATCTACGCTGGCGCAAATTCAACTCCTTCTGAGTGAATACATATTTCAAACTTTTGTGGTCCGCATAAATTTTGCACAACACTCCATGCGGATGATGTCTCCACAACTTCAACGTATAAATGACGGCAGCAAAATCCAGGTTGTGCATAGGATAATTCTTTTCATGTATCTTCAATTGTCTCGATCCATACGCAATAACTTTGCCTTCCTGCATCAACACGCAACCGAATCCAACTCACGAGGCGTCCACATAAACAACATACTCTACTCCTTCCACCGACAATGCCAAAACTGGAGTAGAACACAATCGCCTCTTGAGATCTTGAAAAGCTTCCTCACAGGCATCACACCAAATAAAAGCTCCGCTCTTTTGTATAAGCATGGTCAACGGTGCAGAGAGCACAGAGAATCCTTTCACAAATCTTCTGTAGTAACCTGCCAACCCGAAGAAGCTCCTTATCTCCTTAGGCGATGTAGGTCTCTTCTAATCCAAGACTGCGGCTATCTTTGCGGGGTCCACTAAGATACAGTCCTTACTTACAATGTGTCCTTGGAATAACACCTGAGACAATCAGAACTCGCACTTGCTAAGCTTCGCATACAACTTGTGCTCCCTAAGAGTAGACAGGACCAAGCGCAAGTGCAAGGCATGCTCATCTACATTTCTGGAATATACCAGGACATCATCAATGAATACAACCACGAACTTATCCAGAAAATCCTTGAACAGCCTGTTCATCATGTCCATAAAAGCTGACGGTGCGTTCGTTAATCCAAATGACATTACCAGAAATTCAAAGTGGCCATATCGAGAACGAAAAGCAGTTCGCAAAATGTGTGACTCCCAGATTCTTAATTGATGGTAACCTGAATGGAGATCAATCTTTGAGAACACGAGCTACCTCGTAACTGATCGAACAAGTCATCGATCCCAGGCAACGGATATATGTTCTTAATTGTCACCGTGTTTAGCTCTCGATAGTCAATGCATAGCCTCATCATTCCATCCTTTTTCTTCACGAAGAGCACTGGTGCACCCCAGGGGGAAGAACTGTGTCTAATGAAACCGCACTGCAATAACTCATCCAGTTGAGTACGTAGCTCCTCTAACTCATACGGTTCCATGCGGTATGGTGCCTTTGCAATTGGGCGAGTGCCTGCCTCATGGTCTATAACAAACTCCACCTCTCTCTCAGGAGGAAGTCCAGGAAGACTAACAGGAAAGACATCAGGAAACTCACGCACCACAGAAATGCCCTCAACCCGAGGCTCAATCGGTGCAGCTCCCAGAACAGAAACGGAGACCAGAAAAGAATCACAGCCAGACTCTAGAAATTTGCGAGCACGTACCGCAAAAATGATCAGAGATTCCTGATGCAGTAAACCATACACACTCATGGGCTGGCCATTGTCACCTTTAAAATCCAAGCTCTTGTGCTTGAACTGAATGACGACATCATAGCTGGACAGCCAGTCCATGCCCAAAATCACGTTGAAGTCTACCATATCTAGCACCTTTAGATCCACAAAGGATAGAAAACCACCTAGGAAGATGGGGCATTTTTGGATACCCTGACTTGACATCACCAACTCTCCTGACGAAAATTTGACGTTTAGGGAGGTGTCTAACTGGTCTAGAGACCAGCGATGTCGGTCTACAAAACTCCTCGCCACAAAGGAGTGAGTAGCACCTGAATCGAACAAAATGTGCGCCCACTTATTCTTCACCTTAAATTCACCTAAACACATAGCGCACACAGCTAAAATACGGAAACTATAAATCTACTAAAATAGATTACTAGCTGAGTCAGAGACTAACCTGAGATCACTTGAGTTGAAGATTGGGCTTCCTCCTTGATCAGCACATTCAACTTTCCTTTTCCCTTGTCCACGAGAGGCGGGGGCATCGGTAGAGTCTGCAACGGAACTGCATGCAGCGCAGGCTGGCTCTGCGGACAATTAGCCTTCATGTGCCCTTTCTGGCCACATAGAAAACAAGCTTCAGCCTTCTTGCGACAACGGGCCACATCATGCCCACTCCTCGGGCAATAAGAACAGATAGGACCTCCCTTTGGAGCATCCTGGATCGCGTGTACCTGAGACAGCTTCTACGCATCCAGTCTCTTAAAGCACTTCTCAAAAGGGTGTCCTGGCTTACCATTGAAGCTACATGCTTCCCTTCTATCCTTCTTTGTTGTAGGGCCAGATGCCCTAGCACTTTCTCCATCATCAGATTTCCTCTTGTCCTTCTTTGCATGCAATCCCTGTTTCTTCACATTTTCTATTGCCTCAACCTTTAAGGCGGCTTCGACTACTTCTACAAACGTATCAGACTTGTACGCGCTAGCTAACTGCTGGATGCCATACCTCAGACCACCTAGGAAATGCTTTACTCTGCCTTCTTCGGATGCTACCAGATCTGGGGCAAAATGACTGAGCTTGCTAAACTCGACCTCGTACTCACTAATAGTGAGTTGCCTCTGCTTCAGGTGTAAAACGTTGTTCATTAGACGGTCTTGCTCGACCGATGGTAAAAACTTCTTCAGTAACATACTCTTGAATGATTCCCACAGGCACCCATCAGAAAGATTCTCTTTTTCTCTGATCCACCAACTCTTCGCAATACCTTTGAGCTGATACGCGGCAATCATCACCTACTGATTGGAGGAAACGCCAGAATAAGAAAACATTTCTTTCATGATAATGATCCAGTCATCCAATGCCATGAAGTCTGCTCTACCATCATACGAAGGAGGTCCTAGTCGCTGGAAGTGAGAAATGAAATTCATCTCAGGCGATAGTGCGACTGGGGGAACTAGAGCAGTAGGGGGAGTAGGAATAGTTTGGCCCACAGTAGGGTCCTGCGCTCTAATCTGCTGCCCGGCGACGATAGCCAACAATGATTGTATCTGAGATTGCATGTCCACAATCTGCCTTGTCAGGGCCTCATTACTATGACACAGCCCTTCGATCACCGCTTCACTCTCGGCGCCAGAAGACTCACCCTCTGACTGGGGAGTCAACATCGTCGCAATGCATTTAGGCGGCATTCTACAGAATAAATAGATGTCTAGTCAAACCATGCCCAAGGCATCACAAACTGGGAAGATATTCCCTTAACAAACTGTTTTGGGTTCATATTTTACCGATATGAACAAACGACTTATCAAGGACCTAGCTTATGATACCGAAGCTAGAAAACTCGAATACCATAACTCAGATCAGATCAAGAACGAACAAACTCAGATCAGATCGGAAAAGAACAGATACTTGCTCTTGTTGTTACCTTGCTCTGGGAAATCATAAAATGATGCTATGCTTCTAACTTGTGCCTATAATATGAATGCATGAATGTTTAAATTTCGTTTCAAATCATGGGTGTACATATGTTATCATACAAATCTTTAACTTGGCACGTGTGCTCATGCGATGATATGTTATGTATGCAGTGCTATGCATTCTAAAAAAGGCCTTAGTGCATGTTATGAGCGGCGTACACATATAATATTATGCATCCCATACTACATAATATTGTATGTAACGAAGAAAATTAAACGTGCTAATGGGCATCCATGTGATGATGGTTATGCATCCCATACTACATAACCGTCACATGTTGCCACCTATGGTGGATCCATATACAAACACATATTATGCATCTCGTACTACATAATATGCCCCATATACTTCTTATCATGCTATGAGTGTAGTGTTCGTGCTTCCATCAAGATCTACTGATGATATATCTGTGTGTGTATGCAATGAAATGATATGATCAGAGTCTTGCTTAAGGGAAAGTTGTTCGACTGGCTTGCCAAACAAACCAACTCTCTTTCAAAACCTAGCTCTGATACCTACTGTCATGCCCCTCATTTTCTCCGTATTAAAAAATACGTCAGAGTAGAGAAAAATGCGCATCGTGATGCCACGCCGTGTAGGGGACAACTGCAGACCTCATGCTACACATCCTCACATTTACTTCATGTAAAAGATTTATGAAATTAAGTTAAAACCAATACATATATGTTATTTGAGTTACTGACCGTGTCCCTCAGTCGGGGGGATCACTAGTCCATAGGTGAGTAAAAAATATATAAGTTTTACACGGCGGAAAATACTGAGTTAATTCATTTGTTATCCTATATGAGAATGAAGGTCTACCAAATTATAATGATTATATGGATTCTACATTTAATATATATATATATATATATATATATATATATATGAAAAAGACTTTTATAGCGCTTAAAAGTAGTAGATTTTTGTAGTTAAAAGTCATGCCATACCGATACTCCAAAATGCATTTTTGTAAACTTTAAAATAATTAAATGCATCCTAACATAAATCCTTCCCAGAGAGCAAGTATAAACAGATAAAAAGTAACAACAGTAAAAACAGCAAGTAGTCTATCACAAAAAAAGTTCAAGATTATGGGCGTCAACAACTGACACGAACACATAAAAAAATCTGACAAGTCTAAACAATGTTAGCTACCTCAAAGCTCTGGGGTGGAATCAAACGGCCGCAGCAACCCGCAGCACCAAAAGCATAAAACGGTCAGCTAAACCTGCTACTTCTCTGATCTTGAGGTATTCAAAAGAAGAATATCTCAGAAGCAAGTTACAAATGGTGCAAAGAGTAAAGACAGACCAAACAAACCTTAAAGTGAAGGAAATTTGCAAAACGACTCCAACAAAAGGGTCAGCAGCAGAGTCAAAGTAAGTAAACAGTAAATCTAGCCGAGAAAAAATAGCTAATCACATCATCAGGACAGAACAAAGTACCAGCTTCAGAAGTTCAAACTTTCATCTGTAACGCCCCGAAACTCAAAGGAGCGACGGGGGATGTTTTGGGCCAGTTTTTGGTTCTGGCAGGGGGCACACGGCCTAGGACACGGGCGTGTCCCAGGGCGTGTCAAGCTTATGTCGACACTCAGCCGGGAAGTCGACATTTTGATCTCGACATTGTGTCGAGACTGGGCACACGGCCTGTGACACGGGCGTGTCGCAGGGCGTGTCGACCCGTGTCGACACTTAGCCCGCGAAGTCGACACTCTGCGTTCGACGAAGTGTCAAGACATGGCACACGGCCTACGACACGGGCGTGTCGCAGGGCATGTCGACCCGTGTCGACACTCATCCCGGTAAGTCGACACTTTGCTCTCGACATTGTATCGAGACAAGGCACACGGCCTGGGATACGGGCGTGTCCAAGGCCGTGTCATCAGGTCGACGATCTTCGCTCGACTAAGTGTCGAGTGTCGAGACCGTGTACACGGCCTGGAGCCCAGGCGTGTTGAGGTGACATGGGCAAGGACACGGGCGTGTCCTGGAACCCGTGCAGTGCTCGGGTTGTTTTCGGGGAAAAACAATGGGGGTAAACGGCCGGCCACACGGCCGTGTCAGGTGGAACACGGGCGTGTCAGGTCGAACACGGGCGTGTTCGATACCCGTGTGTTATTCCAGGCGAGCCGATTTTGACGGCGAATGAGGCACATGACCCTGGAAACGGGTGTGTGCCATGCCGTGTGTGGTCCAGATTGGGCATTTCAGTCCCGAATTGAAGCCGTTCATTTCTTTAATTGATGATCCAACGGCTGGGGGTTGTTCCTGAAGGGATATACCCAGGATTGGGCCTTAGAAACCCTCACTTTTCATGAGTGGTTGTCTTTCTAAAACTTAGAGAGAGAGGAGAGCCAAGGAAGGAAGAAGAAGCTAGATCCGGCCATTGGAGGAGCTTCGAAGCTCCAAATCGCGAGCCGACTCCGGATCCACGGAGGCAAAGCTAGTGCGGTGCTTTTCATCCGCTTACTTTTCCATGACGCCAAAGAGGAACGCTAGGGTAACGATTCTCTTCTTGAGCATGAGTAGCTCTCCTTCTTTGCATAGGAAGCCCGCTCTCGCGAGTTTGCGGTGAGTTGGAGGCGTTCCTTCGGGTAGATATGTGAACTCCCCGTTGTTTAGAGTCCGTAAGCGAGAATGGACATAGGCATGATGTGTGAAGCCTACCCGGACATGTTGGTCTGGATCGGTGATGTTGCATTGCATAAATGCCGGAGAAGCCTCCGCGCGATTGGTTGTTTTTCGGGTTTTCTTTGCAGTAGATTGCAACAGGGAGCCTTGGGGATTAACCCAAAGGTGCACCCGGAAAACTGGGCGGATGCGTGATCTTGCCAACTTGTGAGCCTAGGTGCCAACTAGTACATAAATGGGTTATGTAACATTGTACGTTCGATTCACGGGCTTCAGGGAAACTTAACTCATGCCGATGATATTTAAGTGTCATGGCAAGTGAGCTACGGGTTGAGTGGGAACCGTTCCTGCGTTATGTCGAGGGCATAGAGGTCGGGTCTTTCTGTCGATGACATTAAAGTGTCGTGACATAGGCTGTTGATGACATTAAAGTGTCATAACGTCTGCCTAAAAGAGCATTTTGCTCACGAGATATTGCCGTCCTAGAGATGGTGGTGAGTTAGCGGCTTAGACTGCGATCACCGAGAATGTGCCCTGAGAGCACGGGGCGTGTGGCCATGCGTGCCAACGCCTGTGATGTAATGAGTTATTATATTGCTCGCTTATGCTAATGAAATGCAGGGAAGGAACATCGCCGCCCTGAGCTGGGGGCAGGATCGTTATAATTTGGTCAACATTGCTGACCGTTGCCTTGTTTTGCCACCGTGCGGTGGTTTTGTTGCTTGCAGGTGCTGCTGGACCAAGCAGTCAATAGCGGGCTAAAGCCCAATTTTGCGAAGCCGGCCCTCGAAGGCCTAATTGGAGTGTTTACTGCTTTAATCATGTATGACCGGCCTGCATGCGGAGGTTTGTAAAACATGTAATATCAAGTGAACCATTTTGTAAGGCCTTAAGGCTTGTACTGGTGTATTTGTAACATTCCTATTTTGTTTTAGTGGACATTCATGCTTTAGTGCTGGGTTCTTTATTGCAACTTTTATAAACTGCTTCCGCTAGAATGATCTGTGTAGGACGTTATGATTGGTTGGATGGTTTCCATGAGTAACCACCCGGTCTGTCTGTGGCATACGACGTCGGGCCCCGACCAGACCTACTGCTATATACTATGCGACGGATAGGGGGTGTTACAATTTGGTATCAGACTACTAGTTTTGGTCGCGCTTAACATGAAGTCGTGGACGAATTCCTTTTAAGGGGTGGTGAGCACATTGTGTGCGTCATCGTTATAACAGTAAAAGAACCCATGAATGTCCACTTAGGAATGAAAATACACGTGTTTGAGGAACCTGCGTGTTCCTATAATTGCTGTTTGCAATTTTATTTGGTCGCTTAACGGTGTTTTGTACCACTATAGGTGACCAGAAGTGGTGTTGGGCCGTCGGAACGTCGAGTTTCTGAGGCTAGTAGTGCACCGGATGTTGCTCCTGCAACACCTCTATCGGCTGAGAACATACGCTTGGTGGCCGAAGCTGTGTTGGCCGTGATAAATGCGCAGCCTACAAGACAAACGCAGCAGCCCGCTCCTGCGATGGAGCAGGATCCTCTTCAAGAGGCTGAGCCGAGGAGAGTGGAGCAAGTGGTTGTGGAACCGGTGGTGCCAAGGAGGGCAACCGAGAGGCAGCTTAAGCATGTAATGAGCTTTAACCCTCCGGTATTCTCGGGGTTGGGAACCCCATCTCAGGCTGAAGACTGGCTCTCCAGGGTGAAGAGAGTCATGACAGCAACGGAGACGGAGGAGTGGAAAATCACCACCATCGCTACGTTCCTTCTGGACGGTGAAGCGAGAATGTGGGGGGAAGGATTGGAGCTACACTTACTGAGAGGTAGACAACTTGGTGATGTCTCGATGGAAGAGTTCTCGAGATTGTTCCTGGCTAGATACCTCCCTTCGATGCAGAAGATAGCGTTGGAGAATGAGTTTCTGAAGTTAGTTCAGGGTGAGAGGAGCGTGGATGAATATCTCCACGAGTTTACTCGTCTGAGTCGTTATGCTATCTCCACTATCGCGGATGAGGAGCACAAAACGAATCGATTCTACGAAGGCTTGAGAGATGAGTTGAGATTACTACTCTCGGGGTCGATGACGCAGGGTTTCTTAACCTTGGTCAACACGGCCCAATCCTTGGATAAGGACATGAAGAATGTGCAGGCAAAGAAAAGCTTGGGCGAGAAGAGGTCGGAGTTCAGAGGGCCGAACACCTCAAAATCTGTGTTCCGAAAGTGGAACAAGAAAGCTAAGACTTCGGGTCTAGCCCTCTCTGCTGGTGCTTCTGGGGCGACTACGGGTCGGACCCCGGGCGCATGTTACAACTGTGGGAAGTTGGGACATTATGCCCGTGAGTGCCGGAGCGGACGTCCCAAGTCCGAAAGGAGGCCGGGAGCGACTTATGAAGAGAAGGGCAAGGCGGTGGAGTCGACCGCGTCCCACTATGCTCCGGCCCAACCAAGGGTGTATAGTCTTGGCCAACAGGAGGCCATCAAACAGGCTGATGTAGTGACAGGTACGGTTTAATTTATAGCAAGTCAATTTCTTTAAATACTTGTTATGCACATGTTACCTTACCACTGCTTGTTTAGGGTTTGTTTTGATTTGTGAAAATCTGGCACGAGCACTCTTCGATACGGGAGCTTCACACTCCTTCTTGTCTGAAGGATTTATATCACGCATCGGAGTCCCTTCTTCGATGGCGAAGGATAAGTTGGATGTGTTGTTGCCCAATGGGTGTTCGATGCGCGCAGATAGGATTTGCAATGTTAAGATTCGTATTGGGAATCAGGAGTTCGATCTGCAGGCGTCGTTACTTCCGTTGGTGGAGTTCGACGTCATATTTGGCATGGACTGGCTCTCAGAGCAGCAGGCCCCATATAGATTGCGGTAGCAAGGAAGTCAAGCTGGGAGCTAGTCGTGAGATAACTTTTACGGGCTTAAAGGGGTCGAGCAAGACGTTGATGTCTGGTCTTCAGGTGGTGAAGGCAGTTCGTGCCGGTGCAGAACTGTTCTTTACACTAGTGGAGGTTGCGAAGCCGAAGCCCGCGTTGGATTGTATTTCAGTGGTATCGGAATACCCTGATGTGTTCCCTGCAGATCTTCCTGGAGCCCCGCCTCAATAGGAGATAGATTTTACAATTGAGCTAGTGCCAGGTGTAAAGCCAGTGTCACGATCTCCTTATCGGCTAGTGCCTAAGGAAATGGCGGAGCTGAAAGTTCAACTGCGAGAGTTGTTGGAGCAAGGGTATGTGCGCTCGAGTTCTTCGCCTTGGAGCGCACCGGTCCTCTTTGTTAATAAGAAGGACGAAAGCTTGAGGCTATGTATTGATTATCGGGAGCTCAACAAGCTGATGGAGAAGAACAAGTACCCGATCCCCCAGATTGATGATCTTTTTGATCAGTTGGTAGTGTCGACGGTGTACTCGAAGTTGGATCTCAAGGCTGGGTACTATCAGCTGCGAATAAGGGAGAGTGATATCCCGAAGACAGCGTTTAGTATGAGATACGGGCATTATGAGTTTACGGTCATGCCGTTTGAGCTGACTAATGCGCCGTCAGTGTTCATGGATTTGATGAACAGGACTTTCAGGGAGTACTTGGACCATTTCGTGATCGTCTTCATTGACGATATTTTGGTGTACTCGCAAAGTGAGGAAGATCACTTCAAGCATCTTCATTTCGTTCTGGAGACGCTAAGGAGAAATCAGTTGTATGTCAAGTTCTCAAAGTGCGAGTTTTAGCTATCCTCAGTGGCGTTCCTCGGTCATATAGTGAGTGGAGAGGGTATTGCTGTGGATCCGGCGAAGATTGTTGCGATACGGGAGTGTCCTGAGCTTGCTACGGTAGCGGAAGTCCGGAGTTTTCCGGGGCTTGCCGGCTATTATAGGCGCTTCGTAGAGAACTTCTCGCGGATAGCGTTACCTCTCACTACTTTGACGAGGAAGGACCATAAGTTCGTTTGGACGCCGGAGTGTGCGCGAGCTTTTGAGGAGTTGAAGTGTCGGTTGACTACGGTGCCTGTGCTGAGTTCGCCATGTGGGACCAAAGGCTGTGAGATTTACATTGATGCTTCGGGCAGCTGTTTAGGTTGCGTGCTACTGCAACACGGAAGTGTAATAACTTATGGCTCGAGACACCTGAAAGTGCATGAAAGGAACTATCCGGTCCATGACTTGGAGTTAGCGGCCGTGATTTTTGCCTTGAAGCTGTGGAGACACTATTTGTACGGTGTGAAGATTGATATCTACACCGATCATAAGAGCCTGAAATATCTGATTGATCAGAAGGATCTGAATATGCGGCAGCGTAGATGGATGGAGTTCCTGGTGGACTATACATTCAAGATCTACTACATGCCTGGTAAAGGGAATGCGGTTGCGGACGCGTTGAGTCGCCGAGCCCCAGCTCAAGCCAATTGGCTATCGGTGCATGATGAACGGTTCGTGCGGGAGTTGGAGGCGTTGGAGATTGTTTGTGTGGATAGGCAATCAAGTGTGGAAGCAGTTCTGAATTGGACTGAAGTCCAATATGACTTGACTGATCGTATTCGACAGGCTTTGGATATGGATGCTCATATGAAGCAGTTCATGTTAGAGGCTCTGAATGGGTCAAATTCCCAATTCGTCGTGGAGGATGGATTACTTTGGAAAGACGGTCGTCTGTGCGTCCCAAGTGTGGGTAATTTGCGGGTGGAGTTGTTATACGAGGCACACCATACCAAGTACTTGATTCACCCGGGGAGCACGAAGATGTACCGTGATGTGAAGAAACTGTTTTGGTGGCCGGGTTTGAAAAAGGATGTGGCGCTATACGTAGCAAAGTGTCAAACTTGCGCCTTGGTGAAGGCGGAGTGCCAAAAGCCAGGAGGATTTCTTAAGTCCTTGCCTATTCCGGAGTGGAAATTCGACGACATCTCTATGGACTTTGTGCACGGTTTGCCAAGGTCGCAAAAGGGGAACGACATCATTTGGGTGGTCGTGGATCGGTTAATGAAGGTGTCGCACTTCATTCCGCATAAGAAGGATGATCCAGTGGAGAAGTTGGCAAAACTTTATGTGGATAGCATTGTACGGCTTCACGGTGTGCCCCGCAGCATCGTGAGTGACCGAGATGGGCGGTTCACGTCCAATGATTGGAGGCTAGTGCAGCAAATGTTGGGAACAAAGTTGAAATTTAGCACAGCCTTCCATCCGCAAACGGATGGGCAGACCGAGAGGGTCAATAGAAACATGGAAGACATGCTTCGCATGTGTGTCTTGGATTTTGGAAAGCAATAGGAAGACAACCTTTATTTGGTGGAGTTTGCATACAACAATAGCTACCAAGCGAGTATTCAGATGGCGCCTTTCGAGGCCCTATATGGTAGAGAATGTCGCACGTTGTTGTCTGGTTAGAAACGGGCGAGTCAAAGCTGTATAAGCGATTGGAAGTGGAGGATGCTACTTCTTTGGTGAGAACCATTCGGGAGAGGTTGCTTATCGCTCAGGACCGGCAAGCGAAGTACTATAATGCCAAGCACAGGAATGTGGAGTTCGCTGTGGGCGACGATGTATACTTAAAGATCAAGCCGTTCAAGGGTGTCTCGCGGGTGCGGCGATTGAAAAAGCTATGCCCGAGGTACCTTGGGCCATTTGAGGTTCTGGAGCGAGTTGGTGAAGCGGCCTATCGGTTGAAGCTTTCAGTTGAGCTTAGTGGTTTACATGATGTATTCCATATTTCGGTGCTCCGGAAGGTGGTGCAAGAGCCTTCGCAAGTGATCGCGGTTGATTAAGTGCCGGTGGATAGTGGGTTGACGACAAAGGTCAAGACCGTGCGGATTGAGGACTCGGAGGTCAAGCGGCTACGCAATAAAGAGATCAGGATGGTCAAGGTCCGGTGGGACAATTGTGGTCATGAGGAGCTCTCTTGGGAGTGAGAGCAGACTATGCTTGACGAGTATCCGGAGTTGTTCCGCTCAGGAACAAATTTTGGTTTTGTACATGTCTTTCCTTTATATAATTTCGAGGACGAAATTCTTTTAAGAGGGGGAGAGTTGTAACGCCCCGAAACTCAAAGGAGCGACAGAGGACATTTTGGGCCAGTTTTGGGTTCTGGCAGGGGGCACACGACCTGGGACACGGGCGTGTCCCAGGGCGTGTCAAGCTTGTGTCGACACTCAGTCGGGAAGTCGACATTTTGATCTCGACATTGTGTCGAGACTGGGCATACGGCCTGCGACACGGGCGTGTCGACCCGTGTCGACACTAAGCCCGCAAAGTCGACACTCTGTGTTCGATGAAGTGTCGAGACATGGCACACGGCCTACGACACGAGCGTGTCGCAGGGCTTGTCGACCTGTGTCAACACTCGTCCCGGGAAGTCGACACTTTGCTCTCGACATTGTGTCGAGACAAGGAACACGGCCTAGGACACGGGCGTGTCCAAGGCCGTGTCATCAGGTCGACTATCTTCGCTCGACGAAGTGTCGAGTGTCGAGACCGTGTACACGGCCTGGAGCCCAGGCGTGTTTAGGTGACACGGGCAAGGACACGGGCGTGTCCTGGAACCCGTGCAGTGCTCGGGTTGTTTTCGGGGAAAAACGATGGGGGTACACGGCCGGCCACACGGCCGTGTCAGGTGGAACATGGGCATGTCAGGTCGAACACGGGCGTGTTCGATACCCGTGTGTTGTTCCAGGTGAGCCGATTTTGACAGCGAATGAGGCACACGACCCTGGACACGGGCATGTGCCAGGCCGTGTGCGGTCCAGATTGGGCATTTCAGTCCCGAATCGAAGCCGTTCATTTCTTTAATTGATGATCCAACGGCTGGGGGTTGTTCCTGAAGGGATATACCCAGTATTGGGCCTTAGAAACCCTCACTTTTCATGAGTGGTTGTCTTTCTAAAACTTAGAGAGAGAGAGGAGAGCCAAGGAAGGAAGAAGAAGCTAGATCCGGCCATTGGAGGAGCTTCGAAGCTCCAAATCGCGAGCCAACTCCGGATCCACGGAGGCAAAGCTAGTGCGGTACTTTTCATCCGCTTACTTTTCCATGGCGCCAAAGAGGAACTCTAGGGTAACGATTCTCTTCTTGAGCATGAGTAGCTCTCCCTCTTGCATAGGAAGCCTGCTCTCGCGAGTTTGCTGTGAGTTGGAGGCGTTCCTTCGGGTAGATATGTGAAGTCCCCGTTGTTTAGAGTCCATAAGCGAGAACGGACAAATGCATGATGTGTGAAGCCTACCCGGACATGTTGGTCTGGATCGGTGATGTTGCATTGCATAAATGCCGGAGAAGCCTCCGCGCGATTGGTTGTTTTTCGGGTTTTCTACGTGGTAGATTGCAACAGGGAGCATTGGGGATTAACCCAAAGGTGCACCCGGAAAACTGGGCGGATGCGTGATCTTGCCAACTTGTGGGCCTAGGTGCCAACTAGTACATAACTGGGTTATGTAACATTGTACGTTCGATTCACGGGCTTCGGGGAAACTTAACTCGTGCCGATGATATTTAAGTGTCGTGGCAAGTGAGCAACGGGTTGAGTTGGAACAGGTTCCTGCGTTATGCCAAGGGCATAGAGGTCGGGTCTTTCTGTCGATGACATTAAAGTGTCGTGACATAGGCTGTTGATGACATTAAAGTGTCGTAACGTCTGCCTAAAAGACCATTTTGCTCACGAGATATTGCCGTCCTGGAGATGGTGGTGAGTTAGCGGCTTAGACTGCGATCACCGAGAATGTGCCCTGAGAGCACGGGCCGTGTGGCCATGCGTGCCAATGCCTGTGATGCAATGAGTTGTTATATTGCTCGCTTATGCTAATGAAATGAAGGGAAGGAGCATCGTCGCCTCGAGCTGGGGGTGGGATCATTATAATTTGGTCAGCATTGCTGACCGTTGCCTTGTTTTGTCACCGTGCGGTGGTTTGTTGCTTGCAGGTGCTGCTGGACCAAGCGGTCAATAGCGTGCTAAATCCCAATTTTGCGAAGCTGGCCCTCAAAGGCCAAATTAGAGTGTTTACTGCTTTATTCATGTATGACCGGCCTGCGTGCCGAGGTTTGTAAAACATGTAATATCAAGTGAACCATTTTGTAAGGCCTTAAGGCTTGTACTGGTGTATTTGTAACATTCTTATTTGGTTTTAGTGGACATTCATGCTTTAGTGCTGGGTTCTTTATTGCAACTTTTATAAACTGCTTCCGCTAGAATGCTCTGTGTAGGACGTTATGATTGGTTGGATGGTTTCCATGAGTAACCACCTGGTCTGTCTGTGGCATACGGCGTCGGGCCCCGGCCGGACCTACTGCTATATGCTATGCGACGGATAGGGGGTGTTACATCATCTTTCATTAATATTCATGTTATTCATCAATAAAAAAAATTAGACTGATCAGCTCTACAATAAAGATTACTGTGCCGGGAAAAATGTCCACAACGAGCACAAACACAGCCACCAGGCACCATGTCGACAGAGAAACCTCAATACGCACAAAACAAGCTAAGGTAATGTGTCGGGGATGAAAGTCCACAACGCGCACAAACTCAACCATAAGGCACTATGGCAAGGGAGGAACCCCAATGCGCACAGTCCAACTATGTTTCTTTAGTTACATAATTATACAAGCAAAGTTCTTTTTATTCATTACAGACTCACGATCAACAAACATTGTGGACTGCATAAGGATATTTCAAGGTCAAGCAAAGTGAAGTTTAATCAAAAACAACGGAACGCACAAGGTGTCACAACGATCAACATGACTCGATAGTTAAAACGGCATGACAACAAATTTGATTACCAATTATACGGAATAAAAATTGGGGTTATGGTTTTAGGGGAAACAAGTTACAATTCAAGGAAAAGAAAAAAAATTAGAATTTAAGGACAAGTTTCTATGAAGTTAAAACATGACAAACACAACCAAATGTGACAAAAAATTTAGAATAAAGGAGCAAGAGGGAGAGCAAGAACACCACTTGCCTCGGTTTAACCGGTAAAATCCTCCGAATCACCCCACGTCTCAAATCGGGGCAAAATAAGACGGGATGAGTTGAAATCTGAACAAAAATGGCTGAAATAGAGGTTAGAGCTGAAAAAACATAACGAGAAAACTCAAGAAATGGGAAAACGTTTATCACGATGGCGTAGCTCTCGACGAGAGCTTTCCAGATCTATGATCGGTTGGAAATTTCGAGCACCGGAGCTCCGTCGACGGCCACCGGAAGATTCACGAACTTAGAACTCTGTTGTCACTCTCGCTCTCTGGTTCGCCAAGAGAAGAAGATGAAGTTCTTTTCTATATATATATATATATATATATATGAAAGTCCACCTAGTGTCAACTATCTTCACCTATGGGGGGGGGGGGGAATAGGTGACGTGCAGCGTTTTTGCGGAATTTAAAATCGTACCTCCACAATAAAAATAAACAGCACAGCACACAGAATACACAAGCTATTTATAGTGGTTCCCCGATTTGGGTACATCCACTTTCCCCCTTAGACCTATCTCCCAACAAGGGACGACTCGGTCTCTTCACCAACATGATTGAAAACCAATCCTTGCACTATCGGAAGGAACCCTTCCACACGTAGGAGTCAACACTCCCACAACACGGGTTGCACCCAACCCTTACAACTAGGAACCTACATTCCTTTACAACAAAAGTAAAACTAGAATGTACGAAAGATACAAAATACGTTTGGAGACTAAGGTGTCCCTTTTTGTTGACGACGTGTTCTTGAAGTCCACAAAGAGTCCACAACCCTAGATCTCTCTTGGAGAGGATCTCCCCGAAACCGGCGGTGACAAGATGGGCGGCGGCTAGGTTCACGGGATCGGCGGCGATGACGATGAGCGGCTGCTGTACTTTGGAGATCCAAACTTCGTAGCAAAGCTAGCTAGGTATTCCAACGGTCACACTAGGATCAGTCGTCTCGATCGATTCGGACGGGGAAGGTTTTCCCGATCAATAAATCAAGAGACAAGAGATCTCTGGTTAGACACGTGAGACGCTAAGCTTGGCTAAGCTTCTATCGACCGGAGATCTGGAAGAAACCACGATCAAGACGGGCGATCAACTCTCTCAAGCGGCGACGGCGGCAGCGGAGCGGAACTCGTGATCTAGGTTACGTCGCGGCCCGTGTTTTCATCTTTTTATCCGTCTCCTTTACTGTTCAAAAATACGCGTGTATTTATACACAAGTATACTCCTAAATGACCGTTGTGGGTCCCACCTGAAGGAAACCCTAGATCCGGTTCAACACAGTGCCAGCGGCAGAATCCGGTCCAGCTGTTTCCAGAAAAATTGCCAAGTCAAAATCGGCGAGAATCGAAGGTGATTCTCGACGAATCGGCGAGAATCAGTTAGTGATTCTCGACGATTTGTCGAGAATCATTAGTGATTCTCGCCGAATCACTTGATGATTCTCGCCGAATCACTTGTTGATTCTCGACGAATATTACTTGGCCATGATCTGCCAAACGATGGGTTCGGCGAGAATCACTAGTGATTCTCGCCGAATCTTACTTGGCACCGCTTTGAGGTAGCCGGATAGAGTCGGCGAGAATCACTAATGATTCTCGACGATTCGGCGAGAATCACTAGTGATTCTCGCCGAATCGGCGAGAATGACTTGGTGATTCTCGCCGAATTATACTTAGACGATTTTTCGTCTTTCCACCCAAGAGCTGCTCCTTGACCCATCCTTGCTCCTTGTCTGCTCTTGCATAGTTACAACCCTGTACTTGAAAGTAAGTGCACTCCAATAGAGAGAGTACACGTAGGCCAACACACTGATCTGCTCAACGAGGGATTACGTCGTGCAGACCAGTTTATATTGACCTACTGCACCCTGATATTGGTGTGCACTTAGCGTGGAATAACTGCAAGCACAACTTAAGAGGTTTCATCAAATACATTATGAATTCATCTTAGCTTGACAGGTGGCTTCCTCAAATCCAGGTAATTGTGGATACAATACCCAACAATCTCCCCCTATTTGACGAAGCCAAAATCCTACTAGCTAAGATGAATAACACCAACCAGATAATATAAACAACATTCAGAATTTAAATATGCAGCACAAGAGAATATAGGCAAACAGATCAAGACTTGAGTCATTCATAAATTCAAATACAATATATATATATATATATATATAATCTCAGGAATGTTCATATACTAACAATAAACATTAATTGTTCTTAAGAGAGAATGACAGGCTATAAATTTTTGACTATTTTTCTTTGGCTAAGTCATCCTTGAGTTTTTGAGCCAAATACTTCTTTCTTTGCCTCTCCATATACTCTTTGGGCTTCGGATAATATCTGGGAGGAGGAGTTTTATCTGCCGCAGTATTGATCCTGAAGAAGATGTTTCATTTCGCTTCATACGTCTTGTGCATCTCCCACTCATACTGGCTGTATACATCGTTTCGATTGATTTCCCCTTTTTCCTGTAGCCAGAATGTGTCCAATATGATACTCTTGGATACTGGGCTCCACTTTTCGTTTCTTACTTCCTCCTCCTTCAGTCTGATTCTCTTTTCAACTTGTGTTTCCTTTGTTGTCCCTTCTTGCGATTTCCTCTTGTCCCTTGCTTTTGCTAGGGCTCCTTGATCAAACATTGCCATTAGTTTTGCCTTGGAGGAGGCCCTAGCAGCCCTATGAACATCAGCTTCACTTACAGGAACTTCTTCAACACTGGCGCCCTCATCAACCACAGTATAATCTTCAGGATCAGGAGCACCCTGGGGATTTTCAGGGATATTAACGCCTAACGCTTGTTGGAGCATCCACCAGCAACTGTCATAGACATATTTGTTTGACTGTTCAAAGTTGTTGATCATGACTTCCCGAAGCTCAGCCATCTTAGCTATATATTCTTTCTCCCCCCTTTTGGCTTCGACTGCGATGGAGTTTGCATAGGAGTGCAGTGAGTCATCAATATGCTTTGTAGTCCTGGAGAATTCAGTGACCAAGGCTTGTTGATTGGTGTTGAGAGTTACCATATTGCCATCAAACTTTTGAATATTATTGGCTACGACATGAGCATTTTGATTCACTACGGAGAGAGTATCGGTGTTCTTTTTCAATCCGTCCATAAGAAGAATGACAGCTTGGCCGGCTGCTGTATACTTATCTTCAAACTTCTTTTCCATCACGTCCAGTTTGTGATTGATCTCCACCATGTTCTTGAGCATGAGATTTTCAGATTTCTTAATCCTTTTCAACATTTTATTTTGCGCTTTCTCAAAAGATGCCTTAAGCTCATCCACTATGCCCTGAATGACATTCACGGTGTGAGTGGCTAGATCATCTCGTAGTGGAAGATTCTGAGGCACTCCTGGGCCTTGCGGTTCAGCTGATGCACCTGTAGAGCTGGACACGAGCACAGTCTCTAAGGGGGGAATGCTTGCGGCCTCTGTAGATTTCTCAGACTCCCCCTCCATTGGTGCACCAATTTTCTCAGGGACGAACTCAAGAGCGTGCTTGTCAGATGGAACTTCAGTGATATCCTGAGTCTCCAATGCTTCCTGTCCCCCATTGCCTTCTTCCTCACCTTCATCGTCCATTTGATCATTCTCATCAGCATCACCTTCCAACCCTTCATCAGCAGTCTCCTCGACAGCATCACTTTCTTCTTGTATATCCGCCACTGCATCTCTGGCTATCTGGGAGATGTCAGATACGATATTAGCATCAGTGGGTAGAGGCTCCCACTCAATTCCTGCAGTCAAAGCATCAGGAATTTCACTGGGGATAACTAAGGAATCAGCCATAGTGTCGTCCTCGGCTGGAGATGCTTCTTGTTATTCTGTCACGGCAGCCTGCCCAATACGCCTCTCCCATCTGTCAAAAACACTCGAGTCCATTTTCTTTAAGTAATGTATAGGAACACCTTTACTCATGTCATATTTATCTCCATTCAGCTGATTGAGATACAAACTGATGATTCGGCCAAAGCTAGGTGATCTCAGGGTGTCCTTTATCTTCTCAAACAGCAATGCCCCCCAGTTGAATCTTTTCCTGCAGACAATTGCCACCAGGATCTTGAACATGTCCGCAAAAATGTGGTCATGAGAGCCCGGCTTGCATATGAGTACCTTCCCAACGATGTCTGACAGAAGTTTCCCTTCTTCATTCATATCCTTTCGCTTTATCGACCGAGTTCCTCGAGCGAGACCACAGAATAATAGAGTCCTGGTTTTGTCTTCTTCCTCAAGATAATCCTCGTACTCTGAGCTAGTGTGCTGCAAGTAGTGGGTCAGCTTGCTAGCAGACATCTTGATCTTTGCCCCGGCAACCTTGCTTTTGATAAGAGAGTCGTCATTCTGGAGTTTTGCGGTTGCAAAGAACTCCAGCACTTCCTTGTCCAGGATTTTACAGGGATGCTCTAGTACGAATGAGAGTCCAGCCTCCTCTAGCATAAGGATGATGTTCCTGAATTCATCTGAGGCATGAGAGAACCCTGTGCGAACCAGCTCGCATCCAGTGACCAGCCCAGCGGTTGTCCTTGGAGCCATAGCAAATCTAGGGAGAGAAGCCCTACTCTACGCTTAATCAAAAATCAAAGGGAAGCGACACTAGTAATAAAGTCCAAGCAAGGGTGAGGATGTGGTTACCCAAAAGCGTAGACGGGAGTTAGTTGGTTGAAGATAATGGACACCCGATGAGTTCACGCGGAGAAATTCCTGGAAGGAAGAATCGGCGAGATCGGGAGACGGGATATCAATGGAAGGGAAATCTTGCGGGATGAAACGGTGAGAAACCTTCGGTGAGCTTCCTGCGAGAGATCTTCGGTGAGCGTCCTGCGGGATGTCGACGGAAGTTTTCACGATTCAGCGAGAGACCTTTGGGAAGAAGCTTCCTGGGATCTTGCGGGAAGGCAGAGGGCAATCGGCGAGAGTCCTGCGCGATATCTCTCTGACTGAAACAGGCGATCGGCGAGTTTAAAACAGACTTCCGCGAGAATGTGAAGAGTCGGCGGGAGACTGCGCGATATCGACGGGATTTAGAAGGGATTTTAACGGGTTTCCGGCTTTTCCATATAAGTTAATTTAAAAATCTTCTAAATATGTAAATACTTCTTAAAGCCAATCTATTTGGGGTTTGAACCGGCTTTTCCATACATTTCTTGATGGCAATCTTCGCTAGTTTTCAGTGAACTAATTTATGCCTGTAGATGTTAAATCTCGAGTCTACCAGTGGAATTTCCGATAAGTCTTCATTGTTGTATCTATGGTTTATGTTTACCGTGTTAACATATCCTTAGATGTACACACATATACGTGTAAGTATAAGTATATATATATATATATATATATATATATATATATATATATATATATATATATATATATATATATATATATATATATATATATATATATATATATGTAAATGTGGATACAATATGACTCGAGTCCTGGAACTGATCAAAAGTACCTGGGATTATGAGAGTTATCATTTAGTCCCTCAGGTAAAACATATTAGGAGCTCAATGTGAGTATGCCCATGTAGATATCACATCTGTTATTCCAGACGCTTGTTCCAATTTAGTCTTGAGCCATCTACTGTCTAGTTCCCATCATATTTGCGGGAACCTAGACTACCCCGCAAGAAAGAGTTACTTTACCTTAGGAACCCAATACATATTGGGTCCTAGGTTCCTGTTAGCATAAGCACTTGACTGCCTTCCTTCAGAAATTCTGACAGGAAGACTACCTTTGCCCTGGACATGTGGATACTCCCTTGCCCTTGACACAGAGGGGTTGTGCCAACAGTCTATGGCAAAGTGTCCCACCTTGCCACAGCACCAACACTCGTGAATGTTGTATCTCCATTTCTGACCTGATCTTGTGACTGAGGTAGTCATGAGCCTAGGTCAAAACGCGATAGATCTGGATGTGCTCCCAGAACTTCCTCTTCCACCGTGACACGTGGAAGGGTGGAATGAATGCATGCAGCGAGCGTCACGAGGTCTGGGAAGTGGTGCCTTCCTTTTAGACAGCCCCCTTCCTTAGACCCCATGAGAACTTACAGCATGACTTCTAACCCCCCTTTCCTGTGTCCTTGGGTGGAGAGAAGATTTCTGAGAGCTGATACTAGCCGATTCATGCCGAGTATGGGCAGTGGCCGAGAATACAAAGGGCTCAGAAGGAGCCTTAGGTATTCTCTCATGGGTGGCCATGACAGCCCTTGCACTCTGGGTGTCTCCACATGAGGACAGTGTTGAAATTTGTGAAGTGGAAGTGGGTGACGGGACAGGCCGCGCGGCCTGTGGCGGACAGCTTTGGCGGACTGGGCGGACTGGGCGGACTGAGGTTTGCGGCCTGGTGAAAAGTCTGGTGGAAGCCGGCTGTGTTCTGAGCGGGTTGTTGCATGGAGTCCGCGGTTTGGTGCGGCCTGGTATCTGCGGATAGAGAGGCTTGCGGACTGGTGCTTTGCTCAGTGGCCGCGGTTGCAAGCTTGTGCTGAAAGGCGGGTTTGGCTCTTGTCCGCGGGAAGCTTGCGGACTGATGTGTCCGCGGTATTGGTTGTTGCGGACTGAGCTTAGAGCTTGGCTGAGGCTTTGTCGAGCTCTGGTGGCACAGCAGGAGAGTTGCTGTGGAGATCATTGTGGCGGCCTGGTTTTGGAGTCCGGGATTAGACCGCTGTGATAGGACAGAAGTGCGAGAAGCTCGCGGACTGATGGCGGTCTGTGCTTGGTTGTTTGGCGGACGGGAATTTGAGTCCGCCATGCTCGCATTAGCTCTTGATGGTTTTGGACTTGGTCACACTTTGTGCCAAGGCCATGGTGTCCGCGGTATCCGCCAAGTCCGTTGTGACCGGGCGGACTGTTGCTGTCTTCCTTTGGTCGTGGACTTGTGGCGGATTGAGGTGTGAGTCTTGCGGACTGCCTCGGGTTGGTGCGGACAGCCATTGAAGGGGGTTGCTGTCCTGAAGCAGTTGGAGCTTTGCGGGCTGATGCCTTGTCCGCTTAGCTTAGGCGGACTGGAGAGGGTTCGTCAATGGTTGCCTTGCTCCTGGCGGTTTTCCTTAGTGACCGGCTAAGTCCTCGCGGACTCAGCGGACGGTGGTTTGAATTCGCGCGAGCTGGGGTGGTGTCGCTATCTCTAGGGCGGTGACCACACTCCTCACCTCACCTATAAATAGGACCCCCCTGACACATCTACAGTAACTAGAGTGAACAGTAAGTTGGGGTGTGCAAGGAGCTGCGGTCTGTGTTTGTCAGTCCGCGCGGATTGTTTCAGGCTGACGGTTTGCTGTGTGCAGGTCGCGCGGATAGGTTCAAGGAGCCAGGAGGTTGGCTGTGACTTCGGTCAAGTGCTTGGAAGTGTGCAGTCTCTGCGGACTCAGCAGGAGGTCGCTCTGCGGCTTGTCAGTTCTGTTTCATCTTTGCCAGCTTCAATAACCTGTCCGCCGGCTTCAGGCGGGTAGGGGTGTTCCTCGGTTCAAGTTCAGCAGGAGGCGAATAACGGTGTGTCCGCGCGGCCTCGCGGCTTCGGCGGACTCCGTGTCTATTCGGCGTATTGCAGCATAGCTTGGGCGAGCTCAGCGGACTCGGCGACCTCGGCGACCTCGCGGTCTCGGCGGACTCGGGTGCTATCCGCCCGGCTTGTTTTTGGTGCTTCTATTTTTCAGCTGTTATACTAGCGAAATCATGTCTCGCTATGTATGCCTCGCATTGTAAAGAAGTGAATGAATAATAGACCTGCTTGTGCTTCTATTGTTTGTTAGAATTTACCTTTGTACCTCTAGTCCTTGGTTTCCGCTGGTTCAACGTGCGAACTGGGTAGTTCCGAAGATATTAATTTGGCATTTGGGCTATCTTGCTGACCACGTTGAGAAAATTTAACATGGTATCAAAGCCAGGTTGCTGAGATTCAGTTGCGTGAGCGGAAGTCAGCCAGTGTTGTTACTCTGTGATTGAGTGGTGATCAACCTGTGTTGTTGCTCGGAGCTGCTGAGAGGTTGCCAACAGGTGTTGCAATGGAAGGGAGCTTAGCAAGAGGTCTGGGCATTGAACTCTTAACGCCAACTAACTTTAAGAAGTGGAAGTCGTGCATGAAGAGTTATCTTCTTGGCGAGGAGCTGTGGGATGTCGTTGGTGGAGACGACAGGCAGGAAGTCACTGCTTCTTTCGGTACTGCTGAGCAGGTGAGGCTCTGGAGAAGAACAAATGCTAAGGCGGAGTTCGTTCTAAAGAGAGCTGTGTCTCCGGAACTGTTTGATCACATCATTGGATGTGAGTCGGCTGCTGATATTTGGACAACCATTGATGAGTTGTTCAATAGGAAGAATGTGGCGCGGCTTCAGTTCCTGGAGAATGAGTTGGCCAGGGCAACTCAGGGAGACCTTTCCATTTCCAAGTACTTCTTAAGGATGAAGAGCTTATGTGCTGAGCTGTCGGCACTGGATCCTGATGAGCCTATCTCTGAGGCAAAGATGAAAAGGCACATTATCCGCGGCTTGCGGAAGGAGTATGTGGCCTTTGTCACATCTGTTCAAGGGTGGGCTACTCAGCCGTCGTTGCTGGAGCTGGAGAATCTGCTTGCCTCGCAGGAGAGCTTAGCAAGGCAGATGGCTGGAGTGAACCTGAATCAGGAAGGCAGCGAAGCTCTCTTCTCAGGAAAGAAGAAAGGATGGGAAGGGAAGAAGAAGAAGAAGGTGCAGGCCGCTGTTGAGAAGGAGACTTCAACTTCATATCCGCCGGAGAGGAGCAATGCTCCTAAGGACTGGAAGAAGAATCTGAAGTGCTACCGGTGTCATCAGCGTGGGCACTTCAAGCGGGACTGCAAGGTCAAACTGCAGCCTGGGCATGCTGCGGGAAAGGAGGAAGCTTGTTCGAGAAGTGAAGAAGCAGAATGGGGCGGAGCTTTCTTGACGGGCACTTGTGTCCGGGCCTTGTCTGCTGAGGACTTCAACGGCGAGTGGATCGTGGACTCCGGGTGTGGTCATCACCTCACCGGAGACAAATCGAAGTTCACCTCCATGCAGGCTTACTCAGGTAATGAAGCTATTATCACTGCTGATAATACTGTTTATGCAGTAGAGAAAGAGGGGGTCGTGTCTTTGGGTAGTGATCAGGGGCCACTCACGTTAAGGAGTGTGTATCACGTGCCGGGCATGAAGAAGAACCTCTTCTCGGTGACCAATGCGGTGGACACTGGGTATCACGTTCTGTTTGGGCCAACAGACGTGAGGTTCCTTCGCAACGTATCAGCGGTGAAGGCTGATGTTGCTCATGTTGGGAGATGGGTGAAGAGCTTGTATGTTCTTTCCACCAGTGCTTATGTTGATAGAATGAGGGCCAATGATAGTGTGGCTATCTGGCATGAGAGGCTGGGGCATGTTGGCATGGACAAGCTAAAGGCAATGGTGAGTAGAAGTTTCGTGAGGGGGTTGCCGAAGTTGTCCTCCTTTGGTGATGGGCATGTTTGTGCGGGCTATCAATTCGATAAGGCACATCACCTTCCGTTTGATAAATCACAAACAAGGAGCAAGAAGCCACTGGAGTGTATTCATGGCGACCTGATGGGACCAACGGTTACTGCCAGCCTTGGTGGAAGCAAATACATTCTTGTCTTGGTTGATGACTACTCAAGGTATACTTGGGTGTACTTCTTAAAGGAGAAGTCGGAAGCCTTCCGTTTGTTCGTGGAGTTCAAGGAGTTGGTAGAAGGCCGGCTTGGCTTGCGGGTTAAGAAGTTTAGAACTGATAACGGGGGGGGGGGGGGAGTTTGTCTCTTCTGAGTATTCTAACTTCTGCAGGAAGCACGGGATCCAACGAGAGCTTACTTGTGCTCACACTCCACAACAAAATGGGGTAGCGGAGTGGAAGATCCGTCATCTGACGGAGACCTGCAAATGCTGGCTTCATGCGAAAGATATCCCAAGGTCCTTTTGGGCGGAGGGAATGTCTTGTGCTGCTTATGTTATCAACCGGATGCCACTCAGCCCTATCAACATGAAGACTCCTATTGAGCTGTTGCTGAAGGAGAAGCCGAGTGTTGAACACCTTAGGGTGTTCGGTTCAACTTGCTACGTGCATGTCCCGGATGCTTCACGAACAAAGCTGGATGCGAAGACAAGGAAACTTGTCTTTGTTGGCTATGATGAGCGGAAGAAGGGATGGAAGTGCATGGACCCTGTGACGAAGAAGTTCGTGGTGTCAAGAGACGTTGTCTTCGACGAGCTGACGTCATATGGAGGTGGCTCGGTGGAGCTAACCGGAAGTAGCAAGGATGATGAAGCACCGGTGGACGCTGCTGAAGGCTTGGAAGAGGAGCTTGCTGTTTCACCAGCAGCTCCTGTTGCTTCGAATTCCGAGGCTGAGCCTTCTGGCTCAGGAAGCAGGGGGAGCACTGCTCAATGCTTGCCCCAGGTAGGAGTGGAGCCCGAAGAAGCAACGGAAGCCGTGAGCAAGGAGCCGTGTCTTCGGAGATCGAAGAGGGTGGTTAAGACACCGGCTCGGTACTGTGATGGGAATGCAGTGAGCTTTGTCTCCTGCTTCTTTGCAGGTCCTCTGGATGAGCGAGAGCCTGCAAATTTCAACGAGGCCACTGGAGTAAAGGAGTTGGATGATGCCATGAAGGAAGAGATTGATGCTCTGAAGAAGAATGAAACCTGGGACCTTGTGCCCAAGGTTGATGGCGTTACTCCGGTTACTTGCAAGTGGGTGTATAAGTTGAAGAAGAAGGCTGATGGGAGCATTGATCGGTTCAAGGCTCGCCTGGTCGCTAGAGGATTCTCACAGCAGTATGGAGAAGACTATGAGGAGACATTCAATCCAGTTGCGAAGATGACTTCTGTAAGAGTGGTGATCGCCTTGGCTGCTAGCAAGGGATGGAGGTTGTGGCAACTCGATGTGAAGAATGCCTTTCTTTACGGAGAGATTGACAAGGACATCTTCATGGATCAGCCGCTTGGTTTTGTCTCTAAGAAGCATCCGGACTATGTCTGCAAACTCAGGAAGGCTCTCTATGGGTTGAAGCAAGCTCCTAGAGCGTGGTATGGGAAGATTGCAGAGTATTTGCAATTCTGTGGATACCTTGCTTCTAACTCAGATTCAAGCTTGTTCGTCAAGAAGAAGGGAGAGCTAAGAGTCTTGGTCCTGCTGTATGTGGATGACATGATCATCACAGGGAACTCGGAGGAGGAAGTAGCAAGGCTCAGGGCAGAGCTTGCTATACGCTTCGAGATGAAAGACTTGGGAGAGTTGCATCACTTTCTTGGTCTGGAAGTGGAGAGGAAGGAGTGCGGGGTTCTCATTAGCCAGAAAGGGTATGCTGATCGCATTGTGAAGCGGTTTGGCATGGGCGAAGGGAAGAAGTGCTCTACTCCACTGGAATCTGGGCTGAAGCTTCGACGAGATGAGGGAAGGGTTATTCATGATCCCTTGGTGTTCAGGGCTCTTGTTGGGAGCTTGATTTACCTGACGATTACAAGGCCGGATATCGCTTATGCTGTTGGCCGAGTAAGTCGGTATATGGCTGAACCAAGGCAATCTCATCTAGTGGCGGCGAAGGGAATTCTGAAGTATGTCAAGGCTTCTTCTGACATGGGACTCCTCTATAGAAGGGACGCGGAGGTTGCGTTGCTCGGGTACACGGATGCTGACTATGGCGGTGATTCGGATGATCGAAGGTCTACTTCAGGTTATGTGTTCACTTGCGGATCAGCTAGCATCTCGTGGTGTAGCAAGAAGCAGGACTCAGTGTCGGTTTCAACAACGGAGGCGGAGTATAAGGCTTCGGCCTTGGCTGCTCGGGAAGCCGTTTGGTTGAGGAGGCTTATAGAGGATGTTCATGAAGAAGTGCAAGGGCCTACTTTACTCCGGGGTGACAATTAGAGTGCTCTCAAACTGGTTAACAATCAGTGTGCCACGCCAGGACCAAGCATATAGAGATTGATCACCACTTCATCAGGGAGAAGGTGTTGGAGGGGTCTCTGCTGGTCGGGCATGTTCGGAGTGAGGATAATCTTGCTGACATCTTCACGAAGCCACTGTCGAAGGGGCCCTTTGAACGCTTGCGCAGCTTGCTGGGCTTGGTCACCACTTCTCACTTCAAGGGGGAGTGTTGAAATTTGTGAAGTGTAAGTGGGTGACGGTACAGGCCGCGCGGCCTGTGGCGGACAGCTTTGGCGGACTGGGCGGACTGGGCGGACTGAGGTTTGCGGCCTGTTGAAAAGTCTGGTGGAAGCCGGTTGTGTTCTGAGCGGGTTGTTGCATGGAGTCCGCGGTTTGGTGCGGCCTGGTATCTACGGATAGAGAGGCTTGCGGACTGGTGCTTTGCTCAGTGGCCGCGGGTGCAAGCTTGTGCTGAAAGGCGGGTTTGGATCTTGTCTGCGGGAAGCTTGCGGACTGATGTGTCCGCGGTTTTGGCTGTTGCGGACTGAGCTTAGAGCTTGGCTGAGGCTTTGTCGAGCTCTGGTGGCACAGCAGGCGAGTTGCTGTGGAGATCGTTGTGGCGGCCTGGTTTTGGAGTCCGGGATTAGACCGCTGTGATAGGACAGAAGTGCAAGGAGCTCGCGGACTGATGGCGGTCTGTGCTTGGGTGTTTGGCGGACTGGAATTTGAGTCCGCCATGCTCGCATTAGCTCCTTGATGGTTTTGGACTTGGTCACACTTTGTGCCAAGGCCATGGTGTCCGCGGTATCCGCCAAGTCCACTGTGACCGAGCGGACTGTTGCTGTCTTCCTTTGGTCATGGACTTGTGGCAGATTGAGGTGTGAGTCTTGCAGACTGCCTCGGGTTGGTGCGGACAGCCATTGAAGGGGGTTGCTGTCCTGAAGCGGTTGGAGCTTTGCGGGCTGATGCCTTGTCCGCTTAGCTTAGGCAGACTGGAGAGGGTTCGTCAATGGTTGCCTTGCTCCTGGCGGTTTTCCTTGGTGACCGGCTAAGTCCTCGCGGACTCAGCGGACTGTGGTTTGAATTCGCGCGAGCTGGGGTGGTGTCGCTATCTCTAGGGAGGTGACCACACTCCTCACCTCACCTATAAATAGGACCCCCCTGACACATCTACAGTAACTAGAGTGAACAGTAAGTTGGGGTGTGCAAGGAGCTGCGGTCTGTGTTTGTCAGTCCGTGCGGATTGTTTCAGGCTGACGGTTTGCTGTGTGCAGGTCGCGCGGATAGCTTCAAGGAGCCAGGAGGTTGGCTGTGACTTCGGTCAAGTGCTTGGAAGTGTGCAGTCTCTGCGGACTCAGTAGGAGGTCGCTCTGCGGCTTGTCAGTTCTGTTTCATCTTTGCCAGCTTCAATAACATGTCCGCCGGCTTCAGGCGGGTAGGGGTGTTCCTCGGTTCAAGTTCAGCAAGAGGCGAATAACGGTGTGTCCGCGCAGCCTCGCGGCTTCGGCGGACTCCGTGTCTATTCGGCGGATTGCAGCATAGCTTGGGAGAGCTCAGCGGACTCGGCGACCTCGGCGACCTCGCGGTCTCGGCGGACTCGGGTGCTATCCGCCCGGCTTGTTTTTGGTGCTTCTGTTTTTCAGCTGTTATACTAGCGAAATCATGTCTCGCTATGTATGCCTCACATTTTAAAGAAGTGAATGAATAATAGACCTACTTGTGCTTCCATTGTTTGTTGGGATTTACCTTTGTACCTCTAGTCCTTGGTTTCCGCTGGTTCAACGTGCGAACTGGGTAGTTCCGAAGATATTAATTTGGCGTTTGGGCTATCTTGCTGACCACGTTGAGAAAATTTAACAGACAGATCACCCTTGCAGCGACCACGATTATTCCTGTGGTCATACCTGAAGGCATGATGAATACCCTTCCTGCTTGGAGTGGGGGGGTCGGAATACCGTTTCCCCATTTCTCCACAAATTGATAATTCGGGAGATCCACCCATTTTCTACCTTTCTCTTCATAGCATCAACCTTGGAAAAGTTTGATACTATCCTTTTCTCAGTCTCTAGACTACTCTCTAGATCAGAGATTTTAGAGTCCTTGACCTTGTTGGACGCCAATTGGAGAACCAACAAGATCTTCAGCCGTGCAATCTCCTGAGCTTGTTCTTCAACAAGCAGGTTGCTTTTCTGAAGGGCTCTCTGCAGGGAATCAGAATTTTCTGAAGGGACACAGTTCCTGTCTTCAGAAACTTCAAGAGAGACGGGGCAGGATGAAAAAGTTACCTGCTCTTCAGTGTTATTGTCGTTAGAGTCAGTGACCGTTGTGTCATCCTCATCAGAGCTGCTTTCCTCACTGGCCTCTTCAGTCTCTGACACGGACACTTGAGCTCTGATGCTGTCCGATTGATCCTTGCCTTCATCTTCAGAGGCGAGGACCCCCACATAGGCTTCATCCTCTAGTTGACAGCAGTTTCCAGCTTTCTCTGATCCCCCATCAGCTCTGAGATCATCACCCACATAGATTTGGCCGTCTCACATTTTTCCAATCTAGAGTAAGAAGGTCCAGACCAGATATCCATGATAATCAGGCGAATCCTCTTGTTCAGATTAAATAAGGAAAGTTCCGTCTCCGACATCTCTGCAATACACTTGGGCACTTGGATATTCTTTCCAGAGCTGGAGGTCTTCATAGGAATGAAAGGACCCTCTTCCAGGATGAAAGATGCTCGAGGATCGATAACCTCCAAGTGATATGACACTCTCATCTTCCAGACTGGATAATACTCATTTGTGCATGTGGGAAGTCTTAGTGGAGAAATCTCATGATCCAGCTCCATGCTTCTGACACTGGTGGCAGGATTCTACTCAAGGTGTTAACCTTTTTGATGAGTAACCTGGCTCTGATACCACTTGAAAGTCCACCTAGTGTCAACTATCTTCACCTATGGGGGGGGGGGGAATAGGTGACGTGCAGCGTTTTTGCGGAATTTAAAATCGTACCTGCACAATAAAAATAAACTGCACAGCACACAGAATACACAAGCTATTTATAGTGGTTCCCCGATTTGGGTACATCCACTTTCCCCATTCGACCTATCTCCCAACAAGGGACGACTCGGTCTCTTCACCAACAGGATTGAAATCCAATCCTTGCACTATCGGAAGGAACCCTTCCACACGTAGGAGTCAACACTCCCACAACACGGGTTGCACCCAACCCTTACAACTAGGAACCTACGTTCCTTTACAACAAAAGTAAAACTAGAATGTACGAAAGATATAAACTACGTTTGGAGACTAAGGTGTCCCTTTTTGTTGACGACGTGTTCTTGAAGTCCACAAAGAGTCCACAACCCTAGATCTCTCTTGGAGAGGATCTCCCCGGAACCGGCGGCGGCAAGATGGGCGGCTGCTAGGTTCACGGGATCGGCGGCGACGACGATGAGCGGCTGCTGTACTTTGGAGATCCAAACTTCGTCGCAAAGCTAGGTAGGTCTTCCAACGGTCACACTAGGATCAGTCGTCTCGATCGATTCGGACGGGGAAGGTTTTCCCGATCAACAAATCAAGAGACAAGAGATCTCCGGTTAGACACGTGAGACGCTAAGCTTGGCTAAGCTTCTATCGACCGGAGATCTGGAAGAAACCACGATCAAGACCGGCGATCAACTCTCTCAAGCGGCGACGGCGGCGGCGGAGCGGAACTCGCGATCTAGGTAACGTCGCGGCCCGTGTTTTCGTCTTTTTCTCCGTCTCCTTGACTGTTCAAAAATACGCGTGTATTTATACACAAGTATACTCCTAAATGACCGTTGTGGGTCCCACCTGAAGGAAACCCTAGATCCGGTTCAACACAGTGCCAGCGGCAGAATCCGGTCCAGCTGTTTCCAAAAAAAATTGCCAAGTCAAAATCGGCGAGAATCGAGGGTGATTCTCGACGAATCGGCGAGAATCAGTTAGAGATTCTCGACGATTCGTCGAGAATCACTAGTGATTCTCGCCGAATCACTTGATGATTCTCGCCGAATCACTTGATGATTCTCGCCGAATCACTTGTTGATTCTCGACGAATATTACTTGGCCATGATCTGCCCAACGATGGGTTCGGCGAGAATCACTAGTGATTCTCGCTGAATCTTACTTGGCACCGCTTTGAGGTAGCCGGATAGAGTCGGCAAGAATCACTAATGATTCTCGACGATTCGGCGAGAATCACTAGTGATTCTCGCCGAATCGGCGAGAATCACTTAGTGATTCTCGCCGAATTATACTTAGACGATTTTTCGTCTTTCCACCCAAGAGCTGCTCCTTGACCGATCTTTGCTCCTTGTCTGCTCTTGCATAGTTACAGCGCTGTACTTGAAAGTAAGTGCACTCCAATAGAGAGAGTACACGTAGGCCAACACACTGATCTGCTCAACGAGGGATTATGTCGTGCAGACCCGTGTATATTGACCTACTGCACCCTGACATTGGTGTGCACTTAGCGTGGAATAACTGCAAGCACAACTTAAGATGTTTCATCAAATACATTGTGAATTCATCTTAGCTTGACAGGTGGCTTCCTCAAATCCAGGTAATTGTGGATACAATACCCAACATATATATATATATATATATATATATATATATATATATATATATATATATATATATATATATATATATATATATATATATATATACGAGTGACAGGCACGGGCCTCCGGCCCTCGTGCCCCGCGCGACAGTACACAGTCGCGGCGGCGGGCTACGCCCGCCCGCGGCGGGCGAATCGGCGGCTTCGCCCGCCCCCGGCGGGCGAACTGGCGGCTTCGCCCGCGCCCGGCGGGCTTCGCCCGCCCCAGGCGGGCTTCGCGGGAAGTTCGTATAAAAAATACTTTAATAAAAATTTATTTAATTTTTTCAAAAAATAGCAGGCGGATGAACAGTCGCCCGCGGCCGGCGGGCTTCGCCCTCCCCCGGCGGACTTCGCCCGCCCCCGGCGGGCTTCGCGTGAAGTTCGTATAAAAAATACTTTAATAAAAATATATTTAATTTTTTCAAAAGAAATTTAATTTTTTCAAAAAATAGCAGGCGGATGAACAGTCGCCCGCGGCCGGCGAGCTTCGCGTGAAATTCGTAAAAAATAATACTTTAATAAAAATATATTTAATTTTTTCAAAAGAATAGCAGGCGGATGAACAGTGGTTCATCCGCTTGCTTTGATCAATTTTAATTTAGGCTTAAAATTTAAAATTTCGGCTTTAAATTAAAATTTAGGCTTTGATCATCCGCCTGCTTTGAACAGTGGCTTATCCTTGAACAGTGGCTTATCCGCCACGCTCATCCGCCTGCTTTGATCAATGTTTATTTAATAAATATTATATTAATTTAGGCTTTAAATTGATCCGCCCGCTCCCGCCACGGGTTCTGCCAGTGCTTGCCCAATTAGTCCCACATCATGAAATATGTGTGTAATTCCGGTGTATATTTATTTCCCTGCATGGGCATAAGAAAATTGTGAAAGTGTGTCTATGCAAATCTTGTTTGGCGGTCCTTTCTTATAGGGGTGGGCTATGTATCTTGTTGCTGTTAAATATATAGTAGGATTTTCATAGCTTAGGTTTAGGACACCCTAGTTAGTAGGCTTAAGAGATCTATTAAAATGTGAAGAGGATGTGATTTTATTGAGTTCGATCAGACGGTTATTGAATTATGAACTCATGATCTGACGGTTTGTGGAATTTTGAACTCATGATATTCGCAGAGCACAGTATTTCTTTATATATGGTAAAGATATATATATATATATATATATATATATATATATATATATATATATATATATATATATATAAATTCTTTTGTCTAAAGAGAGAAAAACGGACGATTTAAGTGCAGGTGCGCGGAAAACGTAATTAGAGGTTTACGATAGCTTCAAATTGAAAAGTGATCAACACGGAAGTTGTAGATCTCGTCGAGACGAGCAAAGTCCATGTTAACCATTTTTATACGACACCGTTTTTGACCCTCAAAAAGGCTCCCAAATGCAAACTGGAATGAATTTCTCGGGATGAATCTACAGTACTGGAGAAGTAGAAAAATGGCTACTCGAGTACTAAAATTTAGTACTCAAGAATATGGAAATAGCACTCGAGAAAAATGGCAGTACTCGATAACATTTCGGGCACTACTCGAGAAGAAGCCGAACTATACTCGAGAACTTTACAGCAGTACTCGAGAACATTTCATGCACTACTCGAGAAGAAGCCTAACTATACTCGAGATCAGAATGGTTCACTCGACAATTCTATTGCATGAACAGTGTCGTTTTTACAAATATATCCAAAAAATCAAACTATAGAGATGAATAATAAAGGACATTTTTGAATAATGCTTTAATATTAAAATAATCATATTTATATGTTTTTGAATAAGGAAAAACGAGATCAAAAAGGAGGCCCCAAATGAACGTCGAATTGAACGAAACTCACGCCGTAGGCGAACACTGACGCTACGAATCCAACGGCGAAGTCAAAACCTTAATCCGACGAGCCATTCTCGAGATATAAAATTTCAAAGTCTACAACAAACATAAATTCTACAAAACTTCGGAAATTCGCCGAGGCTCAAATATCGCTCGGATCGCGACGAAACTTGACGAGCATGTCAAAAATTAATTTATTTAATTTTACAACGTGAAATTTTCCATTTTCGACAAGGATTCACAAATTTGGCCGACTCGACCGAATAGACGCGAAAACGCACTAACGACGGCTCGCCGTCAACTCCATGTTAACGAACTTAACGCCCCTTACGCCACTATGGCGTCACCGAGAGGATTAGATAATTGTCGGAAAAAAAATCAGGGGCGTTACAATCGGCGCGGATCAAGCTTCTCCGAGTCCCATCGTATCGATCATACACTAATACATAAACCGGTTATGCACAAGGTCGGCTCCCAGAGCACGCAGGCCCACAAACTGGCACCTAGGTCTCCGTGAGATTGGCCTCACAACAGCTCTTTCATAGAGCTACCGCTGGCGGTAACACTACCGCCTCACGGTATTTGGCAGAAATGCATTTTTGCCCAGTTTTCCGGGTGCTCCTTGGGGTTAGTCCCCAAAGTTCCCTGCTACAATCTACCGCAGAGAAACACGAAAAACAAATGGCACAGAGTCTTCTCCGGCAATACATGCATAATGAAACAACACCAATCCAGACCAACCCATACGGATGGGCTTCACAAACCATGCCTATGTCTGTACTTTGATTCTGAACTCTATATGCAAAACTACAGGGATAATCCCCGAAGGAATACCTCAAGATCACTGCACACTCGCGGGAGAGGGTTTCCTATGCAAAAGGAAGAGAAATTCAAATGTCTAAGTAAAAAATCATTACCCTTTGCTATTTCTTCGGTGCCATGCCCAAGATCTAGATGGATGGATGCGACCGCAACAACCATATCTCCACAAATCCGGACTCGGCTTGCGCATCAGAGCTTCGGAACTCCTAAGGCGGCGGGATCTCTTCATTCTTCTTCCCTCTTTACTCTCCTTTCTCTCTAGAACTTAGAAAGAGGGAGTCAATGAAGAAATGAGTTGGGAAAACCTAACTCCCGGTTATAAATCCCCATAAACCAGTAGAGGCACGCACCAGCCATCGGATTTCCAAACAAAACCAGTGGACGATCAAGATTCCTCCAAGAATTTAGTTTATGAGAGCTACCGCCACGCGGTAGGATGTTACCGCTCCGCGGTAGCACAATCGTTCGGTTTCTCGAGGACGCCACCGCTTAGAAACCCAATTGGGCGACGACAAGTGGACATGTCATAACTGCTATGCTACTGCAACACGGTAGAAAACTATTGCCACGTGGTAGTTTACACGTTTTGAAGGACACAACAATACTACTCTATCTCCTGCATTAGGGTTAACGCCATGTGATAACAACCCGAGAGCTCTGTCAAATAAATCGTCGGGCTACCGCCCCACGCTACCGCTACCGCCGAGCGCAAGTGCTTCTCGAGAACGTCGAGCTCTAATCGCCCCAACCCAAATGTGGAGCCGACTACCGCAGCTCGGTATGCATTACCGCCCGGTGCTAGCATACACTGAGACGCCGAGAGCATCAAGAGCGTTGAGAGCATCGAGAGAGGAGACCTACCTCCAGCGGTAGCTCTACTGGCGTGCGGTACCTTCCCAAAAGTGTTTCCTGAACCTGGGCGTTACATTTTTTCTCCGCCCTGTGCTGAGAATTTACCCGGGGAGCGGATGTGATAGCCACTTAGTCTTATGACTAACGGTTGCTACGTCTTCCTTTTTAGGAGGAAACCCCGCAGACAGAGCAGCAGCAGGTTATACAGCAGGACAACCAGGACAGGACGATAGGGCCTGAAGGGATGGTGTCGTCGCAACCGTCAATGACTGTTATGAGTTTTAATGGACTCATGATGTAGTCCTTTGGGCATGTTTTACTCGTACTCTGATATTATAGAAGCTTGTTATAGCTTCTTTTTCTTGATGTACTTTTTGGACTATTGTACTTATGTGTGGATTGACTTCTGTTTTATATTCTTGGTTGGGTTGACGTTGGTTGATATTGGTTATAGCCGACAGGATAGGCGTCTTGTGGTACAGGTTAGCCTGTGTGCTAACGCTACCGCAAGGCGGCTATTTTGGGCATAAGACACCCATCGTGCCGTGTTTTGTGTTTCGGGAGGGGGGGTCTTAAAAAATGTATCAGCTTAATACGATCCTGAATGAAAGAAGTCACTCAACAATGGTGCCACTCAGATTCGGTTAGTCAGTTTTGGGACAAACTGACTTAGCGGAAGTAGTGGTGTGCCCATATGTAATTCACACTAAGTATGTCCAATTTTGACCCTACGATTAGCTAACCTGACCTTAGGTTTGTATCTTTTTATGTCGACCTCCTAAATTTTGGATGATCCCAGGTACGTAAAACTATTGTATAAAGTCTTGCGAGACCCCATAAGGTAAGCACTTTTGTTTATAGCAGATTTTGAATCTAGCGGAGATAGTAGACATGGCAGATTCCCTAGGGCAACTGATCTTTTGGATGTTCAGACAAGCGTTAAGAGACCCGCTAAAGGAGTAATAGAAGCAGGACCCAGCTTTAGGATGAGGACTATGAGGAAGAAATTCACACGCTATAAGCATTCGTCCTTTGTCTACCTAAGTTTGTTCTAGGAATTTGGCTTGAGCCTTTAAAATTTTGATAATTGGGTGTATTGGTTAGTGAGAAATCAGCCTACACTCTGTTCGATACCAGTGCCACACGCTCATTTGTGTCGGCAGACTTTGTTAAAGACCTAGAAGGAGTGCAATACTTCACTGGTATTGCTCGGAGAGTACGCCTCCTAGATGGCTCTGAGATGATCGCAATTACCAAGTGTGAATTGGAGATACTCCTTGGGGGAAAGATCTTCGATACCACTGCCACAGTTTTGAGGATGCCAGAATTTGATCTCATTCTGGGCATGGTGTGGTTGGATTGGCATTACGCAAGAATTGACTACGCAGAGAAGCTGATTTACTTGAGACATTGAGACACTGAAGTCATTTTCCGAGGTATAAGATTCGCTCAACGCTTGCTATTATCTTCAATTCAGGCCTTGAAAGACCATGTGAGAGGGGATGAAGTTTACATGATATGTTTCGAACTGAAAGATATGACAATAGATATGAAGGATGTGCCAATGGTGTGGGATTTTCCCGAGGTATTTCCAGAGAAATTGCCAGGATTACCCCCGTATAGAGAGGTGGATTTTCAAATTAAGCAAGTACCAGGTGCCAAGCCCGTCTCCAGGGCCTCTTATCGAATGGCCCCGAAGGAACTCACAGAGTTTAGAGTCCAGTTACAAGAACTAGTGCAATCAGGATTTGTTTGCCCCAGATCATCACCTTGGGGAGCCCCTGTTCTGTTCGTTAAGTAGAAGGATGAGACCTTACGATTTTGTATTGACTATTGGGAGCTCAACTGACAGACTGTGCAGAACACCTATCTGCTACTCCGGATCGATGAGTTGTTCGATCAATTGGCAGGAGCGCATTGAGTTTCCAAGTTGGAATTACGCTCGGGGTATTATCAGTTGAGGATACAAGAGGAGGACATTCAGAAAATAGCTTTTAGCTCAAGGTACGACTTGTATGAGTTCACCGTGATGCCGCTTTGGCTCACAAATTTCACTTCAGCTTTCATGAGACAGATGAACAAAGTGTTTGAGCCTATCTAGACATCTTCATCATCGTCTTCATCGATGGAATTTTGGTCTACTCAAAGACAGAGGAAAAGCATGTCAAACAATTGAACTTGGTAATGAAAAAGCTAAAAGAGCACGCCTTATTTGCGAAGTTCAGCAAGTGCGAATTCTGCCTCCAAGAAGTTGCCTTCATGGGCCATGTAATAAGTAGGGCTGGACTAGCAGTTGACCCGGACAAAGTGCGTGCCATGAAGGAGTGGTCACCTTTGAAGTCAGCGGCCAATGTGCGGAGTGGTCACCTTTGAAGTCAGCGGCCGATGTGCGGAGTTTCCTTGGACTTGCCGTGTATTATCGCAAGTTCGTGAACGGATTCCCAAAGATTGTCCTTCCTCTTACTACTGACAAAGAAAGGTGTGCCATATGAGTGGACACCCCAGTGTGAAGCTGCGTTCCAAGAACTGAAGGACAGACTTACTACCGTACCCATCCTAACCCTTCCATCCGGAAGGAAGTATTTCAAGTTTATACTGGCATGTCGTATCAAGGGATGGGAGCATTATTGATGCAGCACGGGCATGTGATTACATATGCTTCAAGACAGCGGAAGAAGCATGATGTCAACAATCCAGTACATGATTTAGAATTGGGAGTAGTGGTATTCACCTTGAAGGTCTGGAGACAATATCTATATGACATCGACTGCGAAATCTTTTCGGACTAGAAGAATCTAAAGTACGTTCATACTCAGAAGGAATCGAATTTAAGACAACGAAGGTGGTTAGAATTTTTATGTGATTATGAATTTACTTTGAATTACCACCCCAGAAAAGCAAATTCCGTTGCTGATGCTTTGAGTAGAAAGGTACCAGAATCGAGCCCTGAGTCCCGATTGATGAGTATGAAATTAGCTTGGATGCTCGAAGAAATGGAGATTACCCTGGTATATAAAGACCATTCAGAAGGGTATATGGAGTACTTTGCTACGATGAGCATAGTTTGTGATATCCGGGACCGAATCCGGGCAGAGCAAGGAAAGGATGCTGCTCTAGCCCGATGTTTAAGTCAATTGAAGACGGGACTACTGAAGAGTCTTCCCTAAAAGACGACCTCGTTCATCTCCATGGCCGGATTTACATTCCCAAAGGTGGTAAAATTCGGGAAGATATCTTGAGAGAGGCACATTGCTCTCAGTATTCAGTCCATCCTGGGATTGTCAAGATGTACGCCGACTTGCGGAAGACCATGTGTTGGCTGGGAATGAAGATAGATGTCAGATATTTTGTTACGCACTGCGAGGCCTGTCAAAGGGTGAGTCGTAATGCAAGAGCCACGATGGATTATTACAATCGTTGTCCATGCCCGAGTGAAAGTTCGAGGATATCTCCATGGACTTCGTCCATGGGTTGCCTCGCTAACGCTTATGGAATGATTCGGTTTGGGTAGTCGTTGACCGCCTAACAAAGGTAGCCAAGTTTATTCCTAGAAAGAAAGAAGCTCATGTGGATGTTTTGGTACGCCTCTTTATGGAGCGGTTTGTACGATACCATGGCATGCCAAAGACAATTATTTCTGACCTGGATGGTCGTTTTACCTCTAAAGAATGGAAGGCCGTATAGGCGTATTTGGGTTCACGCCTTACTTTCAGCACAACCTTTCATCCTCAGACGGACGGGCAGTCTGAGAGGACCATCAGAACTTTGGAAGATCTATTGAGGTTGTGTGTGCTGGATAGAGGGGAGCCGTGGGAAAGGCTCTTACCCCTTGTAGAATTCTCATATAATAACAGTCACCAGGTCAGTATCGGGATGGCACCCCATGAAGGCCTTTACAGAAGAAGGTGTAGAACCCCCTTGTCATGGGTGCAAGATGAAGACCCAAAGGTTTTGAGAATTGAGTACATCGATGATACTGATGCCATTGTTAGACAAATACGGGACCGCATGCTTGAGGCTCAAAGTCGGCAGGCTAAATATTATATTGTAAAACACCGGATGGTGGAATTTCAAGTGGGTGACAAAGTGTTCCTGAAGATTCGGCAGATACATGAAGTGTCATGGGTACATGGTGTGAAGAAGCTCAACCCAAGGTACGTCGAGCCGTACATCATATTGGAAAAGATTGGCCCTTTGGCCTATCGGTTGGAGTTACCGCCAGAGCTGGAGAACCTTCATGACGTATTCCATGTGTCGTCACTCCGGAAGGCACTGTTGCGGCCCGATCAACATATCCCCTCCATCGATGGAGCAAAAGAAACCGTAGATCTGTACAACTAGAGCCGGTGCAGATAGTGGACACCGAGACAAGGAGTTTGCTTCACAAGACTGTTCCTTTGGTAAAGGTGCTGTGGTCAAATCATGGGAAGGAAGAATTTACTTGGGAGCCGGTGGACTTGATGCAGAAGCACTACCCGGAGTTGTTTCGACAAGATAAATTTTAAAAGCATATTTTATTTCATTTCCTGCTTTTCTCTCCCCATAGCCTTAGCCTGATTTCAGGGACGAAATCTTTTATTTTGTTTACAGGATTTTTAACGTCCCGAGTCGCGATAGGCCCTCGTGCGCACTTTTAAGTCAGGAGAGCTGACTTGGGCTCAGGGTGTGCTGGCAGATAGGCTTGCACCTGAGTTGGGGAGGAGGTGTAGATTCCTCCCGAGAAGGACATGGGTAGTGACACAGGCATGTCTCTACCCGTGTGGTGTCTTTGTAAATTTTGTGCCTGACTCGACAAGTAAAATTCGTCAGATATCGTCACAGATATCTGATGAATTCGTCGAGTATGGTTTATGAAGTTGAGACCAATGCTATTCGTCGAAAATCGGATGAATTGGTCGAGTATATGGACTTATAAATTATTCTGGAAAGTTGGCGTTGAGTGGACTCAACGCCACCCGACGAATTAGGACTTAGAAATAATTTTGGAGAGTTGGTGTTGAGTGTACTAAACGCCACTCAACGGGGCATTGAGAGTGTTGAGTGCACTTAATGCCATTTGACTCGGAAGATATCTCAGATAACTAGTGTCAAGTGCATTGAGTGCACTCGACGCCATTAAGCTGAAAGGCGTCGAGTCCGTCGAGTGCACTCGACGCAACTCAATGCTTTTAACTTTAAGTTGTTTTGCCGTCTTTAGGCATTGAGTGCACTCAACGCGGTGTTGAGTGCACTCGATGCCACTCAACGCTTTTAACTTTAAGCTATTCTGCCGTCTTTAGCGTTGAGTGCACTCAACGCGGCATTGAGTGCACTCAATGCACTCAACACTTTTAACTTTAAGTTGTTCTGCCGTCTTTAGGCGTTGAGTGTGTTGAGTGCACTCAATGCACTCAACGCTTTTAAATATAAGTTGTTCTATTGTCTTTAGTCGTTAGTGCATTGAGTGCACTCAAAGCGACATTGAGTACACTCAACACACTCAACGCTTTGACACTAAGAATTTTCTGGCTGCTGTAGGCGTTGAGAGTGTTGACTGAACTCAATGCTTTTTACCTTAGGTGAATTTTTGGCCCTGTTTGCTGCTTCATATCAATAGGCTGAACCGGGTTTTTGGGAATTGCGCCAAACCGACTTAAATGGGTCGCGTCCTTTCAAAATGACATATTTGAGCAATATAAGCGATCCAATAATAGGACGACACGTGGCAGACGGTTTCAACTCTAATTCTTTTTATAAAAGAGGAGTAAACCAAAAACCCTAGCCATCTCTGTACCAATTTTGCCGAGCAGTTGTCTTTGCCAAAACCACCGGATCGGATTTGCTGGAAGAACACTGCCAACAAAGGAGGGGATGCCGCAACAAAGAGTAACGAGGTGCATGGCCGGAAATGTCGGAACCACCAGAAACGAGGTGGGCTTCCTACCCTCTCCCTTGATTCTAGATCTCTAGTTATTCCTAAAAGAGATATCGACTCAAAAAGTCTTGATTTGTGAGAAGAAGGTTTCTAGGAAGAGGCCATGCTAGAGCTTGTGTCCTAGGAATTAGAGTTTTCAACCTTTCCTCACTTCAAATGAAGTTTGTGGACAGGTTTCGTGAAAATAAGTGTCCATATGAGGGTGAATAAGGGAGGAGAAATTCTGGATGCTATTTGGAAAGTTTGGTTGGAGGAAGAAGAAGAACCGATGACATTCGATCTGCTTTAAAATGCGCGCATAAATCTGTTTTTTGCGCGCAGCAACCTTCGAGGCCATTTTAAGACATGATGCTTCCATATATGGGCTTACGAATAAACATGAAAGTCGTAGCCCTTGGAAATACCTTTCCAACGAGAGATTACACGCCTTCACTGGATTCCTATAACCTCAGGAATCCTCTATCTACGTTGCTATATAGTAATCACTCCTGCATATATAGTTCTCGTGTTTGTTTTGTATCGGCTTTGGGTTTGGTAGAGGGATTGTAGTACATTAACGTTAATGTTTTGTTGAATTTAATCTATAAGTAATTGTGATAAAATATGTTAATGACATTTGTTGGATAGATCCCTAATGAACAAATGATGTAGTAAAGTGTACTTGATCGAGGTGATTTGGTGGAGGTTAGTGAACGAATGGATTGAAGAGTTGGGATGACATGAATGACTTAAATATGTGAATCGATAGGGATGTATTTGATAATGGTAAAACAATGAATGATGATAAGGTTGACTTGAAGTTTGCTGTACATAATTTGTAGTAATTGTTATGAACAATTGGTTGTTTACATTTAGTTGGAAGATCCATATGGACACAAATAGTTCGAACTTGGTAAAAGAATTGTAACCAGTGATGTTAAAGTCATGTGATCATAGTATACATGTAATTATGATAACCACATGGTTGGTGAATATTTGTGGAGTACCATTATGTTGATGATGAACCCTTGGTGTGGTTGGATGCACAAAAATGTGGAAGGGTTGAAAGTGCGTGTGTGTTGCCGCACAGGAATTATGTTTTGGTAAGAGACTCGGTGTGGAACTCTTGCGTGCTATTGAGCACAAAATGTGAATAATGACAAGGGGGCTCAATGTGGAGCCTCATATGTGAAATGTATGTGGTGTGAGTCGACACGCGATGTCGTAATCCTGGGTTAAGGATAGTGTAACAGGTCTACGGGCTCGGCAGTCGTCACACCGACGGGAGTTGACAGCTAGACTTGTACGGTTGGGCCTTGGTCCTCGGTGCTCACTTGCCGAGACACCCTCCATGCTAGTGGACAGTTGGCCTTGGGCCTTTGGTGATTTGTTCACAAAGGAACCTTCCGTGCCACGAATATAGGCTAGTTGGGCTAGGCTCTTGGTGCACATCTACATGAGACCCCTTCTGAGCCGTAGTACGCATGTGAGATCCGCTATTGTGTTATTAGCGTTGAGGAATATGGAGGCAGAGGCTTGGTATTATGGATGCCTGCCTAGTAGTGGAGAAGCCCGCTCTACTATCATCGCCTGGCCACGACGGTTGACGCCTGAGAGGTTAGCTACCTGCTCGAAAAGTGAGAACTACAAGTCTGTGTCGACATAGTAGTTGCATGTGCGTGATCATGGGTGAGTCATTGCATTGCATTCATGGCATTACATTATATTGTATATACAATATCCTCATCGTATAAGTTTGTATGGACACTCTTATATGATGAGTTACTTTACTGCTAAGCCGATCCTCAACTTATATGTCTGTATGAGAATTCACATAAGTTGAGTTACTTTCTGTTGTAGCTTTACATTTTCCATATATTCCTATAGATGATAGAACTGCTAGAGTAGATTGTTTACTCATTTATTATGCTGCTGATATACTTGATATTGCTCACTCTATACCACCTGTTTGTACTACTATTTTATTTATATATATTGTACCCTTGTTCTTTTCTCCACCCGGTGCCGAGGAGGCGTCGGGGGAGCGGATTTGATAGGCACTTAGTCTCATGACTAACAATTGATACGTCTTCCTTTTTAGGAGGAAACCCCGCAGATAGAGCAGCAGCAGGTTATGCAGCAGGATAGCTAGGCCAGGATGACAGGGCTGAAGGGACTGTGTCGTCGCTACCGTCAGTGACTGTTGTGAGTTTTGAGAGACTTATGTTGTAGCCCTTTGGGCAAGTTTTACTCGTACTCTGATATTATAGAAGCTTGTTATAGCTTCTTTTTCTTGATGTACTTTTTGGACTATTTTACTTATCTGTGGATTGACTTCTGTTTTATATTCTTGGTTGGGTTGACATTGGTTGATATTGGTTATAGCCGGCAGGATAGGCGTCATGTGGTACAGGTTAGCCCGTGTGCTAATGCTACCACAATGCAGCTGTTCTAGGCATAAGACTCCCCTCATTCCGTATTTTGTGTTCTGGGAGGGGGGTCTTACAGGCCGGGCGGGTGGCGGTGCCCAGTACCATCAAGCACTGTCCGCCAAGGAGAGTAGGCCAAAGTGCGTCGACTCGCCATTAGAGGTTATTCTTTTACATTTTCTATTTGTTTGTAATTTGATTCTGGTTTGTCGTTATCCCCTCTAAACAGCAAAGTTACGCTTTTGGCAAATCACTTTGGGATGCATTTAATAGTTACCAAAAGGCGGGATCTCGCTATTGGCGGCCTATCCCTAAAAAATTATAAATAGACAACCAAGGGCACCTTTGGATATGACATATTTCGGAGTTTTCCTCTCCCCTAGCTAGCTGTGGTTGGCAGGAGCTTCAACTTATCACTCACCATGGTCTTCGGGTGGGTGATTGGTGTTGGTGTTATCATTATAATCTGGAAGTGATCAAGTATATAGCCTCACTACCGACGCAATATGAGCCTATCAGGGTCGCACATAAGAATGTTTGGAGAAATTGGGAGATTGGATTAGTGTGGTTTTTCTCATATAATGAGTGGAAATGACTTAGCTCAGCCAGTCTTGGAAAGCGTCGAGTGCGTTGAGATTACTCAATGCTTTCGTCGAGTCAAGTGTTGACTCGTCGAATGATGGTATTGAGTGTGTTGAGTTTACTCAACGATTTGTCGAGTCAAAGTGTTGATTCGTCGAGTATTGCACTTAAGTGTTGAGTGCATTGAGCCTACTCAACAATTTGTTGAGTTAAAGGTTGATTCGATGAATCTGGCACTTAGGCGTTAAGTGTATTGAGTTCACTCAACGCCTTCATCGAGTCAAATGTTGATTCGACGAGTTTGGCATTGATAGTGTTGAGAGCATCGAGTTCACTCGATGCCTTCATCAAGTCAAAAGTTTATTTGGCAAGGTTGGCACTGAGTTAGTCATGTATCTTATGGATACTCAATGTTTCGTCGACTATGATATGTATACTCGACGATTCGTCGAATATGTAATGGATACTCGACGATTCGTCGAGACAAGAGTTGCTGGTCGAAATTGTGTATTCCAAGTCTTGGGTCTGCGAATAGAGACGGGCTGTTCTGTTTATTCCTTTGGGTATAAATATAAGATTTTATGGTTTCTCCAAAAGATCGAAGGGTTGATTCTGTCTAAGCATACGAGCTAAAGTGTGCAAAAACCCGAGACCTAAAAGGCCGATGGAAACTGTTCTGCCTTTGCCAATCCCGTCGCCGTCGCTAAACCTGATCCTGGCGAGTGTTGCCGCAGCCTCTTCTGTAACAGACCTAGTAGTTTGTGAAGATGCAAAGTGCCCTCTCCCGACCTAGATCTTGTTCGACAAGAGTCTACGGGTTCTCCCGTTCCTGTGGATTTTCTGTAGAGGTGCGGACACTATTCTTCACTAAGGAGTCTAGCCGCTTGGTGATCGGCAGATCTTCTACAGTATCTTGGTTGAGTATAAACTCAGTTCCGTTGAGGAATTTTTTTTAACTGCAATTTCTTCTTGATACATGTCCATTGCTAGATCCGAACTTCTTTTTGGTTTTGTTTTTTCCTTTATTTCCAATGCACGCATAAGTGTTGTGCCATCTAGTAAAACCCAACAATAGTATCAGAGGGAGGTTGCGGCAATGATCAAGGTATCAAAAGTGCTAAATCCATGACATGTAGATCTGGAAATTTAGAAATGTTCTAAATGCCCAAATCTATTCTTGGGATCCCGACAAGAATGCATTTAATTTTGTTGTGATATCTGAAAGTCTTTGTTTTCAAGGATAGATAAATCACCTAGAGGGGGCGTGAATATGTTATTGGTCTCTTGCTGAGTTTCTTTAAATATTTCATCTTTAAGAGCTTTAGATTTTAGTTGTTTTATGCTTTCAAGATGTACAAAACCTGCACAAAGTGAACAATACAGAAAAGCATACAGTGATTTGTAGTGGTTCCCCAAATGGGTACATCCACTTTCCCTCCCACATATCCAACTATCTTGTTGGACTAGGTACTTCTCCAAAACTTGCTTCAAAGAGCTTACACCTCAGATACCACACGACCTCTAAGTCTCCTCCAAGACTTACTTCTCAGCCACAAGGGCCTACAACTCAGTGGTCAGCAGACAACCTACCTCTGGCTGTTAAGCCCTACACTTAGGCTGGGAGGACAGCCCTACCTCAGATCCATAAAGGATCCTACCTCAGAGCTCCGCGGTGCTCCTACAATCAGTGACCCTCAAGCCACCTACCTCAGCCTTATCCCTAAGGCCTACAGCTCAGGCTTTTCAGCCCTACAACTTCAGGCACAAGGCCCTACTATCAGAGTGTTGCAACACTCCTACATCTCAGTACCCTTTCAGGTACATACCTCAATGCCCCTTAAGACACCTATAGCTCAGTGACAAACTTGTCACCTACCTCAGGCACAAAGGCCCTACACTAAGAGAGTAGCACTCTCCTACCTCAGGAAATTAAGCCCTACAGCTCAGATCCACACTTGGATCCTACAGTATGAAGGTGGGTTGGTGGATATTCTTGAAATAAGAGATGTTTCTCTGTGCCAAGCTTCTTGACTGAGATAAACTCAGACCTACAATGACTATAGGAATTTATTTCCTGAATCTACCTTCACTAAACTAAGAACTACTTAGTCCTAACTACTTCCACAGCAACAAGTATTTACTTGAGCTGGAAGTGACTTGCAGAGTAATGTTCTGCCTCTCTCTGAACTGGTCCTGAAGCTCAGTCCTAACTACTACTTCACAACACCAGGGATCTTTTCTGCTGGTCAGTGAAGTTACTGTAGCTAATTGCTGCTACCTGAGATGAGAAAATCTCAGCTCTAACTTTGCAGACTAAGATAGCTCTGCCTTTTCTTCATTTCTCATGCTGAGGTGATTCAGCCCTGACGTTGACTTCTAAGGAATAGTCCCCTGAGTCTTCTTTCAGATCTCTGCTTCTTCAAGCTTGTTCTCTTCATAGCTTCCAGATTAAGTTGTTTAGGATGCTTGCACGGCTGGAACTACGAAGAACTTGCAATAAGGGTCGTCCCTTGGGTGCTTCCTCTTTCCTCAGAGAATTACTTTGGACTTGCTTGCTGGTGTACATGAAGATCACAACAGCTATCTTATTGTTGACGATGTTGATATCAACAACTAACTTGCTCTTCGTCTTGCTGACTTGAGCTTCCTATTCTTCAGCATAGCAACAATGGCAGAGAAGAAGAAACTATCTGATTGCTTTTTCCAAAAACTGTCTTCCTCAGTACGTCTTTGCCTTTTATTAATTTTGACCCAACAGCTCTTGAGTAGTGGGCCCCACACATTTAATGACCTGTCATAACCTTGCGTTAACGCCAACTGTCGTACAGTAGGTCTGCGATAACATTTGTCATGTACTGTAGCCATCCCGCCACTAATTTCAAATATGTTGGCTTGTTGACTTGCTGACGTCACCAGTTGTGGACTTAGCCAAAAATCAAGCAACATTAATATAGGCGTTTAGGGAGTGAGTTTTACTCAACGCCAAAATACTTAGACAAAATTTTGTCTATTTAGGGGTTGAGAGCGTTGAGTGAAACAAGCCTCACTCAATGCTTTTTGCCTTAGCAAAATTTTCCCGCTTCTCTGGCATTGAGGGTGTTGAGTGTGTCTTCATCACTCAACATTTTTTTCCTTTGAAAAGCTTTCTGCAACTTTGACGTTGAGAGCGTTGAGTGAGCTCTCTTCACTCAACGCTTTTTGCCTTAGCAAAATATTCCTGCTTTTCTAGCATTGAGAGCGTTGAGTGTGTCTTCATCACTCAATGCTTTTTGCCTTAGCCAATTTTCTACCTCTGCAGCATCTTACGTGTTGAGAGCGTTGAATGAGCATGCCTCACTCAATGCTTTTGCCTTAGCCATTTTTTTTGCCTTTGCAGCATCTTAGGCGTTGAGAGCATTTAGTGAGCATGCCTCAAACAACACTTTTTGCCTTAGCCAATTTTTTGTGTTTAAAGAACACTAGCTTAACTGTCTCAGCGCTTTCTTGTTCTCTGCTGAGACAAACACTTGTCTCAGCGGTTATGCTGAGACGAACTCTTGTGTCAGCGGTTATGCTGAGACGAACACTTGTCTCAGCAGTTATGCTGTGTAAGACTCCCCCTCCCGGAACACAAAACACGGCACGAGGGGAGTCTTATGCCCAAAACAGCTGCCTTGCGGTAGCGTTAGCACACGGGCTAACCTGTACCATAAGACGCCTATCCTGCCGGCTATAACCAATATCAACCATTGCCAACTCAACCAAGAATATAAAACAGAAGTCAATCCATACATAAGTAAAATAGTCCAAAAGACACATCAAGAAAAAGAAGCTACAACAAGCTTCTATAATATCAGAGTACGAGCAAAACTTGCCCAAATGGCTACATCATGAGTCTCTCAAAACTCACATCTGTCATTGACGGTAGTGACGACACCGTCCCTTCAGGCCATGTTGTCCTGACCTAGCTGTCCTGTTGCATAACCTGTTGCTGCTCTGTCTACAGGGTTTCCTCCCAAAAGGGAAGACGTAGCAATCGCTAGTAATAAGACTAAGTGGCTATAACATACTCTCCCCCGACGACTCCTCGGCACCAGGCGGAGAAAAGAACAAGGGTACAATATATATAAATAGAACAGTAGTACAAACAGGTGGTATAGAGTGAGCAATATCAAGTATAGCAGTATTATAATAAATGAGTAAACAATCTACTCTAGCATTTCTATCATCTACAGCAGTATATGAAAAATGTAAAGCCACAACAGGAAGTAACTCAACTTATATGAATGCCCATACAGACATATAAGTTGATGATCGACTCAGCAGTAAAGTAACTCATCGTATAAGAGTGCCCATACAAACTTATATGATGACGATCTTGTGTACGCAATATAATGTAATGCCATGAATACAATGCAATGACTCACCCATGATCACGCACATGTAACTACTATGTTGACAGAGACTTGTAGTTCCGACTATTCGAGCAGGTAGCTAACCTCTAAGGCATCAACCGTCATGGCCAGGTGGTGACAGTAGAGCGAGCTTCTCCACTACTAGGAGGGCATCCACACTACCAAGCCTAGGCCTCCGTATGCCGCAACGCTAAGAACACAATAGCGGAGCTCACATCCGTACTATGACACAGAAGGGGTCTCGGGTAGATGTGCACCAAGAGCGCAGCCTAACTGGCATATCTTGTGGCGCGGAAGGTACCTCTGGGAGCGTATCACCAAATGACCAAGGCCAACTGCCCACTAGTAAGGAGGGTGCCTCGGGAAGTATGCACCGAGGAACAAGCCCCAACCGTGCAAGTATAGCTATCAACTCCCGTCGGTGTGGCGACTGGCGAGCCCGTAGACCTGCCACACTCTCCTTAACTCAGGATTACGACACCACGTATTGACTCACACCACATGCATTTCACATACGGGGCTCCACATTGAGCCCCCTTTTTATTATTCACATTCTGTGCTCAATAGCATGCAAGAGCTCCACTCCGAGTCTCTTACCAATACGTAATTCCAGTGCAGCAACACACACACACACACAGACACTTTTAACCCTTCCACATTTTTATGCATCCAAGCACCATCAACATAAAGGTACTCCAAACACATTCACCAACCATTTGGTTGTCATAATTACATGTATACAATGATAACATGTGTTGGGTACATTGGTTTAAATGTACCTGATTTGAAGAAGCCTCACCCAACTCAATGATATACATCAAAATGTATTTGATGTGTTTTTGAGTTACTTGTGCAGGTTAAGTATTTGCAGGACTGAAGCAAAAATTTATAAGTCCATGTGTCGACACCCGGAGGGAAAGTGTCGACACTTAAGAAGACTTGTGTCGACACCCAGACAAGCAGTGTCGACACTTGGAGTCATTGTGTCGACACCTGGGATGCAGAGTCGACACCAGACACAAAGTGTCGACACAAGGAGCTGTGTCTACACTCAATGAAGAAAGTACAATAAAGCAGTGTCGACACTTAACAGCAGTGTCGACACCCAGTGAAGCTGTGTCTACACCAGAAAGTGTCGACACTTGGAGCTATGTCGACACTCAGCAAAAGTCAGCAGAGACTAAGTATAAGAGTCGACACTCAGAACAATGTGTCGACACTCAATAGAAGAGTCAGCACTTGAAGTAAGTGTCGACACCCAGAACAATATGTCGACACTTAGCTGAAGACTCTACACTTGAAGAAAGTGTCGACACGTGGAGCTGTGTCGACACTTAGCAAAGAACAGTAAGATCAACAAAATATTCGAAGTACAAGTGTCGACACTAAGGGAATGTGTCGACACTCAGCTGAAGTCTCAACAGAAGAATCAAGTGTCGACACAAGGAGCTGTGTCGACACTCAGTAAGTATCAACATTGAAGACTATGTGTCGACACCAAGAAGCAGTGTCGACACTTAACAGATTCAACACATGAAGATGTGTCGACACAAAGGAGATGTGTCGACACTAAGCAGAATTCAGCAAAAGATAAAAGATCAAGTACTTGTGTCGACACTCAATTTCAGTGTCGACACATGCAGAAGAAACTGTGTCGAGACATGGAATCTACAACACAAGGAGTTGTGTCGACACCTTGTAGACTTGTGTCGACACTTACACAACTTGTGTCGACACTTGGTCTATAAGTGTCGACACTTAAAGACAGAAAATCTCGACACTTTCAGACAGTTAGAGAACTTTCAAGAATTGACTGGATGACTTGACAGCTGCCGTTCCAGCCGGTCTACAGTACCTGTCAAAGATGTCAGAAGACAGTTATGAACCGGACCAGCCGGTTACCATGAAGAAGGCCTATAAATAGGCTCATACAGTCTACAGGAACTATTGAAGAAGTTGCTGAAGCAATTCAAAAAGTGGTTCACAGAGTTGTTCAAGTTATTTGATCAAGTATCAAATCAAGAAGATCTAGCTGTCCAAGTGCAGATCTAAGAAGTTGGAGAGAGAGCGCTCCATCCAAGAAATCAGCCGTTGGAACTAGGCTGAGAAGAAGGATTCAGATTCATTCTGGGTCTTAAGAAGTAGAGGTCATGGATCAACTGCAGAAGGAGTCAATCTAATTGAGTTCTACTTTCAAGAAGCTTTGAAGAAAGCTAAGTCAGATTGAATCCAGCTGAGTTCTTCCAAGAACTCATCAAGAAACTCACAACCTCCCTCTCTTGTCTTTGGGCTGTTGAGTTAACAATTGTAAATTCATTTTTATCTTGTAGGATCCTTTGGATCTGAGTGATTGTAAGCCTGTAATTATAAAGGCTGAGGGTAGGGCTTGAGAGCCTGAGGGTAGGAGATTGGAATCTCTGAGTGTAGGCCTTTTGTGGCTGAGTGTAGGCATTGGTGGCTGAGTGTAGGCCTTTGTGGCTGAGTGTAGGCTTTGTGGAAAAGCTGAGTTGTAGGGCCTTGGGCCTGAGGTGTAGGAACCAATTTGGGTTCTGAGACAGTGATGAAGTTTGGCCAAATCTAGTACACTGCTAGATAGGCGAAGGGGGAAAGTGGATGTACCCAAAGCTTGGGGAACCACTATAAAACTCTGTGTCTGTTGTGTTGTGCTTTGCTGTGTATGCTGTGTGATTGCAAAAGTAGAGTAGATTCTGTGTTATAACTGATTGCTGCCATTAAAGTTTAAAAAAAAAGAATTAGGTCACCTATTCACCCCCCTCTAGGTGTTTAGGTACTATATCTTTCAAGTGGTATCAAAGCGAGGTTCCTCAAAAAGGACTAACAGTCTAAGGAGATCCTGATTGGCAGATTCAGTCTAAGGTAAATTACAGATTCAAGAAACTCAAGAACCATGGGTTCCTCTGAGAATCACAAGGAATTGGGTTCCATTAAATTACCTATATGCAGAAAGGAAATCTTTGGGATCTGGAAGGAAAGGGTAAGGCTGTTTATGGAAGCCTCAGACCCTAGGATCTACATCACAGTAAAAGAGGGGTCATATGTGCCCATGAAGATATCAGTTCTAGATGCAAATCAGAGAACCCCAAAGGATTTCTCTGAAATGACTAAGGATGAGATTGTCCTAGCCACCATGGACAAAAGGGCACAAAACATTATAGTGAGTGCCATAGATGATGCAACATTTCAGAATCTTATATACTGTAAGACAGCCAAAGAGATGTGGGACACTCTTATTGTGTATATGGAGGGTTCTGAAGAAGTTAGACAAGATAGAAAATCCTTGCTAAATCAGGAGTATGAAAGTTTTAGACAAGGAAAGGGTGATAGCATAACTGAGTGCTATAAGAAGTTCTACAGAATAGTAAATGAACTCATGTCTTATGGAAGAGAGTTCAGCAATTATGAACTAAATGACAAGTTCCTAAGGTCCCTAACTAAAGATTGGGACACAAAGATTTGTGTCATTAGAGAAATGGCTAAGTTGGGAGAAATTCCTCCACCTATACTGTTTGACAAGTTATTGTCTTATGAAATGCAGTTGACAGTGAGGAAAGAGGAGGAGAAATCAACAAGAACTGAACACAAGGAAAGAACAGTAGCTTTCAAGACAGAAGCCTTCAGAAAGTGCAGGAATAAGTCACCAACTCCACCTCCAAAGGTAGTTGAATCAGAGTCAGATGAATCAGTCAGCACAAAATCTGAAAGCAGTGGAAGGGATGAAGACTTTGCTGCCTTCACTAGACATTTTCAGAAATTCTTGAAGAAGAAACAGTGGAGGTAAAGGCCTTCTACTTCAAAGGGAAAAGAAGATTTTTATCAGGATAAAAAGGCTTCAAAGAAGGACAGGAAGAGGACTAAATCTAGCAAGGCAACTGTTTCAAAAATATTGTGCTATTGCTGCAATAGACAAGGCCATGTTGTTGCAGAATGTCCTGAGAAGAGAAAAGAGTCTAGTGACAGGAAGAAGACTCATTTCAAAGGCAAGAAAGAGAAGTCTTTTGTTGTCAAGAAGGAGAAGACTCTATCAGATATCTCTTCTTCAGAAACTGAGTCTGATGCTGAGGCATACATAGGGCTGTTTGCTGAAGAAGAAGAAGAAGAATTCATGCAGATTATGGAGTCTATTTATGAACAAGAAGACTGTCAGTGCCAAGGACTGATGGCATTGACTGAGAGTGATAAAATCCTGGAGCAGCCAGGACCCAGTAAGGTACAAAGTTCAACTTTAAGTTCAGTTTCTTGTGCCAGTACAGAATCAGATTCATCTTCATCAAGTGATGAAAGTGTATCTGAGTCTGAGGATGATATTCATCAGCTTATAGATGAATATAAAGTACTGTTGCAAGCTTACAAGAAGAGCAAGTCCCTAGCCAAAAGTCAGGCAAAGGAAATTGCTGATCTAAAAGCTGCTGCAACAGATTCTGAGGAGCTATTTGATCAAAAGCTTAATGAGATAGCCAGGCTGAAACACATAACAGTGATTCAGATGGGGACTATCACCTTTAAGAATGATCAGATCAAGAGTCTGGAGATTAATCTTTAGAAGGAGAGAGAGCTTGTTGCTAGGTTTTCTAAACCTAAGTCAGTGTTACCCATAATTGATGAATTTGTTCATCACAAGGGTAAAGCTGGACTGGGCTTTATTAAACCTGCAAGGACTGAGCAGTCCAAGTCCAAGTCCAAGGGCAAAGCCCCAACATTCAACAAATCAGCTGTAGATAAGACAGCAAAGACAGTACCTAAGCAAAGGTACAATAAGTTTGAATGTTGGTGTTGTGGCAAGGTTGGCCATTTTGCAATGGATTGTTGGCACAATGCTAGTGCCAAAGTGAGTACCAAACTACCTGTTGGAAAGCCAGTAGGTAGCTTTGTCAAGTTGCAAACTAACAAGTACCAAGGACCCAAGAATTCTTTGGGTTCTAAGGTTCATTAATCTGTTTTGCAGGTGAGTCCAAGTGGCCATACCCCAACATGGTACTTGGACAGTGGATGTTCCAGACATATGACTGGAACTAGAGGATTACTAAGGGACTACATCCCAATAAAAGATGGTCCAAAAGTCACCTTTGGTGGTTCTGAAAAAGGAATCATCAAAGGATTTGGTAACATTTCTACTAACTTGGTTACCATTACTCAAGTGGCTTATGTTAAAGGGTTGAAACACAACCTAATAAGTATAAGTCAATTAAGTGATGTAGGGTATGACATCTCATTTGTTAAAAATGGTTGTCATATCAGGAGGTCAACTGATCAAGAGATCATTTTGACTGGTTATAGGAAGAGGAATGTCTACTGCTTAGACATTATGATTGAGAACAATGGTTCTCCAGTGTGTCTTGTAGCTGATGAGACAGTCTCTCATTGTGTCAAATGGCACAAAAGGCTTGCCCATCTTAACTACAAGACTATTGGCAAACTCTTTAGCAAAGAGTTAGTGAGGAATGGTCCTCAAGTTAAGTGTGTTAAAGATGGTATTTGCTCAGCTTGTCAAAAGGGCAAGCAGACTAAATCCACTTTTAGAAGCATAGAAAACAAAGATGCTGTGAGGTGTTTATACCTCTTGCACTTGGATCTCTTTGGTCCAATGCCAGTTCACAGCTTAGGTAGGAAGGTCTATACCCTTGTAGTTGTAGATGACTACTCAAGGTTTTCCTGGGTGTTCTTCTTAAGACAGAAATCTAAAACACCTAGTGTCTTCCATAGCTTTGTCAAGCAAATTCAGAATGAACTAAATAGTACAGTGGTCAAGATTAGAAGTGACCATGGTACTGAATTTCAGTCTGAAAGCATGACAAAACTATGTGAAGAATTTGGGATATTTCAAGAATTCTCTTCACCTAGAGCACCTCAGCAAAATGGCATTGCTGAGAGGTGAAAGATATGGTACCTAAACACCTAGAGGGGGGGGGGGGTGAATAGGTGACCTAATCCTTTTCTAACTTTGTTGGCAGCCAAACAGTTATATCACAGATTTCTAAGTAGTCTATTACAGCAATCAGCAATAATCAAACATACACAGCACATTCACAGCACAGCACACAGTGATTTATAGTGGTTCCCCAATCTTTGGGTACATCCACTTTCCCCCTTCGCCTATCTAGCAGTGTACTAGATTCGTCCAAACTTCTCCACTGTCTCAGAACCCAAATAGGTTCCTACACCTCAGGCCCAAAGCCTTATACCTCAGCTTTCTCCAAAGCCTACACTCAGCCACAAAGGCCTACACTCAGCCACCCAGGCCTACACTCAGCCAATCAAGGCCTACACTCAGAGTTCTTCAACTCCTACACTCAGGCTATCAAGCCCTACCCTCAGCCTTTATAAATTTAGGCTTACAATGCACTCAGATCCAAAGATCCTACAAGTTAAAATAGTATTACAACAAATAACTCAACAACTCAGAAAATAAGAGAGGAGTTGAGAGTTTCTTGCTGAGTTCTTGGAAGAACTCAGATAGATCCAAACTGACTTAGCTTCCTTCAAAGCTTCTTGAGTAGAACTGAATAAGTCTGAATCCTCTGCAGTTGTTCCTTGACCTCTGCTTCTTAAGATCCAGATGCTTCTGAATTCTTCTTCTCAGCCTAGTTCCAAAGACTGAATTCTTGATTGGAGCTCTCTCTCTCCAACTTCTTAGATCTGCCGTTGGACAGCACGATCTTCTTGATTTGTATCACTTGGATAACTTGATCAGCAACCCTTTGAACAAATCTCTTAGATTAATCTGAACTCAATCAGAACATAATCTTCTTCTGTTAACTCTTAACAATATTAACAACAACAGTTTCTGTAAACAGTCTGTGCCTATTTATAGGCCTTCTTCATGGTAACCGGCTGGTCCGGTTCATAACTGACTTCTGACATTTCTGACAAGTGCTGTAGACCGGCTGGAACGGCAACTGTCATGTCATTCAGTCAATTCTTGAAATTCTCTAACTGTCAGATAGTGTCGAGACTTTCTGTTCTTAAGTGTCGACACTTATAGACCAAGTGTCGACACATGCTGTGTAAGTGTCGACACAAGTCTACAAGGTGTCGACACAACTCCTTGTATGTCTCGACACAGATTCTTATTCAGGTGTCGACACTTGGAATTGAGTGTCGACACAAGTACTTGATCTTCTGTAACTTGTTAAATTCTTCTAAGTGTCGACACATCTCCTTTGTGTCGACACATCTTCGTGTGTTGAAACTGTCAAGTGTCGACACTGCTTCTTGGTGTCGACACAAGTCTTCAATATAGATTCTTCAGCTGAGTGTCGACACATTCCCTTAGTGTCGACACTTGTACTTAGAATATTTTTGTAGATATTTATGTTCTTTGCTAAGTGTCGACACTTTCTTTGAGTCTTCAACTGAGTGTCGACACATTGTGCTGGGTGTCGACACTTTCTTCAAGTGTTGACTCTTCTGGTTGTGTGTCGACACATTGTGTTGAGTGTCGACACATTCTTCAAGTGTTGACTCTTTTGGTTGTGTGTCGACACATTGTGCTGAGTGTCGACACATACTTAATATGTTGACTCTTTTGGTTAAGTGTCGACACATTGTGCTGGGTGTCGACACTTGCACTTAGTCTCTGCAGAATTTTGCTGAGTGTCGACACAACTCCAAGTGTCGACACTTTCTGGTGTAGACACAGCTCTTCTAGGTGTCGACACTTCTGCTAAGTGTCGACACTGCTTCTCTGCATTCTTCTTCACTGAGTGTCGACACAGCTCCTTGTGTCTACACTTTCTGTCTGGTGTCGACTCTTCATCCCAGGTGTCGACACAATGACTCCAAGTGTCGACACTGCTTGTCTGGGTGTTGACACAAGCTTTCTCAAGTGTCGACACTTTCCCTCTGGGTGTCGACCAATGGACTTAGAAAGTTTTAGCTTCAGTCCAGTGAATACCTAACCTGCACAAGTAACTCAAACATACATCAAATACATTATGATGTATATCATTGAGTTGGGTGAGGCTTCTTCAAATCAGGTACATTTGACCAATGTACCCAACAATCTCCCCCTATTTGGAGAAGTCATAACCCTTAGTCAATGATATACACCACTCATAATTAAAAATTATAAAATGATGTAAAGCAGATTATAATCAGCAGGGTTAACATGAATATGTAAAACTTCACACATATACACATTTGCAGAACAAATAAGAAACAGACACATTTCAGAACAATCATACTATATTTATCATATATTGTTCCAATATTGTTCCTTATACATTTTCAATGGTGTACAACAATGTTTTTCACTTAAAAGATTACAATAAGCATCAAGTTTAATTCCTAATCTATTTCTGATCAGGTTCTTTGATAACAATTCCTTTGCCAGCTAGGACTTTAGCCTTGACAGCAGCAGCAGTAGGCTCAGCATCAGCAGGCTTCTTGCCTTTTGAGTCCTTCTTCTTTTGTTCTTCAGCCTTGATTTTCTGCCTCTCAAAATAATGATAGGGCTTAGGAAAGTACTTGCTAGGCTCCACTGCAGTAGGAGGTAGCTTTCCTAACTTAGCCTTTCTTCTGTACTGGACAATGGCTTCCTGCCTGATCTCATGCTTCCTCCATTCTGCTTCAGAGAACCACTTGTTTCTATCAGTAGTGTTGTCTTTAGCAGCTTTCCAGGCAGTTAGAATGATATTTCTAGAGGTAGGGCTCCATTGTTCAAAATCTGGCTTTAGTTCAGCTTGTTCCCTAAACCTCTTCTTTGACAACCTTGCCTCTTCTTCTTTGTCCAATGCCTCTTGCATAGCTGCAGTAATAGGTTGAACAACCTTTTCCAGAACAACATTAGACTTGCCCTCAGTTGGGCTGTACATTGTCTGCACTTCTGCATGAATCATTTCAAAATCGGGAGGTGGATAAATGACTTGAGCTACTTCTTGTGGCTCACCTCCAAAATATGCAGGGTTCAGTCCAGATTCAGCAACTTCATTGTCATCACACAGGGGAGGATATCCAAGTGTAGCCCTGATTGAATTTGATATCCATTTTGCATGCTCAGAACTTGCCTTGACTAACACTCTCTCCCCCTTTATGACTTCTTGAGCAACATGATCTCTTACATCATCTTTCTGGAATCGTATTTGACCATCCAAGTACCTGATTCCATCTTTAAAGTAAGGTCTAAGCTTTGTAAGTTGTTCAGAGATTGCTTTTTGGGAATCTTGTATAGCAGTTTTGACAGCAGTAATCTCAGCTTGAAAGATTTTATCAAAATCAGCCTTTGCAGCATCAGCAGATGTAGATGGTTCAGCAGACTTATTCTTTAATTCAGTGACTATAGCATTGTGGGAGGCAGTTAAATTATCATTCATTCTTAACTGATTTTCCAGTACATACCCTTGCTTTAATGCTATATCATCTACTTGAGTCTTGATCTTCTCCTGGTGAGTTGCCAAATAGACTACTGCATTCCCACCCTTGTGGAAGCAGTCAGTCATCTCCTTCTTGTTCAGGTTCATTTCAAACCTTATTGACTTGATATCTTGTGCAAGGTCAAACTGTAGGGACTTGTGCCCTTCATCCACATAAGCCTCTATTGCCTTCCTTTGCTCATCCAACTTGATCTGCATGGCAATCATCATAGCACTATAATCAACTGTTGGAGCTTGTTGAACTATAGGCTGTGGGTCAATGGATTGCAAGGCTTTCTTGTAATTCTGACTTCTTCTCTTGAATACAAAGAGTTTCTTCTTTTTAGCCCTAGCACTCTCCTCATCTTCAGAGGCAGAGGTGCTTGCAATATCAACTCTATTCTTAGGGCTCTCAGGTTTGTCTGCTTGCACATCAAGTGCCTTCTCAGTCTTTGGCCTTAAAGGCTCATCCTGAACTGATATGTGCTCCCCCTCAGCAGCAGCACTCTTATCTTCAGCAGCAACCTTGTCCATGTCAAAATCCTCTTGATCTAAATTCAGAAAGAGGTCTTCCATTGTGTATTCAGGAGGTGACTGTGCAGGAGAAGTACTTGGTTCTTCAACTACTTGAGTAGTATCTGGAACATTTTGCACAACAGCAGATGTGTCTTCAAGAACAACATCTGGATCTTGGCTAAGTAGCTGAGTTTGCTGAGGAACATCAGACAAATCAGCATCTTCTATAAGATATTCTAAAGTTTTTAAGTCAGTGAGTACCTCTTGAATAATGATGGTGGCTTGCTCACTGTCCAGAGTAGATGGTTCTTCTACTACTGAAAGCTCCCCCTGGCTGTGATCCCTATGGATGGGGCTAGCTGGAGACAGCTCCCCCTAGATCTCAGCTACATCTTGAGAAGCAGGAGTCTTTTCTGCAGCCACTTCTTCATGGTCATCAGGTGTGAAAACAACCTGTTCTTCACTATCAGAACTGCTGGAGGACTCTTGTGTCACAGCAGCAGTCTTTCTCTTCTTCCTAGGAGGAGTAACTTTCTCCGAAACTGGCTTCTCAGGGGTAGGCATATCCTTTGACAGCACCCTTTCCCACCTAGAAAATATCCTAGAATCCATCTTTCTCATATGATTGATCTTGCTTCCAGCAGCTGTGCTCATTACCTCTGGTATTGTACCAGCCAGGTAGAGACTTATAATTCTGCCCAGATTGGGCTTCTTCAGACTTTCCTTGATCTTTTCATAGATGACCATTGACCAATCTGTTTTTAGGGTGAAGATGATTCTTGTCATGATATTGAACATTGAGGCTGACACCCTGTCATGCCCTCCAGGTTTATTGAGAATGACCTTGCCCACTATCTCTGACAGAAATTTTCCTTGACTGTTCATGCCTTTTCTGTTAAAGACAGAACCTATCTTCATCTTAGAATCAAGACCACACCAGACCAAAGCTTCCCTGGTCTTGGATGTAGAAACTTCTTCTTCTTCTTGAGTCTTAGGTAGCTGAAGTACCTTTCTCAGACTTTTGGGTGATACCTTGACCTTGGTTCCATGCACTCTGGATTTGATTCTGTATCCAGAGTCATCCACAGTTGCTCCAGTAAGGAATTCAAGCACTTCCTTCTTCCATATCTTGGTTGATTCTGAAACCAAGTATTCTAGTCCTGAATCGCTGACTAGGGTAACCACTGACTTGATATCTTGATCGCCATCGTCGAATGCGCCGCGCACAAGTTCGTAGCCTTCGTTGACGTTTTCCTCGAGCTTGGGAGCCATTAGGGTTTGAGAATTTGTCTTTAGAAAAGAGAAATGTCGACACAGCAGTTTTGGTCTCGAAACTTGAAAGCGTGTCGACAATCAAAGACAGAACCCTATTTATACCTTTCTGATTTGAAGACGAACAGGCGGGATGGATAACTAAAAATGTGTCGACACTGTCAATAAGTGTCGACACTGACTTATAATGTCTCGACACACATGTGTCGACACAAGTTTAGTCAACAGATATTATGTGTCGACACATGTTTATGTGTCGACACCACTCTACTCGACGAATAGTCGAGACTTTACTTAGAAAATTCTGAGTAAAACTTAAGTGTCGACACCACATTGGATGTGTCGACACCTACTCGACATGTGTCGACACTAACATTCTGAAGTGTCGACACCAACATCCTAGATGTGTCGACACCTTTTTCCTGAAGTGTCGACACTTTTATTCTGTGTCGACATAGACTTGTCTATGTGTCGACACCTTTTTACTTAGCCAATTTTCTATTCTGTAAACTTAGTCTAAGTTTATCATACCTAGTTCAATTTTGAATCTATTGAACTTAGCTTCTTCTAAGGGCTTAGTAAACATGTCAGCTATCTGATTATCAGTTTTAACATATTCAAGTGCAATATCATTTCTTTCTACATGCTCCATAAGAAAGTGATATTTAATCTCAATATGTTTTGTTCTACTATGAGATACAGGGTTGTTAGCTATTGAAATAGCACTTGTAGAATCACAGTAAAGTGGAGTTCTACTTACCTGAAATCCATAGTCCTCTAGCTGATGTTGAATCCACAGAAGTTGAGCACAGCAACTTCCTGCAGCTACATATTCTGACTCAGCTGTGGAGATAGCCACACTAGTCTGCTTTTTGCTGCTCCATGAAATTATTCTTCCACCTAGGAATTGACAGGTTCCAGTTGTGCTCTTTCTATCCTCTTTGCATCCTGCAAAGTCTGCATCTGTATAACCTGTTAGATCAAAATCTCCATTCCTAGGGTACCAGAGGCCTAGATAGGGAGTGCCCTTTAGATATCTCAATATTCTTTTGACAGCAGTCAAGTGAGACTCTTTAGGGCAGGCTTGATACCTGGCACAAACACATGTAGCATACATAATGTCAGGCCTACTTGCAGTCAAGTATAGTAGGGAGCCAACTATCCCTCTATACAAGGTTTCATCTACAGGTTTCCCTGCATCATCCTTGCTAAGAGACATACTTGACCCCATAGGAGTCTTCATGGTGCTGGATGAATCCATACCATATTTCCTTATGAGTTCTAGGGTGAACTTGGACTGACATATGGATAAACCACTTTCAGTCTGTTTAACTTGGAGACCCAAGAAAAACTTTAGCTCTCCCATACTACTCATCTCAAATTGACTTTGCATAAGCTTTGCAAACTTTTTGCAAAGGCTACTTTCAGTAGACCCAAATATAATGTCATCTACATATATTTGGACAAGTATGACTTTGCCTCTAGATTCCCTAAGGAATAGAGTCTTATCTATTTTCCCCCTTGAGAACTTGTTCTCAATGAGGAAACTAGATAGGGTTTCATACCAAGCTCTAGGAGCTTGCTTTAACCCATACAATGCTTTCCTAAGTCTATAGACATGATGTGGTAAAGTTGGATCAACAAAACCTGATGGCTGCTCCACATAGACTTCTTCTTTCAAATTACCATTTAGGAATGCTGACTTGACATCCATTTGGTATACCTTGAATCCTTGATAGGTTGCATAGGCCAAGAACATTCTTATGGCTTCCAGTCTGGCTACTGGAGCAAAGGTTTGATCAAAATCAATACCTTCTTCTTGCCTATATCCTTTAGCAACCAGTCTTGCTTTATTCTTAATGATGACCCCTTGTTCATCTAACTTGTTTCTGTAGATCCACTTAGTTCCTATAACATTATGGTCTTTAGGTTTAGGAACCAGTTCCCAAACCTTGCACCTTTTGAACTGATTGAGTTCTTCTTGCATAGCTTCAGTCCACTGTGGATCTTGTATAGCTTCTTCAAATTTCTTAGGTTCTACTTGAGACAGAAAACTAGAATATACTGCAGCATTCTGATTTCTGCTCCTTGTCTGAACTCCTTGTCTTGGATCTCCAATAATCAGCTCTACTGGATGATCTCTTAGATGCCTGTGGGCTGGAGGCATCCTAGCTTCAGGTTGAACTTCTTCAGCATCTGCATCATGCTGTACTTCTTGTATTTCTTCAGCTATTGGCACATGTAGTTCTCCCCCTGGACAACTGCTATTGCCTTCTACTTGCTGTCTTGCAGTCGGCATCTCTTCTATAGTAAGCTTGTCCAATCTCTTTGTCAAACCTGTGGGGCTGCATACATTGCTAGACAACTCATTGTTAATAAGTTTAGTCTCATCAAAAACTACATGCACAGTCTCCTCTACAACTTGTGTAGTCAAGTTGTATACTCTATAAGCCTTACTATTGTTGCTGTACCCAACAAAAATTCCCTCTTGGGACTTGGCAGCAAACTTTGTTAAGTAAGACTTCCCATTGTTAAGTATGAAGCATTTACAACCAAAGATCCTAAAATAGGATAGGTTTGGTTTCCTGCCTTTCACAACTTCATAGGGGGTCTTGTTTAGCCTTTTAGTGATGGTAGCCCTATTTATAACATGGCATGCAGTGTTAACTGCTTCAGCCCAGAAATACTCTGGCAGTGATGTATCACTTAGTAGGGTTCTACCAGCCTCTATCAAGGTTCTATTCTTCCTCTCAGCAATGCCATTTTGCTGAGGTGTTCTAGGTGAAGAGAATTCTTGAAATATCCCAAAGTCTTCACATAGTTTTGTCATGCTTTCAGATTGAAACTCAGTACCATGGTCACTTCTAATTTTGACCACAGTACTATTTAGTTCATTCTGAATTTGCTTGACAAAGCTGTAGAAGACACTAGGTGTTTCAGATTTCTGCCTTAAGAAGAACACCCAGGAAAACCTTGAGTAGTCATCAACAACTACAAAGGTATAGACCTTCCTACCTAAGCTATGAACTGTCATTGGACCAAAGAGATCCATATGCAAGAGGTATAAACATCTCACAGCATCTTTGTTATCTATGCTTCTAAAGGTGGATTTAGTCTGCTTGCCCTTTTGACAAGCTGAGCAAATACCATCTTTAACACACTTAACTTGAGGATCATTCCTCACTAACTCTTTGCTAAAGAGTTTGCTAATAGTCTTGTAGTTAAGATGAGCTAGCCTCTTGTGCCACTTGACACAATGAGAGACTGTCTCATCAGCTACAAGACAAACAGGAGAACCATTGTTCTCAATCATAATGTCTAGACAGTAGACATTCCTCTTTCTATATCCTGTCAAAATGATCTCTTGATCACTTGACCTCTTGATATGACAACCATTTTTAACAAATGAGATGGCATACCCTACATCACTTAACTGACTTATACTTATAAGGTTGTGTTTCAACACTTTAACATAAGCCACTTGAGTAATGGTAACAAGGTTTGAAGAAATGTTACCAAACCCTTTGATGATTCCTTTTTCAGAACCACCAAAGGTCACTTTAGGACCATTTTTGATTGGAATATAGTCCTTCAGTAGTCCCCTTGTTCCAGTCATATGTCTGGAACATCCACTATCCAAGTACCATGTTGGGGTATGGCCACTTGGATTCACCTGCAAAACAAATTAATGAACCTTAGAACCCAAAGTAAACTTGGGTCCTTGGTGATTGTTAGTTTGCAACATGACACAGCTACCTACTGGCTTTCCACCAGGTAACTTGCTACTCAACTTGGCACTGGCATTGTGCCAACAATCCATTGCAAAATGGCCAATCTTGCCACAGCACCAGCATTCAAACTTGTTGTACCTTTGCTTAGGTACAGACTTTGCTGTCTTAACTGCAGCTGACTTATTGAATGTTGGGGCCTTGCCCTTGGGCTTGGACTGATCCTGAACAGTCCTGGCAGGTTTAACAAAACCCAGTCCAGCCTTACCTTTGTGATGAGTAAAATCATCAATCAAAGGTAGAACTGATTTAGGCTTTGAAAACTTTGCAACCAGTTCTCTCTCTTTCTGAAGATTTGTCTCCAGTTTCTTAATTTGATCATTCTTAAATGTGATAGTACCCATCTGAATCACTGTAATGTGTTTCAGCCTAGCTACCTAATTCAGTTTTTGATCAACTTGCTTCTCAAATTCTGTTGCAGCAGCCTTGAGATCAGCAATCTCCTTTGCCTGACTTTTGGCAAGGGACTTGCTTTTCTTATAAGCCTGTAACAGCACCTTATATTCATCTATGAGCTGATGAATATCATCCTCAGACTCAGAACCACTTCCATCATTTGATGAAGATGATTCTGATTCTGAACTAGAACAAGAAACTGAACTTAGAGTTGGACTTTGTACCTGACTAGGTCCTGGCTGCTCCAGGATTTTGGTACTCTCAGTCAATGCCATCAGTCCTTGGCACTGGCAGTCTTCTTGTTCATAAATTGACTCCAAGATCTGCATAAATTTTTCTTCTTCTTCTTCAGCAAATAGCCCTATGTAGGCTTCAGCATCAGTATTAGTGTCTGAAGAAGAAATATCTGAAAGAGTCTTCTCATTCTTGGCAACAAAAGACTTCTCTTTCTTCCCTTTGAAGTGAGTCTTTTTCCTGTCACTGGATTCTTTTCTTTTCTCAGGACAATCAGCAATGACATGACCCTGTCTATTGCAGCAGTAGCACACAATCTTTGATCCTGTTGTCTTGCTTGTCTTTGTCTTTTTCCTGTCCTTCTTTGAAGGCTTTTTCTCCTGATTCAAGACTTCTTTTCCCTTGTAAGTAGATGGTCTGGACCTCCACTGTTTCTTCTTCAGGAATTTCTGAAAGTGTCTAGTGAAGGCAGCAAAGTCTTCATTACTTTCACTGCTTGTAGACTTTGTACTGACAGACTCTTCTGACTCAGATTCAACTACCTCTGGAGGTGGAGTTGATGACTTAGTCCTGCATTTTCTGGGAACTTCTGTCTTGAAAGCAACAGTCCTTTCCTTGTGCTCAGTCCTTGTTGATTTCTCCTCCTCTTTCCTCACTGTCAGCTGCATCTCATATGACAACAACTTGCCAAATAGTGTAGGAGGAGGAATTTCTCCCAACTTTGCCATTTCTCTTATGGCACAGATCTTGGTGTCCCAATCTTTGGTTAGGGACCTTAGGAATTTGTCATTTAGTTCATAGTTGTTGAACTCTCTTCCATAAGACATGAGTTCATTAACTATTCTATAGAACTTCTTGTAGCATTCAGTGATGCTATCTCCCTTGCCTTGCCTAAAGCTCTCATACTCTTGATTAAGCAAGGACTTCCTATCTTGCCTAACTTCTTTAGAACCTTCCATATAGACAATGAGAGTATCCCACATTTCTTTTGCTGTTTTACAGTGAATTAAGTTCTGAAAGGTGGCATCATCAATGGCACTAACTATTATGTTCTGTGCCCTCTTGTCCATGGTTGCTAGGACAATCTCATCCTTGGTCATCTCAGAGAAATCCTTTGGAGTCCTCTGATTTGCATCCAATACTGAAATCTTCATTGGCACATAAGGCCCTTCCTTAACTGTAATGTAGATTCTAGGGTCAGAGGCTTCCATAAATAGCCTTACCCTCTCTTTCCAGATCCCAAAGATCTCCTTCCTACATATGGGTAATTTCATGGAACCCAACTCTTTGTGATTCTCATAAGAACCCATGTTTCTTGAAGTTCTTGAATTTCTTGAATCTGTTTTCTGACTTAGACTGTTTCTGCCAAACAGGATCTCCTTAAACTGTTAGTCCTTGTTTTGAGGAACCTCCCTCTGATACCACTTAAAAGATATGGTACCTAAACACCTAGAGGGGGGGGGGTGAATAGGTGACCTAATCTTTTTCTAACTTTGTTGGCAGCCAAACAGTTATATCACAGATTTCTAAGTAGTCTATTACAGCAATCAGCAATAATCAAACATACACAACACATTCACAGCACAGCACACAGTGATTTATAGTGGTTCCCCAATCTTTGGGTACATCCACTTTCCCCCTTCGCCTATCTAGCAGTGTACTAGATTCGGCCAAACTTCTCCACTGTCTCAGAACCCAAATAGGTTCCTACACCTCAGGCCCAAAGCCTTACACCTCAGCTTTCTCCAAAGCCTACACTCAGCCACAAAGGCCTACACTCAGCCACCCAGGCCTACACTCAGCCAATCAAGGCCTACACTCAGAGTTCTTCAACTCCTACACTCAGGATATCAAGCCCTACCCTCAGCCTTTATAAATTTAGGCTTACAATGCACTCAGATCCAAAGATCCTACAAGTTAAAATAGTATTACAACAAATAACTCAACAACTCAGAAAATAAGAGAGGAGTTGAGAGTTTCTTGCTGAGTTCTTGGAAGAACTCAGATAGATCAAAACTGACTTAGCTTCCTTCAAAGCTTCTTGAGTAGAACTGAATAAGTCTGAATCCTCTGCAGTTGTTCCTTGACCTCTGCTTCTTAAGATCCAGATGCTTCTGAATTCTTCTTCTCAGCCTAGTTCCAAAGACTGAATTCTTGATTGGAGCTCTCTCTCTCCAACTTCTTAGATCTGCCGTTGGACAGCACGATCTTCTTGATTTGTATCACTTGGATAACTTGATCAGCAACCCTTTGAACAAATCTCTTAGATTAATCTGAACTCAATCAGAACTTAATCTTCTTCTATTAACTCTTAACAATATTAACAACAACAGTTTCTGTAAACAGTCTGTGCCTATTTATAGGCCTTCTTCATGGTAACCGGCTGGTCCGGTTCATAACTGACTTCTGACATTTCTGACAAGTGCTGTAGACCGGCTGGAACGGCAGCTGTCATGTCATTCAGTCAATTCTTGAAATTCTCTAACTATCAGATAGTGTCGAGACTTTCTGTTCTTAAGTGTCGACACTTATAGACCAAGTGTCGACACATGCTGTGTAAGTGTCGACACAAGTCTACAAGGTGTCGACACAACTCCTTGTATGTCTCGACACAGATTCTTATTCAGGTGTCGACACTTGGAATTGAGTGTCGACACAAGTACTTGATCTTCTGTAACTTGTTAAATTCTTCTAAGTGTCGACACATCTCCTTTGTGTCGACACATCTTCGTGTGTTGAAACTGTCAAGTGTCGACACTGCTTCTTGGTGTCGACACAAGTCTTCAATATAGATTCTTCAGCTGAGTGTCGACACATTCCCTTAGTGTCGACACTTGTACTTAGAATATTTTTGTAGATATTTCTGTTCTTTGCTAAGTGTCAACACAGCTCCTTGTGTCGACACTTTCTTTGAGTCTTCAACTGAGTGTCGACACATTGTGCTGGGTGTCGACACTTTCTTCAAGTGTTGACCCTTCTGGTTGTGTGTCGACACATTGTGTTGAGTGTCGACACATTCTTCAAGTGTTGACTCTTTTGGTTGTGTGTCGACACATTGTGCTGAGTGTCGACACATACTTAATATGTTGACTCTTTTGGTTAAGTGTCGACACATTGTGCTGGGTGTCGACACTTGCACTTAGTCTCTGCAGAATTTTGCTGAGTGTCGACACAACTCCAAGTGTCGACACTTTCTGGTGTAGACACAGCTCTTCTAGGTGTCGATACTTCTGCTAAGTGTCGACACTGCTTCTCTGCATTCTTCTTCACTGAGTGTCGACACAGCTCCTTGTGTCGACACTTTCTGTCTGGTGTCGACTCTTCATCCCAGGTGTCGACACAATGACTCCAAGTGTCGACACTGCTTGTCTGGGTGTCGACACAAGCTTTCTCAAGTGTCGACACTTTCCCTCTGGGTGTCGACACATGGACTTAGAAAGTTTTAGCTTCAGTCCAGTGAATACCTAACCTGCACAAGTAACTCAAACATACATCAAATACATTATGATGTATATCATTGAGTTGGGTGAGGCTTCTTCAAATTAGGTACATTTGACCAATGTACCCAACAAGAGGAAGAATAGAACCTTGATAGAGGCTGGTAGGACCCTATTAAGTGATACATCACTGCCAGAGTATTTCTGGGTTGAAGCAGTTAATACTGCATGCCATGTTATAAATAGGGCTACCATCACTAAAGGGCTCAACAAGACTCCCTATGAAGTTGTGAAAGGCAGGAAACCAAACCTATCCTATTTCAGGATCTTTGGTTGCAAATGCTTCATACTTAACAATGGGAAGTCTTACTTGACTAAGTTTGCTGCCAAGTCCCAAGAGGGAATTTTTGTTGGGTACATCAATAACAGTAAGGCTTATAGAGTCTACAACTTGACTACACAAGTTGTAGAAGAATCTGTACATGTAGTTTTTGATGAGACTGAACTTATTAACAATGAGTTGTCTAGTAGTGTATGCAGCCCCACAGGTTTAACAAAGAAGATGGACAAGCTTACTATAGAAGAAGTACCTGCTACAAGACAGCAAGTAGAGGACAGTAGCTGTTGTCCAGGGGGAGAACTACATGTGCCAATTGCAGAAGAAGTACAAGGAGTACAGCATGATGGAGATGCTGAAGAGGTTCAACCAGAAGTTAGGATGCCTCCAGCAAACAGGCATCTTAGAGATCATCCAGTAGAGCAGATTATTGGAGATCCAAGACAAGGAGTACAAACCAGGAGCAGATACATGAATGCAGCAATCTACTCCAGTTTTCTATCTCAAGTTGAACCTAAGAAGTTTGAAGAAGCCATACTAGATCCACAATGGACTGAAGCAATGCAAGAAGAGCTTAATCAGTTCAAGAGGTGCAAGGTCTGGGAACTTGTTCCTAAACCTAAAGACCACAATATAATACGAACCAAGTGGATCTACAGGAATAAGATGGATGAACAAGGGGTCATCATTAAGAATAAAGCAAGATTGGTTGCTACAGGATATAGGCAAGAAGAAAGTATTGACTTTGATCAAACCTTTGTTCCAGTAGCCAGACTGGAAGCCATAAGGATGTTCTTAGACTATGCAACCAATCAAGGATTCAAGGTTTACCAAATGGATGTCAAGTCAACATTTCTGAATGGTAATCTTAAGGAAGAAGTCTATGTGGAACAGCCTTCAGGTTTTGTTGATCCAACTTTACCTCATCATGTCTATAGACTTAGGAAAGCTTTATATGGGTTAAAGCAAGCCCCTAGGGCTTGGTTTGAAACCCTATCTGTTTTCCTCATTGAGAACAAGTTCTCAAGGGGGAAAATAGATAAGACTCTATTCCTTAGGGAATCTAGAGGCAAAGTTATACTAGTCCAAATATATGTAGATAACATTATATTTGGGTCTACTGAAAGCAGCCTTTGTAAAACGTTTGCAAAACTGATGCAAGGTCAATTTGAGATGAGTAGTATGAGAGAGCTAAAGTTTTTCTTGGGTCTCCAAGTTAAACAGACTGAAAGTGGTTTATCCATATGTCAGTCCAAGTTCACCCTAGAACTCATAAGGAAGTATGGTATGGATTCATCCAGTACCATGAAGACTCCTATGGGGTCAAGTATGTCTCTTAGCAAGGATGATGCAGGGAAACCTGTAGATGAAACCTTGTATAGAGGGATAGTTGGCTCCCTATTATACTTGACTGCTAGTAGACCAGATATCATGTATTCTACATGTGTCTGTGCAAGGTATCAAGCCTGCCCTAAAGAGTCTCATTTGACAGCAGTCAAAAGAATATTGAGATATCTAAAGGGCACTCCCTATCTAGGCCTCTGGTACCCTAGGAATAGGGATTTTGAACTAACAAGTTATTCAGATGCAGACTTTGCAGGATGCAAAGAAGATAGAAAAAGCACTACTGGAACCTGTCAATTCCTAGGTGGGAGACTAATTTCATGGAGTAGCAAAAAGCGAACCAGTGTGGATATCTCCACTGCAGAGTCAGAGTATGTGGCTGCAGGAAGTTGTTGTGCTCAACTTCTATGGATACAACATCAGCTAGAGGACTATGGATTTCAGGTAAGTAGAACTCCACTCTTTTGTGATTCTACAAGTGCTATTTCAATAGCTAATAATCCTGTATCTCATAGTAGAACAAAACATATTGAAATTAAATATCATTTTCTTAGGGAGCATGTAGAAAGAGAAGATATTTTATTAGAATATGTTAAAACTGATAATCAAATAGCTGATATGTATACTAAGCCCCTAGAAGAAGCTAAGTTCAATAGATTTAAAATTGAACTAGGAATGATAAACTTAGAGTAAGTTTACAGAATTGAAATTGGCTAAGTAAAAAGGTGTCGACACATAGACAAGTCTATGTCGACACAGAATAGTGGTGTCGACACTTCAGGAAAACGGTGTCGACACATCTAGGAAGTTGGTGTCGACACTTCAGAATATTAGTGTCGACACATCCAAAGTGGTGTCGACACTTAGTATTTACTCAGAATTTTCTAAGTAAAGTCTCGACTATGTGTCGAGTTATGTGGTGTCGACACATAAACAAGTGTCGACACATAAAATCTGTTGACTAAACTTGTGTCGACACATATGTGTCGAGACATTATAAGTCAGTGTCTACACTTATTGCCAGTGTCGACACATTTTAAGTTAGCTGTCCCGCCTGTTCATCTTCAAAATTAGAAAGGTATAAATAGGGTTTTGTCTTTGTTTGTCGACATGCTTTCAAAGTTTCGAGACCAAACTTCTGTGTCGACACCTCTCTTCTCTCAAGACCAATTCTACAAACCCTAATGGCGCCTAAGCTTGAGGAGAATGTCAACGAGGGGTACGAGCTGGTGCGCGGCGCTTTTGAGGATGCCGATCAAGAAATCAAGCACGTGATAACCCTAGTAGCAGATTCCGGGTTAGAATATCTAATTTCTGAACCAACTAAAATCTAGAAGAAAGAGGTACTCGAATTCCTCAATGGAGCCAAGGTGGATGAAACTGGATTCAAAATCAAATCCAGGGTTCATGGTGAGAAGATTAAGGTATCACCAAAAAGTGTGAGGAAGATTCTACAGCTTCCAAGAACTAAAGAGGAAGATGAGGTTACAGCTACAAAGACCAGGGAAGCTCTAACCTGGTGTGGACTTGATTCTAAGCTGAAGATTGGTTCTGTTTTCAATAGAAAAGGGATGAACAATCAAGGTAAATTCCTTTCTGAAATTGTTGGAAAGGTAATTTTAAGCAAGCCAGGAGGGCATGACAGAGTGTCTGCCTATATGTTTGGAATAATGACAAGGATAATATTCACTCTAAAAACTGACTGGTCTATAGTAGTTTATGAGAAGATTAAAGAAAGCTTGAAGAAGCCCAACCTGGGCAGGATTTTAAGTCTTTATCTTGCTGGTGTAATACCTGAAGTAATGAGTACTGCTGCTGGAAGCAAAATAAATCATATGAGAAAGATGGATATGAGGATATTTTCCAGATGGGACAGGGTGTTGACTAAGGAGCTGCCAACCCCTGTAAAGATAGTTTCTGAGAAGGAGATTCCACCACAGAAGAAAAGGAAAACTGCTCCAGTGGCACAAGAGTCCACTAGTAGTTTTGACAGTGAAGAACAGGTTGTCTTCATTCCAGATGAAATTAAGGAAGAGCCTGCTATAAAGACTCCTGCTCCTCAAGAGGTTGCTGAGATCCAGGGGGAGCTACCTCAAGCTAGCCCCATCCACAAGGATCACAGCCAGGGGGAGCTTCCAGTTGTAAATGAACCCACTACACTAGAAAGTGAACAAGCAACCACCATCATACTAGAGGTAATCACTGAACTAAACACTTTAGATTTTTCTATGGAAAATACTGATTTGTCTGATGATCATCAGCAAACTCAGCTGAATAGTCAAGTTCCAGATGCTGTTATAGAAGACACATCTGCCGTTGTTCAAGTGGTTCCTGATCTAGTGGTTGAAGAACCTAGAATTACTCCAGCTCCTTCACCACAAGAATTCACCATGGAAGATTTATTTTTAAATCTAGACCAAAAAGATTTTGACATGGACAAGGCTACTGCTGAAGAAGAGAATGCTTCACTTGAGGGGGAGCAAGTGCAAGTTCATGAAGAGCCATGTGAGGCAAGAAACTGAGAAGGCAACTGATGTGCAGCCTGAGAGGCCTCCAAGCCCTAAGGAGAGGGTTGACATAGCCAGCTCCTCAGAATCTGAAGATGAGGAGGCTACAAGGGCTAAGCAAAAGAAACTTTATGTATTCAAGAGAAGAAGCCAAAGTTATAAGAAGGCTCTACAATCTATTGCACCACAGCCTATAGTTCAGCAAACACCAACAGTTGATTATAGTGCTTTAATGGTGGCAATGCAGATTAAACTGGATGAACATAGAAAAGCAATTGAGAAGTATGTGGATGAAGGGCAGAAATCATTGCAATTTGATCTGGCCCAAGATATCAAGTCTATAAGGTTTGAAATGAACCTTAACAAGAAAGAGATGACAGACTGCTTCCACAAAGGGGGGAATGCAGTGGTGTACTTGGCTACACACCAAGAAAAGATAAAATCACAAGTAGATGACATAGCATTGAAGCAAGGGTATGTTCTTGAAAATCAGATAAGGATGAATGACAATCTTACTGCTTCCCATAATGCTATTGTCACAGAATTAAAGAACCAGGCTGCTGAACCTTCTACCTCTACTGCTGCTGTTAAAGCTGAATTTGATAAAGTATTCCAAGAAGAACTCTCTGCTGTTAAGACTGCTATCCAAGCCTCCCAGAAGGCCATATCTGAACAACTTCAAAAGCTCAAACCTTTCTTTAAAGATGGAGTCAGATACTTGGATAATCAAATCAGATTTCAGAAGGATGATGTCAGAGATCACATGGCTAGAGAAGTCATAAAGGGGAAGAGAGTGTTAGTCAAGGCAAGCTCTGACCATGCTAAGTGGATATCAAATTCTATCAGAGCAACTCTTGGATATCCTCCTCTGTATGATGACAATGATGTTGCTGAATCTGGAATTAACCCTGCCTATCTTGGAGGTGAGCAACCCGAAGTAGCTCAAGTCATATATCCTCCTCCAGATTTTGAAATGGTGCATGCTGATGTACAGACCATGTACAGCCCACCTGGGGGCAAGGACAATGTGATTATTGAAAAGGTTGTTCAGCCTATTTCTGAAGCCATGCAAGAGGCATTGCAAAAAGAAGAAGAGACAAGATTGTCTAAGAAGAGGTTTAGGGAACAAGCTGAACAGAGACCAGATTTTGAGCAATGGAGCCCTACCTCTAGAAGCATTATATTAACTGCCTGGAAAGCTGCCAAAGACAATATTCATGACAGGAACAAATGGTTCTCTGAAGCTGAATGGAGAAAACATGAATCTAGACAGGAGGCAATTGTCCAATACAAAAGGAAGGCAAAGATGGGAAAGCTACCTCCTACTGCCCAGGAGCCTAGCAAGTACTTTCCTAAGCCATACCATTATTTTGAAAGACAAAAGATCAAAGCAGAAGAGCTTAAGAAGAAAGATCTGAAAGGCAAGAAGTCTGCTGATGCTGATGTTGTTGATGCTCCTGTCCAAGCTAAGGTTCATGCTGGCAAAGGAATAGTTATCAAGGAACCTGAACTAAAATAGAATTAGAATTTTCTTAAAGTTTACTGTGTAATCTTTTTGATGTAAAACATTTTTGTGAACTTCTGAAAATGTATAAGACAGATATTAGAACAATATATGATTAATCTATTTCATGTTTGTTCTGTGATAATGTCTATGTCTATTTCATATTTGTTCTGTGATGATGAATTTGTATACATGTGAAATTGATACATGTTTATGTTTACCCTGCTGTATATTATCCTGCCTTACATCATTGTGTAATTTTAATTATGAATGGTGTATATCATTGACTAAGGGTTATGACTTCTCCAAATAGGGGGAGATTGTTGGGTACATTGGTTTAAATATACCTGATTTGAAGAAGCCTCACCCAACTCAATGATATACATCAAAATGTATTTGATGTGTTTTTGAGTTACTTGTGCAGGTTAAGTATTTGCAGGACTGAATCAAAAATTTCTAAGTCCATGTGTCGACACCCAGAGGGAAAGTGTCGACACTTAAGAAGACTTGTGTCGACACCCAGGCAAGCAGTGTCGACACTTGGAGTCATTGTGTCGACACCTAGGATGCATAGTCAACACCAGACACAAAGTGTCGACACAAGGAGCTATGTCGACACTCAATGAAGAAAGTACATTAAAGCAGTGTCGACACTTAACAGCAGTGTCGACACCCAGTGAAGCTGTGTCTACACCAGAAAGTGTCGACACTTGGAGCTGTGTCGACACTCAGCAAAAGTCAGCAGAGACTAAGTATAAGAGTCGACACTCAGAACAATGTGTCAACACTCAACAGAAGAGTCAGCACTTGAAGTAAGTGTCGACACCCAGAACAATGTGTCGACACTCAGCTGAAGACTCAACACTTGAAGAAAGTGTCGACACATGGAGCTGTGTCGACACTTAGCAAAGAACAGCAAGATCAACAAAATATTTGAAGTACAAGTGTCGACACTAAGGGAATGTGTCGACAATCAGCTGAAGTCTCAACAGAAGAATCAAGTGTCGACACAAGGAGCTGTGTCGACACTCAGTAAGTATCAACATTGAAGACTATGTGTCGACACCAAGAAGCAGTGTCGACACTTAACAGATTCAACACATGAAGATGTGCCGACACAAAGGAGATGTGTCGACACTTAGCAGAATTCAGCAAAAGATAAAAGATCAAGTACTTGTGTCGACACTCAATTTCAGTGTTGACACATGCAGAAGAAACTGTGTCGAGACATAGAATCTACAACACAAGGAGTTGTGTCGACACCTTGTAGACTTGTGTCGACACTTACACAACTTGTGTCGACACTTGGTCTATAAGTGTCGACACTTAAAGATAGAAAGTCTCGACACTTTCAGACCGTTAGAGAAATTTCAAGAATTGACTGGATGACTTGACAGCTGCCGTTCCAGCCGGTCTACAGCACCTGTCAGAGATGTCAGAAGACAGTTATGAACCGGACCAGCCGGTTACCATGAAGAAGGCCTATAAATAGGCTCATACAGTCTACAGGAACTGTTGAAGAAGTTGCTGAAGCAATTCAAAAATTGGTTCACAGAGTTGTTCAAATTATTTGATCAAGTATCAAATCAAGAAGATCTAGCTGTCCAAGTGCAGATCTAAGAAGTTGGAGAGAGAGGGCTCCATGCAAGAAATCAGCCGTTGGAAATAGGCTGAGAAGAAGGATTCAGATTCATTCTGGGTCTTAAGAAGCAGAGGTCAAGGATCAACTGCAGAAGGAGTCAATCTAATTGAGTTCTACTTTCAAGAAGCTTTGAAGAAAGCTAAGTCAGATTGAATGCAGCTGAGTTCTTCCAAGAACTCATCAAGAAACTCACAACCTCCCTCTCTTGTCTTTGGGCTGTTGAGTTAACAATTGTAAATTCATTTTTATCTTGTAGGATCCTTTGGATCTGAGTGATTGTAAGCCTGTAATTATAAAGGCTGAGGGTAGGGCTTGAGAGCCTGAGGGTAGGAGATTGGAATCTCTGAGTGTAGGCCTTTTGTGGCTGAGTGTAGGCCTTGGTGGCTGAGTGTAGGCCTTTGTGGCTGAGTGTAGGCCTTGTGGAAAAGCTGAGTTGTAGGGCCTTGGGCCTGAGGTGTAGGAACCAATTTGGGTTCTGAGACAGTGGTGAAGTTTGGCCGAATCTAGTACACTGCTAGATAGGCGAAGGGGGAAAGTGGATGTACCCAAAACTTGGGGAACCACTATAAAACTCTGTGTCTGTTGTGCTGTGCTTTGTTGTGTATGCTGTGTGATTGCAAAAGTAGAGTAGATTCTGTATTATAACTGAATGCTGCCATTAAAGTTTTAAAAAAAGAATTAGGTCACCTATTCACCCCCCCTCTATGTGTTTAGGTACTATATCTTTCAACATGAATTTAACATCACTGGTTACAATTCTTTTACCAAGTTCGAACTATTCGTGTATATATGGATCTACCAACTAAAAGCCCTCAACCATTTGTTCATCGCAATTACCACAAGTTATATACAACAAACTTCAAGTAAACATCATCATTATTCAATGTATTGCAATTATAAAGTACAACCCGATCGATTCACGTATTTAAATCATTCCTACCGTCCCAACTCGTCAATCCATTCGTTCACTAACCTCCACCAAATCACCTCGATCAAGTACACTTCACTACACCATTTGTTCATTAGGGATCTATCCAACAAATATCATTAACATATTTGATCATAATTACATATATATTAAATTCAACAAAACATTAATGTTACTGTACTACAATCTTTCTACCAAACCCAAAGCCGATACAAAACAAACACGAGAACTATATATGCAGGAACAATGACTGTACAACAACTTCGATTGTGGATTCCCGAGGCTGTAGAGATCCGGTGAAGGCGTGTAACCACTCGTTGGAAAGGTATTTTCAAGGGCTACGACTTTCATGATTAGTAGAAAGCTCATGTCTGGCTACATCATGACTGAAAAATGGCCTCGAATGTTGCTGCGCGTAGAAAATAGATTTTTGCGCTCATCTTAAGGCAGATCGAACGTCATCAGTTCGTCTTCTTCCTCCAACCAAACTTTTCAAATAACATTCAGAGTTTCTCCTCCATTATTCACCCTCATATGGCCACTTCTATTCACGAAACCAGTCCACAAAATTCATTTGAAGTGAGGAAAGGTTGAAGACTCTAATTCCTAGGACACAAGTCCTAGCATGACCTCTTCCTAGAAACCTTCTTCTCACAAATCAAGACTCTTTTGAGTCGATATCTCTCCTAGGAATAACTAGATATCTAACACCACGGTAGAGGGTACGAAGATCACCTCATTTCCGGAGTTTCCACCGTCTCCAGCCATAGATCTTGTCACCCTTCTTGGCGGCATCTTATTCTCCTTGGTTGGTGTTCGCTCTTCACGAGAAAAAAGAGGAAGAGAGGATTTCTTCTAGAATCTGGATGCTTCACTGTTCCGTCAGCTTGGCAGAGGCGGCTGCCCGAAAAGGTGATAAAAAGAAAAGAAGGCTAGGGTTTTCCTCATGTCCCTTTTTATAGTGAGAAATTAGGGTAACTGCCTAGCCACGTGTCAGCCTGACACTGGACTGCCAAACATCACATTAAATGAGTCATTTTGAAAGGACGTGGCCTGAAATTCGTCAGGGGAGAATTCTACGCACGATGAATTCTGCTCGATAATTGGTCGAGCTCTGCTCGATGTTTCGTCGAGCTCCGCTCAACGATGTTCGTCGAGCTCCTCTCGACGATTCTCGCAGAGCCCTGGTCACTATCCATGTCACGGGTAGTCTTGGATTGGGCACACATGGGTAGGGACACGCCCATGTCACTACCCATGTCCTTCTCTGGAAATATCACAAAGAAGGCGCAAAATCTACAAAAGTACCACGTGTCCTTCTCTGGGAGGATCACAAAGAAGGCGCAAAATTTTCAAAGACACCACACGGATAGCGACAAGCTCGTGTTAGTTTCCTTCTCAGGAGGAATCTACACTCCTCCCCCACTCAGGTGCGAGACTATCTGCTAGCACACCCTGAGCCCAAGTCAGCTCTCCTGTCTTAAAAGTGCGCAAGAGGGGCCTAGCGCGAATCGGGAAGTTACAAATCGTATAAACAAAATAAAAGATTTCTTCCCCAAAATCAGGCTAAGGCAATCGGGAGAGGAAAGCATGGAATGAAATAAAACATGCTTTTAAAATTTACCTTGAGGAAACAACTCAAGACAGTGCTTCCGCATCAAGTCCTTCGGCTCCCAAGTAAATTCTTCCTTCCTATGATTTGACCACAACACCTTTACCAAAGGAACACTCAATGCTATCGGTTGCTACTGCTATATTAATGGTGATGATATGTTGATCGGGCCGCAACAGCGCCTTCTGGAGTGACGACACATAGAATACATCATGAAGATTCTCCAGCTCCGGCGTTAACTCCAACCGATAGGCCAAAGGTCCAATCCTTTCCAATATAGCGTAAGGGCCAACATATCTTGAGCTGAGCATCTTCACACCACGTACCCGTGACACTCTATGCATCGGCCGGATCTTCAGGAACACTTTGTCACTGACTTAAAATTCCACCATCCAGTGTTTTTCATTATAATATTTTGCCTGCCGACTTTGAGCCTCAAGTATGCGGTCCCGTATTAGTTTAACAACGACATCAATATCATCGATGTACTCAATTCCCAAAACCTTTGGATCTTCATCTTATACCCATGAGAAGGGGGTTCTACACCTTCTTTCGTAAAGGGCTTCATGGGGTTCCATCCCGATACTGGCCTGGTGACTGTTTTTGTATGAGATTTCTACCAGGGGTAATAACCTTTCTCACGGCTCTCCTCTATCAAGCACACACAACCTCAATCGATCTTCGAAAGTTCTGATGGTCCACTCAGACTGCCCGTCCGACTGAGGATGAAAGGCTGTGCTGAAAGTAAGACGTGAACCCAAATACTCCTGTACGACCTTCCATTCTTTAGAGGTAAACCGACCATCCCGATCAGAAAAAATTGTATTTGGCACACCTTGGTACCGTACAAAATGCTCCACATAGAGGGGTACCAAAACATCCACATGAGCTTCTTTCTTCATAGGAATAAACCTGGATACCTTTGTCAGGCGGTCAACGATTACCCAAACTGAATCATTCCCTGAGCGTGAGCGGGGCAATCCATGGACGAATTTAATGGAGACATCCTCGAACTTCCACTCGGGGATGGGCAATGATTGTAATAATCCACCGGGGTTCTTGCATTCCTCCTTCACCCTTTGACAGGCCTCGTAGTGCGTAACAAAATATCTGACGTACCTTTTCATTCGCGGCCAACACATGGTCTTCCGCAGGTTGGCATATATCTTGGCAATCCCAAGATGCACTGAATACTGAGAGTAATGTGCCTATCTCAAGATATCTTCCCGAATTTTACCGCTTTTAGGAATGTAAAGCGGGCCACGGAGATGAACGAGGCCGTCTTTTAGGGAACACTCATCAGTAGTCCCATCTTCAATTGACTTAAGCACCGGGGCTAGAGCAACATACTTTCCTTGCACTGCTCGAATTCGGTCCCAGATATCACAGACTATGCTCATCGCGGTCAAGTACTACATATACCCTTCCGAATGGTCTTTATATACCAGGGTAATCTCCATTTCTTCGAGCATCCGAGCTAATTTCATACTCATCAATCGAGACTCAGTGCTCGATTCCGGTACCTTTCTGCTCAAAGCATCAGCTACAAAATTTGCTTTTCCGAGGTGGTAGTTCAAAGTAAATTCATAATCACATAAAAATTCTAACTACCGCCGCTGTCTCAAATTCAATTCCTTCTGAGTATGAACGTACTTTATATTCTTGTGGTCCGAAAAGATTTCGTAGTGGACGCCATATAGATAGTGTCTCCAAACCTTCCAGGCAAATACCACTACTCCCAATTCAAAATCATGTACTGGATAGTTGACTTAATGCTTCTTCAGCTGTCTTGAAGTATATGCAATCACATGCTCGTGCTGCATCAATACTGCTCCCATCCCTTGATACGACGCATCAGTGAAAACTTGAAATCCTTCCTTCCCGGATGGAAGAGCTAGAATGGGTGCTGTAGAAAGTCTGTCCTTTAGTTCTTGGAATGCAGCTTCACACTGGGGTGTCCCCGCATATGGCACACCTTTCTTTGTCAGAGTAGTAAGAGGAAGGGCAATCTTTGAGAATCACTTCAAAAACTTGTGATAATACCTAGCAAGTCCGAGGAAACTCCGCACATCGGTCACTGAATTCAAGGGTGACCATTCCCTCACCGAACCCACTTTGGCCGGATCCACAGCTAGTCCAGCACCACTGATCACATAGCCTAAGAAGGCAACTTCTTTGAGCAACAATTCACACTTGCTGAACTTGGCAAACAAGGCGTGCTCTTTTAGCTTTTTCAGTAACAAGGTCAGATGTTCGACATGCTCTTCCTATATCTTTGAGTAAATGTCTAGATAAGGCTCAAACACTTTGTTCATCAGACTCATGAAAGCTGGAGGGCCATTTGTGAGCCCAAACAACATCACGGTGAAATCGTACAAGCCGTAGCTTGAGCTAAAAGCAGTTTTCTGAATGTCCTCCTCTTGTATCGTCAACTGATAATACCCCAAGTGCAAATCCAACTTGGAAAACCAATGCGCTCCTACAAATTGATCAAACAACTTGTCGATCCATCATAGCGGATAAGTGTTTCGTACCGTCAGTCGATTGAGCTCCCGATAGTCTATTCATAATCGCAAGGTCCCATTCTTTTTCTTAACGAATAAAACAGGGGCTCCCAAATATGATGAACTGGGGCGAATAAATCCTAATTCCACCAGTTCTTGCAACTGAACTTTAAACTCTGCGATTTACTTCGGGGCCATACGATAAGGGGTCCTGGAGACAATCTTGGCACCCGGTACTAGCTTTATTTGAAAATCCACCTCTCTATGTGGGGGTAATCCTGGCAATTTCTCAGGAAACACCTCAGGAAAATCCCGCACCACTCGCACATCCTTCATATCTATTGTCTTCTCTTTCAATTCGAAACATATTATGTAAACTTCATCCCCTCTCATGTGGGCTTTCAAGGCCTGAATTGAAGATAGTAACAAGCGTGGATCGAATCTTATACCTTGGAAGATGACTTTAGTGTCTCCATGTCTCAAGTAAATCCACTTCTCCACGCAGTCAATTCTTGTGTAATACCAATCCAACCATGCTATGGCCAGAATGAGATCGAATAATGGCATGCTCAAAACTGTGGCAGGGGTATCAAAGATCTTTCCCCCATGGAGTATCTCCAGTTCACACTTGGCGGTTGCGGTCATCTCAGATCCATCTGGAAGGCGTACTTTTCAAGCAATACCAGCAAAATATTGCACCCCTTCTAGGTCTTTAATGAAGTCTGCAAACACAAACGAGCGCGAGGCTCCGGTATCGAATAACGTATAGGCTGGTTTCCCGTCGACCATCACAGTGCCTAAGTACCAATAGCAAATACTGAAAGCTAGATTTCTAATACATCTTAGTCAACTTAAGGCTAGCACTAAAAATGTATTAATTAACTATAACATACCCGCGATCACCTCCTGATGGTTCCTCTCCTATGTCATTTCTAGCACGAACACCTGATCTCGAGCAGGTCCGGGGTTTCTTCCTTGTGGTCCTCATCCTCGACCACGCATATGTCCCCGTCCTCATGGAGCTGCCCGAGGGAGAGCAGGAGGAGCATTCCCAAATAGCTACGGGCAGCGACGTCAGATGTGGCCCGGTCAGTTGCATTGTAAGCACACTCGCTCATACCGTCCTTCGGGTTGTTGGAACTGTTAAAGCTGTGGAGGTGTAGGCAATGCTGGCGGTTGTGGGACCGGGCGCTCCGTTCTAAAATTCCAGTTGAAATGCCCCCCACCTCTCAGGTATCCTCTTCCACCTCTGTTGTATTTCCTCCTTCTGTTACTGGGGCCAGCCTCCATCACACCCTCAGCGAGTCTCTTACCACTTCCCAAGTGGTCTGCCTTTAGTCTCTTCGCCATGTCAATAATCTCTGCTAAGCTAGAGTGAGTTATAAATAAAAGGGGTTGCCTCAGGGGGTCTCGTAAGCCTTTGTACAAACTTTTAGCGTATCCTCTATCGTCCAACTCATAAAAGTCAGCAAATCTAGCCAGATGATAAAACTCCCGCTGGTACTCCGTCACTGACTTGGATCCATGCTTCAGCTGCAGGAAACTTTCTTCAAATTCATCTCTAGTTGTCAAAGGGATAAAGTGCTCTAATAAAGCTTCAGAAAACTCAATCCAACTAATATCTGTGTAGACTCTTCCTTGGAAGGTGGAGCCCATGAGAGCCTTCCACCACCTTTTTGCATGCATCTTCAGAAGTGTCACTAACAGGGTCACAACCATATTGTTCGGACATCTAATTCCCGCCAACAATTCTTGCATGGTGTCGAGCCATTCCTCCATACGCACTGCCGACTCTATCCTAAGGTAGGCAGGAGGGGAGAGAGCTCGTAAAATGCTCAACTCTTTGGAGCCCGGTGCTTGTTGTTGTACAGGGGCTTGTTGGGACCTAAAGGCATCCAAGATAGCTGTGAGCTTCTGCCTTAGCTCCGATTGCTGAAACTATGTCGGTATGGACGGGGCGGGAGTGCCCCCAACTAGCTCAACATGCACTGGCATCTACACATAACGTATAAACCTAAGGTTAGGTTGGCTAATCTTAAGGTCAAAATTGGACATACTTAGTGTGAATTACATATGTGCACCCCACTGCTTCCGCTAAGGCAGTTTATCCCCAAACTGACTAATCGAACGGGGGTGACACCATTGTTGAATGACTTTTTTAGTTCAGTATTTTAGCAAGCTGATACCATTTGTAAGGTCCCCCTCCCGGAACACAAAAACACGACACGAGGGGAGTCTTATGCCCAAAACAGCCACCTTGCGGTAGCATTGGCACACAGGCTAACATGCACCACAAGATGCCTATCCCGCTGGTTATAACCAATATCAACCAATGCCAACCCAACCAAGAATATAAAACAGAAGTCAATCCACACATAAGTAAAATAGCCCAAAAGGCACATCAGGAAAAAGAAGCTACAACAAGCTTCTATAATATCAGAGTACGAGCAAAATATTCCAAAAGGGCTACATCACGAGTCTCTCAAAACTCACATCAGTCACTGACGGTAGCAATGACACCGTCCCTTCAGGCCCTGTCATCCTGGATTGGCTGTCTTGCAGCATAACCTGCTGCTGCTCCGTCTGCGTGGTTTCCCCTAAAAGGAAAGACATAGCAATCGTTAGTCATAAGACTAAGTGGCTATCACATCCGCTCCCCCGTTGACTCCTCGGCACCGTGCAGAGAAAAGAACAAGGGTATAATATATATAAATAGAATAGTTGTACAAATAGGTGGTATAGAGTGAGCAATATCAAGTATATTAGCAGTATAATAATTGAGTAAACAATCTACTCTAGCAGTTATATCATCTACAACAGTATATGAAAAATGTAAAGTTACAATAAAAAGTAACTCTACTTATATGCATGCTTATACAGACCTATAAGTTAAGGATCGACTCAGCAGTAAAGTAACTCATCATATAAGAGTGCCCATACAAACTTATACGATGATGATCTTGCGTATGCAATGTAATGCAATACCAAGAATGCAGTGCAATGACTCACCCATGATCACGCACATACAACTGCTATGTCGACACAGAATTGTAGGTCGCACTTTTCGAGCAGGTAGCTAACCTCTCAGGCGTCAACCGTCATGGCCAGACAGTGACAGTAGAGCGAGCTTCTCCACTACTAGGAGAGCATCCACACTATCAAGCCTAGGCCTCCGTACGCCTCAACAATAAGAACACAACAGCTGAGCTCACATGCGTACTACGACTTAGAAGGCTTTTCGGGCAGATGTGCACCAAGAGCCCAGCCCAACTGGCCTATCTTGTGGCGCGAAAGGTGCCTCTGGGAGCGTATCACCAAAGGATTAAGGCCAACCGCCCACTGGCACGGAGGGTACCTCGAGAAGTAAGCACCGAGGACCAAGGCCCAACTCTGTAAGTCTAGGTGTCAACTTCCATCGGTGTGATGACTGGCGAGCCCGTAGACCTACCACACTATCCTTAACCCAGGATTACGACACCGCATATCGACTCACACAACATTCATTTCACATACGGGGCTCCACATTGAGCCCCCTTTTCATTATTCACATTCAGTGCTCAACAGCACGTAAGAGCTCCACACCGAGTCTCTTACCAATACATAATTCCATTGCGACAACACACACGCACTTTCAACCCTTCCATATTTTCATGCATCCAAGCACACCATGGGTTCACCATCAACATAATGGTACTCCACACATATTCACCAACCATTTGGTTATCATATTTATATGTATATAATGATCACATTACTTTAACATCACTGGTTACAATTCTTTTACCAAGTTCGAACTATTCGTGTACATATGGATGTACCAACAAAAATCCATCAAACATTTGTTCATCGCAATTACTACAAGTTATGTACAACAAACTTCAAGTCAACCTCATCATTATTCAATGTATTGTCATTATCAAGTACAACCCAATTGATTCACGTATTTAAATCATTCCTACCATCCCAACTAGTCAATCCATTCGTTCACTAACCTCCACCAAATCACCTCGATCAAGAACACTTTACTACAGCATTTGTTCATTAGTGATCTATCCAACAAATGTCATTAACATTTTTATCACAATTACTTATAGAATAAATTCAACAAAACATTGACGTTACTGTACTACAATCTTTATACCAAACCCAAATTCGATACAAAACAAACACGAGAACTATATATGCAGGAATGATTACTGTACAACAACTTTGATCGGGGATTACTGAGGCTACATTGATCCGGTGAAGGCCTGAAAACCTCTCGTTGGAAAGGTATTTCCAAGGGCTACGACTTTTGTGTTTAGTCGAAAGCCCAGATCTGGCGGTATCATGTCTGAAAACGGCCTCGATGGTTATTGCGCGTAAAAAATAGATTTTTGCGCGCATCTTAAAGCAGATCGAACGTCATCGGTTCGTCTACTTCCTCTGACCAAACTTTCCAAATAACATACAGAATTTCTCCTCCCTTATTCCCCCGCATATGGCCACTTCTCTTCACGAAACCAGTCCACAAACTTCAATTGAAGTGAGGAAAGGTTGAAGACTCTAATTCCTAGGACACAAGTCCTAGCATGGCCTCTTTATAGAAACCTTCTTCTCACAAATCAAGACTCTTTTGAGTCGACATCTTTCCTAGGAAAAACTAGAGATCTAGCAACAATGGAGAGGGTAGGAAGCTCACCTCATTTCCGGCATTTCCAGCCATGGATCTTGTCACCCTTCTTGGCGGCATCTTATTCTCCTTGGTTGGTGTTCGCTCTTCACAGCAAAGAAGAGGAAGAGAGGATTTCTTCCAGAATCTGGCGGCTTCACTGTTCCTTCTGGCTCGCCAACATTCCTTCTTACCTCTAGCATTGAGTGAGCTTGCTCCACTCAACACCTGTGGACTTAGCCGCATTGTCAACTGCTCCTTGACTTCTGGTGTTGAGTGAGCTTACCTCACTTAACATCTGTGGACTTTGGCAAATTCTTTCCTTTCCAGCATCTTCTCTTGGTGTCCACCTTTCTGCCTTATAACCACCTATTACATCACTTAAACAATCTGTCTAGACTTGTTCCATGGAACATCTTGCACAAGATGAGCTTAAACAACATCAAATGCAACTATGCTCTTAGTGTTGATGGAGATGTCTCTTCAAATCTAATCTAGGGCCCATTGTGGGCAATGGACCCAACAATATCATTATTGATATCCTTGTTACTCCTTGATAGTAGTCATCCCTCTTGTTGGTTTGTGAAACCAAGTATGTTTGATTCTATATCACACATAGAGAGACAAGCTTGTCTACTGTGTAAGTGGATTTGGTGTTGCTTATGTCCAGTGCATGTAAATCTAAAGATTTAGAAAGGTTCTAAATGTTCAGATTTAGCCCAGTTGATCAAGTGTTGATGACTTGATTGTGCACATCTGGGATGCATTTTGATTATGATTGCTGCTAGTTTTATTTTGTGGGTGTGCACATTAGTTAATAATTAACCATGATTATGTGTTAATCAATTATTTAAAAATCCCTTAAGTAATATTAAGTATTTGGATGCCTTCCGATGGATGACACTCTTCCTACCTCGATCGATGAAGTGTGGACTTGCCAAAGCAAGGTGCATTAATCTATCTTGGTAAGGGTGCGAGCTGATAATTGTGATATCCCACTATCGACATCGGGTCTATCTTAACTGGGTGACCTCAAAGGTTGAGTGCCCAGAGGCATAGGGTTGGCATGCACCAAAGCAAGGTGCATTAATCTATCTTGGCATGGACACTCTTCCACCAGATTATGGCAAACAAGGCAACGGTTAGCATTCAGCTGACAAATAAATCACGACCCTACTGTTGGGTCCATTTCCCTTAATGTCCTAGGTTAAAGTGAAGTCAATCTTGTCAATGATGTACATTAAAGTGTATTTAATGTCCTAGTAACAATGATGGGACAGATAGCCTAAGTGGCTAAGTTAGGTAAACACTTAGCTTGGGTATGGAAAGACAGAAAACTGTCTAAGTCCACATGCATTGAGTGAAGGACATTCACTCAACGCTAGATGACTTATAGCGCTGAGTGAAGCATATACAGTCAAAACCATGAAGTGGCAAGCTGAGAAAGTGGCTAATTCCACAGAAATTGGGTGAAGTCAAATCACTCAATGCCATACAGTTCGACGAACTCAGAACCCAGTTCGACAAACTCAGAGTTCAGCACGACGAAAAGTAAAAGCTCAGTTTTACGAATTCAGAGCTCAGTTCGACGAACTCAGAGCTCAGCTCAACGAAAGTAAAAGCAATAAATACATTTGAAAACTATGAACATTTACCAAGTCCACAAATGTTGAGTGAGGCAAGCTCACTCAACACCATGTGATAATGTGTTGACTAAATTTCAAAGTCAGTGTTGTCTCTTAGACACAGAAATTTGGCTAAGTCCCAATGAGTTGAGTGTAGTTCATTCACTCAATTCAAGATAACAGAAGAGAATTTGTTAAGTTGTTTGGCATTGAGTGGAGCTTACTCACTCAACGCCATGAAGTAGAAAAATCTGGCTATGGAAGAAAGTGTTGAATGAGGCGTGGTCACTTAACGCTCTTAACACCATGATGCAGAAATGGTCAAGACAGAAAGCGTTGAGTGAGGCGTGGTCACTCAACACTCTCAACACTTAAGATGCCGAACAAGCAGAAAAGGTCAAGGGAGAAAGCGTTGAGTGAGGCATGCTCACTCAATGCTCTCATTGCCTAAATAACAGAGTATGACTAAGGCACAAGGCGTTGAGTTAGGTGTGCTCACTCAACCCTCTCAACTCCAGGCATGTAGAAAAGACTGCAGAAATGTTTAAGGCAAAAAGCATTGAGTGAGGCTTGCTCACTCAAAGCTTTCAATGCCTAGATAGATAGAATTATCTAAGTACTTTGTCTTTGAATGAAGCTCATTCACTCAACACCTATTCTACTGATGCTCGATTTTGTCTAAGTCCACAAGTACTGATAACAGCAAGATCTGCATAATCGACAAAGTCAACTTATTTCAAATCAAGTATAGAGAATATATAGAACACGACAAACTTTGTCGTGAAGCTACTGTACGTATTCTTCCGTTGAAGCAAGGTGCAGCTAGATGCTACAAGCGGGGCCCACTAACTTCTAAGAGCTGTTGATCGGCGAACTACAAAAGGAATGGTGTGGGCAAGACAACAACATCTTTCAAGGCTTATCATTTTCAAAAAAGTGTTGCGGCTGGACTACATCTTCTTCGCCATTGCTGTGTGAAAAAGCTTGAAGTCTACCTGCAAAGAGTTCAGTTAGCTGTGTGTCTTCTACATCGACACCATCAAGAATAGAAGGCTTTCCTTCAGAGGGGGTAGCAGAAACAAGGAAGAAATCTCTACAGATCAAGTTGTTTCTTAGCTCAGCTAGATCTAAACTGAAGATCCATTTTCTGAAGCTAAAAAGATGAATGAAGAAAGTGGCTGACTCTTTTAAGGAAGGAGGAGAAAGAATAGCAGTTTACTGCTAGATACCTCCAGCTCAAGATCCTTGTAGCTATGAAGAAAGGTTGAGCTGAGAAAACTCAGCTTAAGGGGCTGTCACAGAAAGTTTTCTATGATAGATATAAATCTAATTTATTCTTGTAGGATCCTTTTTGGATTTGAGTTGTAGGGCTCTCTGAGTCTGAGGTAGGGCAATATATCCTGAGTATTAGGAGAGTGAAGCTCTCAGAGTTGTAGGATCCAACTGAATCTGAGCTGTAGGACTTAGAATCAAGTCTGAGGTAGGTGGTCAATTGATCACTGAGCTGTTGGAGAGGAATACTCTCTGAGTGTAGGACCTTTGGGTCTGAGGTAGGATCCCTAGTGGATCTGAGGTAGGGCTGTACTCCCATCCTGAGTTGTAGGGCTCACTGAGCCCGAGGTAGGTGATCAACTGATCACTATGTTATAGGCCTTTGTGGCTAAGTTGTAGGTCTTGGAGGAGACTAAGAGATCCCGAGGGATCTGAGGTGTAAGCTCTTAATGGAATTATTTTGGAGAAGTTCCTTGACTAACAAGAAGTTGGCAAAATGGGAGGAGAGTGGATGTACCAAAATATTGGGGAACCACTACAAATCTGTGTACTTTCTGAATTGTTTTTCTTTGTGAAGAATCCTAAAAGCAAAGTACTACCAATACACATAGTGCAAAAGATAAAATCAAAAAGAAATTAATAATAGTCATACAACCTATTCATCCCCCTGGTTGTAAGTTTCCTTGAAAATAAAGACTTTCACCTATCCCTTTCCTGGTGCAGTGGTATTCCTTCCCTGCAGACATAGTATTAACACAAGTAGATATATCACAAGAACGTGCACTCACGCATAGTTCAATATATCACAAACGAATGCCATGCGGCCAAACATTCCGTACACTCGCGACATATTTGTGGTGTGCTGAGATTCAAGCCCCACCACCGTTCACCAGGACGGTTCACACTTGAGCATTGTCTTTCGGTGTGATGAGATTCAAGCCGCACCTACTCGAGCATTTTAGTCTTTACGGCCCCCGACCAGAGTCTTTATTCTTGACGACGTACAATCTAAGACTCTCATTATGCATTTATAATGAACACCAATAACTTAGGCATTTAGGTTTGACAACCATAATGCAGATACAGTTCAGCCTTTGCCCATTTCTCAAATCGTCAAATCTAAGGCTAGTCTAACTCGGGTTAGCTTCCCTTTGTCCATTCTACTCACTGGCCTTTAGGAGCTCGCAACTCACAGAGAAGTCTCATAGTCTCCCAGAGACAGGATTTCACAATAACATGTTATCTAGGAGCTATCTCCAGTGACAATCACTGTCGCCTGGAATTAGAGATAGAACACACATTTTTTACCCAGCCTCAGCCATAACTGGACCAACTATCCAGAAAACCATGTAGCCACCTACAGTACCATAATACTGGTCTTTCACACCACAAATAGCTCACAAAGAGCTATCGCCATCGACAACACTCACTATCGCTCGGTGATATCAACAGTTCTCCAAAACCGTGATTTCCCCTAGGTATTTTCCTATAATTCAACTCCAGTACTTCCTGTTACTCCGTTTCACAGGCATAACCCACAAACCACGTACAATACTCATTTATACGGGGTGTCTTCTCCGGTTTGCAAAATAAAACATCACCAATCCAGACCAACCTATCCAGATGGACTTCACACAGCACGCCATTTCGTACTACATATTTCTAGATCTATATGCAAGACATACTGGGGATTTAATGAATTGACCCCAAGGAATTCCCTCGATTCTTGACCTTTTGGTGGTGGATTCATGCATATGCCAAAAGAAAGGATTGTACTTGTTCAAGAAGGAAGATCGTTACCCTTGTAGTTCTCTTCGGAGCCATGGAGATGTTGTTCTATACGGATGGAAATGAACGCCTCACTTTCCTCTTTGCGAATCTAACCGCAGATCCTGCTTCGGACCACAAGATCTCCTTCAGCAAACTATGCAAGTTTCAACTTCAGCCCTTCTTCTTCCTTAGCTTTCTTTTCTTCAAGGAGTAAAATGGAATGAAGAGAGAGAGGAAGAGAAGAATAGAATAACTTCTCATTCCACACACCTCTGCATATCAAACCTCGACTTTACCTCACTCACTGGATTAATCCATCAAAATGAAGCAAAGTCCAAGATTTGAGTTATCTCCTAGCGATATCGACTGTCTCCACTCGGCGAAATCGACTTAACGTCTTTGACTCGGGTCAACCACCACTTATTGGCCGCCGTTCGACCATTTGACACGTGTTCATGTCACATGTCACTATTTCCTGGCGATACCTACTATCGCCCATAATATCAAGCCACTCAACGCTTTCAGGCATTGAGTGTGTCGAGCTCAACCAATGCTTTCAGGCTTTGAGACCTTATTATCGCCATGACGATATCCACTATCGCCTAGCGATATCTCACTCCATGCTCGTTGGCGTCGAGTGTGGCAGGCTCATTCAATGCTTTATGGCGTCAAGTGCCATCGCTATCGCCGCCGGCGATACCCTCTATTGCCCGACAATAGTGACAAAAGTTCTGCAGTCAAATTTGGGGTGTTACAACCCTCCCCTCCTTACAGAAATTTCGTCCTGAAATTTCCATATGTCCATAAGGAAGTCATCAACTTAAACGTTACAACAACTTTTATTCATAAAAAATTATGTTACAACAACATTACACAAACAACTTGGGATATTCCTCGCGTATTGTTTGCTCTCGCTCCCATGTAAACTCTTTACGGCCACAGTTGTCCCACTGAACTGTGACCATCCTGATTGTCTTGTTTCGCAGCTCCTTGATCGCAGTATCCTCGATCCGAATGGGCCTAACTTTCGTCATTAGCCCAATATCGACCTATACTCGATCATCTGCAATCACTTGAGTTGTCTCTTTCATAGCTTTGTGTTGCACCGATATGTGAAACTCATCGTGCAAACCACTTAGCTCCGCAGACAGAGCTAACCGATAAACAGCTTCTCCAATTCGTTTCACCACTTCAAACGGACCAAGATACTTCATACTTAACTTTTTAAAGCACCAAACCCTGGACACGCCTTTGAATGGCTTGATCTTCAGGTATACCCAATCGCCTACCACAAACTTCACATTTCGGTGTTTGGCATTGTAGCATTTTGCCTGACTATCTTGGGCTATCAATAGCTGCTCTCGTATAGTTTGTATGGTCGAATTTGCATCTTCGACCTCCTTACACTTATAGAGCTTTGATTTGCCTATTTCTGCCTAAGCTAATCGTGTACGACACTTCCTACCGTATAAAGCTTCAATGGGCGCCATCTGTATACTAGCTTGATAACTATTGTTGGAGGCAAACTCAATCATATAGAGGTGATCTTCCCACCTCTTCCAGAAATCTAAGGCACACATTCGGAGCATGTCCTCCATCGTTCTATTGTCCCTCTTAGTCTGGCCATCTGTTTGCGGATGAAAGGTCATACTGAACTTTAGTTTAGTCCCCAACAACTGATGGATTAACCTCCAATCATTTGAAGTAAATCACCCATCTCGATCACTTACGATGATAAGAGGCACACCGTGTAATCATATGATATTATCCATGTACATCCTAGCCAGTTTCTCAACTGAATCATCCTTCCTGTTCGGAATGAAGTGCGACACTTTTGTTATTCGGTCAACGATCACCAACACGACATCTTTTCCACTCTATGTTCTCGGCAGCCTATGCACAAAATCCATAGAAATGTCATCGAACTTCCACATCGGGATTGGTAACAACTTTAGAAAACCACCAGGTTTCTGATATTCAACTTTTACCGAGGCGAAAGTCTGACATTTTCCCACATAATGGACTATATCCTTCTTCAAACCTGACCACCAGAATGCCTTCTTCATGTCTTTGTACATCTTTGTACTCCCTATGTGAATTGTGTACTGTAAATGTTTGTTTTACGATTGAGAGTGACTTAGAGGGGGGGGGGGATAGGTCCAATTTAAATCTTGGCTACTTTTTGGATTCTAAGATTTACTTTTCTTTGTTTATTATCCCAGTGAGATAAAACAAGAAAAACTATTCAACAATTTACAAGAATCACAACACAACAATCACAGCATAGTACACACAGATTTATAGTGGTTCCCAAAATAATGAGTACATCCACTTTCCCCCTTCGCCTATCTAGCAATGAACTAGATTCGACCAAACACCTCCTTCTTTCTTTACTCAGATCCTCGGATCGTACAGCTCAGAGCCCAGCTGGCTCCTACAACTCAGACTATACAACTCTTACCACTCAGATCACAAGATCCTACACCTCAAGTTATTTCCAAGAACTCTACCTCATAGTGTTTCCACACTCCTACTCCTCAGGCAACTCCTGCCCTACAACTCAGAACAATCAGTTCCTACAACTCAGAGAAATACCCACTTCTCCTACCTCAGGCACTCAGCTTTACCTTAGCCTTTATAACATATGCTTACAACTCAGAGAAATTGATTCTCCTACATTCATATCTACAATTAGATCTTACAATATTTATAATGGTAAAAAGAAATAAATTCTGAATTAGTCACCCAACAAGAGAGAAATGGGTGACTGCTTCTTGAACTGATCTTAATAAGTCAGCTTCCTTTAATCCTTGTTGTAATTGATTTGATCCAACCCTTTTTAGCTTTTTAAAGCTTCTTGAAGACGAAATTAGGGTAGATCTAGGCTGGAGAATGTGAAGTTGATTCTTCATCCGACTTCTCTCCACCTTCTGAATTCTAGTAGATTACTTTTTAGATATGGGAAGAGATATTGAATTGAAAGCTCCTTGATCTTCTTTTTATTCTTCTTCTTCTATTTTCTGTGATTTGCTCACTTTTTCACCTTTTCCACTCTTTGTTTCTGTAGAGTTGATCCCTTTATATAGGCTCTGTCAAAGGTAATCGACTGATCCGGTTAATTACTGACATCTGACAGTTCTGACATTTGTTAGCTCCTCTGGCTTTATTTCTGCACTTAGGAAACAACTCTGCTTGAAGTGTTGGAACATTACTATTGCATGTGTCGACAACAGTCCTGGGTTTCGACATTACTCTTGTAGTGATGACGACATACTTCTGAGTGTGTCGACACAACCTTCACTTTGTCTGGACACAGCTAATGTAGAATGTGTCAAAACTAGTCCTGAGTGTCGACACAGCTGCCTTCCTGACTGATGGTGTCGACCCAAGTTAAGGGTGTCAACACAGCTTGCTTCCTATCTTGACACAGCTTGTGAAGTGTGTTGACGCTAGTCCTTTGTGTCGACATAGTTGCTCTTTGTATCATAGTGTCGACCCAAGTCCTGGGTGTCGACACAACTTTCTCCTTGACTCAACACTTCTTGTTTAAGTGTGTCGACACTAGTCCTGAGTGTCGACACAACTACTTCTTGTCTCAGCACAACTTTGACAAAGGTGTCGACACTTACCTAGTGTCTCGACACTTTTGTACTTATCTTTATTTGCCTGCACACAAGAACTTAACATTCATCAAATACAACTATGTGTATATCATTGAGCTGAAAGGACTTCTTCAAATCAAGTACATTGTGACCAATGTACCCTACGATCTCCCCCTATTTGGAGAATTCATAACCCCAATTCAATGATATACAACATGATACCAAAAAAAGATGACAAAGTAATAAATTCAACAGTGCTAAATAACATATGAAATGTCACAATTGATAAACACATATATAGTACATATTGCAACCAAAATTTTCATTATGAATCTGTTCTGGATTACATTTGTTTGATTACTTATACCGATCTAAAAGTAAAAGTACAAAAATGCCTAGAAAATATATTATAATGATCTTCTGGTTCCTTGATGACGATGCCCTTTCCAGATTGTATCTTTTCTTTCACTTCAGGCACCTTGTCATCAGCTACCTTTTTATCTGTCAACATTGGATTTTGAGATCTGTTCTACCTTGAGCTTTTGTCTTTCAAAATAGTGGTAAGGCTTTGAGAAATATTTGCTAGGTTCAACTAAATTAGCAGATATCTTCCCAGTCTTCAGATCATGTCTGAATTTTTGGATAGCCTCTTGCCGCTTCAAATGTTTATCCCATTCTTGCTCTTGGTACCATTTTCCCTTATCTGTAGTATTGACATTAACTGATTTCCATGTAGTGAGGATTATTGATCTGGAGGTTGGGCTCCATTGCTCAAAGTCTGGTCTAGTTTTAACTTGTTCTCTAAACCTTTTCTTTGATAGCTGAGCTTCTTTTTCTTTATTCATAGCAGATTCAGACATCTCCACCTCTTCACATATAATATTATGAACTGGTGGTGGAGGGATGTACATGTGTTGGACAGCAGCTTGGATAGCCTCAAATGGAACTTGTGCTGCAGGATTGTACATGTATGAACCGGGTGCTTGAATGGCTTAAAATTGAGCTAGTAGACAACTAGACTCAGCAGTTTGATCTCCATCATGCCATAGGGGAGGATGGACTAAAGTGTCTCTGATATTCTTTGATATCCAGGTAGCATGTTCAGAACTGGCCCTTATCATTACCCTCTCCCCCTTTATGACTTCTCTTTCTATTTGATCTCTTAGATCATTCTTGTGAAACCTGACTTGTCCATCTAGATAATTTATTCCAGATGTTAAGGAATTCTTGAGTTTAAGTAAGTGGTCATCTAATTGTTTGTCAGATGCTTGGATATCTTTAAGTAGTGAGGCCGAATGTATGGTTAGTTGAGTATCCATCTCTATTGTGGCAGCAGTTATCTTAATTTCTAGAGTAAAAGTCTGCTCAGTTTACTTGACCAATTTTTCTGTATGCATGACAGTCATGTTTTCATCCAATATTCTTTGATTTTCAATGACATATCCTTATTTGACAATCATTTCATCTTCAGTCTTCTTAACTTCTTGCTACTGTTTTGCAATATATACCACAACATTTTCTCCCTTCTAGAAGAAGTCAGTCATGTCTGTTCTCAGGAGATTTACCTCAAATCTAATGGACTTAATGTCCTGAGCCAATTAAAATTGTAAGTTCTTGTTCCTTTCATCAACATATTTCTCAAGATCCATCCTTTTCTTATCCAGCATCATCTGAATTTGAACTAGCAGAGAGCTAGTATATCCTGTATGAGCAGCTGGTCTTCCAAATTGTAAATATTCTTTATTACTTTTGCTCCTCTTCTTAATTTCAGATAACTTCCTCTTCTTGAGCCTAGATGCTTTCTCTTCCTTCTGAGTCTGATGAGCTTACCATCTCAACAGACTTTTCTAGCTTATCACACCCATCATCTTGGGCAAGTCCTGTTGACTCCTCCTCAACAGCTGCAGACTCCTCACCAATAATGTTGGTATCTTGGTTGATTTCTTCTTGCAAATCTTCAGTGAGAGGAACATCATCCTCTGGATCTTTAGTTAAATCTTATTCTGGAATATCAACAGGTTCCAGAATTATATCTAGTTCTTGTACTACTTCTATTATTATAGTAGTATCTGTTGTAACGCCCCGAAACTCAAAAGTGCGACGGGAGGCATTTTGGGCCAAAGTTGGAATCTGGCAGGGGGCACACGGCCTGGGACACGGGCGTGTCCCAGGGCGTGTCAAGCTGGAGTCGACGATTTGGTCAAGTGGTCGACAATTTTGGATTCGATGATCGTCGAGCAGAGAACACGGCCTGAGACACGGGCTTGTCTCAGGGCGTGTCAAGCCCGCGTCGACGATCGGCCCGGGGAGTCGACGAATTTCGCTCAACGAAGTGTCGAGACAAGGCACACGGCCTAGGATACGGCCGTGTCCAAGGCCGTGTCAGGCAGTCGACAAACTTCGCTCGACGAAGTGTCGAGACAGTGAACACGGCTTGGAGCCCAGCCGTGTTCGAGTTAGACACGGGTTAGGACACAAGCGTGTCCCATACCCGTGTGAGTCTTGGGTTGTTTTCGGGGCTGAGTCGATGGAGGCACACGGCCGACCACACGGCCATGTTAGTTGGAACACGGGCATGTCAGATCGAACACGGGCGTGTTGGATGCTAGTATGTTGTTCTAGGCGTGTCGATTTTGACGGCGAATGGGGGACACGACCTTGGACACGGGCGTGTCACAGGCCGTGTTCGGCCCACTTTTAGCATTTCAGGCCCGAATCAAGGCCGTTCATTTCTTTATTTTGCGATCCAACGGCTGGGGGTTATTCCTGATGGGATATACCCGGGATTGGACCTTTGAAACCCTCATTTTACATGAGTGGTTCTCTTTCTAAGTCAAAAGAGAGGTGAGAGCAAAGGAGGAAGAAGAAGCTAGATCCGGCCATTGGAGTAGCTTCGAAGCTCCAAATCGCGAGCCGACTTCTGGTCTACGGAGGCAAAGAGAGTGCGGTGCTTTTCATCCGCTTACATTTCCATGGCGCTAAGGAAGAACGCTAGGGTAACGATTCTCTTCTTGAGCATGTGAAGCTCTCCTTTTTTGCATAGGAAGCCCGCTCTCGCGAGTTTGCGGTGAGTTGGAGGCGTTCCTTCGGGTAGATATGTAAAGTCCCCGTTGTGTAGAGTCCGTAAATGAGAACGGACATAGGCATGATGTGTGAAGCCTATCCGGACATGTTGGTCTGGATCGGTGATGTTGCATTGCATAAATGCCGGAGAAGACTCCGTGTGATTGTTTGTTTTTCGGGTTTTCTACGTGGTAGATTGCAACAGGGAGCTTTGAGGATTAACCCTAAGGTACACCCGGAAAACTGGGCGGATGCGTGATCTTGCCAACTTGGTGGCCTGGGAGCCAACTTGATACATAACCGGGTTATGTGAATTGTGTTGGAAACGGGACTCGGGAGAAGTTTGACCTGCGCATATAGCTTAAATTCTTGTTGCGCTGTGAGCACGGGTTAGATGGAACCGTACCTGTTCTATGTCATTCGGTTAGAGCCGTTGGCATAGATGAGGGTCTTCGGCGGTCTATGGCTTAAATTGACGTGACCCATGCCAAGAAGACAAAATGCTCATATGTTTGGCCGTCAAAGTGGCGGTGGTGAGATCAGAATGTCTATGACTTAAATTGACGTGACATCGACCGGTTCACCGAGAATGTGCCCTGAGAGCACGGGGTGTGTGGCCGTGCGTGCCAAGGCCTATGATGCAATGTATATTTATATACTGCGTGGTTATGCTAATAAGTGCAGGGAAGGAGCATCGCCGCCCCGAATTGGGGGCGGGGTCGTTATAATTTGGTCAGCATTGCTGACCGTTGCTTTTGTTTGTCACCGTGCGGTGGTTTGTTGCTTGCAGGTGCTGCTGGACTAAGCGGTCAATAACGGGCTAAAGCCCAAAGCACGAAGCCGGCCCTTGAAGGCCTAATTGAAGTGTTTACTTGCTTTTATTCATGTATGACCGGCTTGCGTGCCGTGGTTTGTAAAACATGTAATTTGAAGTAAACCATTTTGTAAGGCCTTAAGGCATGTACTTGTGTATGTACTACATTCCTATTTGGTGTTTAGTGGACATTCATGCTTGTTGCTGGGTTCTTTAATTGCAACTTATAAAACTGCTTCCGCTAGAATGCTCTGTGTAGGACGTTATGATTGGTTGGATGGTTTCCATTGAGTAACCACCCGGTCTGTCTGTGGTATATGGCGTCGGGCCCTGGTCGGACCTACTGCTATATGCTATGCGACGGATAGGGGGTGTTACAATTTGGTATCAGACTACTGGTTTTGGCCAGGCTTAAAATGAATTCGTGGTCGAATTCTTTTTAAGGGGTGGTGAGCACATGTGTGTGCGTCATCGTTATAACAGCAAAAGAACCCATGAATGTCCACTTAGGAATGAAAATACACATGTTTGGGGAACCTGTGTGTTCCTATAATTTCCGTTTGCAATTTTATTTGGTCGCTTAACGGTGTTTTGTAGCACTATAGGTGACCAGAAGTGGTGCTGGGCTGTCAGAACGTCGAGTTTCTGAGGATAGCATTGCACCAGATGTTGCTCCTACAACACCTCCATCGGCTGAGACCATACGATTGGTGGCCGAAGCAGTGTTGGCCATGATGAATGTGCAACCTGCAAGGCAAATATAGCAGCCGGCTCCTGCGGTGGAGCAGGTAGTAGAGGAGCTATTGGTCCCAAGGAGGGCAACAGAGAGACAGATCAATCATGTCATGAGCTTTAATCCTCCGGTATTCTCAGGGTTGAGAACCACATCTCAAGCTGAAGACTGGCTCTCCAGGGTGAAGAGAGTCATGACAGCAATAGAGATGGAGGAGTGGCAAATGACCACCATTGCTACGTTCCTTTTGGATGGTGAAGTGAGATTGTGGTGGGAAGGATTGGAGCTGCACCTATTGAGAGGTAGGCAACTTGTTGATGTCTCGATGGAGGAGTTCTAGAGATTGTTCTTGGCTAGATACCACCCTTCGGCGCAGAGGATAGCGTTGGAGAATGAGTTCCTGAAGTTGGTACAAGGGGACAGTAGCGTGGATGAATATCTCCACGAGTTTACTCGATTGAGTCGATATGCTAGCTCCACCATAGCGGTTGAGGAGCGCAAGACGAATCGATTCTACGAAGGGTTGAGAGATGAGTTGAGGTTACTACTCTCGGGGTCGATGATGCAGGGTTTCTTGACCTTGGTCAACACGGCCCGGTCCTTGGAGAAGGATATGAAGAATGTACAAGCAAAGAAAAGCTTGGGTGATAAGAAATCTGAGTTCAAAGTGCCGACTACTTCAAAGTCCGGCTATCAAAGATTATTTAAGAAGCATAGGACTTCGGGTCCAACTCCTTCTTCTGGTGCTTCTGGGGCGACTACAGGTCGAACCCCGTGTTCTTCCTTTACTTGTGGAAAGTCGGGACTTTGCCCGAAATTGTTGGAGCGGATGTCCCAAGTCCGAGAGAAAGCCGGGAGCAACTTACGAAGAGAAGGGCAAGGCGGTGGAGTCGACCGCGTCCCATTATGCTCCGGCCCAACCAAGGGTGTACAATCTTGGCCAACAGGAGGCCATCAAACAGGCGGATGTGGTGACAAGTACGGTTTAATTTATAGCAAGTTAATTTCTTGAAATACTTGTTATGCACATGTTACCTTACCACTGCTTGTTTAGGATTTATTTTGATTTGTAAAAATCTGGCAAGAGCACTCTTTGATACAGGAGCTTCACACTCCTTCTTGTCCGAAGGATTTATATCACGCATCAGAGTCCCTTATTCGATGACGAAGGATAAGTTGGATGTGTTGTTGCCCAATGGGTGTTCGATGCGCGCAAATAGAATCTGTGGTGTTAAGATTCACATTGGGAATCAAGAGTTCGATCTGCAAGCGTCGTTACTTCCGTTGGTGGAGTTCGACGTTATATTTGGCATGGACTGGCTCTCGGAGCAGCGAGCCTTTATTGATTGCGATAGCAAGGAAGTCAAGCTGGGGGCAAGTCGTGAGACGACTTTCACGGGCTTAAAGAGGTCGAGCAAGACGTTGATGTCTGCTCTTCAGGTGGTGAAGGCGGTTCGTGCTGGTGCAGAGCTATTCTTTACACTAGTGGAGGTTGCAAAACCGAAGCCCGCGTTGGATAGTATATCAGTAGTAGCTGAGTACCCTGATGTGTTCCCTGCAGTTCTTCCTAGAGCCCCGCCTCAATGGGAGACAGATTTCACGATTGAGCTAGTGCCAGGTGCAAAGCCTGTGTCACGATCTCCTTATCGGCTAGCGCCTAAGGAAATGGCGGAGCTGATGGTTCAACTGCAAGAGTTGTTGGAGCAAGGGTATGTGCGCCCAAGTTCTTCGCCTTGGAGCGCGCTGGTCCTCTTTCTTAAGAAGAAGGACGGAAGCATGAGGCTATGTATTGATTATCGGGAGCTCAATAAGTTGACGGAAAAGAACAAGTACCCGATCCCCCGGATCGATGATCTTTTTGATCAGTTGGTTGGGTCGACGGTGTACTCAAAGTTGGATCTCAAGTCCGGGTACTATCGGCTGCGAATAAGGGAGTGTGATATCCCGAAGACAGCGTTCAGTATGAGATACGGGCATTATGAGTTTCCGGTCATGCCGTTTGGGCTGACTAATGCGCCGCCAGTGTTCATGGATTTGATGAACATGACCTTCAGAGAGTACTTGGACCATTTCGTGATCGTCTTCATCGACGATATTTTGGTGTACTCGCAGAGTGAGGAAGATCACTTCAAGCATCTTCATTTGGTTTTGGAGACACTAAGGAGGAATCAATTATATGCCAAGTTCTCGAAGTGCGAGTTTTGGTTATCCTCAGTGGCGTTCATCGGTCATATAGTGAGTGGGGAGGGTATTGCAGTTGATCCGGCGAAGATTGTTGCGATACGGGAGTGGCCTGAGCTTTCTATGGTAGCGGAAGTCCGGAGCATTCTGGGCCTTGCCGGCTATTATAGGCGCTTCGTAGAGAACTTCTCGCGGATAGCATTACCTCTCACTACTTTGATGATGAAGGAGGAGAAATTCGTTTGGACTCCTGAGTGCGTGCGAGCTTTTGAGGAGTTGAAATGTCGGTTGACCACGACGCCTGTGCTGAGTTCGCCATGTGGGACCGAAGGTTATGAGATTTATAGTGATGCTTTGGGTAGCGGTTTGGGTTGCGTGCTACTGCAACATGGAAGTGTGATAGCATATGGCTCGAGACAGCTAAAAGTGCACGAGAGGAATTATCCGGTCCATGACTTGGAGTTAGCGACCGTGATTTTTGCCTTGAAGCTGTGGAGACACTATTTGTACGGTGTGAAAATTGATATCTACACCGATCACAAGAGCCTGAAGTATTTTATTGATCAGAAAGATCTGAATATGCGGCAGCGTAGATGGATGGAGTTCCTGGGGGACTATACATTCAAGATCCACTACTTGCCTGGTAAAGGGAAGCAGTTGCGGACGCGTTGAGTCGCCGGGCCCCAGCTCAAGCCAATTGGCTATCGATCCATGACGAGCGGTTGGTGCGGGAGTTGGAGGCGTTGGAGATTGTTTGTGTGGATAAGCAATCCAGTGCTGAAGCAGTACTGAATTGGACTGAAGTCCAATATGACCTGGCTGATCGGATTCGGCGGGCTTTGGATATTGATGTCCATATGAAGCAGTTCATGGTAGAGGCTCTAGATGGGTCAAATTCCCAATTCGTTGTGGATGACGGATTGCTTTGGAAAGACGGTCGTCTGTGCGTCCCAAGTGTGGGCAATTTGCGGGTGGAATTGTTGTACGAGGCACATCACACCAAGTACTCAATTCACCCGGGGAGCACGAAGATGTACCGAGATGTAAAGAAACTATTTTGGTGGCCGGGTTTGAAGAAGGATGTGACACTCTATGTGGCGAAGTGCCAAACTTGCGCCTTGGTTAAGGCGGAGTGCCAAAAGCCGGGAGGATTTCTGAAGTCCTTGCCTATTCCAAAATGGAAATTCGACGACATTTCTATGGACTTTGTGCACGGTTTGCCAAGGTTGCAAAGGGGAACGACGTCATCTGGGTGGTCGTAGATCGGCTAACGAAGGTGTCGCATTTCATTCCGCATAGGAAGGATGATCCGGTGGAGAAGTTGGAAAAACTATATGTGGATAATATAGTACGGCTTCACGATGTGCCCCGCAGCATCGTGAGTGATCGAGATGGGTGGTTCACGTCCAATGATTGGAGGCTAGTGCAGCAAATGTTGGGAAAAAAGTTAAAATTCAGCACAGCCTTTCATCCGCAAACGGATGGGCAGACCGAGAGGGTCAATAGAACTATGGAAGATATGCTCCTCATGTGTGTCTTGGACTTTGGAAAGCAATGAGAAGACCATCTTTATTTGGTGAGTTTGCGTACAACAATAGCTACCAGACGAGTATTCAAATGGCGCCCTTCGAGGCCCTATATGGTAGAAGATGTCGCACGCCGTTGTCTTGGCTAGAAACGGGTGAGTCAAAGTTATTTAAGCGATTAGAAGTGGAGGATGCTATTTCGTTGGTGCGAACCATTCGGGAGAGGTTGCTTATCGCTCAGGACCGGCAAGAGAAGTACTATAATGCCAAGCACAGGAACGTGGAGTTTACTGTGGGCGACTGGGTGTACTTAAAGATCAAGACGTTCAAGGGTGTCTCGCGGGTGCGGCGATTAAAAAAGCTAAGCCCGAGGTACCTTGGGTCGTTTGAGGTTCTGGAGTGGGTTTGTGAAGCAGCCTATTGGTTGAAGCTTTTAGTGGAGCTTAGTGGTTTACATGATTTATTCCATATTTCGGTGCTACGGAAGGCGGTGCAAGAGCCTTTGCAAGTGATCGCGGTTAATCAAGTGCCGGTGGATAGTGGGTTGACGACAAAGGTCAAACCCGTGCGGATTGAGGACTCGGAGGTCAAGCGGCTACGCAATAAAGAGATCAGGATGGTCAAGGTCCGATGGGACAATTGCAGTCGTGAGCAGCTCTCTTGGGAACGAGAGCAGACTATGCTTGACGAATATCCGGAGTTGTTCCGCTCAAGTACAATTTTAATTTTGTACATGTCTTTCCTTTATGAAATTTCAAGGACGAAATTCTTTTAAGTGGGGGAGAGTTGTAACGCCCCGAAACTCAAAAGAGCGAAAGGAGGCATGTTGGGCCAAAGTTGGAATCTGGCAGGGGGCACACGGCCTGGGATATGAGCGTGTCCCAGGGCATGTCAAGCTGGAGTCGACGATTTGCTCGAGTGGTCGACGATTTTGGAGTCGACGATCGTCGAGCAGAGAACACGGCCTGAGACACGGGCATGTCTCAGGGAGTGTCGAGCCCGTGTCGACGATCGGCCCGGGGAGTCGACGAATTTCGCTCGACGAAGTGTCGAGATAAGGCACACGACCTAGGACACGGGCGTGTCCAAGGCCGTGTCAGGCAGTCGACGAACTTCGCTCGACGAAGTGTCGAGACAGTGAACACGGCCTGGAGCCCAGGCGTGTTCGAGTTAGACACGCGTTAGGACACGGGCGTGTCCCATACTCGTGTGAGTCTCGGGTTATTTTCAGGGCTTTGTCGATGGAGGCACACGGCCGACCACACGGCCGTGTCAGTTGGAACACGGGAGTGTCAGGTTGAACACGGGCATGTTGGATGCCCGTGTGTTGTTCCAGGCGCGTCTATTTTGACGGCGAATGGGGGACACGGCCCGGGACACGGGCGTGTCGCAGGCCGTGTTCAACCCAGTTTTAGCATTTCAGGCCCGAATCAAGGCCGTTCGTTTCTTTATTTTGGGATAAAACGGCTGTGGGTTATTCCTGATGTGATATACCCGGGATTGGACCTTTAAAACCCTCATTTTACTTGAGTGGTTCTCTTTCTAAGTCAAGAGAGAGGTGAGAGCAAAGGAGGAAGAAGAAGCTAGATCCGGCCATTGGAGGAGCTTCGAAGCTCCAAATCGCGAGCCGACTTCGGATATACGAAGGCAAAGAGAGTGCGGTGCTTTTCATCCGCTTACATTTCCATGGCGCCAAGGAAGAACGCTAGGGTAACGATTCTCTTCTTGAGCATGTGAAGCTCTCCTTCTTTTCATAGGAAGCCCGCTCTCGCGAGTTTGCGGTGAGTTGGAGGCGTTCCTTCGGGTAGATATGTAAAGTCCCCGTTGTGTAGAGTCCGTAAACGAGAACGGACATAGGCATGATGTGTGAAGCATATCTGGACATGTTGGTCTGGATCGGTTATATTGCATTGCATAAATGTCGGAGAAGACTCCTTGCGATTGTTTGTTTTTCAGGTTTTCAACGTGGTAGATTGCAACAAGGAGCTTTGGGGATTAACCCTAAGGTGCACCCAGAAAACTGGGCGGATGCATGATCTTGCCAACTTGGTGGCATGGGAGCCAACTTGATACATAACCGAGTTATGTGAATTGTGTTGGAAACGGGACTCGGGAGAAGTTTGACCAGCACATATGGCTTAAATTATCGTTGCGATGTGAGCATGGGTTAGATGGAACCGTACCCATTCTACGTCGTTCGGTTAGAGCCGTTGGCATAGATGAGGGTCTTCGGCGGTCTATGGCTTAAATTGACGTGACCCATGCCAAGAAGACAAAATGCTCATATGTTTGGCCGTCAAACTGGCGGTGGTGAGATCAGAATGTCTATGGCTTAAATTGACGTGACTTCGACCGGTTCACCGAGAATGTGCCCTGAGTGCACGGGTCGTGTGGCCGTACGTGCCAACACCTGTGATGCAATGTATATTTATATATTGCGTGGTTATGCTAATAAGTTCAGGGAAGGAGCATCGCCGCCCCGAATTGGGGGCGGGGTCGTTATAATTTGGTCAGCATTGCTGACCGTTGCTTTTGTTTGCCACCGTGCGGTGGTTTGTTGCTTGCAGGTGCTGTTGGACCAAGCAGTCAATAGTGGGCTAAAGCCCAAAACGCGAAGCCTGCCCTTGAAGGCCTAATTGAAGTGTTTACTTTCTTTTATTCATGTATGACTGGCCTGCGTGCCGTGGTTTGTAAAACATGTAATTTGAAATAAACCATTTTGTAAGGCCTTAAGGCCTGTACTTGTGTAAGTACTACATTCCTATTTGGTGTTTAGTGGACATTCATGCTTGTTGCTGTGTTCTTTAATTGCAAATTATAAAACATTTTCCGCTAGAATGCTCTGTGTAGGACGTTATGATTGGTTAAATGGTTTCCATTGAGTAACCACCCATTCTGTCTGTGGTATATGGAGTCTGGCCCCGGCCGGACCTACTACTATATGCTATGCGATGGACAGGGGGTGTTACATCTGTATCCATTGGCAATTCAGCGAGGTTCTCCCCCTCAACTTGATCCACATCTTGCAAATTCTCCCCCTGCACCTGAACACTTGTTCCAGGTGGGAGTCTTGGAGATCTTCTTTGTTCTTCCTCAGCATCCTTATCTGAACTAAACTCCACTTGTTCATCAGAATCACTTGAGAACTCAACTTCCTCTACCAATGCTCTCTTGTCTTTTACCTCCTTTGTCTTCTTGGGTTCTGGAGTCTCCTTAGACAAGACCATGTCCTATCTTGACAAAATCCTTAAGTCGATTCTCCTCACGTGGATTATCTTTGTTCTAACTTTTTGGTTGATATTATATGGAATTGTCTTAACTAGATAAAGATTAATAATTATGCCCATAATGGGCTTCTGAATCCCTTCTGCAATCTTATCAAACACAACCTTGTTCCAATCAGTCTTTATTCTGAAAATAATTCTTGTCATCAGGCTATACATGAAGGTTGAAATCCTGTCATGTGCTCCAGCCTTGCAGAGGAACACCTTTCCTACCACTTCAGAGAAAAACTAGTGGTTGGAGCCAGTCCACACCACTCTAAGGCCTCTGCAGTCATGTTGGAATCCAGTTTATCTTCCTGAGCAGTTCTAGGAATCTGAAAGACTTTAGCCAGCCTTTTGATTGTGACCTTGACACTTTCTCCATTTACACTTGACTTGATCTTGGCTATCTTTGGGTTTAGTGAAGCATTAAAATAGAACTCAGATACTTCTCTCTTCCATATCTTGGTTGGTTCAGAAAGCAGATACTAAAGACCTGCCTCATTGACAAGGTCTATCACATTCTTGATCTGTTCTTGTGCGGAGACGAATGCATTTCGCACCAGTTCATCACCCACATTTATGTTATCGTCCATCTTGGGGGCCATTTGAGTTGAGAGAGCTTTAGATTGAGAGGTGTTGACTAATGATTTCTAGGTCTCGACACTCAACGAATAGTCTCTCAAGTTTTCTGGTAAGCGTAGTTGATAACTCCTTACACCTCCTATTTATAGTAACTGTCTCCTGAAGGCTAGAAGGGACGTTGTATTTGGAAATTTTCTAAATATTCCGGAAATGTCCAGTGTCCACATGTAAAACCTACTCTATGGAGATGTGTCGACTTAAGTCGTCACAAGGTTCATGTGTCTTGACACAGACCTTAGGGTCTCGACACCCTTATGTCTCGACAATAATTTTTAATGTCTCGACACACTGCATCTAATCAGTGTCGACACACTGTCTGGTGTCTCGACACACGACTACCTATTGTGTCGACGCACACTCTGGTATCTCGACACTTTACTAATTGTCTCGACACACACTGAATTGGATTCCTCAAACTTTTTAGGTTCTATTTGAGAGAGAAAGCGAGAGTATAGAACCTCATTATAATGTCTACTCCTAGTAGTGACTCTTAACCTGACATAACCTATTTTTTGATCAATAGGATGATCTCTAAGGTGTTTAAGAGCTACAGGCAAGTGCCTACCATCACCTAGATATGCAAGAGGATTATGATGATTCTCTTCCTCCCCCTGGGCAGTTACTGTATCTCCTATAGGAATTTCTACATTATCTCTAGTGTGTAAGTCTAAATCAGGTGAATCACCTATATTTAACTTCTCCATCCTAGAGTCTATATCACCTAGACTTGAGTTGTTAGAAATCTCATTATATAGTACAGAGGTTTCATCAAAATCTATATTAATTGATTCCTCTACAACTTGATGTTTTAAGTTATAGATCCTATATGCTTTTCTATGTACACTATACCCTACAAAGATTCCTTCATAGGAGTTCTCTGAAAACTTAGATTAATTTTCCCATTGTCCAATACATAGCACTTACTAACAAAAAATTTGAAGTAGTACAAATTTGGTTTTCTACCTATCACTAGTTCATAGGGAGTCTTGCTGTGTTTCTTGTTGATCAAGGCCTTACTTTGAACATAGCATGCTGTGTTAACAGCCTCAGCCCAGAAATATTCTGGGAGAGATGTATAACTCAGCATTATTCTAGCTGCCTCAATGAGAGTTCTATTTTTCCTCTTAGTAACTCCATTTTATCGTGGTGCTCTTGGAAAGGTGAACTCCTTAAAGATCCCTAGTTCCTTACAGAAATTTGTAATCTTTTCAGATTAAAATTCTGTATCATGGTCACTTCTAAGCTTGACCACAAAACAACCCATCTCATTCTGCACTTGTCTGACAAAATTAACAAGTATGTCTAGTGTTTCAGACTTTCTCCTTAGGAAGAATACCAAAGCAAACCTAGAGTGATCATCCAAGATCACATAGGTATAGGACTTCCTACCCAAACTAAGAACTTGCATAGAACCAAATAGATCCATATGAAGTAAGTGCAGACACCTCTTAGTGTCTTTGGACTGAATGCTCTTAAAGGAGACTTTTGTGTGTTTGCATTTTTGACATGCTGGACATAAGCCTTCTTTGGAGAATTTGAGCTGTGGACTGTTTCTAACTAAGTCCATAGAGAATAGCTTGCTCATAGATATATAGTTTAAGTGAGCTAGCCTCTTGTGCCATTGCACACACAATGAGTCTTTCTCACTAGCTACAAGGCATACAAGTGATTTCTCATTTACACTTAAGAAATTTAGAAAATAAATGTTCTCACTCTTAGTGCCTGACAAGATGTTCTCTTGATCACTTGGATTTCTTATCTGTCACTTATCATTGTGGAAACAATTTCATAACCTATATCACAAAGCTGACTTATACTTATAAAATTGTGGTTCAATCCTTCCACATAAGCCAATTTTGTGATGGAACTAAGACCATTAGAAATGTTACCATATCCATTGGTGATTCCTTTCTCTGATCCTCCAAAGATGACTTTTGGTCCAATCCTAACTGGAGTGTAATCCCTTAGCAAACTCCTTGTTCTAGTTATGTGCCTGGAACAACCACTATACAATTACCATATTGGCCGTCCCGTGGTACTTGGTTACACCTACAAACAGAGAATTAATTCACCTTAGACGCCCAAATATTTTTGGCGCCTTGGTTCCTGTTAGGACTTGCTGTGTGAAATATAATAGGATTTCTAAACAAAACTGGTTGAGTCTTATATGATGGTGTTGTTGGTTTATACCAACAATCTAGGGGAAAATGCCCAACCTTCCCACATCAGCAACACTCAAATCAGTTGTATCTTTTCTTTGGTTGCACATTTAAAGTTGTTCTTTTGTGCAACTTTGACTTGACATCCAGCTTCCAAGGTAGTGGTGCAAAATTTACACCCTTACCTTTCAGGTTTTGTTGTGGTGCATTGGGACCAGATCCAAGGATTCATTGGCTTCTTGTATTGATCACCCTTTGTGTTGGTTTTTGGCCTTTATTGCCTTTAGATATCTGTCCCTTCCAGCAAGGCTCTTTATTGACCTTGCTGGTAGTGCACCCAGAACTCATGTGTCCAGGAACACATGAACCCTTGCATCTGTTAGAAGTCAGATGCTTGGGAGGTAGCTTAACTGGACCCATTCGGGCTTTACCCTTAGGTTCAGACTTCTTAATAACCGTTTTATACCCTACACTTCTAAATGGTATAAAAAAGGTATCTATGATAGGTAGCATTAGCTTGGGTTTTGAGAACTGAGGCACGAGCTATCTTTCCTTGGTAAGCTTTACTTCAAGGTACTTAATAGTCTTGACCTATTCTGCAATTACCTCTGCATGGCTATCTATCTTATTAGTTAGATCTATAAGCTTCAGTTTTTGTAGGTCCAACTTTATGTTGGCCCTCTCCAACTGAAAAGATACTCCCCTCAGAGATTCATATTCTTTAGCCTGATCCTTAGCAAGCTCTTTGCTTGCAATCAAGGCCTCTAATAACTTCCCATATATGTTGATAAGGGTGTTGAAATCAGCTTCAGAGTCTGAATCATGTTGTATATTATTAGAGGAGTATGAACATGATTCACATTCTGATGCAGAAAAATAATTTGAGGAAAAACTAGGAGAGTTTAGTTTTACCATAGCAGGACTTGAACAGTCCTGATCTCCTTCTCCTGATTGAGTCTCCTCAATAGACATCATGCCCATTAGAGCCTCCTCCTCTTATGATTCTGATGAATCAGACTCACTATCAGATAGTGTAAACTGTTTCTTTTCCAAGAGGCTTTTGTCAGCCTTCTTGTGCTGTCCAGTTTTTCAGTTCTCTGACTTTTTCTCCTTTCTTTTTGTTGGGCAATCAACTATAATATGCCCTTGCCTGTTGCAATAATAACACACAATATTATTCCTAACAAATTTGTTCTGTGAAGATCCATACCTATCCCCAGATTTCTTCTTCCTGGGTTCCTCTGGATTATTGGTCTTCATGAGAGAAGTGTCTCCAGCTGGACCCTTCCAAATGCCATGCCTTCTTCTCCCTAACATCTTCTTGAACAGTCTAAAGAAGAGAGACAGTTCCTCCTCAGTCTGGTCTCCTCCTGATGAAGATGATTTTGTACAATCAGAGACTGTGTCTTATCTCTCTGAGAGTGTTGACTTTTATCTGACTTTCCTGGAAGTCTCAACCTTTAGGGCCAAGGACTTTTCTCTGCTGTGTGCTCTAGCTGAATCTTCTTCAGACTTCCTGAGATTGAGTTGTAACTCATAGGACAACAACTTGCCAAATAGAGCCTTGGAGTTTATGTTGGCTAAATTACCCATTTCTCTTATTGCACAAATCTTGATGTCCCATTCCTTGTTTAGGGACCTCAAGAACTTGTCATTGAGTTCATAGTTAGTGAAGCTCCTGTCATAAGTCCTCAGGTTCTTTACAATTCTGAAGAACTTTTCAGAACATTCAGCCACTGAGTCTTTCTTATCCTGTCTGAAGGCTTCATACTGTTGGTTTAGCAGAGATTTTTTATCATCACTGACCTCATCAGTTCCTTCCATATAGTCATTCAGTGACTCCCACATTTCTTTAGATATTTTACAATGAATTAGGTTTTATAAAGTGGAATCATCTATTGCACTGACTATAATATTCTGAGCCCTCTTGTCCATAGAGTCCAGAATGATTTCATCCTTATCCATCTCCATGTATGTTTTTGGTGTCTTGATGTTTCCATCAAGAACTGACACTTTCATGGGAATGAAAGGTCCTTCAACCACTGTAATGTATATTCTTGGATCTGCTGCCTCCATGAATAATCTGACTCTCTCTTTCAAAATTCCTAAATTTTCTTTGGAGCAGACTGAGAGCTTGATGAAATTATTTTCCCTCCGTGCCAACAAAGGAGCCATTTTCTTTGGAGCGCCTCCGGGCCCAACAAAGGCCGCTCGCCAACCTCAGCCCAAAAGAGGGGAGTTCGACATCGACGCCCATATAAAGCTTCGAACGGAGCCATTTGCAAGCTTTCTTGATAGCTATTATTATATGTGAATTCCATAAGCCGCAAACGTTCATCCCATTCTCCGCCATACTCAAGAATATAGCATCGAATCATATCTTCCACGATTTGATTTACTCGTTCCGTTTGGCCATTCGTCTGCGGGTGGTAAGCAGTGGAATACCGCAAATCCGTTCCCAAACACTCTTGTAGACTCTTCCAGAAACGAGAAGTAAATCGGGAATCCCTGTCTGATATGATATTGACTGGCACACCATGCAGTCGGATGATCTCGTTCAAATATAGCTCCGCTATTGTCTTCATCGGGTAGCTGACCTTAAATGGTATGAAATGAGCACACTTGGTCAATCTATCCACGATCACCCACACGGAGTCATGTCCTCATGGAGATCTTGGTAGGCCTGTAATAAAATCCATTGAGATGTTTTCCCACTTCCATGTTGGAATCTCCAATGGTGTCAACTTGCCACCAGGCCTTCCATGATCAGCTTTCACCCGCTTGCAGGTATGACATTCAGATACAAATTGCGCTATATCTCTTTTCATTCCATACCACCAGACAATTTGTTTCAAATCACGGTACATTTTCATTGAGCCTGGATGGTAGGCCACACTTGAGCCATGCGCTTCCCGACACACCATCTCGCGAATGTCTCCAACATCGGGAATACAAAATCGACTACGATACTTTAACGTGCCACCCTCATCAATAGAAAAATCCAGTAATTCCCCCTTTTCAGTCCGAAGAAATAAATGTAAAAGATCAGGATCATCCTTTTGTTGTTGTCTTGCAAGCACCATCCATGAAGGTTCTTCTACTGTCGAATGACTTTGTGGTTCATATCTCCCCACGGAAATATCCTTCAATAGAAATTCCTCCACAAGACGGTCGACTGGAAGATGAAATAATTTCCCCGTCTTTCGACTCAAAGCACCGGCCACAACATTAGCTTTCCCGGGATGATACTGAATGTCCACATCATAATCAGCTACATATTCAAGCCATCACCGTTGGCGCAGATTCAGTTCTTTTTGCGTGAAGACGTACTTCAAACTTTTATGATCCGTAAAGATTTTACACTGCGCGCCATAAAGTATGTGTCTCCACAACTTCAATGCAAATATCACCGCTGCGAACTCCAAATCATGCGTTGGGTAGTTCTTTTCATGACTTTTCAACTGCCGAGACCCATACACAATCACTTTTTTGTCTTGCATTAAAACACATGCAAGTCCAACGTGCGACGCATCCACAAAAACGTCATAATCTATCCCTTCTGTCGACAAGATCAACACAGGAGCGGTACATAACCTGTTCTTTAGTTCAAGGAATGAGGCCTCACACTTGTCATTCCACTCAAACGCCACATTATTCTGGGTTAAGCGAGTCAAAGGTGCAGCCAACGTAGCAAAACCTTCTACAATTCTACGATAATAGCCGGCCAAGCCCAAGAAGCTCTGAATCTCCTTGGGTGTCTCCGGTCTTCTCCATTCCATGACTGCAGCAATCTTTTCGGGATCTACTGAAATGCCATGTTGATTAATGACATGACCCAGAAAGGCAACTTGAGGCAACCAAAACTCGCATTTTCTTAGCTTGGCGAACAACTTTTGGTCTCGCAAAGTGGCCAATACCAATCGCAGATGCTGTTCATGCTCCTCAGCACTGCGGGAGTAGACAAGAACGTCATCAATAAAAACCACCACAAACTTATCCAAGTAGTCCTTGAACACCCGGTTCATCATATCCATGAAGGCTGATGGTGCGTTGGTCAAACCAAACGACATCACCAGAAATTCAAAATGGCCATGTCTTGATCGAAATGCAGTCCGCGGAATATCAGACTCCCGGACCTTGAGCTGATGATAGCCCGAGCGGAGATCAATCTTCGAGAATACTGAACTGCCACGCAGTTGATCAAACAAATCATCAATTCTTGGCAGTGGGTACTTGTTTTTAATCGTCACCTTGTTCAACTCCCGGTAATCGATGCAAAGCCGCATCGACCCATCTTTCTTCTTCACAAATAACACCGTTGCACCCCAAGGTGATGAACTCGGCCTGATAAACCCTTTTGCCAATAAGTCATCCAGCTGTGTACGCAACTCTGCTAGCTCACGCGGGGCCATTCTGTACGGCGCTTTCGCAATAGGCCGCGTACCCGATTCCAAATCAATAACGAACTCGTCATCACGATCAGGGGGAAGACCAGGAAGATCAGTAGGAATAACATCTGGAAATTCACGCACAATAGGAATCTCCTCCAAATGCGGCAAAACAATACTAGTCCCCACAACTGAGACTAGACAAGCAAAACAGTCGGAAACAAACAACGTCCGAACACATACCGCCGAAATCCCTGGAGCATCCTGGCATGAATCACCATAAACACTTCCCGGCTGACCATTGTCCTTGATAAAATCCAAGCGCTTCCCTTTGCACGGGATGACGGCGTCATAGCGGGATAACCAGTCCATGCCTAGAATGACGTCAAAATCCTCCAAATCGATCACCTTGAAATCAGCCTTCGCTAAGAAATCGCCCAACAAAATGGGACAATCAAGAAGACCCCAGTCTGCCACCACAGAAGCACCGGAAGGAAACTTCACCAAAAAGGCATTCCCCACTCGATCTGGTGTAAAATGATACCGATCCAGAAAGGTTCGAGCCACAAATGAATGGGTCGCACCAGAATCGAAGAGAACACGCGCCCAACAGTTCTTTACCTTAAAGTTTCCTATAAGGGTACATATGTAGCTAAGAACTACGCGCAAGAGGCATAAACAAAATGTGAACCAGTGGAATGAATCGAACCTGAGATAACCTGGGGTGACATCTGAGCTTCCTCTGAAGAAATCACATTTAACTTCCCTTTTCCTTTGTCCAAACGCGGAGGCGGAGGCAAAGCCTGGAGTGGCATTGGCTGCAGCACAGGCTGATTTTGTGGGCACCTTTCCTTGAGATGTCCCTGTTTGCAACACTGAAAGCACACCTTGTCTTTGACCCAGCAGCGGGTCACATCTTGACCTCTTCCCCCACAAGCTATACACTCCAAGTCTCTGGTTGGCGCACCCTGAATGGCGTGCACCTGCTCCTTCTTCTGCAGCCCCAACCGCTTGAAACATTTCTCAAACGGGTGACCTGATCGGCCACAGAAGCTACAAGTTTCCTTCTTCTTCTTTCTTACGTCTGAGTCTTTGGAGCTTTTCTCTCCCACCAGCTGTCTCTTATCCTTCCTCATCAGCTGCCCTCTTTGTTTTGCATTTTCTATCGCTTCCACCTTCAAGGCAGCCTCAACCACACTGGTGTAACTTGTCGCTCCATAAGCGCTTGCAAACTGTTGAACATCGCTCCGGAGTCCGCCAAGAAATCTCTTTACTCGGTGAGCTTCCGTAGTCACCATGCTCGGAGCGAACCGACTTAGCTTGCTAAACTCAATTTCATACTCACTAACTGTGAGTTTCCTCTGCATCAGGTACAAGAAGTCATTCATCAGGCGGTCCCTTTCCACTGACGGCAGAAACTTGCGCCGTAACATTTCTTTGAAGGCTTCCCACGAACATCCCGCCCCTAGGCTCTCCTTTTCTTGCAACCACCAACCTTTAGCCAACCCTTTGAGTTGATAGGCGGCAAGCATCACCTTCTGGTCCTCGGTAACGCCAGAATAGACAAACATCTCTTCCAACGTGATCACCCAATCATCCAAGATCACAAAGTCCGCTTTTCCATCATAAGTCGGTGGTCCAAGTCGCTGAAACTGCGAGATGAAAGTCACGCAGGAGGAACCACAACTGGGGGTATCACTGCCACGGAAGGAGTAGAAATGGTGGGGCCTCAGACAGTCTCTTGCCCTCTTGGTGCCAGCCCAGACATTGATGATGACATAGCTTGGAGCTGGGACTGCACTTCCTGTACCTGCCTCGTCAAAGCCTCATTACTTTGACGTAGACTATCCATCAGGGCATTATTCTGCGTGCCCGAAGACTCGCCCTCGGATTGGGGAGTTTGCCTTGTCACTGGACGCTTCGACATCCTATAAACACGTTCACTCTTGCCAAGCTCAAACCCGACAAAACACACAATGACTATGTACAGAGCATACATATATAAATAAGAACATCAACTGCTAACTTGCTCTGGGAGTTTGAGAATGATCGTATGCCTAGCCTACAGATGACTCACCGTCATCCCAATAACTTGTGCCTAACCGATGAATGCATGACTTTATTTGACCCAAAACCATGAGTGTACAGGTGTCATCATGTACATCTTTAGCTTGGCACGTTGTGCTCATGCAATGTTATGTTATGCGTGTTGTGCGATGCAGTCTAGAAAAGGCCTTAATGCATGTCATGAGCGGTCGTACGCATCACAATGCTATGCATCCCATACTACATAGCATTGCATGCAACGAAGAAAAGAAAACCTGCTAGTGGCATCCATGTGGTAAGGTTATGCATCCCATACTACATAACCCGCACATGTTGCCCCTATGGTGGATCCATATACAACCACATATTATGCATCCCATACTACATAATATGCCCCATATACTTCTGGTCATGCCATGAGTGGAGTGTGCGTGCTTTTCCCAAGACATACTGATGGCACGTCGGTGTGTGTATGATATGATGCTTACGATACTAACAAAAAGGAAAGTTTGCCTGACCAATTGTCACGCAAACCTCCCTATGATACCAACTGTCACAACCCGCATTTCCTCAACGAGTACATCGTATCAGAGCAAGAGGAACTACGGGTTATGATGTCACGTCGTGCAGGGGATAACTGCACATGCTCAGGTAACCCTTGACGCTTACTTTATGAGTTGAAATCCAGCAGTTAAATGCAAGAAAACCTTTGAGTTTAATGGCCGTATCCCTCGGCCTTAGGCATCAAAATGTGTGTTTGTACGAGGCGGAAATACTTTGTGTATTTATGACGATCTCATATATGCAGTCTATATTTATAATAATATCAGAAATCATCTTTGTTTACGTTCTTTGGCAAATACTTGTTCGGTGACCAAAACATGTTATGCATGTTATACAATAATAGGTTTTGTTTAGCTTCAAAATACCTAATGCAACCTACCATAAATCCTTCCCAAGAGCAAGAAGACATCATCTCATCCAAATGAGTCACATTAGCAGTCTAGTATTCATATATCACAAGTAAAGAAAGCCACCAATGGGCGCCAACAAGCTGACACAAACCCATTGGGGCACATGTATGTCTGTACAACAAAGAAAAGAACTACCTAGCTAAGTAAGCTCGGCTAGCTCCAAAGAAACTTTACCCAAGCTCTAGCCGCTCAACCGGCTACAACCTGCACCTGAGGCATTCAAGAAAGAACACCTCAGCAATCATCAAAGCTATACAACAGAGTATGAAGTTCAGAAAATATAACGAAGGGTCTTACCGACCCCGTAGCAATACTTCATGTAAGTACAATGAGTAAACAAAACAGGTGGAAAACAAGTGTAAAATACTGTCAATCCCAAGTGCCAAACGCACCAAGTGCGTACAATTTTCATCAAGTCCTGCTCAACCCGCAGGAGCAAAAAGGCGAAACACATGCCCATTCCATCATCCTTAGTACAAGAAACCACTATACGAATGAAACATAAGCAGCGGTTAAATGCGATTCAGCAAGGGTCTTTTGGTGGCAGCCCTAAAGTGCAACGCACCAATAAAAGCCAGCTCAAATCGGGCCAAAATGGTGCTCTACACCACAAATCCAAACTCGGTGGCCACAAAGGCTTAAACCACACCACCCCTTACCGAATTCTCACACAAACGTTTCTGCCATGGTTCACAATTCGCCTCACAAAACTCACCATAAACGAACCCAAGCGCAACACCATAAGCAACTCTCACCATAACCTATAACCCAAGTACACACGTTTCCTTCCTTCATCCTCACTCATGACTACAAATTGCCAAAGTTATGTCAACGTGATAGAGTTTGATTAACTTAGTTACATGAATCACATGATTAGGAACAAGAAAGAATCACATGCTTCTGATATGAACAAGGAAGAATCACATGAATAAGAAAGTCTACCTGAATCAACCTAGCATAGACTTGATAACTAAACAAAACTAAGCATGGAAAATCGAATTCATTGAGTATAGGGAAATTCAAGAGCATAATAAGGCTAGTGAGGGATAACACAAAACAAGAACAAGCTAGGAAAATGGAAAGAAGAAAACTAGCTATGTTGCACAATCAAAGAACAAGAAATAAGATTGGCAAGGGTGAAGAACACCGCTTGCCTGATCCGAGACGACGTCGCGACGGCTGCTCCTCTCTTTCCTTGCCTTGCTTTAGCTTTGCTCCCTTGATGTTCTTTTGGAATGAGGAAGAAGATGAAGAAGAAGGTGAAATGAGGAGGAGAAATCTCTGTTTCGGCCTTATTTCCTCCAGAACTGAGCTGGACCATTAGATGCAGAATCAGGGAAATGAACGGCACAAAAAAACTGGAAAAAGTCGATTTTCGGCCCTGTCACGCCCTGTGTTACGCCCGTGACACAGGGCGTGTACCTTAAGCGGCGCAGAAAGTCGGCAAATCCAAGTTTATCCACACGGTACACGGCCGGGTACACGCCCGTGACGGGTTGGTCATGCCCGTGACCTAGGGCGTGTAGCCCGTGTCTCGACACCTCGTCGACCAAAAGTGTCGACACTCGACAAAGCTTGACACGCCCTGTGACACGCCCGTCTCACAGGCCGTGTCCCCTCTCTCGACACCCGACACTCGACACTCGACACTCAACACTCGACACTCGACACTCGACACTCGACACTGCGGGACACGGCCCGTGACACGCCCGTGTCACGGGGCGTGTACCCCATTCGTCGAGCTCAACTTGACGCAAGAAAATTCGTCGAGTCAAGGAGGTCATGCCCAGGTCACGCCGTGGGTCACGCCCCGACAAGCCCGTGTCGGGGGGCGTGTCACGCACAAAAACGACCATTTTTCCCTGTTGTGAAAAGTGTTTCTGTGTCGTCCTAGACCATTTTGCCTGAAGAACTTTTTACCCTTTTTTTGTTTTCTGTCCAAGCAACCCGTTTTGAGCAACATTACCCGGGCGCGAAAAAGTGCAAACATTCCCTAAGAGGCCTCACCGAGTCCCCAATTTGGACTCTGGTTTGCTGGGGAATCGTGCAACTCGACTACCAAAACATCCACTCGCAAGCCCGCGGGAAAAACCATGCTCGAACAACGGTCAAAGCCAACATAACGCCCATCATTAAACGAAACAAAATACAGGGCGTTACACCCCGGTAAGGAATCCATCCTCTCCCTTCTCTGTCCCACTCGCTACTCCCACACACTCCTGCGGGAGCCGCTCTCACCCTGCTCCTTTACTTCTTCTACAGGTTCCCAGACCGACTCGCCTGCTGAGGAGCACCCTGGACAATCTGTCGTCCCGCCTCTACCTCCTCTTAACAGGATTGAAGATTTTCTTGGCGTGTAACGCCCCGAAACTCAAAAGAACGACAGGGGACGTTTTGGGCCAGTTTTGGTTTCTGGCTGCAGGCACACGGCCTGGGATACGGGCGTGTCCCAGGGCGTGTCAAGCTTGTGTCGACACTCAGCCGGGAAGTCGACATTTTGATCACGACATTGTGTCGAGACTGGGCACACGGCCTGCGACACGGGCGTGTCGCAGGGCGTGTCGACCAGTGTCGACACTTATCCCGCGAAGTCGACACTCTGCGTTCGACGAAGTGTCGAGACATGGCACACGGCCTGCGACACGGGAATGTCGCAGGGCATGTCGACCCGTGTCGACACTCGTCCCGGGGAGTCGACATTTTGCTCGAAGATGTGTCGAGACAAGGCACACGGCCTAGGACACGGGCGTGTCCAAGGCCGTGTCGTCAGGTAGACGATTTTCGCTTGACGAAGTGTCGAGTGTCGAGAACGCGTACACGGCCTGGAGCCCAGGCATGTTGAGGTGACACGGGCAAGGACACGGGCATGTCCTAGAACCCGTGCAGTGCTCGGGTTGTTTTCAGGGAAAAACGATGGGGGTACACGGCCGACCACACGACTGTGTCAGGTGGAACACGGGCGTGTCAGATCGAACACGGTCGTGTTCGATACCCGTGTGTTGTTCCAGGCGAGGCAATTTTGACGGCAAATGAGGCACACGGCCCTGGACACGGGGGGTGCCAGGCCGTGTGCGGTCCAGATTGGGCATTTCAGTCCCAAATCAAAGCCGTTCATTTCTTTAATTGATAATCCAACGGCTGGGGGTTGTTCCTGATGGGATATACCCGGGATTGGGCCTTAGAAACCCTCATTTTTCATGAGTGGTTGTCTTTCTAAATCTTAGAAAGAGAGGAGAGCCAAGGAAGGAAGAAGAAGCTAGATCCGGCCATTGGAGGAGCTTCGAAGCTCCAAATCGCGAGCCGACTCCGGATCCACGGAGGCAAAGCTAGTGCTTTGCTTTTCATCCGCTTACTTTTCCATGGCGCCAAAGAGGAACGCAAGGGTAACGATTCTCTTCTTGAGCATGAGTAGCTCTCCTTCTTTGCATAGGAAGCCCGCTCTCGCGAGTTTGCTGAGAGTTGAAGGCGTTCCTTCGGGTAGATATGTGAAGTCCCCGTTGTATAGAGTCCGTAAGCGAGAACGGACATATGCATGATGTGTGAAGCCTACCCGGACATGTTGGTCTGGATCGGTGATGTTGCATTGCATAATGCCGGAGAAGACTCCGTGCTATTGGTGGTTTTTCGGGTTTTCTACACGGTAGATTGCAACAGGGAACCTTGGGGATTAACCCAAAGGTGCACCCAGAAAACTGGGCGGATACGTGATCTTGCCAACTTGGTGGCCTGAGAGCCAACTTGAACATAACCGGGTTATGTGAATTGTGATGGAAACGGGACTTGGGAGAAGTTTGACCCGCGCAAATGGCTTAAATTATGGTTGCGATGTGAGCACGGGTTAGATGGAACCGTACTCGTTCTATGTCGTTCGGTTAAAGAGACCTAAGGGTACGTGGCACTTGCTGTTGGCATAGATTAGGGTCTTCGGCGGTCAATGGCTTAAATTGTCGTGACCCAGGACAAGAAGACAAAATGCTCATAGGTTTGGCCGTCAAAGTGGCAGTGGTGAGTCCGGAATGTCTATGGATTTAATTGACGTGACATCGACCGGTTCACCGAGAATGTGCCCTGAGAGCACGGGGCGTGTGGCCGTGCGAGCCAACGTCTGTGATGAAATGGTTATATATATATTGCTCGCTTATGCTAATGAAATGCAGGGAAGGAGCATCGCCGCCCCGAGTTGGGGGCGGGATCGTTATAATTTGGTCAGCATTGCTGACCGTGGCCTTGTTTTGCGACCGTGCGATGGTTTGTTGTTTGCAGGTGCTGCCGGACCAAGCGGTCAATAGCGGGCTAAAGCCCTTTTTGCGAAGCCGGCCCTCGAAGGCCTAATCAGAGTGTTTACTGCTTTATTCATGTGTGACCGACCTGCGTGCCGTGGTTTGTAAAACATGTAATATGAAGTGAACAATTTTTGTAATGCCTTAAGGCTTGTACTGGTGTATTTTGTAACATTCCTATTTTGTATTAGTGGACATTCATGCTTTAGTGCTGAGTTCTTTGCTACAACTTATTAATCTGCTTCCGCTAGAATGCTCTGTGTAGGACGTTATGATTGGTTGGATGGTTTCCATGAGTAACCACCCGGTCTGTCTGTAGTATATGGCGTCGGGCCCCGGTCGAACCTACTGCTATATGCTATGAGACGGATAGGGGGTGTTACAATTTGATATCAGACTACTGGTTTTGGTCGCGCTTAAGATGAATTCGTGGGCGAATTCTTTTTAAGGGGTGGTGAGCACATTGTGTGCGTCATCATTATAACGGTAAAAGAACCAATGAATGTCCACTTAGGAATGAAAATACACGTGTTTGAGGAACCTGCGTGTTCCTATAATTGCTGTTTGCAATTTTATTTGGTCGCTTAACGGTGTTTTGTACCACTATAGGTGATCAGAAGTGGTGTTGGGCCATCGGAACGTCGAGCTTCTGAGGCTAGTAGTGCACCGGATGTTGCTCCTGCAACACCTCTATCGGCTGAGAACATACGCTTGGTGGCCGAAGCTGTGTTGGCCGTGATAAATGCGCAGCCTGCATGGCAAACGCAGCAGCCCGCTCCTGCGATGGAGCAGGAACCTGAAAGAAATTGTAGGTGAGGGGGGGGGGGGTGAATAGGTGACTAATCTTTTTTAAACTTTTAGGCAGATTATATCACAGATTTCACAGAACTATACACAGCATCAATCACATACACAGAGTACACACTATTTTATAGTGGTTCCCCAAGGTTTGGGTACATCCACTTTCCCCCTTCGCCTATCTAGTAGTGTACTAGATTCGGCCAAACTCCTCCACTATTCCTCAGATCCTCAGATCTTACACTAAGAACCCCAACCAGGTTCCTACAGCTCAGAGTGAACCCACTCCTACAACTCAGGCTCAACAGCCCTACAACTCAGTCTTCTCCAAAGACCTACACTCAGCCATAAGGCCTACACTCAGCCTTCAATAGGACTACACTTAGAGAAATAGATATCCTACACTCAGGCACATAGGCCCTACCACTCAGCCTTTATAATTTCAGGCTTATAACTCAGATCCTTAAGGATCCTACAAGAAATTAAAAATACAAAGTGTATAACCTCAACTCAGAATAAGGGAGAAGAGTTGACAGGTTTCTTGATGAGTTCTTGGAAGAACTTTGCTGAGATCAACCTCACTTGGCTTTCTTCAAAGCTTTTTGAATGTAGAACACAATAGGGTTGAGTCTCTCTGCAGCTGATCTTCAATCACTACTAACTTAAGAATCAGAACTAATTCTGAAACTTTCTTCACAGCCTGGTTCCAACGGCTGTCTTCTTGGAAGGAGCTCTCTCTCTCCAACTACTTAGATCTTCACTTGAATTGATTCTTCAATGAATTGCTTGATCTTGTGTGAATCCTCTTCTGCTGTTGACAGAATGAGCCTTTATATAGACTTTCTTCATGGTGACCGGCTGATCCGGTCCCTAACGACTTTCTGACAACTCTGACAGTTGCAGTAGACCGGCTGGAATGGCAACTGTCATGTCATCCAGTCACTTCTTGAAATATCTGTAACTGTCTGAAAGTGTCGAGACAGTCTGTCTTTAAGTGTCGACACTGATAGACTAAGTGTCAACACAAGTTGACTATGTGTCGACACTAGCCTTCATGGTGTCGACACAACTCCTTGTGTTGTAGAAATTATTTCTCGACACAGCTTCTTCATCATGTGTCGACACTGATAATGTGTGTCGACACAACTCCTTGTTCTTCAGTAATTTGTTGATTTCTTGTAAGTGTCGACACAACTCCTTTGTGTCGACACATCTTCTTGTGTTGAACTTGTTAAGTGTCGACACATCTTCTTTGTGTCGACACATGTCTTCAGTGTTGATACTTTTGCTGAGTGTCGACATATCTGCTTGGTGTCGACACTTGTACTTAGTCTTCATAGAAATTTTTTGAGTGTCGACACAGCTCCTTGTGTCGACACTTTCTTCATGTGTTGAGACTTCTGCCGTGTGTCGACACTGATCCTTTGTGTCGACACTTGTACTTAGAATTTTGTTGAACTTTGCTGAGTGTCGACACAGCCTCCTAGTGTCAACACTTTCTCCATGTGTTGAGTCTTCTACTGTGTGTCGACACATTCTCCAAGTGTCGACACTTGTACTTAGACTCTGTTGAAGTTTTGCTGAGTGTCGACACAGCCTCCAAGTGTCGACACTTTCTGATGTCGACGATGTTCCTCTGGGTGTCGAAACTGCTTCTAAGTGTCAACACAGCTTCTCTGAACATTTCATCATTGAGTGTCGACACAGCCTGTATGTGTCAACACTTTCCTTTTGTCGCTGTATTCCTGGTGTCGACTCTGCATTCCTAGTGTCGACACAATTACTCCAAGTGTCGACACTACTTCTCTGGATGTCGACACAAGTCTTCTTAAGTGTCGACACTTTTCTTCTAGGTGTCGACACATGAACTTAGAAACTTTTCAGCTTTACCTGCAAATACTTAGCCTGCACAAGGTAACTCAAAATACATCAAATACATTTTGATGTATATCATTGAGTAGGGTGAGGCTTCTTCAAATCAGGTACATTTATTCCAATGTACCCAACAATCTCCCTCTATTTGGAGAAGTCATAACCCTTAGTCAATGATATACACCATACATAACAAAATCATAGTATGATGTAAAGCAGGATTATATAACAGGGTAAGTACATGAACATGTATAAACAAACATGTATACTCAAATATCTCAGAACTATAATAAACTTAACAAATATCACATAGTTCTAAAAACTTCAACATTTTCATTATTTCAAAAGTTTACAGAAGGTTTTAATACAAGTGATTACACATAATAAACTTAAGAAAAATTCTATCCTATTGCTGCTCAGTCTCCTTAATCACAATGCCCTTTCCAGACTGTATCTTTGCTTGGACTGGGGCTTCAGCATCTTCAGCAGTAGCAGGATTCTTGCCTTTAAGATCCTTCTTCTTTAACTCTTCAGCCTTGATCTTTTGTCTTTCAAAGTAATGATAATGCTTGGGAAAGTACTTGCTAGGCTCCTGGGCAGTAGGAGGTAGCTTTCCCATCTTTGCCTTTCTTCTATACTGCACAATGGCTTCTTGTCTGTTCTTATGCTTCCTCCACTCCACATCAGAATACCATTTGCCTCTGTCCAAAATATTGTCTTTGGCAGCCTTCCATCCAGTCAGAATGATATTCCTGGAGGTGGGGCTCCATTGTTCAAAGTCAGGCCTTAATTCAGCTTGCTCCCTGAATCTCTTCTTAGACAATTGGGCTTCTTGTGCTTTCTGCAAAGCTTCTTGTATAGCCTCAGACACTGGCTGAACTACGTTTTCTATGATGATAGTTTGCTTTCCCTCAGGTGGGCTATACATTGACTGTATATCTGCATGTATCATATCAATGTCTGGTGGAGGGTATATTACTTGAGCCACTTCAGCTTGCTCCCCTCCAAGATATGCAGGATGAATCCCAGACTCTGCAACATTATCATCATCACATAATGGAGGATATCTAAGGGTCGCTCTGATGGAATTAGAAATCCACTTGGCATGATCAGAGCTGGCTTTGACTAACACCCTCTCCCCCTTTATGACTTCTCTAACAATATGATTCTTCAGATCATCTTTCTGAAATCTTATTTGGGCATCCAAATAGTTTACTCCATCCTTAAAGAAAGGTTTCAACCTTTGGATCTTGCCAGTTATAGCCTTTTGAGAGTCTTGTATAGCAGTTTTTACAGCAGTTATTCTCTCTTGTAATGCTTTATCAAATTCTGCCTTAGCTGTAGCTTTAGCTGTAGTCTGACCAGTATCTATATTCTTCATCTCTGTGACTATTACATTGTGTGAAGCAGTTAAATTATCATTCATCCTTAGCTGGTTCTCCAGAGCATAGCCTTGCTTCACTGCAATATCATCTACTTGAGCTTTGATCTTCTCTTGATGTGTAGCCAAGTAGACCACTGCATTCCCTCCCTTGTGAAAGCAGTCAGTCATCTCTTTCTTATTCAGATTCATTTCAAATCTGATGGACTTAATATCTTGGGACAGATCAAACTGTAGAGACTTATTCCCTTCATCCATATAAGATTACAAAGCCTATCTTTGCTTATCCATCTTTATCTGCATGGCAACCATCAGAGAACTAAAATCTGCAGATGGTGCTGGCTGTGGTGTAGGCTGTGGTGCAATTGTTTGTAAAGCCTTTTTGTAAGTTTGGCTCCTTCTCTTAAAGACTTGAAATTTTCTCTTTTTGGCTCTTGCAGGCTCTTCATCTTCTGAAGCAGATGTGCTATCAATAGTCACTCTATCCTTTGGACTTGGAGGTAGCTCCTTCTCAGTCCTTTGTAGGCCTTCAGCAGCTTTTGGCACCTCAGTCTCTTTGCCTGCAGTTTTCTCGATATTTTCCACTTGATCCCCCTCAACATGAGCATTCTCCCCCTCAGCAGCTGCACTTTCTTTCTCAAGGTCTGTTTGTAGAAGATCAGGGAATAGCTCTTCTAGGGTAAATTCTTGTTGAGAATGGGGTGGAGAGACTCTTATCTCATCAACAACTTGATCAGATACCACTTGATCTGCAATAGATGTGTCCTCCATGACAACATCTTGGGGTTGGCTATGTGTCTGTGTTTGCTGATTAACATTAGTTAATGAATCAGACAAAACATCATCCTCAATATGGAAATCTAATGCATTAATCTCAATGATTACCTCAAGTATAGTGTGGGTAGCTTGTTCACTTTCTAGTGGAGTTGGCTCTTCCACTAGTAGAGGCTCCCCTTGGATGGAATCCTGGTGAAGTGGGCTAGCCTGTGGTAGCTCCCCCTACCTCTCTGCATCATCTTGTCTAGCTGGAGACTTTCCAGCATTTCTAGTTTCTTCTTCATCATCTGGAGTAAACACAACTTGCTCTTCTGAGCTACTTGATGATTCTTGAGCCATAGGGGCTGACTTCTTCTTCTTCTTTGGTGGTGTTACCTTCTCAGGAGTTGGCATTTCCTTAGTCAAGACTCTATCTCGTCTAGAGAAGATTCTCATGTCCATCTTCCTCATGTGATTGATCTTAGAACCTGCAGCTTGGCTCATTACTTCTGGTATACTACCAGCTAGATAAAGACTTAGAATCCTACCCAAATTGGGTTTCTTCATACTCTCTTTAATCTTATCAAACAAGACTGTAGACCGATCAGTACTCAGTTTGAAGATGATCCTTGTCATTAGATTGAACATATGAGCTGAAATCCTGTCATGTCCTCCAGGCTTGCACAGGATAACTTTGCCAACAATTTCAGATAGAAATTTGCCTTGGTTGTTCATTCCTTTCCTATTGAAAACAGATCCTATTTTCATCTTCGAATCCAGTCCACACCATGTTAATGCATCTCTAGTCTTAGAAGCAGAAACTTCATCTTCTTCCTTTGTCCTAGGTAGTTGTAGTACCTTTCTTAGACTCTTAGGTGAGACCTTCACCTTAGCCCCATGAACCCTACAGTTTATCTTAAGTCCAGATTCATCGATTATAGCTCCATTCAGGAATTCCAGAACTTCTTTCCTCCATATTTTGGTTGGCTCTGAAACAAGAAAATCTAATCCTGTCTCTTCTATTAGGGTTATCATGCTTTTGATCTCAGGTTCCCCGTCATCAAACGCATGCCGCACGAGTTCGTAACCTTCATTCACATTCTCTTTGAGCTTAGGCGCCATTAGGGTTTGCAGAAATTTGAATTGAGAGAAGAGAGGTGTCGACACACAAGTTTGGTCTCGAAACTTTGGTGAGCGTGTTGACAAACAATGGTGAAACCCTATTTATACCTTTCTAGGATCGAAGATGAAAGGGCGCGTCAAAATACTTAAATTGTGTCGACACTGTTGAAAACGTGTCGACACAGACTTATAATGTCTCGACAACGATGTGTCGACACAAATATAGTCGACAGAATATATGTGTCGACACTTGTTTATGTGTCGACACCACTTAGCTCGACAATTAGTCGAGACTTTACTTCACTAATTTTGCATAAAGTCTAAGTGTCGACACCACCTTGGATGTGTCGACACCTACCCTGTATGTGTCGACACTAATATTCTGAAGTGTCGACACCAACTACCTAGATGTGTCGACACCTTTTCTCTGAAGTGTCGACACCAATTCTCTGTCTCGACACAGACAACTCTGTGTGTCGACACTATTTTACTTAGCCATTTCTGTAAACTTATTCTAAGTTTATCATACCTAATTCAATTTTAAACCTATTGAATTTGGTTTCTTCTAAAGGCTTATTATACATGTCAGCTAGTTGATTATCTGTATTAATATACTCTAGTGAAATATCTTCTTTTTCAACATGTTCCCTTAGAAAATGATATTTTATCTCTATGTGCTTAGTCCTACTATGGGAAACATGATTGTTTGCAATAGATATAGCACTAGTAGAATCACAAAATAGTGGTGTTCTACTTACTTGAATACCATAATCCTCAAGCTGATGTTGTATCCATAGAAGTTGAGCACAACAACTTCCTGCAGCCACAAACTCTGATTCTGCTGTGGAGATAGCCACACTTGTTTGCTTCTTGCTACTCCATGAAATTAGTCTTCCACCTAGGAATTGACAGGTACCAGTTGTACTTTTCCTATCTTCTTTGCAGCCTGCAAAATCTGCATCTGAATAACCTGTCAGTTCAAAGTCTCCATTCCTAGGATACCAAAGGCCTAGATAAGGAGTGCCCTTTAGATATCTCAGAATTCTTTTGACTGCTGTCAAATGAGATTCTTTAGGGCAAGCTTGGTACCTAGCACAGATATATGTAACATACAAGATATCTGGTCTACTTGCAGTCAAATAGAATAGGGAGCCGACTATCCCTCTATACAAAGTCTCATCTACAGGTTTCCCTGCATCATCTTTGCTAAGAGACATACTTGACCCCATAGAAGTTTTCATGGTACTGGATGAATCCATACCATACTTCCTTATCAGTTCTAGGGTGAACTTAGACTGGTATATGGATAAACCATTCTCAGTCTGTCTAACTTGGAGACCCAAGAAGAACTTAAGTTCTCCCATACTGCTCATTTCAAATTGTCCTCGCATTAGTTTTGCAAACTTTTTGCAAAGACTACTTTCAGTAGACCCAAATATGATGTCATCTACATATATTTGGACTAGTATGATCTTGCCTCTGGATTCCCTAAGGAATAGAGTCTTGTCTATTTTCCCCCTTGTGAATTTATTCTCAATGAGGAAATTAGACAGGGTTTCATACCAAGCCCTAGGGGCTTGTTTTAACCCACACAAAGCCTTCCTAAGTCTATAAACAATATTAGGTTTAGTTGAATCAATAAAACCTGATGGTTGTTCCACATAGACCTCTTCCTTCAGATTGTCATTCAAAAAGGCTGACTTAACATCCATTTGGTATACTTTAAACCCTTGATATGTTGCATAGGCCAAGAACATTCTTATTGCCTCCAGTCTGGCTACTGGAGTAAAGGTCTGATCAAAGTCAATACCTTCTTCCTGCCTATATCCCTTAGCAACCTGTCTTGCTTTGTTCTTGATAATCACTCCATGTTCATCCATCTTGTTCCTGAAGATCCACTTAGTTCTAATTATGTTGTGGTCTTTTGGTTTAGGAACAAGCTCCCAGACATTGCATCTCTTGAACTGATTCAGCTCCTCTTGCATTGCCTCAATCCAATGAGGGTCTAGGATGGCTTCTTCAAATTTCTTTGGCTCAACTTGGGATAGAAAACTGTAGTAGAGTACTGAACTTAGATTTCTTCTCCTTGTTTGTACCGCTTGACTTAGATCACCAATAATTTGATTAGCTAGATGATCTCTTAGATGTCTATTAGCTGGTGGCATCCTGGCTTCATGTTGAACTCCTTCAGCTTCTTCAACTTGCTGCACTCCATGGTCTTCTTCTACATCAGGTGCATGTAGTACTCCCCCTGGACAACAGCCACTATCTTCTACTTGCTATCTTGCAGTAGGTCCTTCTTCTATAGTGAGCTTGTCCATCATCTCAGTCACACCTATGGAGCTGCAAATACTACTAGACAATTCATTGTTAATAAGTCTAGCTTCATCAAATACTACATGTACTGACACTTCTACAACTTGAGTAGTCAAGTTGTAGACCCTATAAGCCTTACTATTATTGTTGTACCCAACAAAGATCCCCTCTTGGGATTTGGCAGCAAACTTGGTTAAGTAAGACTTACCATTGTTAAGTATATAGCATTTACAACCAAAGATCCTAAAATAGGATAGGTTTGGTTTTCTCCTTTCACAATCTCATAGGGGGTCTTATTGTGGCTCTTGGTGGTAGTAGCCCTATTAATTATATGGCATGCAGTGTTAACTGCCTCAGCCCAGAAATATTCTGGGAGAGATGTGTCACTTAATAGGGTTCTACTAGCCTCAATCAAGGTTCTATTTTTCCTCACAGCAATGCCATTTTGCTGAGTTGTTCTTGGTGAAGAAAATTCCTGAAATATCCCAAACTCTTCACATAGATTTGTCATACTATCAGACTGGAATTCAGTACCATGGTCACTTCTTATTTTGACCACTGTACTGTCTAACACATTCTGAATTTGTTTGACAAAACTATAGAAGATACTAGGTATTTCAGATTTCTGTCTAAGGAAGAACACCCAGGAAAACCTTGAGTAGTCATCTACAACCACAAATGTGTAGAACTTACTACCTAGGCTGTGAACTGGCATAGGACCAAAGAGATCCATATGCAAGAGGTATAAGCACCTCACAACATCTTTGTTCTTAATGCTATTAAAGGTGGATCTAGTCTGCTTGCCATTTTGACAAGCTGAGCATATCCCATCTTTAATACACTTAACCTGAGGACCATTCCTCACTAACTCTTTGCTAAATAGTTGGCCAATTGTCTTGTAGTTAAGATGGGCTAGTCTCTTGTGCCATTTGACACAATGAGAGACTTTCTCATCAGCTACAAGACACACTGGAGAAATATTGTTCTCACACATAATGTCTAGGCAATAGACATTTCTCTTTCTATAACCTGTCAGAATGATCTCTTGATCATTTGACCTCCTGATATGACAACCATCTTTGACAAATGAGATGTCATATCCTACATCACTCAACTGACTTATACTAATAAGGTTGTGTTTCAAACCTTTAACATAAGCCACTTGAGTAATAGTTATAAGGTTGCTAGAAATGTTACCAAAACCTTTGATGATTCCTTTTTCAGAACCACCAAAGGTGACTTTAGGACCATCCTTAATTGGGGTGAAGTCCTTTAGCAATCCTCTAGTTCCAGTCATGTTCCTGGAACATCCACTGTCCAAGTACCATATTGGGGCATGGCCAATTGGACTCACCTGCAAAACAGATTAGTTGACCTTAGAACCCAAAAATTTCTTGGGTCCTTGGTGCTGGTTAGTTTGCCTCTTAACAAAGCTACCTGTAGATCTTCCAACAGGCAGTTTGCTACTCACTTTGGCACTAGAATTGTGCCAGTAGTCAATGGCAAAGTGGCCTACCTTACCACAGCACCAGCACTCAAATCTATTGTACCTTTGCTTAGGTACAACCCTAGTTGTTCTATCTACAGCAGGCTTGTTGAGTACTGGGGCTTTGCCCTTAGACTTGGACTTTATAGTCCTAACATGTTGTGTAAACCCTAATCCAGTTTTACCCTTCTGATGTACAAATTCATCTATCAAAGGTAAAATAGATTTTGGTTTAGAAAACCTTGCAACTATATCTCTCTCCTTCTGAAGACTAATCTCCAGATTTCTGATTTGATCATTCTTAAATGTTATAGTCCCCATCTGAATAATAGTTATGTGCTTCAGTCTGGCTATTTCATTTAGTTTTTGATCAATCAACTTCTCAAAATCAGTTGCAGCCTCCTTGAGACTAGCAATCTCCTTTGCCTGACTCTTGGCCAAGGATTTGCTTTTCTTAAAAGCTTGCAACAGTACACTATATTCATCAATCAACTGATGAATATCCCCTTCAGATTCAGATCCACTGGCATTACTTGATGCTGATGTAACTGAGTCTGAACTAGCACTAGAAATTGAACTTAAAGAATAATTTTGTACCTGACTAGGTCCAGGCTGCTCTTGGATTTTGTCACCTTAAGATAAGGCCATCAGTCCCTGGCACTGATTGTCCTCTTGCTCATATATAGAATTCATTAATTGGATGAACACCTCTTCTTCTTCTTCAGCAAACAGTCCAATGTAAGCTTCTGCTTCTGAATCAGTTTCTGAAGATGATATGTCTGACAGGCTTTTGTCCTTCTTGGCAACAAAGGACCTTTCCTTTTTGCCCTTGAATTGAGTCTTTTTCTTCTCAGTAGACTCTTTTCTTTTCTCTGGACAGTCAACAACAACATGTCCTTGTCTGTTACAGCAATAACATACAATTTTTGATAAAGTTGCTTTCCTTGACTTGAGCTTTCTCCTGTCTTTCTTTGATGACTTCTTGTTCTGATAATAGTCATCTTTTCCCTGTGAAGTGGATGGCTTTGACCTCCACTGTTTCTTCTTTAGAAACTTCTGAAAGTGTCTTGTGAAAGCTGCAAAATCCTCATCACTCTCACTGCTTTCAGTATCCCTGCATTCTGTCTCATATGTCTCAGATCTAGCAACCTTTGGTGGTGGAGATGGAGACTTACTTTTATATTTCTTGGTGGCCTCTGTCTTGAATGCCACTGCTCTTTCTTTATGCTCAATTCTGGTAGTCTTCTCCTCTTCTTTCCTTACTATCAGCTGTATTTCATAGGATAACAGCTTTCCAAACAAAGTTGGAGGAGGAATATCTGCTAACTTGGTCATTTCCCTTATGACACAGATCTTGGTGTCCCAGTCCTTTGTTAGGGACCTCAATAACTTATCATTCAGCACATAATTGCTGAATTCTCTTCCATAGGACATCAACTCATTGACAATCCTATAGAATTTCTTGTAGCATTCTGTTATACTATCAGACCTGCCTTGAATGAAGCTCTCATATTCTTGGTTTAACAAAGACTTCATGTCTTGTCTAACTTCTTCTGAACCCTCCATGTACACTATCAAAGTATCCCACATCTTCTTTGATGTTTTACAGTGTATCAAGTTCTGAAATGTAGTATCATCTATGGCACTTACAATGATATTCTGAGCTCTCTTGTCCATGGTGGCCAGAATAATCTCATCTTTTGTCATTTCAGAAAAGTCCTTAGGTGTTCTCTGATTTGCATCCAGGACTGATACTTTCATTGGCACATATGACCCTTCTTTAACTGTGATGTAGATTCTAGGGTCAGAGGCTTCCATAAACAGTCTAACCCTTTCTTGCCAAATGCCAAAAATTTCCTTTCTGCAAATTGGCAACTTCATAGATCCAAGTTCTTTATGATTCTCCGTTGAACCCATTTTCTTGATTTTCTTGTTTATGCTGAATCTGTCCTTGATTTCACTGAATCTGCCAACAGGATCTACTCAGACAGTTATGTCCTCTTTTGAGTAACCTCCCTCTGATACCACTTGAAAGAAATTGTACCCTACTCACATAGAGGGGGGGTGAATAGGTGACTTAATCTTTTTTAAAGTTTTAGGCAGATTATATCACAGATTTCACAGAACTATACACAGCATACACAGCATCAATCACATACACAGAGTACACACTGTTTTATAGTGGTTCTCCAAGGTTTGGGTACATCCACTTTCCCCCTTCGCCTATCTAGTAGTGTACTAGATTCGGCCAAACTCCTCCACTATTCCTCAGATCCTCAGATCTTACACTCAGAACCCCAACCAGATTCCTACAGCTCAGAGTGAACCCACTCCTACAACTCAGGCTCAACAGCCCTACAACTCAGTCTTCTCCAAAGTCCTACACTCAGCCACAAGGCCTACACTCAGCCTTCAACAAGCCTACACTCAGAGAAATAGATCTCCTACACTCAGGCACACATGCCCTACCACTCAGCCTTTATAATTTCAGGCTTACAACTCAGATCCTTAAGGATCCTACAAGAAATTAAAAATACAAAGTGTATAACCTCAACTCAGAATAAGGGAGAAGATTTGACAGGTTTCTTGATGAGTTCTTGGAAGAACTCTGCTGAGATCAACCTCACTTGGCTTTCTTCAATGCTTCTTGAATGTAGAACACAATAGGGTTGAGTCTCTCTGCAGCTGATCTTCAATCACTGCTAACTTAAGAATCAGAACTAATTCTGAAACTTTCTTCACTGCCTGGTTCCAACGGCTATCTTCTTGGAAGGAGCTCTCTCTCTCCAACTACTTAGATCTTCACTTGAATTGATTCTTCAATGAATTGCTTGATCTTGTGTGAATCCTCTTCTGCTGTTGACAGAATGAGCCTTTATATAGACTTTCTTCATGGTGACCGGCTGATCTGGTCCCTAACGACTTTCTGACAACTCTGATAGTTGCAGTAGACCGGCTGGAATGACTGTTGTCATGTCATCCAGTCACTTCTTGAAATATTTGTAACTGTCTGAAAGTGTCGAGACAGTCTGTCTTTAAGTGTCGACACTGATAGACTAAGTGTCGACACAAGTTGACTAAGTGTCGACACTAGCCTTCATGGTGTCTACACAACTCCTTGTGTTGTAGAAATTACTTCTCGACACAGCTTCTTCATCATGTGTCGATACTGATAATGTGTGTCGACACAACTCCTTGTTCTTCAGTAATTTGTTGATTTCTTATAAGTGTCAACACAACTCCTTTGTGTCGACACATCTTCTTGTGTTGAACTTGTTAAGTGTCGACACATCTTCTTGGTGTCGACACATATCTTCAGTGTTGATACTTTTGCTGAGTGACGACACATCTGCTTGGTGTCGACACTTGTACTTAGTCTTTATAGAAATTTGCTGTGTGTCGACACAGCTCCTTGTGTCGACACTTTCTTCATGTGTTGAGACTTCTGCTGTGTGTCGACACTGATCCTTTGTGTCGACACTTGTACTTAGAATTTTGTTGAACTTTGCTGAGTGTCGACACAGCCTCCTAGTGTCGACACTTTCTCCATGTGTTGAGTCTTCTGCTGTGTGTCGACACATTCTCCAAGTGTCGACACTTGTACTTAGACTCTGTTGAAGTTTTGTAGAGTGTCGACACAGCCTCCAAGGGTCGACACTTTCTGATGTCGACGATGTTCCTCTGGGTGTCGACACTGCTTCTAAGTATCAACACAGCTTCTCTGAACATTTCATCATTGAGTGTCGACACAGCCTGTATGTGTCGACACTTTCCTTCTGGTGTCGACTCTGCATTCCTGGTGTCGACTCTGCATTCCCGGTGTCGACACAATTACTCCAAGTGTCGACACTGCTTCTCTGGATGTTGACACAAGTCTTCTTAAGTGTCGACACTTTTCTTCTAGGTGTCGACACATGGACTTAGAAACTTTTCAGCTTTCCCTGCAAATACTTAACCTGCACAAGGTAACTCAAAATACATCAAATACATTTTGATGTATATCATTGAGTAGGGTGAGGCTTCTTCAAATCAGGTACATTTATTCCAATGTACCCAACAGAACCTCTTCAAGAGGCTGAGCCGAGGAGAGTGGAGCAAGTGGTTGTGGAACCGGTGGTGCCAAGGAGGGCAACTGAGAGGTAGCTTAAGCATGTAATGAGCTTTAACCCTCCGGTATTCTCGGGATTGGGAACCCCATCTCAGGCTGAAGACTGGCTCTCCAGGGTGAAGAGATTCATGACAACAACGGAGACAGAGGAGTGGCAAATGACCACCATCGCTACGTTCCTTCTAAACGGTGAAGCGAGAATGTGGTGGGAAGGATTGGAGCTGCACCTATTGAGAGGTAGGCAACTTGTTGATGTCTCGATGGAAGAGTTCTCGAGATTATTCTTGGCTAGATACCTCCCTTCGACGCAGAGGATAGCGTTGGAGAATGAGTTTCTGAAGTTGGTTCAGGGTGAGAGGAGCGTGGATGAATATCTCCACGAGTTTACTCGTCTGTGTCGTTATGCTAGCTCCACTATTGTGGATGAGGAGTGCAAGACGAATCGATTCTACAAAGGCTTGAGAGATGAGTTGAGATTACTACTCTCGGGGCCGATGATGCAGGGTTTCTTAACCTTGGTCAACACTGCCCGGTCCTTGGAGAAGGACATGAAGAATGTACAGGCAAAGAAAAGATTGGGTGATAGGAAATCTGAATTCAAAGTGCCGAGTACTTCAAAGTCCGGCTATCGGAGGTCTTTCAAGAAGCATAGGACTTCGGGTCCAGCTCCTTTTAGTGATTCTGGGGAGACTACGAGTCAGACCCCGGGTGCGTGTTTTATTTGTGGAAAGACGGGGCACTTTGCCCGCGATTGTTGGAGCGGATGTCCTAAGTCCGAGAGAAGGCCGGGAGCTACTTATGAAGAGAAGGGCAAGGCGGTGGAGTCGACCGCATCCCACTATGCTCCGGCCCAACCAAGGGTCTATAATCTTGGCCAACAGGAGGCCATCAAACAGTCTGATGTGGTGACAAGTACGGTTTAATTTATAGCAAGTCAATTTCTTTAAATACTTGTTATGCACATGTTACCTTACCACTGCTTGTTTAGGATTTGTATTGATTTATGAAAATCTGGCACGAGCACTCTTCGATACGGGAGCTTCACACTCCTTCTTGTCCGAAGGATTTATATCACGCATCGGAGTCCCTTCTTCGATGGCGAAGGATAAGTTGGATGTGTTGTTACCCAATGGGTGTTCGATGCGAGCGTATAGGATCTGCAATGTTAAGATTCGTATTGGGGATCAAGAGTTCGACCTGCAGGCGTCTTTACTTCTGTTGGTGGAGTTCGACGTTATATTTTGCATGGACTGCACTCGGAGTAGCAGGCCTATATTGACTGCGGTCGCAAGGAAGTCAAGCTGGGAGCAAGTCGTGAGACGACTTTTACGGGCTTAAAGGGGTCGAGCAAGACGTTGATGTCTTCTATTCAGGTGGTGAAGGCGGTTCGTGCCGGTGCAGAAATCTTCTTTACACTAGTGGAGGTTGCGAAGCCGAAGCCCCCGTTGGATTGTATTTCAGTGGTATCGGATTACCCTGATGTGTTCCTCGCAGATCTTCCTGGAGCCCCGCCTCAGCGGGAGATAGACTTTACGATTGAGCTAGTGATAGGTGCAAAGCCTGTGTCACGATCTCCTTATCGGCTTGCGCCTAAGGAAATGGTGGAGCTGAAAGTTCAACTGCAAGGGTTGTTGGAGCAAGGGTATGTGTGTCCGAGTACTTCGCCTTGGGGCGCACCGGTCTTCTTTGTTAAGAAGAAGGACGGAAGTTTGAGGCTATGTATTGATTATCGGGAGCTCAACAAGTTGACGGAGAATAACAAGTACCCGATCCCCCGGATTGATGATCTTTTTGATCAGTTAGTCGGGTCGACGGTGTACTCGAAGTTGGATCTCAAGGCTGGGTACTATCAGCTGCGAATAAGGGAGAGTGATATCCCGAAGACAGCGTTTAGTACGAGATACGAGCATTATGAGTTTACGGTCATGCCGTTTGGGCTGACTAATACGCCGTCAGTGTTCATGGATTTGATGAACAGGACTTTCAGGGAGTACTTGGACAATTTCGTGATCGTCTTCATCGACGATATTTTGGTGTACTCGCAAAGTGAGGAAGATCACTTCAAGCATCTTCATTTGGTTTTGGAGACGCTAAGGAGAAATCAACTGTATGCCAAGTTCTCGAAGTGTGAGTTTTTATTGTCCTCAGTGGAGTTCCTCGGTCACATAGTGAGTGGAGAAGGTATTGTTGTGGATCCGGCGAAGATTGTTGCGATACAGGAGTGGCCTGAGCTTGCTACGGTAGCGGAAGTGCGGAGCTTTCTGGGGATTGCCGGCTATTATAGGCGATTCGTAGAGAACTTCTCGCGGATAGCGTTACCTCTCACTACTTTGACGAGGAAGGAGCATAAGTTCGTTTGGATGCCGGAGTGCGCACGAGCTTTTGAGGAGTTGAAGTGTCGGTTGACCACGACGCCTGTGCTGAGTTCGTCATGTGGGACCGAAGGCTATGAGATTTATAGTGATGCTTCGGGCAGCGGTTTGGGTTGCGTGCTACTGCAACACGGAAGTGTAATAGCTTATGGCTCGAGACAGCTAAAAGTGCATGAAAGGAACTATCCGGTCCAAGACTTGGAGTTAGCGGCAGTGATTTTTGCCTTGAAGCTGTGGAGACACTATTTGTACGGTGTGAAGATTGATATCTACACCGATCACAAGAGCCTGAAGTATCTTATTGATCAGAAGGATCTGAATATGCGGCAGCGTAGATGGATGGAGTTCCTGGGGGACTATACATTCAAGATCCACTACGTGCCTGGTAAAGGGAATGCGGTTGCGGACGCGTTGAGTCACCGAGCACCAGCTCAAGCCAATTGGCTATCGGTAAATGATGAGCGGTTGGTGCGGGAGTTGGAGGCATTAGAGATTGTTTGTGTGGACATGCAATCAAGTGCTGAAGCAGTTCTGAATTGGACTGAAGTCCAATATGTCCTGGCTGATCGTATTCGACAGGCTTTGGATATGGATGCTCATATGAAGCAGTTCATGGTAGAGGCTCTGGATGGGTCAAATTCCCAATTCGTCGTGGAGGACGGTGTTGGGTACATTGGTTTAAATGTACCTGATTTGAAGAAGCCTCACCCAACTCAATGATATACATCAAAAATGTATTTGATGTGTTTTGAGTTTACTTGTGCAGGTTAAGTATTTACAGGAAAGAAGAAAAAGTTTCTAAGTCCATGTGTCGACACCCAGAGGCAAAGTGTCGACACTTAAGAAGACTTGTGTCAACACCCAGGCAAGCTGTGTCGACACTTGGAGTATTTGTGTCGACACCAGGGATGCAGAGTCGACACCAGACAGAAAGTGTCGACACAAGGAGCTGTGTCGACACTCAATGAAGAAAAGTGCAGTGAAGTAGTGTCGACAATTAGCAGTTATGTCGACACCCAGAGAAACTGTGTCTACATCAGAAAGTGTCGACACTTGGAGATGTGTCGACACTTAGCAAAAGTCAGTAGAGACTAAGTATAAGTGTCGACACAAGAAAGATGTGTCGACACTCAGCAGAAGACTCAACACTTGAAGAAAGTGTCGACACAAAAAAGAATGTGTCGACACTTAGCTGAAGACTCAACACTATTGCAAAGTTCAACAAAATTCTAAGTACAAGTGTCGACACTAAGGAGATGTGTCGACACTTAGCCAGAGTCTCAACAGAAGAAGAATGTGTCGACACATGGAGCTGTGTCGACACTCAGCAAGTATCAACACTGAAGGCATGTGTCGACACCAAGAAGCAGTTTTGACACAGACAAGTTCAACACATGAAGATGTGTCGACACAAAGAAGTTGTGTCGACACTTATAAGAAGTCAACAAAGTGCTGAAGAACAAAGTGTTGTGTCGACACTCATTATCAGTGTCGACACATGAAGAAGAAGCAGTGTCGAGATATAAAATCTACAACACAAGGAGTTGTGTCGACACCTTGTAGGCTAGTGTCGACACTTAGACAACTTGTGTCGACACTTAGTCTATAAGTGTCGACACTTAAAGACAGACAGTCTCGACACTTACAGACAGTTACAGAATTTTCAAGAACTGACTGGATGACTTGACAGCTGCCATTCTAGCCGGTCTACTGCACCTGTCAGAGTTGTCAGAAATCCGTTACGAACCGGACCAGCCGGTTACTATGAAGAAGGCCTATAAATAGGCTTATACTGTCTACAGAAGAAGATTGATTAGATGATCAACACATTAAGTTATACAAAGAAGATCTAGTTATTCCTTGAAGAATCTAGTGAAGATCTAAGTAGTTGGAGAGAGAGAGAGCTCCATCCAAGAAGTCAGCCATTGGAACCAGGCTGAGAAGAAGTTCTTCCAAGAACTCATCAAGTTCAGATTTGTATTCATATTATCTTTGATCCTTGAATCTTAAGTAGCAGAGATCAAGGATCAGTGTACTGCAGAGGCCTTGGTGGAGGTCAATGTTATTGAGTTCTACATTCTGAGATAGTGGAGAAAGAAGCTAGGCGAAGGGGAAAGTTGAAGAACAACTATAAAAGCCAATTGCTGCTTGTGTCTGTGATAAAGTAGATATAAATCTGTGATAAATTGATTTCTAAAAAGTTAAAAAGATTTAAGTCACCTATTCACCCCCCCCCCCCTCTAGGTGAGTTCTTCAAGTGGTATCAAGAACTCATCAAGAAACAAATTCACAACTCATGGGTTCTCTGAGAATCTTTTCTCTAGAAAAGAGTTGTGGAAGGAAAGGGTGAGTGGAAGCCTACAATTTCACAGTGAAAGAAGGGTATTCATATTATCTTAGATGCAAATGTAGGATCCTTGACAAAGGGATCTGATACACTGCTATAGATGATGCAACTTTTCAGAATTTGATACACTGCAAGACATCCAAGGAAATGTGGGATACTCTTATTGCGTACATGGAGGGTTCTGAAGAAGTGAGGCAAGACAGAAAATCTTTGCTCAACCAAGAATATGAAAGTTTTAGACAAGGTAAAGCTGATAGCATAACTGAATACTATAAAAAGTTCTATAGGATTGTGAATGAGCTTATGTCCTATGGCAGAGAGTTCAGTAATTATGAGCTCAATGATAAGTTTCTAAGGTCTCTTACAAAAGATTGGGACACCAAGATCTGTGTCATTAGGGAAATGGCAAAGTTGACAGAAATTCCACCACCAACACTATTTGGCAAACTGCTGTCCTATGAAATGTAGTTAATGGTGAGGAAAGAAGAGGAGAAATCAACAAGAAGTGAACATAAAGAAAGGACAGTGGCCTTCAAAATAGAAGCCCCCAGAAAGTACAGAAGTAAGTCACCAACTCCACCACCAAAAGTAGTTGAAACTGAATCAGATGAGTCAGCAAGTAGAAAGTCTGAAAGCAGTGAAAGTGATGAGTAATTTGCTGCCTTCACAAGACACTTTCAGAAGTTCTTAAAGAAGAAATAGTGGAGGATAAGGCCATCTACTTCACAGGGTAAAGAAGACTATTATCAGAATAAAAAGTCTTCAAAGAAAGACAGGAAAAAGACTAAGTCTAGCAAAGCAACTCTTTCAAAAATGGTATGTTATTGCTGTAATAGACAAGGACAAGTTGTTGCAGACTGTCCAGAGAAAAGGAAGGAGTCTAATGACAAGAAAAAGACTCAATACAAGGGCAAGAAGGAAAAGTCTTTTGTTGCCAAAAAGTATAAGAGCCTGTCAGATATTTCTTCATCATAAACTGAGTCCGATGCTGAGGCATATATAGGACTGTTTGCTGAGGAAGAAGAAGAAGAAGAGTTCATTCAGATCATGAACTCTATATATGAACAAGAGGATAGTCAGTGTCAAGGGCTAATGGCATTGACAGAAAGTGACAAAATCCTGGAGCAGCCAGGACCTATTAAGGTACAACATTATTCTTTCAGTTCAATTTCTTGTGCTAGTACAGAATCAGATTCATCATCATCAAGTGATGAGAGTGCATCTGAGTCTGAAGAGGATATTCATCAATTGATAGATGAATATAAAGTTCTGTTACAAGCATTTAAGAAATGCAAATCCTTGGCCAAGAGTTAAGCTAAGGAGATTGCAAGTCTGAAAATGGCTGCAACTGATTATGAGAAGATGTTTGATTAAAAGCTAAATGAGATAGCCAGACTGAAGCACATAATTGTGATTCAGATGGGGACTATATCATTTAAAAATGATCAAATCAAGAGTCTGGAGATTAATCTTCAGAAGGAGAAAGACTTAGTTGCTAGGTTTTCTAAACCAAAGTCTGTTCTACCCATAATTGATGAATTTGTTCATCACAAAGGTAAAGATGGACTGGGGTTTACTAAACCTGCAAGGACTGTCATGTCCCAGCCCAAGGGCAAAGCCCCAACTCTCAAAAAGTCGGCTGTAGATAAAACAGCTAAGACTGTACCTAAGCAAAGGTACAATAAGTTTGAGTGTTGGTGTTGTGGCAAGGTAGGCCACTTTGCAATGGACTGTTGGCACAATGCTAGTGCCAAAGTGAGTAGCAAACTGCCTGTTGAAAAACCTGCAGGTAGCTTTGTTAGGAAGCAAACTAACCAGTACCAAGGACCCAAGAATTCTTTGGGTTCTAAGGTTCAGTAATCTGTTTTGCAGGTGAGTCCAAGTGGCCATGCCCCAATATGGTACTTGCACAGTGGATGTTCCAGACATATGACTGGAACAAGGGGTTTACTAAAGGACTACACACCCATCAAGGATGGTCCAAAAGTCACCTTTGGTGGTTCTGATAAAGGGATCATCAAGGGATTTGGTAACATATCTAACTCCTATATTGCAATTACTCAAGTGGCCTATGTTAAAGGTTTGAAACATAACCTTATTAGTATAAGTCAATTGAGTGATGTAGGATATGACATCTCATTTGTCAAAAATGGTTGTCATATCAGGAGGTCAAATGATCAAGAGATCATTTTGACTGGTTATAGAAAAAGGAATGTCTATTGCTTAGACATTATGGTTGAGAACAATGGTTCTCCAGTGTGTCTTGTAGCTGATGAGACAGTCTCTCATTGTGTCAAATGGCACAAGAGGCTAGCCCATCTAAACTACAAAACAATTGGTAAACTCTTTAGCAAAGAGTTAGTGAGGAATGGTCCTCAAGTTAAGTGTATTAAAGATGGTATTTGCTCAGCTTGTCAAAAGGGCAAGCAGACTAGATCCACCTTTAGAAGCATTGAAAACAAAGATGTTGTGAGGTGTTTATACCTCTTGCATATGGATCTCTTTGGTCCAATGCCAGTTCACAGCCTAGGTAGGAAGGTCTATACCTTTGTAGTTGTAGATGACTACTCAAGGTTTTCCTGGGTGTTCTTCCTTAGACAGAAATCTGAAACACCTAGTGTCTTCTATAGCTTTGTCAAACAAATTCAGAATGAACTAGCTAGTACAGTGGTCAAAATAAGAAGTGACCATGGTACTGAATTTCAGTCTGATAGTATGACAAAACTATGTGAAGAATTTGGGATATTTCAAGAGTTTTCTTCACCAAGGACACCTCAGCAAAATGGCATTGCTGAGAGGAAGAATAGAACCTTGATTGAGGCTGGTAGGACCCTATTAAGTGATACATCACTACCAGAATATTTCTGGGCTGAAGCAGTCAATACTGCATGCCATGTTATTAATAGGGCTACCATTACTAAAAGGCCTCAACAAGACCCCCTATGAGGTTGTGAAAGGCAGGAAACCAAACCTATCCTACTTCAGGATCTTTGGTTGTAAGTGCTTTATACTTAACAATGGAAAGTCTTACTTGACTAAGTTTGCTGCCAAGTCCCAAGAGGGAATTTTTGTTGGGTACAACAACAACAGTAAGGCTTATAGAGTCTACAACTTGTCTACACAAGTTGTAGAAGAGTCTGTACATGTAGTATTTGATGAAACTAGACTTATTAACAATGAGTTGTCTAGTAGTGTATGCAGCTCCACAGGTATAACAAAGAAGATGGACAAGCTCACTATAGAAGAAGAACCTACTGCAAGGCAGTAAGTAGAAGATAGTGGCTGCTGTCCATGGGGAGTACTACATGTACCTAATACAGATGAAGTTCAAGGAGTGCAGCAAGATGAAGAAACTGAAGAAGTTCAACCTAAAGTCAGGATGCCTCCAGCCAATAGGCATCTTAGAGATCATCCAGCAGAACAAATCATTGGTGATCCAAGACAAGGGGTACAAACAAGGAGCAGAAATCTGAATGCAGCAATCTTCTCCAGTTTTCTATCCCAAGTTGAACCAAAGAAGTTTGAAGAAGCCATCCTAGACCCTCATTGGATTGAGGCAATGCAAGAAGAGCTGAATCAGTTCAAGAGGTGCAAGGTCTGGGAACTTGTTCCTAAACCAAAAGACCACAACATAATTGGGACCAAGTGGATCTTTAGGAACAAGATGGATGAACATGGAGTCATCATTAAGAACAAAGAAAGATTGGTTGCTAAAGGATATAGGCAGGAAGAAGATATTGACTTTGATCAAACCTTTGCTCCAGTAGTCAGACTGGAAGCCATAACGATGTTCCTGGCCTATGCAACCTTTCAAGGATTTAAAGTTTACCAAATGGATGTCAAGTCAGCATTTTTGAATGGTAATCTAAAAGAGGAAGTCTATGTGGAACAGCCATCAGGTTTTGTTGATTCAACTCAACCTAATCATGTCTACAGACTTAGGAAAGCATTGTATGGTGTTAAAGCAAGCCCCTAGGGCTTGGTATGAAACCCTGTCTAGTTTCCTCATTGAGAATAAGTTCACAAGGGGGAAAATAGACAAAACTCTATTCCTTAGGGAATCCAGAGGCAAAGTAATATTAGTCCAAATACATGTAGATGACATAATATTTGGGTCTACTGAAAGTAGTCTTTGCAAAAAGTTTGCAAAACTAATGCAAAGACAATTTGAGATGAGTAGTATATGAGAACTTAAGTTCTTCTTGGGTCTCCAAGTTAGACAGACTGAGAATGGTTTATCCATATGCCAGTCTAAGTTCACCCTAGAACTCATAAGGAAGTATGGTATGGATTCGTCCAGTACCATGAAGACTCCTATGGGGTCAAGTATGTCTCTTAGCAAGGATGATGCAGGGAAACCTGTAGATGAGTCTTTGTATAGAGGGATAGTTGGCTCCCTTCTATATTTGACTGTAAGTAGACCAGATATCATGTATGCTACATGTGTCTGTGCAAGGTATCAAGCATGCCCTAAGGAGTCTCATTTGACAGAAGTCAAAAGGATATTGAGATATCTAAAGGGCACTCCTTATCTAGGCCTCTGGTACCCTAGGAATGGGGATTTTGAACTAACAGGTTATTCAGATGCAGACTTTGCAGGATGCAAAGAAGACAGAAAAAGCACAACTGGAACCTGTCAATTCCTAGGTGGAAGACTGATTTCATGGAGTAGAAAAAAGCAAACAAGTGTGGCTATCTCCACTACAGAATCAAAATATGTGGCTGCAGGAAGTTATTGTGCTCAACTTCTATGGATACAACATCAGCTTGAGGACTATGGAATTCAGGTAAGTAGAACTCCACTCTTTTGTGATTCTACAAGTGCTATATCAATTGCACATAATCCTGTTTCTCATAGTAGAACTAAACATATTGAAATAAAATATAATTTTCTTAGGGAGCATGTAAAGAAAGAAGATATTTTACTAGAATATGTTAAAACAGATAATCAACTAGCTGATATGTATACTAAGCCCCTAGAAGAAACTAAGTTCAATAGGTTTAAAATTGAACTAGGTATGATAAACTTAGAATAAGTTTATAGTAATGGCTAAGTAAAAAGGTGTCAACACACAGAGATATCTGTGTCGACACAGAAAAGTGGTGTCGACACTTCAGTGAAAAGGTGTCGACACATCTAGGAAGTTGGTGTCGACACTTCAGAATATTAGTGTCGACACATGACAAGTAGGTGTCGACACATCCAAGGTGGTGTCGACACTTAGTGTTTACTCATAATTATCTAAGTAAAGACTCGACTATGTGTCGAGTTAAGTGGTGTCGACACATAAACAAGTGTCGACACATATTATCTGTCGACTAAACTTGTGTCGACACAGTGTGTCGAGACATTATAAGTTAGTGTCGACACTTATCGACAGTGTCGACATAATTTAAGATAGTTAACCTGCCTTTTCATCTTCAAACCTAGAAAGGTATAAATAGGATTTTGCCTTAGTCTGTTGACACGCTTTCAAAAGTTTCGAGACCAAATTTGTGTGTCGACACCTCTCTTCTCTCGGTTCAAATTCTTCAAACCCTAATGGAGCCAAAGCTCGAGGAGAACGTCAATGAAGGCTATGAGCTGGTGCGAGACGCGTTTGGTGATGCAGACCCGGAAATCAAGAATGTGATAACCCTAGTTGCAGACTCGGGGTTAGAATTTCTTGTTTCAGTGCCTACAATGATCTGGAAGAAAGAAGTGTTAGAATTTCTGAATGGAGCTAAAGTAGACGACTCTAAACTCAAGATCAAGTCTAGGGTTCATGGAGAAAAGGTGAAGGTATCACCTAAAAGTTTGAGAAAAGTCCTAAACCTGCCAAGGACAAAAGAAGAGGATGAGGTTACTGCTTTTAAGACCAGAGAAGCTTTAACTTGGTGTGGACTGGATTCAAAATTGAAAATTGGATCTGTGTTTAATAGGAAGGGCATGAACAGCCAGGGAAAATTCCTCTCTGAAATTGTTGGAAAAGTAATTTTATGTAAGCTAGGAGGGCATGATAGGGTATCAGCCCATATGTTCAACATCATGACAAGGATAATCTTCACATTGAACACTGATTTGTCTGTTGTTGTCTTTGAGAAGATTAAGGAGAGTTTGAAGAAACCCAACTTGGGTAGGATCATAAGTTTATACCTTGCTGGTAGCATACCAGAGGTTATGAGTCAGGCTGCTGGCACTAAGATCAATCATATGAGAAAGATGGACATGAGGATCTTCTCCAGATGGGATAGGGTTTTGTCAAAGGAGATGCCAACCCCTGAGAAAATAAATTCTGAGAAGGAAACTCCACTGAAGAAGAAGAAGAAGATAGCCCAGTGGCTCAAGAGTCAACTAGCAGCTCTGGTAGTGAAGAGCAAGTTGTCTTCACACCTGATGAGAATGAAAAAGGAAATGCTGAGAAGTCTACAGCTCAACAAGATGCTGCAGAGAGGCAGGGGGAGCTACCACCAGCTAGCCCCATACACCAGGATACTGTCCAGGGGGAGACCCTAGTTGTAGAAGATCCAACTACACTGGAAAGTGAACAAGCCACCCACATTATCCTTGAGGTAATCTCTGAGCTTAATGCTTTAGATTTCCCTATAGAGGATAATGTTTTGTCTGATTCCTTCATTAATGTTAATCAGCAAGTTCCAGATGTTGTCATGGAAGACACATCTGTTACAGTTCAAGTTGTATCTGATCCTGTGGTAGATGAGCCAAGAATTTCTCCAGCTCATTCTCCACAAGAATATACCATGGAAGATCTTTTCCTAAATCTGGATCAAACAGATTTTGACAAGGAATGTGCTGCTGCTGAGGTGGAGAATGCTCCAGTTGAGGGGGAGCAAGTGCAAATTCAAGAAGAAACAGCAAGTCAAGAGCCAAAGAAGTAAAAAACTGTTGAAGAGCTACCTAAGGAGAGGGTAGATATAGCCAGCACATCAGCTTCTAAAGATGAGGAAGCTGCAAGGGCAAAGAAAAAGAAATTTCAAGTATTCAAGAGAAGGAGCCAGAATTACAAAAAGGCTTTGCAAACTATTGCACCACAGCCTATATCACAGCCAGCACCAACTGTTGATTATAGTGCTCTAATGGTTGCAATGCAAATTAAGCTTGGTGAGCACAGGCAGGCCATTGAGAAGTATGTGGATGAATGGCAAAAATCATTACAGTTTGATTTGGCCCATGATATAAAGTCAATAAGATTTGAAATGAATCTTAATAAAAAGGAGATGACTGACTGCTTCCACAAGGGAGGGAATGCAGTGGTGTATTTGGCAACTCATCAAGAAAAGATCAAAGCTCAAGTAGATGAACTTGAAGTAAAGCAAGGCTATGTACTAGAAAATCAAATCAGGATGAATGATAATTTGACAGAATCTCACAATGCCATTATCACTGAGATGCAGAACATAGCTGCTGGGATGACTACTTCTACTGCTACTGCTAAAGCAGAATTTGACAAAGCATTCCAAGAAGAAATAACTGCTGTTAAGACTGCTATACAAGACTCTCAGAAGATCATCACTGACAAACTCCAAAGGTTGAAACCTTATTTTAAAGATGGAGTCAACTACTTGGATGCCCAAATAAGATTTCAAAAGGATGATTTGAGGGATCACATGGTTAGAGAAGTCATAAAGGGGGAGAGGGTGTTAGTCAAAGCCAGCTCTGATCATGCCAAGTGGATATCTAATTCTATCATAAGCAAATCTTGGTTATCCTCCTTTATGTGATGATGATAATGTTGCAGAATCTGGGATTAATCCTGCATATCTAGGAGGGGAGCAACCTGAAGTGGCTCAAGTCATCTACCCTCCTCCAGATTTTGATATGATACATGCTGATATCCAGACAATGTATAGCCCACCTGAGGATAAGAAAAATGTCATCATAGAGAAGGTTGTTCAGCCAGTTTCTGAGGCTATGCAAGAAGCTCTGCAGAAAGAAGAAGAAACCAGATTGTCTAAGAAGAGGTTCAGGGAGCAAGCTGAACAAAGACCAGACTTTGAGCAGTGGAGCCCCACTTCAAGAAACATTATCTTAACTGCATGGAAAGCTGCAAAAGATAATATTCAAGACAGAAATAAATGGTTTTCTGAATTGGAATGGAGAAAGCATGAGACAAGGCAAGAAGCCATAGTCCAATATAGAAGAAAGGCCAAGATGGGAAAGCTACCTCCTACTGCCCAGGAGCCTAGAAAGTACTTTCCCAAGCCTTATCACTACTTTGAAAGGCAAAAGATTAAAGCTGAAGAGCTAAAGAAGAAGGAGCTGAAAGGGAAAAAGCCTGCTAAAACTGAAGTTGCTGAAGCTCCTGTTCAAGCCAAAGTACAATCTGGAAAAGGGATAGTGATCAAAGAGGCTGAACAAAAGTAGCATAGAAATTCTCTTAAGTTTACTATGTAATCTTTTGATGTAAAACATTTGTAAACTTTAGAATTACGAATATGACAAAGTGTTAGAACAATGTGCTGTGTGATAAATTTGCTGTGTGATGAATTTATTTCATAATTGTTCTGAGATAATGTCTATGTATACATGTTTGATTGATACATGTTTATGTTTGCCCTGCTATATATAATCCTGATTTACATCATACTTGATTTTATTCTATATGGTGTATATCATTGACTAAGGGTTATGACTTCTCCAAATAGGGGGAGATTGTTGGGTACATTGGTTAAATGTACCTGATTTGAAGAAGCCTCACCACAACTCAATGATATACATCAAAAATGTATTTGATGTGTTTTGAGTTTACTTGTGCAGGTTAAGTATTTACAGGAAAGAAGAAAAAGTTTCTAAGTCCATGTGTCGACACCCATAGGCAAAGTGTCGACACTTAAGAAGACTTGTGTCGACACCCAGGCAAGCTGTGTCGACACTTGGAGTATTTGTGTCGACACCAGGGATGCAGAGTCGACACCAGACAGAAAGTGTCGACACAAGGAGCTGTGTCGACACTCAATGAAGAAAAGTGCAGTGAATCAGTGTCGACACTTAGCAGTTGTGTCGACACCCAGAGAAACTGTGTCTACATCAGAAAGTGTCGATACTTGGAGATATGTCGACACTCAGCAAAAGTCAGTAGAGACTAAGTATAAGTGTCGACACAAGAAAGATGTGTCGACACTCAGCAGAAGACTCAACACCTGAAGAAAGTGTCGACACAAGAAAGAATGTGTCGACACTTAGCTGAAGACTCGACACTATTGCAAAGTTCAACAAAATTCTAAGTACAAGTGTCGACACTAAGGAGATGTGTCGACACTCAAGCCAGAGTCTCAACAGAAGAAGAATGTGTCGACACATGGAGCTGTGTCGACACTCAGCAAGTATCAACACTGAAGGCATGTGTCGACACCAAGAAGCAGTGTCGACACAGACAAGTTCAACACATGAAGATGTGTCGACACAAAGAAGTTGTGTCGACACTTACAAGAAGTCAACAAAGTGCTGAAGAACAAAGTGTTGTGTCGACACTCATTATCAGTGTCGACACATGAAGAAGAAGCAGTGTCGAGATATAAAATCTACAACACAAGGAGATGTGTCGACACCTTGTAGGCTAGTGTCGACAGTTAGACAACTTGTGTCGACACTTAGTCTATAAGTGTCGACACTTAAAGACAGACAGTCTCGACACTTACAGACAGTTACAGAATTTTCAAGAACTGACTGGATGACTTGACAGCTGCCATTCCAGCCGGTCTACTGCACCTGTCAGAGTTGTCAGAAATCCATTATGAACCGGACCAGCCGGTTACTATGAAGAAGGCCTATAAATAGGCTTATACTGTCTACAGAAGAAGATTGATTAGATGATCAACACATTAAGTTATACAAAGAAGATCTAGTTATTCCTTGTAGAATATAGTGAAGATCTAAGTAGTTGGAGAGAGAGAGCTCCATCCAAGAAGTCAGCCATTGGAACCAGGCTGAGAAGAAGGGTTCAGATTTGTTCTGAATCTTAAGTAGCAGAGATCAAGGATCAACTGCAGAGGAGGTCAATCTTATTGAGTTCTACATTCAAGAAGCTTTGAAGAAAGCCAAGTCAGATTGATTTCAGCTGAGTTCTTCCAAGAACTCATCAAGAAACTCACAACTCTTCTCTCTTTTCTCTGAGTTGTTGAGTTACAATTTTTGTATTCATATTATCTTGTAAGATCCTTAGGGATCTGAGTCTTTGTAAGCCTGTAATTATAAAGGCTGAGTGTAGGGCTTAAGTGCCTGAGTGTAGGAGATTTGAATCTCTGAGTGTAGGCCTATTGTGGCTGAGTGTAGGCCTTGGTGGCTGAGTGTAGGCCTTGGTGGCTGAGTGTAAGCTTTGAGAAGAAGCTGAGTTGTAGGGCCTTGGGCCTGAGTTGTAGGAACCTGGTTGAGGTTCTGAGTGTAAGATCTGAGGATCTGAGATAGTGGAGAAGTTTGGCCGAATCTAGTACACTACTAGATATGCGAAGGGGGAAAGTGGATGCACCCAAAACTTGGGGAACCACTATAAAACTGTGTGTCTACTGGTTGCTTGTGTAATGCTGTGATTGCTGCTTGTGTGCTGTGATAAAGTAGATATAAATCTGTGATAAACTCTGAATTCTGCCTAAAAAGTTAAAAAGATTTAAGTCACCTATTCACCCCCCCCCCCCTCTAGGTGATTAGGTACAATATCTTTCAGACGGATTACTTTGGAAGGACGGTCGTCTGTGCGTCCCAAGTGTGGGTAATTTGCGGGTGGAGTTGTTGTACGAGGCACACCATACCAAGTACTTCGATTCACTCGGGGAGCACAGAGATGTACCGTGATGTGAAGAAACTGTTTTGGTGGCCGGGTTTGAAGAAAGATGTGGCGCTCTACGTAGCGAAGTGCCAAACTTGCGCCTTGGTCAAGGCGGAGTGCCAAAAGCCTGGAGGATTTCTTAAGTCCTTGCCTATCCCGGAGTGGAAATTCGACGACATCTCTATGGACTTTGTGCACGGTTTGCCAAGGTCACAAAAGGGGAACGACGCTATTTGGGTGGTCGTGGATCGTTTAACGAATGTGTCGCATTTCATTCCGCATAGGAAGGATGATCTGGTGGAGAAGTTGGCAAAGCTTTATGTGGATAACATAGTACGACTTCATGGTATGTCCCGCAGCATCGTGAGTGACCGAGATGGGCGGTTCACGTCCAATGATTGGAGGCTTGTGCAGCAAATGTTGGGAACAAAGCTGAAATTCAGCACAGCCTTCCATCCGCAAATGGATAGGTAGACCGAGAGGGTCAATAGAACCATGGAAGACATGCTCCGCATGTGTGTCTTGGATTTTGGAAAGCAATGGGAAGACCACCTTTATTTGGTGGAGTTCGCATACAACAATAGCTACCAAGCGAGTATTCAGATGGCGCCTTTCGAGGCCCTATATGGTAGAAAATGTCGCACGCCGTTGTCTTGGTTAGAAACGGGTGAGTCAAAGTTGTATAAGCGATTGGAAGTGGAGGATGCTACTTCTTTGGTGAGAACCATTCGGGAGAGGTTGTTTATCGCTCAGGACCGGCAAGCGAAGTACTATAATGCCAAGCACAGGAACGTGGAGTTCGCTGTGGGCGACTATGTGTACTTAAAGATCAAGCTGTTCAAGGGTGTCTCACGGGTGCGGCGATTGAAAAAGCTAAGCCCGAGGTACCTTAGGCCATTTGAGGTTCTGGAGCGAGTTGGTGAAGCAGCCTATCGGTTGAAGCTTTTAGTGGAGCTTAGTGGTTTACATGATGTATTCCATATTTCGGTGCTTCGGAAGGCAGTGCAAGAGCCTACACAAGTGATCGCGGTTGATCAAGTGCCGGTGGATAGTGGGCTGACGACAAAGGTCAAGCCTGTGCGGATTGAGGACTCGGAAGTCAAGCGGCTACGCAATAAAGAGATCAGGATGGTCAAGGTCCGATGGGACAATTGCGGTCGTGAGGAGCTCTCTTGGGAATGAGAGCAGACTATGCTTGACGAGTATCCGGAGTTGTTCCGCTCAGGTACAAATTTTGGTTTTGTACATGTCTTTCCTTTATATAATTTCGTGGACGAAATTCTTTTAAGAGGGGGAGAGTTGTAACGCCCCGAAACTCAAAAGAGCGACGGGGGACATTTTGGGCCAGTTTTGGTTTCTGGCTGCAGGCATACGGCCTGGGACACGGGCGTGTCCCAGGGCATGTCAAGCTTATGTCAAAACTTTGCCAGGATGTCGACATTTTGATCTCGACATTGTGTCGAGACTGGGCACACGGCCTGTGACACGGGCGTGTCGTAGGGCGTGTCGACCAGTGTCGACACTTAGCCCGCGAAGTCGACACTCTGAGTTCGACGAAGTGTCGAGACATGGCACACAGCCTGCGACACGGGCGTGTCGCAGGGCGTGTCGCAGGACGTGTCTACCCGAGTCGACACTCGTCTCGGGGAGTTCGACATTTTGCTCGACGATGTGTCGAGACAAGGCACACGGCCTAGGACACGGGCATGTCCAAGGCCGTGTCGTCAGGTCGACGATCTTCGCTCGACAAAGTGTCGAGTGTCAAGACCGTGTACACGGCCTGGAGCCCAGGCGTGTTGAGGTGACACTGGCAAGGACAGGGGCGTGTCCTAGAACCCGTGCAGTGCTCAGGTTATTTTCGGGGAAAAATGATGGGGGTACACGTCCGGCCACACGGCCGTGTCAGGTGGAACACGGGCGTGTCAGGTCAAACACGGGCGTGTTCGATAACCTTGTGTTGTTCCAGGCGAGCCGATTTTGACGGCGAATGAGGCACACGGCCCTGGACACGGGCGTGTGCCAGGCCGTGTGCGGTCCAGATTGGGCATTTCAGTCCGAATCAAAGCCGTTCATTTCTTTAATTAATGATCCAATGACTGGGGGTTGTTCCTGAAGGGATATACCCGGGATTGGGCCTTAGAAACCCTCATTTTTCATGAGTGGTTGACTTTCTAAATCTTAGAAAGAGAGGAGAGCCAAGGAAGGAAGAAGAAGCTAGATCCGGCCATTGGAGGAGCTTCGAAGCTCCAAATCGCGAGCCGACTCCGGATCCACGGAGGTAAAGCTAGTGCGGTGCTTTTCATCCGCTTACTTTTCCATGGCGCCGAAGAGGAACGCAAGGGTAACGATTCTCTTCTTGAGCATGAGTAGCTCTCCTTCTTTGCATAGGAAGCCCGCTCTCATGAGTTTGCGGAGAGTTGGAGGCGTTCCTTCGGGTAGATATGTGAAGTCCCCATTGTTTAGAGTCCGTAAGCGAGAATGGACATAGGCACGATGTGTGAAGCCTACCCGGACATGTTGGTCTGGATCGGTGATGTTGCATTGCATAATGCCGGAGAAGACTCCGTGCTATTGGTGGTTTTTCGGGTTTTCTACACGGTAGATTGCAACAGGGAACCTTGGGGATTAACCCAAAGGTGCACCCGGAAAACTGGGCGGATACGTGATCATGCCAACTTTGTGGCCTGAGAGCCAACTTGAACATAACCGGGTTATGTGAATTGTGATGGAAACGGGACTCAGGAGAAGTTTGACCCGCGCAAATGGCTTAAATTGTCGTTGCGATGTGAGCACGGGTTAGATGGAACCGTACCCGTTCTATGTAGTTCGGTTAAAGAGACCTAAGGGTACGTGGCACTTGCCGTTGGCATAGATTAGGGTCTTCCGCGGTCAATGGCTTAAATTGTCGTGACCCAGGCCAAGAAGACAAAATGCTCATAGGTTTGGCCGTCAAAGTGGCGGTGGTGAGTCCGGAATGTCTATGGCTTTAATTGACGTGACATCGACCGGTTCACCGAGAATGTGCCCTCAGAGCACGGGGCGTGTGGCCGTGGGAGCCAACGTCTGTGATGAAATGGTTATATATATTGTAACACCCCCTATCCGTCACATAGCATATAGCAGTAGGTCCGGCCGGGGCCAGGCGCCGTATGCCACAGATAGACCGGGTGGTTACTTATGGAAACCATCCAACCAATCTCAACGTCCTACACAGAGCATTCTAGCGGAAGCAGTTTATAAAAGTTGTAACAAAGAACCCAGCATTAAAGCACGAATGTCCACTAATACAAAATAGGAATGTTATTACAAAATACCCAAAATGAGCCTTAAGGCCTTACAAAATGTTTCACTTCCAATTACATGTTTTACAAACCACGGCACGCAGGCCGGTCACACATGAATAAAGCAGTAAACACTTCCAACTTAGGCCTTCAAGGGCCGGCTTCGCATTCGGGCTTTAGCCCGCTATTGACCGCTTGGTCCAGCTGCACCTGCAAGCAACAAACCACCGCACGGTGGCAAAACAAGGCAACGGTCAGCAATGCTGACCAAATTATAACGATCCCGCCCCCAACTCGGGGCGGCGATGCTCCTTCCCTACATTTCATTAGCATAAGCGAGCAATGCATATAAATAGCCATTTCATCACATATGTTGGCTCGCACGGCCACACGCCCCGTGCTCTCAGGGCACATTCTCGGTGAACCGGTCGATGTCACGTCAATTAAAGCCATAGACATTCCGGACTCACCACCGCCACATGGACGGCCAAACCTATGAGCAATTTGTCTTCCTGGCCTGGGTCACGACAATTTAAGCCATTGACCGCCGAAGACCCTAATCTATGCCAACGGTAAGTGCCACGTGCCTTTAGGTCTCTTTAACCGAACGACATAGAACGGGTACGGTTCCATCTAACCCGTACTCACATCGCAACGACAATTTAAGCCATTTGCGCGGGTCAAACTTCCGCCGAGTCCCATTTCCATCACAAGTCACATAACCCGGTCATGTTCAAGTTGGCTCTCAAGCCACCAAGTTGGCAAGATCTCGTATCCGCCCAGTTTTCCGGGTGCACCTTTGGGTTAGTCCCCAAGTCTCCCTGCTGTAATCTACCGCGTAGAAATACCGAAAAACAACCAATAGCACGGAGTCTTCTCCGGCATTATGCAATGCAACATCACCGATCCAGACCAACATGTCCGGGTAGGCTTCACACATCATGCCTATGTCCGTTCTTGCTTACGGACTCTAAACAACGGGGACTTCACATATCTACCCAAAGGAATGCCTCCAACTCTCTGCAAACTCGCGAGAGCGGGCTTCCTATGCTAAGAAAGAGAGCTACTCATGCACAAGATGAGGATCGTTACCCTAGCGTTCCTCTTTGGCGCCATGGAAAAGTAATCGGATGAAAACCACCGCACTAGCATTGCCTCCGTGGATCCGGAGTCGGCTCGCGATTCGGAAGTCCGAAGCTCCTCCAATGGCGGGATCTAGCTCCTTCTTCCTCCCTTGGCTCTCCTCTCTCTCTAAGGTTTTAGAAAGATGAGAAGTTATGAAAAGTAAGGGTTTTCGAAGTCCATTCACGGGTATATCCCTTCAGGAACAACCCCCAGCCGTTGGATCTTCAGTTAAAGAAATGGAAGGCTTCGATTCGGGGCTGAAATGCCCAATCTGGACCGAACACGGCCGGGCACACGCCCGTGTCCAGGGTCGTGTGCCTCATTCGCCGTCAAAATCGAATCACCTGGAACCTCACACGGGTATCGAACATGCCCGTGTTCGAGCTGACACGCCCGTGTTCCACCTGACACGGCCGTGTGGCCGGCCGTGTACCCCATCATTTTTCCCCAAAATCAACCCGAACACTGCACGGGTTCTAGGACACGCCCGTGTCCTTGCCCGTGTCACCTTGACACGCCTGGGCTCCAGGGCCGTGTACACGGTCTCCACCCTCGACACGGCCTCGGACACGCCCGTGTCCTAGGCCGTGTGCCTTGTCTCGACGATCGTCGAGCAAGATTCGTCGACTTCCAGGACGAGTGTCGACACGGGTCGACACGCCCTGCGACACGCCCGTGTCGCAGGCCGTGTGCCCACTCTCGACGCATCGTCGAGCGAATCTCGTCGACTCACCGGGACGATCGTCGACATGGGTCGACACGCCCTGCGACACGCCCGTGTCGCAGGCCGTGTGCCCAGTCTCTACACAATGTCGAGACCAAAGTGTCGACTTCCCATCTTAGTGTCGACACAGGCTTGACACGCCCTGGGACACGCCCGTGTCCCTGGCCGTGTGCCTGCAGCCAGAACCCAAACTGGCCCAAAACGTCCCCCCTTCGCTCCTTTGAGTTTCGGGGCGTTACAACTCTCCCCATCTTAAAAGAATTTCGCCCACGAAATTACATAACGGAAAGACATGTACAAAACCAAATTTTGTACCTGAGCGGAACAACTCCGGATACTCGTCAAGCATAGTCTGCTCTTGCTCCCAAGAGAGCTCCTCACGACCGCAATTGTCCCACCAGACCTTGACCATCTTGATCTCTTTATTGCGTAGCCGCTTGACCTCCGAGTCCTCGATCCGCACGGGCTTGACCTTTGTCGTTAGCCCACTATCCACCGGCACTTGATCAACCGCGATCACTTGCGTAGGCTCTTGCACCGCCTTCCGAAGTACCGAAATGTGGAATACATCATGTAAACCACTAAGCTCCACTGAAAGCTTCAACCGATAGGCCGCTTCACCAACTCGCTCCAGAACCTCAAACGGTCCAAGGTACCTCGGGCTTAGCTTTTTCAATCGTCGCACCCGCGAGACACCCTTGAACGGCTTGATCTTTAAGTATACATAATCGCCCACAGCGAACTCCACATTCCTGTGCTTGGCATTATAGTACTTTGCTTGCCGGTCCTGAGCGATAAGCAACCTCTCCCGAATGGTTCTCACCAAAGAAGTAGCCTCATCCACTTCCGATCGCTTATACAACTTTGACTCACCTGTTTCTAACAAGACAACGGCGTACGACATTTCCTACCATATAGGGCCTCGAAAGGCGCCATCTGAATACTTGCTTGGTAGCTGTTGTTGTATGCGAACTCCACCAAATATAGGTGGTCTTCCCATTGCTTTCCAAAATCCAAGACACACATGCAGAGCATGTCTTCCATGGTTCTATTGACCCTCTCGGTCTGCCCATCCGTTTGCGGATGGAACGCTGTGCTGAATTTCAGCTTTGTTCCCAACATTTGCTGCACCAGCCTCCAATCATTGGACGTGAACCGCCCATCTTGGTCACTCACGATGCTGCGGGGCACACCATGAAGCCGTACTATGTTATCCACATAGAGCTTTGCCAACTTCTCTACCGGATCATCCTTCCTTTGCGGAATAAAATGCGACACCTTCGTCAATCGATCAACAACCACCCAAATGACGTCGTTCCCCTTTTGCGACCTTGGCAAACCGTGCACAAAGTCCATAGAGATGTCGTCAAATTTCCACTCCGGAATAGGCAAGGACTTAAGAAATCCTCCCGGCTTTTGGCGCTCTGCCTTTACCAAGGCGCAAGTTTGGCACTTCGCTACGTATAGCGCCACATCCTTCTTTAAACCCGGCCACCAAAACAGTTTCTTCACATCACGGTACATCTTCGTGCTCCCCGGGTGAATCGAGTACTTGGTATGGTGTGCCTCGTACAACAACTCCACCCGTAAATTGCCCACACTTGGGATGCACAAACAACCGTCTTTCCAAAGTAATCCGTCCTCCACGACGAATTGGGAATTTGACCCATCCAGAGCCTCTACCATGAATTGCTTCATATGAGCATCCATATACAAATCCTGCCGAATACGATCAGCCAGGTCATATTGGACTTCAGTCCAATTCAGAACTGCTTCAGCACTTGATTGCCTGTCCACACAAACAATCTCCAACGCCTCCAACTCTCGCACCAACCGCTCATCGTGCACCGATAGCCAATTGGCTTGAGCTGGGGCTCGACGACTCAACGCGTCCGCAACCGCATTCCCTTTGCCAGGCACGTAGTGGATCTTGAAGGTATAGTCCCCGAGGAACTCCATCCACCTACGCTGCCGCATATTCAGATCTTTCTGATCAATGAGATACTTCAGGCTCTTGTGATCGGTGTAGATATCAATCTTCACACCGTACAAGTAGTGTCTCCACAGCTTCAAGGCAAAAATCACGGCCGCTAACTCCAAGTCATAGACCGGATAATTCCTTTCATGCACTTTTAGCTGTCTCGAGCCATAAGCTATTACACTTCCGTGTTGCAGTAGCACGCAACCCAAACCGCTGCCTGAAGCATCACTATAAATCTCATAGCCTTCGGTCCCACATGGCGAACTCAGCACAGGCGCCGTGGTCAACCGACACTTCAACTCCTCAAAAGTTCGCGCGCACTCCGTCGTCCAAACGAACTTATGCTCCTTCCTCGTCAATGTAGTGAGAGGTAACGCTATCCGCGAGAAGTTCTCTACGAAGTGCCTATAATAGCCGGCAAGCACCAGAAAACTCCGGACTTCCGCTACCGTAACAAGCTCAGGCCACTCCCGTATCGCAACAATCTTCGCCGGATACACAGCAATACCCTCCACTTACTATATGCCCGAGGAACGCCACTGAGGGTAGCCAAAACTCGCACTTCGAGAACTTGGCATACAACTGATTTCTCCTTAGCGTCTCCAACACCAAATGAAGATGCTTGAAGTGATCTTCCTCACTTTGCGAGTACACCAAAATATCGTCAATGAAGACGATCACGAAATGGTCCAAGTACTCCCTGAAAGTCCTGTTCATCAAATCCATGAACACTGACGGCGCATTAGTCAGCCCAAACGTCATGACCGTAAACTCATAATGCCCGTATCTCGTACTAAACGCTGTCTTCGGGATATCACTCTCCCTTATTCGCAGCTGATAGTACCCAGCCTTGAGATCCAACTTCGAGTACACCGTCGACCTGACTAACTGATCAAAGAGATCATCAATCCGAGGGATCAGGTACTTGTTCTTCTCAGTCAGCTTGTTGAGCTCCCGATAATCAATACATAGCCTCAAGCTTCCGTCCTTCTTCTTAACAAAGAGGACCGGTGCGCTCCAAGGAGAAGAACTCGGGCCCACATACCCTTGCTCCAACAACTCTTGCAGTTGAACTTTCAGCTCCGCCATTTCCTTAGGCGCCAGCCGATAGGGAGATCGTGACACAGGCTTTGCACCTGGCACTACCTCAATCGTAAAACCTATCGCCCGCTGAGGCGGGGCTCCAGGAAGATCTGCGGGGAACAGATCATGGTATTCTGATACCACTGAAATACAATCCAATGCGGGCTTCGGCTTTGCAACCTCCACTAGTGTAAAGAACAGTTCTGCACCAGCACGAAGCGCCTTCACCACGTGAAGAGCAGACATCAACGTCTTGCTAGACCCCTTTAAGCCCGTAAAAGTCGTTTCACGACTTGCTCCCAGCTTGACTTCCTTGCTACTGCAATCTATATGGGCCTGCTGCTCCGAGAGCCAGTCCATGCCAAATATGACGTCGAACTCCACTAACGGAAGTAAAGACGCCCGCAGGTCGAACTCCTGCTCCCCAATACGAATCTTAACATCGCAGATCCTATCCGCTCGCATCGAACACCCATTGGGCTACAACACATCCAACTTATCCTTCGCCATCGAAGAAGGGACTCCGATGCGTGATATAAATCCTTCGGACAAGAAGGAGTGTGAAGCTCCCGTATCGAAGAGTGCTCGTGCCGGATTTTCACAAATCAATACAAATCCTAAACAAGCAGTGGTAAGGTAACATGTGCATAACAAGTATTTAAAGAAATTGACTTGCTATAAATTAAACCGTACCTGTCACCACATCAGCTTGTTTGATGTCCTCCTGTTGGCCAAGATTATAGACCCTTGGTTGGGCCGGAGCATAATAGGATGCGGTGGACTCCACCGCCTTCCCCTTCTCTTCATAAGTAGCTCCCGGCCTTCTCTCGGACTTAGGACGTCCGCTCAAACAATCACGGGCGAAATGCCCCGTCTTTCCACATGTAAAACACGCGCCCGGGGTCCGACTCGTATTCGCCCCAGAAGCACTAGAAGGAGCTGGACCCGAAGTCCTATGCTTCTTGAAAGACCTCCGATAGCCGGACTTTGAAGTAGTCGGCACTTTGAATTCAGATTTCTTCTCACCCAAGCTTTTCTTTGCTTGTACATTTTTCATATCCTTCTCCAAGGACCGTGCAGTATTGACCAAGGTTAAGAAACCCGGCATCATCGGCCCCGAGAGTAGTAGTCTCAACTCATCTCTCAAGCCTTCATAGAAGCGATTAGTCTTGCGCTCCTCATCCATGATGGTGGAGCTAGCATATCGACTCAAACGAGTGAACTCATGGAGATATTCATCCACGCTCCTCTCACCCTGAACTAACTTCAGGAACTCATTCTCCATCGAAATCCTCTGAGTAGAAGGGAGGTATCTTACCAAGAACAATCCCGAGAACTCTTCCATCGGAACATCTATCAGTTGTCTACCTCTCAAATGATGCAGCTCCAATCCTTCCCACCACATCCTCGCTTCACCGTCCTGAAGGAACATAGCGATGGTGGTCATTTGCCACTCCTCCGTCTCCGTTGCTGTCATGACTCTCTTCACCCTAGAGAGCCAGTCTTCAGCCTGAGATGGGGTTCCCAACCCCGAGAATAACGGAGGGTTAAAGCTCATTACATGCTTAAGCTGCCTCTCGGTTGCCCTCCTTGGCACTATTGGTTCCACAACCACTTGCTCCACTCTCCTCGGCACAGCCTCTTGAAGAGGTACTTGCTCCATCACAGGAGCGGGCTGCTGCGTTTGCCTTGCAGGCTGCGCATTTATCACGGCCAACACCGCTTCAGCCACCAATCGTATATTCTCAGCCGATAGAGGTGTTGCGGGAGCAACATCCGGTGCACTACTAGCCTCAGAAACTCGGCGTTCTGACGGCCCAACACCACTTCTGGTCACCTATAGTGGTACAAAACACCGTTAAGCGCCAAATAAAATTACAAACAGCAATTATAGGAACACGCAGGTTCCTCAAACACGAGTATTTTCATTCCTAAGTGGACATTCATGGGTTCTTTTACCATTATAACGATGACACACACAATGTGCTCACCACCCCTTAAAAAGAATTCACCCACGAATTCAGTTTAAGCCCAACCAAAACCAGTAGTCTGATACCAAATTGTAACACACCCTATCCGTCACATAGCATATAGCAGTAGGTCCGGCCGGGGCCCGACGCCGTATGCCACAGACAGACCGGGTGGTTACTTATGGAAACCATCCAACCAATCTCAACGTCCAACACAAAGCATTCTAGCGGAAGCAGTTTATAAAAGTTATAACAAAGAACCCAGCAATAAAGCACGAATGTCCACTAATACAAAATAGGAATGTTATTACAAAATACCCAAAATGAGCCTTAAGGCCTTACAAAATGTTTCACTTCCAATTACATGCTTTACAAACCACGGCACGCAGGCCGGTCACACATGAATAAAGCAGTAAACACTTCCAACTTAGGCCTTTAAGGGCCGGCTTCGCATTCGGGCTTTAGCCCGCTATTGACCGCTTGGTCCAGCTGCACCTGCAAGCAACAAACCACCGCACGGTGGCAAAACAAGGCAACGGTCAGCAATGCTGACCAAATTATAACGATCCCGCCCCCAACTCGGGGCGGCGATGCTCCTTCCCTACATTTCATTAGCATAAGCGAGCAATGCATATAAATAGCCATTTCATCACAGACGTTGGCTCGCACGGCCACACGCCCCGTGCTCTCAGGGCACATTCTCGGTGAACCGGTCGATGTCACATCAATTAAAGCCATAGACATTCCGGACTCACCACCGCCACATGGACGGCCAAACCTATGAGCAATTTGTCTTCCTGGCCTGGGTCACGACATTTTAAGCCATTGACCGCTGAAGACCCTAATCTATGCCAACGGTAAGTGTCACGTGCCTTTAGGTCTCTTTAACCGAACGACATAGAACGGGTACAGTTCCATCTAACCCGTGCTCACATCGCAACGACAATTTAAGCCATTTGCGCGGGTCAAACTTCCGCCGAGTCCCATTTCCATCACAAGTCACATAACCCGGTTATGTTCAAGTTGGCTCTCAAGCAACCAAGTTGGCAAGATCTCGTATCCGCCCAGTTTTCCGGGTGCACCTTTGGGTTAGTCCCCAAGGCTGCCTGCTGCAATCTACCGCGTAGAAAACCCGAAAAACAACCAATAGCACGGAGTCTTCTCCGGCATTATGCAATGCAACATCACCGATCCAGTCCAACATGTCCGGGTAGGCTTCACACATCATGCCTATGTCCGTTCTCACTTACGGACTCTAAACAACGGGGACTTCACATATCCACCCGAAGGAACGCCTCCAACTCTCCGCAAACTCGCGAGAGCGGGCTTCCTATGCTAAGAAAGAGAGCTACTCATGCTCAAGATGAGGATCGTTACCCTAGCGTTCCTCTTTGGCGCCATGGAAAAGTAATCGGATGAAAACCACCGCACTAGCGTTGCCTCCGTGGATCCGGAGTCGGCTCGCGATTCGGAGCTCCGAAGCTCCTCCAATGGCGGGATCTAGCTCCTTCTTCCTCCCTTGGCTCTCCTCTCTCTCTAAGGTTTTAGAAAGATGAGAAGTTATGAAAAGTAAGGGTTTTCCAAGTCCATTCACGGGTATATCCCTTCAGGAACAACCCCCAACCGTTGGATCTTCAGTTAAAGAAATGGACGGCTTCGATTCGGGGCTGAAATGCCCAATCTGGACCGAACACGGTCGGGCACACGCACGTGTCCAGGGCCGTGTGCCTCATTCGCCGTCAAAATCGAATCACCTGGAACCTCACACGGGTATCGAACACGCCCGTGTTCGAGCTAACACGCCCGTGTTCCACCTGACATGGCCGTGTGGCCGGCCGTGTACCCCATCATTTTTCCCCAAAATCAACCCGAGCACTGCACGGGTTCTAGGACACGCCCGTGTCCTTGCCCGTGTCACCTTGACACGCCTGGGCTCCAGGGCCGTGTACACGGTCTCCACACTCGACACGGCCTCGGACACGCCCGTGTCCTAGGCCATGTGCCTTGTCTCGACGATCGTTGAGCAAGATTCGTCGACTTCCGGGACGAGTGTCGACACGGGTCGACACGCCCTGCGACACGCCCGTGTCGCAGGCCGTGTGCCCACTCTCGACGCATCATCGAGCGAATCTCGTCGACTCACCGGGACGATCGTCGACACGGGTCGACACGCCTTGCGACACGCCCGTGTCGCAGGCCGTGTGCCCAGTCTCGACACAATGTCGAGACCAAAGTGTCGACTTCCCGTCTTAGTGTCGACACAGGCTTGACACGCCCTGGGACACGCCCGTGTCCCTGGCCGTGTGCCTGCAGCCAGAACCCAAACTGGCCCAAAACGTCCCCCCTTCGCTCCTTTGAGTTTCGGGGCGTTACATATATATTGCTCGCTTATGCTAATGAAATGTGGGGAAGGAGCATCGCCGCCCCGAGTTGGGGGCAGGATCGTTATAATTTGGTCAGCATTGCTGACCGTTGTCTTGTTTTGCCACTGTGCGGTGGTTTGTTGTTTGCAGGTGCTGCCGGACCAAGCGGTCAATAGCGGGCTAAAGCCCTTTTTGTGAAGCCGGCCCTCGAAGGCCTAATCGGAGTGTTTACTGCTTTATTTATGTGTGACCGGCCTGCGTGCCGTGGTTTGTAAAACATGTAATATGAAGTGGACAATTTTTGTAAGGCCTTAAGGCTTGTACTGGTGTATTTTGTAACATTCCTATTTTGTATTAGTGGACATTCATGCTTTAGTGCTGGGTTCTTTGCTACAACTTATTAATCTGCTTCCGCTAGAATGCTCTGTGTAGGACGTTATGATTGGTTGGATGGTTTCCATGAGTAACCACCCGGTCTGTCTGTAGTATATGGCGTCGGGCCCCGGCCGGATCTACTGCTATATGCTATGCGACGGATAGGGGGTGTTACATGGCGACCTTGCGGACCCGGTGGAAATGAGGCGCAAGACTGTCGAGCTGTTTATGAAGCACGTGCGCATTATCCACTCGCAGGAGCTGGATAAGCAGGCAGTGGATCGACGCATCGAATGACTGGAGAACGAATGTGCTCGTCTATCCTCCGAGGCTAATGTTGAGTTAGATGTTGATGGCACCAACCCAGATGCCATCATCAATGAGACTGACATGCAGCTCCGTCTCGCGCTCCGTGGGCTTGAGTCCGTTCGCACCTTCCACTCACGTAGTAGACCTCCCTACGCGGGAGCTCATGGTGTCCGCTGGCAATGGCACCAGTACTGAAGGTCGTCCGTCTCGCCCCTTTTCTTCTATTTTCTCTCAATGATGTAATTATCAAATAATGTTGTGTGCTGCTTGCTGTCACGCTGGTATTGTTAGAACTCGATATCCGCTGATTGCGGGACGGTATTATATAATTTTTATTGCTGGTTTAAATACTCTATAATTTCTTGTAATCATTGTCTCATGATTGCGACTGACCATGCTAATCGAGGTTTTTAGGAGAGAGACTGTAAAATGCCGGTCGACCCTCCCTCTCCCTCTGTACCTTTTCCCGTGCATTAATCATTTCACCATATTTGCTATAAATATCCCGGCCATGGATAAGATGGATATCCGCGTTTATTACTCTTGATGTCTAAGTTCTTGCTTCTTTGTTTTAGCCGTCTCGCCGATTCTTCTCGCGTTTCTCTCCCGACCCTTTCGCCGGTCTTCTTTCTTGTTACTCCATTCTCTCCACTTCTCGCCTAAAGCCGTCTCGACAATCTTCGTCTCGCCAAGGATGGGAAAGAAGAGAGTTGAGGAAGGCGAGGGGCGCAGCCGCTGCGGGAAGCGGTTCACCGACCACGACTTCCCGCTCGGCAGGCTTCCTGAAGAAGACTACCGCGGGTTCGTCCGCGAGTACCTGGAGGAGGGGATCGACTCGCGGAATCACAAAGTTGGCGAGTCCATCGACACTTACTACCCGAGAGAGCACCCTTTCCTCGTCTCGCACTTTGAGGCGGGGTTGAGGCTGCCTCTATGGCCTGAGGTAAAACAAGTTTTCAAAAACTTCGGCGTCGTCCTGGCGCAGTTCAACCCGAATTCTATTTCGGTGTTGATCGCCTTTGCCTGCTATATGCATCGGGAGCGCATCAAGTTCAGCTTGACGGTCTTCAGCAAGCTCTTTATCTACCACGCCAATGCTGATGGCGTCTTGTACTTCACCGGCCAAAGGCTCAAGGTGTGTGAGACGTCTAACAAAAATCATGACTGGCTCACGCTGTTCATCTTCATCCGCGGCAACCATGGTTTCTTCGGGGGCATCCCGCTCGCACCGGTGTCTCCCCCAGAAAGCTTTTATGCCACCCCGCAGGTCAGCGGCCCAGAGAAGCTACTGTATGAATATTTCGACGGTAAGAACTTCGAGGTCAACTACCTACGGTGAGGCCTCGACTCGCTGCCTGCGGTACTCCCTGGTGAAGGTACTCTCTCTTTTCTATCTCGTTGTGTCTGTTTGTTTCTTCGTCTCACCTTCTCACCGCCTTTGTTTGTCTTTCAGGGGAGCGAGTAGTGCCAGGCCATCCCCCATACAAAAGGAACGTCCACCCCTCCAAGTGCCTCGATCTCGCCTACGCGGCAGCTGAGGTGGCAAGAGAGTCCTTAACTCCTGCCCCTCTCAAAAGGCCTTCAGACGACATGGACCCCTCTCGCTCCAGCCCTCCAAAGAGAATGAAGAAGGCTGTGGTGGTCTCCTAGTGGAAGAAGAAGGTGACCCCAAAGGAGAAGGAGACTGCGAGGTCTCTGAGCCCAATCTCTTTGGATGGGTCTCCGTCGCCCCGCTCGCATCGTCAATAGGCCGTCTTGCCTACTCGCGAGATGGCACTCCCCAATCAACCTATTGCGGCCTCCAATTAACCAGCCGCTGTCATCAATCAACCAGCTGCTACTGCCTCTCACGAAGGCACTTCCTTCAGCCGTCCCTCCCCCTCTTCCCACATGAATTATAACTTGGGCCCCGCGGTTTTCGATGCAGCTGGGGACCCTGTTCTGCTGTGGGGGCGGGACGCCAACCGCGTCTCCATCTCCACCCTCCTTCCCCCTTGGAAGGAGCAGGAGGATCCCACCAGTCATGCTTTTGCCGTAAGATACGACCTCTACGGTGGTCTCGACGCGGTCTCCCCTGAGAGCGAGTCTACGCGAGACCTCGTCATGAAGTCCTCCCATATACATATGCGGGCTTTGGAGTTCTCACACCGCGCCACGCACCGTCTGATATATATCAACAAAAAATGATCAGAGAGTGAGACGAGCCTGGAGGCGGAGCGGGAGCGGTCAGAAGATCTCGCTAAGAGGTTTTTTGATGTCGAGAGCCTCCTCGCCAAAGCCCAAGGCAGAGTGGTAAAGCGCTATCCTTACCCTTATTCTTTTTATTTAGGAGCTGCCAACTAAAAACCTGACGTCTCGTAGGATGTCGACGCGGCGGAGCGGCTACGCTCGCGAGCAGCGGTCCTGGAGGAGGAGGTCAAGGACTTAAAAGCCCAGAATACTCGCCTCCAGGCCGACGTGGCATCATCGTCTGCCGCGAGCCCTTTCGGACACCTCCGCCGCACTATTCTTTTGACGAGGTCGAGGAGCAGTGCCGAGATGCTGGCATCAGGGCCGCGGAGCTAATCCTGAAGATGATGAAGGACCTAGGTGTTGTGAAGGACGATTCGGAAACGGTGACTGTTTGCGACCCGGTCCCCCAGCTCTTTGGCGAGGAGAGCGAGGATTCTTCATCCGGAGAGGAGGAATGACGCGCCACCTCCACGATCTAGAATCCCTCTCTCCTCTTCCTTCTACTGCTGTTTGTAAAATTTAGACAAATATATTTTGAGCCTTTTTGTGATACATAATGACGATCAAAAGTACATGTTTGTTGTTTTGCTCTTTATTATGCGAAATGAATTTCTGGTTTGCCTCGGCCTGCGAGACGGTGCTACCCATCCGTCTCGCATCCTTGCCCTTATTCTTTATTTTGTTTTACTTTGCTTATTACGAGACGTTACTCAGATGTGCTTACGCACGCGAGATGATGCTACTTCTTGTCTCGCGGCCTTGCCGGAGAGTTGGCCCTGGTCGCGGGTGAGATTCAAACGACGCAACATTCTCGGCTCTCCTCAGGGTACTCCCGACGCGAGTGACTCTTGGTGATGCGATTTGCCCTCTATTAGAGTGAGCATTTCGCTTAGCGCGAGTGCCCGCTCGCCAAGCGAGACCATTCTTGGAACTGCCAGCTGCGAGTGCCCCCACTCGCACTACTACAAATTTTTGCCTTAGTTTATTACTTTTCTTCTAAGTTTAAACTGGGATGTTGTTTTAAGAAGCCTTTCCCAACAATTCCGTTATCGAGTAAGTTTACCGCCTTGCTAGCTTGGTGAGCCCGGGCAAGAAGTCCACCGGGGACCGGGCCGAGCTCGAAGTGGTGTAGGATTTCCCAGGTTCAGACCTGTTCCCACGAACATTGGACCCAACCTTCAAGAACTAGACCTTTCCCCAACAGGTGAGCCTTCGGACCTGCCAGGTAGATGAGAGCCTGCACAGCAGGTCTACTTGGGGCCGAGCCGAGCTCGGGGTGCCGATGAAGTTTTCACTAACCAGACCTATCCCCCATAGGCGAGCCTTCGGACCTGCCAGCTAGATGAGAGCCTGCGCAGCGGGTCTACCTGGGGTTGAGCCGAGCTCGTGGTGCCGATGAAGTTTCCACTAACCAGACCTATCCACCACAGGCGAGCCTTCGAACCTGCCAGCTTGATGAGAGCCTGCGCAGCGGGTCTACCTGGGGCCGAGCCGAGCTCAAAGTGCCAATGAAGTTTCCACTAACCAGACCTATCCCCCACATGCGAGCCTTCAGACCTGCCAGCTAGATGAGAGCCTGCACCGCGGGTCTACCTGGGGTCGAGCCAAACTCGGGGTGCCGATGAAGTTTCCACTAACCCGACCTATCCCCCACAGGCGAGCCTTCGGACCTGCCACCTAGATGAGAGCCTGCGCAGTGGGTCTACCTGGGGCTAAGCCAAGCTCGGGGTGCCGATGAAGTTTCCACTAACCAGACCTATCACCCACAGGAGAGCCTTCAGACCTGCCAGCTAGATGAGAGCCTGTGCAGCAGGTCTACCTGGGGCCGAGCCGAGCTCGGGGTGCCGATGAAGTTTCCACTAACCAAACCTATCCCCCACAGGTGAGCCTTCGTACCTGCCAGCTAAATGAGAGCCTGCACAGCGGGTCTACCTGGTGTCGAGCCGAGCTCGGGGTGTCCATGAAGTTTCCACTAACCAGACCTATCCCCCACAGGCGAGCCTTCGAACCTGCCAACTAGATTAGAGCCTGCGCAGCGGGTCTACCTGGGGCTGAGCCGAGCTTGGGGTGCCGATGAAGTTTTCTCAAACCAAACCTATCACCCACAGGTGAGCCTTCGTACCTGCCAGCTAGATGAGAGCCTGCGCAGCGGGTCTACCTGGGGCCTACCCAAGCTTGGGGTGCCGATGAAGTTTCCACTAACCAAACTTATCCCCCACAGGCAAGCCTTCAGACCTGCCAGCTAGATGAGAGCCTACGCAGCGGCCTACCTGGGGCCGATCCGAGCTCGGGGTGCCGATGAAGTTTCCACTAACCAGACCTATCCCCCACAGGCGAGCCTTCGGACCTGCCAGCTAGATGAGAGCCTGCGCAGCGGGTCTACCTAGGGGCGAGCCAAGCTCGGGGTGTCGATGACGTTTCCACTAACCAGACCTATCCCCCACAGGCGAGCCTTCGGACCTGCCAGCAAGATGAGAGCCTGCGCAGCGGGTCTACCTGGGGCCGAGCCGAGCTCGGGGTGCCTATAAAGTTTCCACTAACCAGACCTATCCCCCACAAGCGAGCCTTCGGACCTGCCAGCTAGATGAGAGCCTGCACAGCGGGTCTACCTGGGCCGAGCCGTGCTCGGGGTGTTGCAAAACACATAATTATATCCTATCATAAAAATTTCGCAATATGAAAGAGAAAAACAAGTCAATTGATGTATTATAACAAGCTTGATTTTGAATACGTAATTACATCTTCCCAATCTCACGGGTAGAAGCGTTTTAGGTCATCGCCGCTCTAGGTGTGGCTTATGGTCCTCCCCTCCACGTCCTGGAGGTAGTAACCTCCTGTTCCAAGGACCTCCTTCACTATGAAAGCTCCTTCCCAGTTCGGGTTGAGCTTGCCCACAGGAGCCGACCTTCCTACCGCATCGACCTTTCTCAGCACCAGATCTCCTTCGGTAAACTGCTTGACCATGACATGCTTATCGAAATACTTGGCCATCCGCCGCTTGATCTCTTCTGGCCTGATGGCTGCCACGTCCCACAGCTCCTCCACCATGTCTAGCGAGAGGCGTAACCCCTCCTCATTCTCCAACCTCCACGTCTCGTCTCCTTCGCCTGCGGCTGCGACCCGCAGGGACCGAACCTCGAACTCCACTGGTAGGACCGACTTAAACCCATGGGAATGCTTGAAGGGGGTCTCACCGGTGGCCATGTTCGGGGTTGTTCGCAAGGCCCACAGGACCGAGGGAAGCTGCTCCATCCAATTTCCCTTTATGTTTTCTACTTTCTTCTTGAGCAGGTTCACAATAATCTTTTTTGCCGCCTCCACCTGGTCGTTGCTCCGGGGGTGGTGGACAGAGACAAATCTGAGATCTATCCCCAGTTGGGCACAGAAGCTGATTAACACTTCACTGGCAAACTACGGACCGTTATCTGTCACTATCGCTTGAGGCAGCCCGTGTCTGCATATGATCTCCCCCCAGATGAAGTTCCTTATGACTTGCGCGGTGACCTTGGCCAAGGCCTTCACCTCCAGCCACTTTGAGAAGTAATCGACCATGACCAGGAGGAACTTCCTCTGCCCGCTAGCCGGAGGGAAAGGCCCAACCAAGTCCATTCCCCAAATGGCAAAAGGCCATGGCGATGTTATGCTTCTAAGTCTTTGAGCAGGCAAGAGTTGGAGGGGGGCGTACAGCTGGCACTTTTGGTACCTCTTTGCGAACACTGATGCATCCTTCCTTAGGTTCTTCCAGAAGTATCCCCGCCATATTACCCTTACCCCCAGTGTTCTTCCTCCAGAGTGGCTGCCACACTCACCCGAGTGTACCTCTCCCAAGATCCTTGGGACCTCTTCTTCGGTTACACATCTTGCCAGGAGCCCTGACAACATCTTACGATGCAACCCCCCTTCTATCATCAGGAAATGAGCAACCTTACTCCTGAAGCTCTTTGCATCCTTAACCTCCTCTGTCAGCCTGCCTTTGGTCAGGAACGTTACCAATGGGTACACCCACGAGGATCGCCGACCTACCTCCATCAACTCCCCTTCCTCAATTGTTGGCCGAAAATGTTCAGTCAGGGTCCCTCCTCCCCGAGGTCCAAACTTCGCCAATCGATCGGCGGCCGCGCTCTCCTCCCTGGGGACACGCTGGATTGAGAATGACCGGAACCCACCGATGATCGCCCTTACCTTGGATAGGTATTTTATGAGGGTAGGCTCCAGAGCTTCGAACTCTCCACGGATCTGTGACGCTACTTCCATCGAGTCAGTGAAGGCCTCCACGTCCTGGATCTCAAGCTCCTTTGCCAAGCGAAGGCCGGCGATCACGGCCTTATACTCTGCTTAGTTGTTGGTCATCGGAAAGTGGTAAGCCATCGCCTGCTCTATCGCGACTCCTTTGGGGCTTATCAGCACCACTCCTCTCCCGAGGGAATGCTTTCTTGAGGCCCCATCAACCATCATCTTCCACGCTTCCTGTGGCTGCTGCTCCCCCTCCTCGACTTCAACAACATAGTCTACCAGAAAGTCCACCACCGCTTGCGCCTTAATGGATAGTCTCGGAACAAAAGAGATGTCGAACTCGCTTAGTTCGATGGACCATTTGGCAAGTCTTCCCGAATGCTCTACCCCTTCAAAGATCTTGCGAAGAGGATGATCGGTCACCACCCTAATCGAGTGCGCTTGAAAATATGGCCGGAGCTTCCTTGCCGAGACGACCAAAGCGTAAGCCAACTTTTCGAGGATGGGGTAGCGGAGCTCTACCTTCTTCAAGATCCGGCTGACGTAGTCGATTGGCAGTTGCTTCTTCCCCTCTTCCCTTACTAGAACGGAGCTCACCGCCTCAGCTCCTACTCCAAGGTACAAGTTCAGGTCCATCCCTTCTTTTGGGCTTTGAAGTAGAGGTGCCTGAGAGAGCTGTCTCTTCAGCCCTTGGAAGGCCTCTTCGCACTCGGCGGTCCACTCGAACCTTTGGTTCCCTCGCATCACCTTGAAGAATGAACAACACTTGTCCCCTGACCTAGAGAGGAACCTGCTCAGCTCAGCCAGTTTCCCTGTCAAGCGCTGGACCTCCTTGGCATCGCGAGGTGATTCCAAATCTTGGATATCCTTCACCTGATCCGGGTTAGGCTCTACCCCTGCCGGAGTCAAGAGATGCCCGACGAACTTCCCGCGGCTGGCCCCGAAGACACACTTCAAGGGGTTCAGCCTAATCTTGAACCTCCGCAGGGTGGCGAATGTCTCTTTTAGATCCTGCAGGTTTGAATCCACACACATACTCTTAATCATCAGGTCGTCGACATAGACCTCCAAGTTTCTCCCCCTTTGATCTCGGAAGAACCGATCCATCATGCATTGGTATATAGCCCCTGCGTTCTTCAACCCAAAGGGCATCATTTTATAACTGAAGCATCCCTCCTTCGTGATGAAGGAAACATCCTTGACATCGGGAGGGTGAATCTGGATCTGGTGATAACCTGAAAATGCTTCCAAAAAGCTTATAATAGAAAAATCGATGGCTAAATCAACCAGCGCGTCGATCCGAGGCAGGGGGTAGCAATCCTTAGGGCTTTATTTATTTAACAAAGAGAAATCGATACACATTAGTCATTTCCCACCCCCTTTCTTAACCATTACCACATTGGATATCCAGCCTGGATACTGGATCTCCGAGATGAAGCTGGCCTCCATGAGCTTTCTGACCTCCTCGCGGATGGGTTCCTCCAGCTTGGTGGCGATGGCCCTCATCTTTTGGCATATGAGACGAGTGCGGGGGTCCAGGTTCAGGTGGTGGCAGGCCACGTCCACGTTGATGCCCGGCATGTCTGATGCGCTCCATGCGAAGATGTCGATGTTGCTTTGAATGCAGGCCTGCACTCGCTGCCAGTCCTAGGCACTCAAGCCTCTGCTGACTCGCACGTTTTGCTCCTGCCCTGCGCTGGTGAAGATCTCCATCTCCACCACTTCCTTGGTCGGCTCCAGCCGCGACTGTTACCAGCCGACCCTTGCATCTGCCTCCATCTCCAACCTCTCCCTTCCTACTTACTCCTCAATCTCCATCGCCTCCTCCGGCCCCTCCTGCTGCTGCTCTACCTCCACGCCCCTCTGGGCCTCTCTCTCCACCCCTCCTGCTACTTGCTCTTCCACCTCCATCGCCACCTCCGGGCTCTCCCGCTGCTGCTCGACCTCCATGCCCCTTTGGGCCTCTCTCTCAGCTTTCTCCTGCTCCTCCACAGTCTCCTTCCTCTCCTCCTGTAGGCTCATCCACTCTTCCTCGACATCCTCCTCCTGCTCCGCCATCTCCCTCTCTTGCTCTTCTACCTCGGATATCCAGGACACGGTGTTGACCGCCATCACATAGCATTGCCACGCCACCTTCGGATCCCCCATGATCCTGACCTGCACCCCTCCATTATTGAACTTAAGACATTGGTGGAATGAGGAGGGGACGCAGCGAAAGGCGTTGATGAGGGGACACCCAAAGATGGCGTTGTAAGTGCTCGGAGCATCCACTATCACGAACCTACAGTTCTGTAACACGCCTCCCAACTTCATATGCAGCCCTCCTCCTCCTTCTACTTCCTTTCTCTCTCCAGAGAATCTGAATAGTGGTCCATCCGAAGCCAAGATCCGTTTCCCCTCAACCCTCATCTCATCAAAGGCCTTCTTGAAGATAACATTTACTGAGCTCCCGTTGTCCACCAGTATCCTCGAGACCGTGAAATTCTCCACTGTCGTCTGGATCACCACGACGTCACAAAATGGATCTTCATAGTCCGGCATGTCTGCTGAAGAGAAGGTGATCTTTTCTTACGGCGGGGGAGCTTGTGAGGTAGAGGCGAGCCCCCTTCGGTACATGGTTTGAAGGCTCCCCTTGCGGGTTGCTTCAATCCCCACTCCTCCGTGGATTACCTCGATTCCTCCCCGGGTTCCCACGTCTACCCGGTCTTCACATCTATCCTCCATCTCCCCCTGCTGTACTTCCACGATCGTAACCGGCGAATCCTGCCTCCTTGCTCTTGCTTCTCTCATCTCTAAGAACTCAGGGCAGGTGGTCGTCGCGTGACCCTCCTCCTGGTGGAAGTCACTAAAGAGCAACGTCGCACTACCCCTTCTTCCTTCTCCTCCTCCTCTTCTCCCAGCTCCTCGAACTCCTCTCCTTGCTCCTCTTCCTCTGCCCACCTTCATGGCTTCTTGCGGCGGCGAGATGCGACCTCTTAGCTCCTGCGTCCAGGCCGGTTGGTCGAACCTCCTGGGTTTCCGTAAGTTATCTCTTCCATGGTAGCCTCCTCCTTGACCCTGGGGGAGACCCTCCTGGGGCCTCCAACCCAACCGGTTGTTCGGCTCCCGGGCCCCCCATCCCTGTTGTTGCCCATGTCTTCGGGGTTCTTCCCTGCTTCTTTCTCCTCTTTGCTCCCTCTACTCTCTCGGCTCCTTCTGCCTTCCTGCTGCAGGTTCCTTCACATCATCCTCCGCCAGCCTGGCCAACATCCTGGCGAACGCTGAATTTGCCCTCTCGAAGTCTATCTCTTTCGCCGCCCTCTCCATGAGCTCCTCAAAGGAGAGGGGGGCACTCTCTTCAACTCCATACTGAAGAATCCCGGCCCCAGCCCCAGGGTGAAGGCGAGCATCAGCGCGTACCCTGGGACCTCCTGGACTAGGAGGATCTCTTCATAAAACCGGTCAACGTAGTGACCCGGTGTCTCATCCTTCTTCTGCCTCACTGTAAACAGGCACTCCGCCTCCTTCTTCCGCTTCTTTGATGTTGAGAACCTCAACAGGAAACTTATTCGCAGATCTTCAAAATAGTAGATCGACCTTGCTGACAACTGGAGGAACCAGTCTCGAGCCTTCTCCTTCAACGTGATGGCAAATAGCTGACATTTGAAGGCATCCATCATCTGCCTTATCGAAACGACATCTTCAAACCACTGCACGTGCTATACAGGGTCATCCTTCCCCGAGTAGTAGGACATGTCCGGCTCCTGGAACCCCTCCGGCACCGGAGCTGAGATGATGAGCTCGCTGAAAGGGCTCTCGCCTCCTGCCTGGCGAGAGGGCACATCCCGTGGCCTCGGCTGGCTTGCCCGATCTGTGAGACCGTGCCTAGGGAAGAGCTTTCGCACAGCCGCCTCCCTCTCGCCCAAATCTGCAAGAGTTTCCTTGCTTGGGCACTGGCCTGGGAAGAGCTCCCGCGCGGCCACGTCCCTCTCGCCAGCCTACGCCGGGAGCTCATTCCCCGGGCGCTGTACAGGGGCATTCTCGCCCAAGAGCGGGACCTCCTCTATCGGAACCTGAGGTGTGGCCCACTCGCTTCGGGCCGAGAAGGCCAAGCTGATGGTCTACAGGACTTCTCTCCTGAAGTCCTCCAACATCTTCCCCGTCGCCTCCTCTCCCCGGGTGGGGGAGCCTCCAGAACCAGACACTTCACCTTCACCTCCAGCCATGGGACAAAACTCAAGGCTTTCTTGCATCAGCTGCCTTCCACGCTCACCGCACCAGAACTGTTGAAGCCAAAAATGACCTCAAAGGGAGTTCAAAACAGGGGTGCAGCCAACACCTACTTCTCTCGAGCCTCGACCCTCGACTAGATTCAAAGGACCTAAGACTGACCCAAAACCTCAGCAGGAAGGTCCCACCTCACACCCAGAAGATCTCTGAGAGCTTCCCCTCCAAAGCCAAAAGCTGGGCTAGGAGCTCCTCAGAAAGCACTAGAGATTTGGAGGATAATGAAAGCTTATTTTCTAAGGAGCCCTTATGGGTCTATTTATAGTTTTCTGAGTTGGATCTGCAAATAACCACACTGAACTAGCCTAAAATTACCTAAGTACCCTTGGTTGGGTCTGCCAACAGCCAAACTCCGCTGTTCTGAGGAGCTATATGCAGACCATCAAGGGCAAAAGGCTAAAAAAACCTGGGGTAGAAGGGTAAAAACCCCCTTGGTTATAGAAATGTGAAAATGGCCCTCTCTCAATATGGTGAGTGGGAAACACCCATCGGCGAGACGAACCCTCCTGACCGTCTCGCCAACCTTATATGTCACGAGTCCCTCTCGCGGACAAAGGCCTTCTCTCGCCCCCAGGAGGGGCGTCTCGCCTACTACAGGGAGTTCTTATCTCGCCAATTGCGAGTGGACCACATGGTCCCACTCGCCCATCAATTCCACTCGCCCTGCCTCGTCTATCTCGCGCTTTTGAGGTCCTCTCGCGAGCCCGAGGTTGTACACTAATAGGCTAAGACAACATGGTAATAATCATACCCGTGAAGGGTTGGAGGGATTCCGAACTAAAGAACTGATGTGAAATCTCACTCGTAAAGGGTTAGAGGGATTCATAACTAAAGCACTGATGTCCAATCTCACCCGTTATGGGTTGGAGGGTTTCAGGACGTGTTGGTCCAGCGAGCTGGAGGCTCGGGAGTTTGATATCTGGACAGGTTTGGTCCTGCGAGCTGGAGGCTCGGGTTGGAATATCTTGCATGTGCATAGAAATAAATTTGTGGCGAGGCATGCGGAACTGGGTCAATCGTCACACCAATGGCAGTACGGTGACTCTGGAGAGGTGTGATGGTTTGACAGGCCAGTGGGTTATTTTACAGTACGGTCTGGAGGACAGTCCCCAAAAATGCACACTCGACCAAAAATACTGGTAGGTAGCCAGCAAATAGTACGCAGAGACTCTAGAGTGTTGATGCACTCTCGGCAAGTGTACTGATCGTTGTGAAGTAATAAAAGTTAGGAGTTTAATCCCTGGATATCGATCTCTCGAGGAGTGCAAGTAGGGAGTGTGGTTTTGCTATTGGAAAAGTGATTGCAAGTGTTAACCTGGCAAAGGGTGTTTAGTTTTGGTTTCCTCAGCTTAAAGCTAATAAAACTAATGCGGGTCTCCGTCACCGCATCGCTTGAGTTGATTACTATGGAGAGCAGTAAGGACGATGGACAAAACAGCGAGGGTTGCAATCACCTCTTCATCACGCACGCTTCTAGCAATTGATAGAACGACACAATCACAACAAGCACAAGAAAAAAAACTAAAGCTTAACAACACAAGCAATGATTAAGACATAACAATATATCGACATGTTGAAACCTTAAGCAAAACATTGTTCTTAAGCAACAATCCCACTATCACAAGTTAAGAATGAAGTAACCACAAGAAAAGGTGGAGAAATACAACCGAGCGCACGAAGGATTTCCGAGATTCATGGCCGTAGTCAAGGGTTGTCAGGCCTTGTCCGAGCTCGGTCTACGGATGATGTACGGGAACCAAGAAGTGCTGTCACTTACTACGAATATCCCATCTTCTTCGTGAATGATCGCTGGGCTAGTTCTGACCAAAGAACTCTGCAAGTGCAGCAACAATGATCTCAGATGGTAACTTGGAGGTAGGAGAAGATAAAGGTTGTCGGAGACGCAACAATTGCAAGCTTTTTGCTGATAAACGGTGGTTGTATTAACTCTCTAAGGAGGAGAGAGGAAATGGCAGCTGCAGGCGAGTTTTCCCGCTCGGAGGAGCGGAAATGGCGGGGGAGCGGAACTGGATCCTTGGAAAGAGGAAATCTACAACTTAAATAGAAAAGTCAGCAAAAATTGGTCACGCACGATTTGGCACACGGCCGTGCGCAAACCGTGCGATATTATCACACCAGGATAAACACGAGGAAGGAGAAGCGTTAACCCATGTGTTTTCCTTCACGCACGGGCAATTCCGCCCGTGTGTGAAGGACATCGCACATGTAGCGATAGAGCATTGGAAAACAGGGACACACAGGAAAACTGTGCGTTCTACTCACGCACGGGAGCTGCCACCCGCGCGTGAACAAATCTCATGATTAGCCACAGAAAAGAACAAACTAGAGAGCTATAGGAAAACCGTGCGTTTCCTTCGCGCACGGTTTCGAATCTTCGTCAACCGTGCGTGAGGATCGTCGAACTCAGCTCGATGAAATTCATCCAGCCGAACAAAATGCACGATCCAGCGCAAACCGTTCGTGAAAGAAACGCACGACCGTGCATTTTCCTTGAGAAAGAATTCCCGCCTTGGGGGAAAACGTAACACCTGCACAACAAAACCAAAGCTGGAGCACAAGCTCCCAGCACCAAATACTGCAAAGAAAACACTAGGAAAGTGTCATGGGGAGCACCATGTGCATACCCCCAATAACAGAATGCGCAATCGCACACCCTCGGGCCAAAATAGTGCACAAAATGGTCCATGACCGAACGATGCAAATATAACTGAAATTCGGTTAAAATGCAGTGCACGAGTGAGAAAACCAGCCCAGATGAGTCCAAAAAACCCTATAAATATCGGGCTCATCAAGTGCACCTAGGACGTGTATAGAGGCGTATGGGAGGTCTAGGCCTAGTAGTGTGTATAGCCGCCAAGTAGTGGAGACGCCCGCTCCACTGCTGTCGTAGCCACAACGGTTGTACCAGAGAGTGATGCTAGATCCAAAAATCGGGAACTAATGGTCTGTGATCACAGAGTCGTGTGTGTGAGTTGCACTTGCATGAATCATAAAATGCATGCATATCATACATTCATAACTAGGTCATATGCACCATAGATCCTTATCATATAAATTAGTATGGACTCTTTTATATGATAAGTTATATTTGTAAAGCTTAACTTATAAGTTTGTATGGACATTCATATAAGTTAAGTTACATCTGAGATGATAGTTTAGTAGTAGCAAATTCTACTTGTCGTTCTTTACTCTGATTTACTTACAGTATCTTGTTTACTTACAGCACCTTACTTACTTTATGTACAGTTCTTCATACCTTGCATGTGCTATATATAGAACTGCTAGACTAGAAATAGTTTGATACTTTATATACTTGTTAGTATAGCTCCACTGTCACCTGCTTCTTTTTATACCCCTTGTTGTCCTCCGCTTCGTCCTCCCGCTCGGTGCCTAGGAGTTGCGGGGGTGAGGTGTGGAGGAAACGACTTAGTCTTTATGACTAACAGTCGGTTGTGACCAAATCATTTTAGGAGCTCTAGGAGATGGAGTACCAGCAGGACGAGGTGGCAGGACGTGAGGAGCTGATACCACCACCACCTACTACAACTACTGCAGCCCGTCGTCAGGTAGGATGATCTTTCTGATGAAAGTTTACCTTCCGCTTTGTTATCGTTTTGAGAGAGATTAATTTTATATCATGTACAGGGCATAAGCCCTTTTCTCTTTTGTTGTACTCATTCTGGACTCTATTGTGCTTTAATTTTCATTATAGATTATAGTTCTGTGACTTATGGACTAGCTGTTTTATACAATGCTTTTATACTTCTATTTCTCAATTGGCCGAATAGGTTATATGATCGTACTAGCCGGCAGGATCGGCGTCTTATGCTATCTACTAACCCATGATTTAGTGTCACTGTAAGGCGGTGGTTCTGGGCATAAGACTGGAAGCCTCCTTGGTAAGGGGGAGGGGTCTTACAAACTGGAATCAATTGTACAAACAATCATAAGAGAAGAAGTCCACAGCACTGGGTCACTCCACTCGAGTATTAGTTTGCGGACAAACTATGCAGCGGAAGCAATAGTGTGCCCATGTGTAAAAAAAAGCCACATAAAACAGTCCACCTAAGCAATGAGTTAGGCCAATTCTAATATAAAACATACCTTTATGCAGCCACCACAGGTCGCCGTACCGCAGAATATTTTTCCTCCACTTCAGCTGCCATTCTTTTTTAGCAGACGGAGATGGGGCAGACCCTGACGGCCATTCTAGAGGACTTCAGAGCACAGCAGGTCCCAGCACTGCTGCCATATCCGGGATTGAATTAGCTGAGTGCATTCAAGAGTTTGTCCCCACCTATGTACCACGTGACGGAGAATACGGTAAAGATCGAGGAATGGCTCAAGGCCATACAGGAAATGCTGGCAGGAATCAGCTATACTGTCAGACAGGCAGTGCCTTTGGCATCTTCTGCACTCGATGCCCACACAAAGAGGTGGTGGAAGTCCATGCTGGACTCCGCCTATATAGATAGGGAACTGTCAAATATTTCTTGGTAGAAGTTCAGTGAGGCATTCTTGGAGCCTTTTGTGTCCACCACGAACCGGGATGAGCTAGAGGGGAGGTTTTTGAACGTCAAATAGGGGACCGGTCAGTGATCGAGTACTAGAGGGAGCTTTCCCATCTGGCCAGGTTTGTGGGGATACTTGACTTGGACGACATGAGGTACGCAAAGAGATTCTACTGGGGCCTTAGAGATGATTTGAGATAGGACCTACTATTCATCTCTCATGGAACTTCAGCTCAGATCATATAGATGGCCAATAAGTTGGAGGCAGAGCAGCTGATGGTGTAGAGCAGGGGAAAGAGACCGCTGGATGGGTTGTCCTTCGGGGAGAGTAGTCGGGGCTCACAGAGAGGCAGAGTTATGAGGTACAAGAGGGGTGGGGGACGCTATCATCCCAACTTCAGGCAGGAGGAGAGGCCTCCTACAACACTAGATCCTCCACCACTATAGACACATGGCAAGATGAGGCAGGATGATCGTGACCAGCGATTGGTAGTTTGTTTCGGGTGCCACCAGCCGGGCCACATTAGATCAGAGTGCCCGCATCAGTTTCGTCCATTTCCAACTCCACCTCCTCCACCCCCAGTGGCTCCTCCAGTACAGCAGGGACGAGGCCGATTATGAGGTCGAGGTCGAGGCCGAGGTCGTTGACCTTATGTCCAAGGTAGAGGACAAGAGCAGAGGTACGTATTAGACCTCTCCGAGCCGAGGAATCCTGAGGACGTCATCACCGGTACTTTAAATTGTACTATGAATTTAAGATTTTTTAATATATAGTACATGACCATGTAGAATAACAACCAATTTGAAACTCAAAACAACCTCAGGCATAATATTTATCAGCGATAAGCCCGCTCATACACTGTTCGATACGGGTGCTTCGCACTAGTTCGTATCAGAAGCCTTTGTGGAAGGACTGGATGGCGTGGAACGATTCACGAGCTCGACGATGAGGGTGCGGCTACCTGATGGATCAGAGCTATTATCATCTGCCACGTGCAACATTGAGGCAGAAATCGGCGGAAAGAAATTTGAAGCACATATAATGATCCTAAGGATACCAGACTTTGACCTGATCCTGGGCATGATATGGTTGCATTGGAACCATGCCTAGATCAATTGCCCGTCGAAGAGGATCACATTGAGTCACGGGAACTCCTACATCATCATCGGAGGTATCAGACTTGTTTCCCACCTTTTATTATCATCTGTACAAGATGTCAAAGCCCACAATTAGGGAGAGGAAGTATACATTATATGCTTAGAGATGGCCGGAGCAGAGGCTTCTGTAAGAATTGGTTTCAAGATATCCTAAACACCTAGACGGGGGGGGGGGGGGGTGAAAAGGTTCAATTCATTTTTATTAAGGCAGATAAAATATATTACTGTTAGACAACTTATTTAGCAATTATCACAGCACAGTTTAAAAACACACACAGCCAACACAGAATTCACACAGATTTATAGTGGTTCCCCAAGAGATGGGTACATCCACTTTCCCCCTTCTCCTATCTAGCAGTATACTAGATTCGGCCTAACTCCCTTCTTTCTTATCAGATCCTCAGATATTACAACTCAGAACCGTAAAAGGTTCCTACGGCTCACACTTCACCAAGTGATACTACTCAGATTCTTCCAGAGAAACCTACCTCAGAGTGAGTCCACACTCCTACAACTCAGGCAATCCAGCCCTACCTCAGCCTCTTTCACCAGACCTACAGCACAGAGAAATTAATCCCCTACCTCAGGCATTCAGCCCTCCCTCAGCCTTTATAAACTTAGGCTTACAACTCAAAGAGATAACTCTCTTACACTCAGATCTATAAAAGATCCTACAGAGAAAATTGATTATAAAAAAAAAAATCCTTCACCCAGGTAGAGGGAGAAAGGGGTGAAGGATTCTTGATCAGTTCTTGATAGATTTGACTGCTTAAGATTCAACATGTCTTAGCTTCTTCAAAGCTTATTGAATCTGAACAAAGTAAGGTTGATCTTCTTGTGAATTTGGAGATAATCCTCAATCCAGCTTTCTCTTCTTTCAGATGTAGATCTGAATTCTTCTTGCAGACTTGTTTAGAATCTGCCCTTAGAGACTTGTTGATTTCATGATTTGAACTTCTCTACTTATTATATCTCTCACCCTGTTTGATGATAGAACATGTCTTTATATAGATCCATCTGAGGTTACCAACTAATCTGATTTATAACGGCCTTCTGACATCTCTGACAGATGCAACAACTTTGTTAGTTATGATAGTTGTCAAGTCTTCAGTCGTGACACCTGATACTTCATTGTATTCTATCTCAGCAGAAAAGTGTAGAGACAATACTTCAAATGTGTCAACACAAATAGACCATGTGTCGATACAATTCTTGATGATGTCGATACAACTCTCATAATGTCGACACAACCCTTCTTTATCTTCTCAACACAGCTTCTGTGGAATTTGTCGACACAAGTCCTGTGTGTCGACACAATAGCTTCTAGTCTCGACAAAGTTGGTGTTGAAAAAATTCTGGTGTGTGTCGACACAAGTCCTATGTGTCGACACAATTGTTGTCGATAGAATTCTGGTATGTGTCGACACAAGTCCTGTGTGTCGACACAATTGTTGTTGATAGAATTTCTGTGTGTCGATACAAGTCCTGAGTGTCGACACAATCTGGCTCCTGGTGTCGACACCATTCTACTCAAGTGTCGACACTTGTGCTTAGAAACTTTTTCTGCATTTCCTTAACCTGAACATTGAAACTTAACACAACATCAAATACATTGTGATGATATCATTGAGTTAGGTGAGACTTCTCCAAATCAGGTACACTGTTTTCAATGTACCCAACAATCTCCCCCTATTTGGAGAAGTCATAACCCTTAGTCAATGATATACATCACTTATAATAAAACAAAGATTTTGATGTAAACATTTATTTCAAAGTCAAGATTAACCATAAGCAGTCATGGCACGTAATAATATCATCACAGAATATGTTAGAACAAACTAATCATGCTTCACAAAACTTCAAGTATGCGATATCAAATTAAGGCTAAACCAAGGAATTTATTAATATATGTTCAGCAATACAGAATAACAAGGATTTAGACCAAAATTTTACATAGATCTAAGCCTAGTCCATCTAACTCTAGGATTGATCATGCTCCTTGATGATAATTCATTTGCCAGACTGAATCCTAGCTTGTACATTATTTTTGTGTCATCAGATGGCTTCTTTCCTTTCAGATCCTTCTTCCTGAGCTCTTCAGCCTTGACCTTTTGCCTTTCAAAGTAATGATAAGACTTTGGAAAGTATTTGCTAGGCTCCACAGAGGTCACAGATATTTTTCCAGCTTTGAGATCTCTTCTGAACTGATATATGGCATCTTGCCGCTTCTGATATTTTCTCCATTCTTGTTCAGAATAGCACTTGAATCTATCATGCATATTATCTTTAACAGCTTGCCAAGCAGTGATAATAATGTTTCTGGAGGTAGGACTCCATTGTTCAAAATCAGGCTTTAATTCTGCCTGCCCTCTGAACCTTTTCTTAGATAATTGAACTTCTTTCTGAGCATCTGTAACACCCCCTATCCGTCGCATCGCATATAGCAGTAGGTCCGGCCGGGGCCCGACGCCATATACCACAGACAGACCGGGTGGTTACGTATGGAAACCATCCAACCAATCACAACGTCCTACACAGAGCATTCTAGCGGAAGCAATTTATAAAAGTTGCAAAACAAGAACCCAGCACAAGCATGAATGTCCACTAACATGATAATAGGAATGTTATTACAAAATACCCAAATATTCGGCCTTAAGGCCTTACAGAATGTTTCTCTTAACTAAAACATGATTTACAAACCTCGGCACGCAGGCCGGTCATACATGAGTAAAACAGAAAACATTTCCGCTTGGGCCTTCGAGGGCCAGCTTCGCAAAAAGGGCTTTAGCCCGCTATTGACCGCTTGGTCCAGCTGCACCTGCAAGCAAACAAACCACCGCACGGTGGCAAACAAGGCAACGGTCAGCAATGCTGACCAAATTATAACGATCCCGCCCCAACTCGGGGCGGCGATGCTCCTTCCCTGCATTTCATTAGCACAAGCGAGCAATGCATATTATCATAGCCATCTCATCACAGACGTTGGCTCGTACGGCCACACGTCCCGTGCACTCAGGGCACATTCTCGGTGAACGGTCGATGTTACGTCAATTGAAGCCATTAACATTCCGGACTCACCACCGCCACTTAGACGGCCATTCCTATGAGCAATTCGTCTTCATGGTATTGGTCACGTCAATTTAAGCCATCGACCACCGAAGACTCACATCTATGCCAACGGCGAGTGCCATGTAACTTTAGGTCTCTCTAACCCGAACGACATAAAGCGGGTACGGCTCCATCTAACCCGTGCTCACATTGCAACGGCAATTTAAGCCATTTGCGCGGGTCAAACTTTCACCGAGTCCCATTCTACCGCAAGACACATAACCCCGTTATGTTCATGTTGGCACTCAGGCCACCAAGTTGGCAGATCTCGTATCCGCCCAGTTTCCGGGTGCACCTTTGGGTTAGTCCCCAAGGCTCCCTGCTGCAATCTACCGCGTAGAAAACCCGAAAACAACCAATAGCACGGAGTCTTCTCCGGCCTTATGCAATGCAACATCACCGATCCGAACTACATGTCCGGGTAGGCTTCAACCAAAATGCCTATGTCCGTTCTCGCATACGGACGCTAAACAACGGGGACTTTACATATCTACCCGAAGGAACGCCTCCAACTCTTCGCAAACTCGCGAGAGAGGGCTTCCTATGCTAAGAAAGAGAGCTATCATGCTCACAAGTGAGGATCGTTACCCTTGCGTTCCTCTTCGGCGCCATCGAAATGTAATCGGATAGAAATCACCGCGCTTGCGTTGCCTCCGTGGATCCGGAGTCGGCTTGCGATTCGGAGCTCCGAAGCTCCTCCAATGGCGGATCTAGCTCCTCTTCCTCAAGCCTTGGCTCTTCTTTCTCCAAAGGTTGGAGAGAGATCAAGTGATGAAAAGTGGATTTTTCTTAAGTCAAACCCGTGTATATCCTCCCAGGAACCATCCCCAGCCGTCGGATCTCAACCTAAGAAAACGAGCGGCTTTGATTCGGGGCTGAAATGCCCAATCTGGACCGAACACGGCTTGGCACACGCCCGTGTCCAGGGCCGTGTGCCGCATTCGCCGTCAAAATCGAATCTTCTGAACACGCACACGGGCATCGAACACGCCCGTGTTCTAGCTGACACGCCCGTGTTCCAGCTGACACGGCCGTGTAGCCGGCCGTGTACCCATGATTTTTCCCCCGTTTCCAACCCGAGCACTGCACGGGTTCTAGGACACGCCCGTGTCCTGCCCGTGTCACATTGACACGCCTGGGCCCCCAGGCCGTGTACACGGGACATTTCGTCGAGGGGAGAACGACGACTCGCTGACACGGCCTTGGACACGCCCGTGTCCGAGGCCGTGTGCCTTGTCTCGACGATCGTCGAGTGAATCTCGACGATTTCACCTTGACGATCGTCGACACGGGTCGACACGCCCTGTGACACGCCCGTGTCGCAGGCCGTGTGCCCATTCTCGACGAATCGTCGAGAATAACTCGACGATTTCACGGCTAAGTGTCGACACGGGTCGACACGCCCTGCGACACGCCCGTGTCGCAGGCCGTGTGCCCATTCCCGACGAATCGTCGAGAATAACTCGACGACTTCGCGGCTGTGTCGACACACGCTTGACACGCCCTGGGACACGCCCGTGTCCCAGGCCGTGTGCCTACAGCCAGAAACCAAAACTGGCCCAAAACGTCCCCCTTTGCTCCTTTGAGTTTCGGGGCGTTACAACTCTACCCCTCTTAAAAGAATTTCGCCCACGAAATGACATAAAGGGAAAAACATGTACAAAACAAAATTTGTACCTGAGCGGAACAACTCCGGATATTCGTCAAGCATCGTCTGCTCTCGCTCCCAGGAGAGCTCCTCACGACCGCAATTGTCCCACCGGACTTTGACCATCCTGATCTCTTTATTGCGTAGCCGCTTGACCTCCGAGTCTTCAATCCGCACGGGCTTGACCTTTGTCGTTAGCCCACTATCCACCGGCACTTGATCGACCGCGATCACTTGCGTAGGCTCTTGCACCGCCTTCCTAAGCACCGAAATGTGGAATACATCGTGTAAACCACTAAGCTCCACAGAAAGCCTCAACCTATAGGCCGCTTCTCCTACTCGCTCCAGAACCTCGAACGGTCCAAGGTACCTCGGGCATAGCTTTTTCAATCGTCGCACCCGCGAGACACCCTTGAACGGCTTGATCTTTAGGTACACATAATCACCCACAGCGAACTCCACGTTCCTGTGCTTGGCATTATAGTACTTTGCTTGCCGGTCCTGAGCGATGAGTAACCTCTCCCGAATGGTTCTCACCAAAGAAGTAGCACCCTCTACTTCCGATCGCTTATACAACTTTGACTCACCCGTTTCTAACCAAGACAACGGCGTGCGACATCTTCTACCATATAGGGCCTCGAAAGGCGCCATCTGAATACTTGCTTGGTAGCTGTTGTTGTATGCGAACTCCACCAAATAAAGGTGGTCCTCCCATTGCTTTCCGAAGTCCAAGACACACATGCGAAGCATGTCTTCCATCGTTCTATTGACCCTCTCGGTCTGCCCATCCGTTTGTGGATGGAAGGCTGTGCTAAACTTCAGCTTTGTTCCCAACATTTGCTGCACCAGCCTCCAATCATTGGACGTGAACCGCCCATCACGGTCACTCACGATGCTGCGGGGCACACCATGAAGCCGCACTATGTTATCCACATAAAGCTTTGCCAGCTTCTCCACCGGATCATCCTTCCTATGCGGAATAAAATGCGACACCTTCGTTAATCGATCCACGACCACCCAAATGGCGTCGTTCCCCTTTTGCGACCTTGGCAAACCATGCACAAAGTCCATAGAGATGTCGTCAAATTTCCACTCCGGAATAGGCAAGGACTTAAGAAATCCTCCCGGCTTTTGGCACTCCGCCTTTACCAAGGCGCAGGTTTGGCACTTCGCTACGTATAGCGCCACATCCTTTTTCAAACCCGGCCACCAAAATAGCTTCTTCACATCGCGTACATCTTCGTGCTCCCTGGGTGAATCGAGTACTTGGTATGGTGTGCCTCGTACAACAACTCCACCCGTAAATTGCCCACGCTTGGGACGCACAGACGACCGTCTTTCCACAGCAACCCGTCCTCCACGACGAATTGGGAATTTGACCCATCCAGAGCCTCTATCATGAACTGCTTCATATGAGCATCCATATCCAAAGCCTGCCGAATCCGATCAGCCAGGTCATATTGGACTTCAGTCCAATTCAGCACTGCTTCAGCACTAGATTGTCTATCTACACAAACAATCTCCAACGCCTCCAGCTCCTGCACCAACCGCTCATCATGCACTGATAGCCAATTAGCTTGAGCTGGGGCTCGACGACTCAACGCGTCCGCAACCGCATTCCCTTTGCCAGGCACGTAGTGGATCTTGAAAGTATAGTCCCCCAGGAACTCCATCCACCTACGCTGCCGCATATTCAGATCTTTCTGATCAATCAAATACTTTAGGCTCTTGTGATCGGTGTAGATATCAATCTTCACACCGTACAAATAGTGTCTCCACAGCTTCAAGGCAAAAATCACGGCCGCCAACTCCAAGTCGTGGACCGGATAATTCCTCTCGTGCACTTTTAGCTGTCTCGAGCCATAAGCTATCACGCTTCCGTGCTGCAGTAGCACACAACCCAAACCGCTGCCTGAAGCATCGCTGTATATCTCATAGCCTTCGGTTCCAACCGGCGAACTCAGCACAGGCGCCGTGGTCAACCGACACTTCAATTCCTCAAAAGCTCGCGCGCACTCCGGCGTCCAAACGAACTTATGCTCCTTCCTCGTCAAAGTAGTGAGAGGTAGCGCTATCCGCGAGAAGTTCTCTACGAAGCGCCTATAATAACCGGCAAGCCCAAAAAGCTCCGGACTTCTGCTACCGTAGCAAGCTCAGGCCACTCCCGTATCGCAACAATCTTCGCCGGATCCACCGCAATACCCTCTCCACTCACTATATGCCCGAGGAACGCTACTGAGGATAGCCAAAACTCGCACTTCGAGAACTTGGCATACAACTGGTTTCTCCTGAGTGTCTCCAACACCAAATGGAGATGCTTGAAGTGATCCTCCTCACTTTGCGAGTACACCAAAATATCGTCGATGAAGACGATCACGAAACGGTCTAGGTACTCCCTGAACGTCCTGTTCATCAAGTCCATGAATACTGACGGCGCATTAGTCAGCCCAAACGGCATGACCGTAAACTCATAATGCCCGTATCTCGTACTAAACGCTGTCTTCGGGATATCACTCTCCCTTATCCGCAGCTGATAGTACCCAGACTTGAGATCTAACTTCGAGTACACCGTCGACCCGACTAACTGATCGAAGAGATCATCAATCCGGGGATCGGGTACTTGTTCTTCTCAGTCAGCTTGTTTAGCTCCCGATAATCAATACACAACCTCAAGCTTCCGTCCTTCTTCTTAACAAAGAGGACCGGTGCGCTCCAAGGCGAAGAACTCGGGCGTACATACCCTTGCTCCAACAACTCTTGCAGTTGAACTTTCAGCTCCGCCATTTCCTTAGGCGCTAGCCGATACGGAGATCGTGACACAGGCTTTGCACCTGGCACTAGCTCGATCGTAAAATCTATCTCCCGTTGGGGCGGGGCTCCAGGAAGATCTGCAGGGAACACATCAGGGTATTCCGATACCACTGAAATACAATCCATAGCGGGCTTCGGCTTTACAACCTCCACTAGAGTGAAGAACAGTTCTGCTCCGGCACGAACTGCCTTAACCACTTGAAGAGCAGACATCAACGTCTTGCTCGACCCCTTTAAGCCCGTAAAGTCGTCTCACGACTCGCTCCTAGCTTGACTTCCTTGCTACCGCAATCTATATGGGCCTGCTGCTCCGAGAGCCAGTCCATGCCAAATATGACGTCGAACTCCACTAACGGAAGTAAAGACGCTCGCAGGTCGAACTCCTGCTCCCCAATACGAATCTTAACATCGCATATCCTAACCGCTCGCATCGAACACCCATTGGGCAACAACACATCCAACTTATCCTTCGCCATCGAAGAAGGGACTCCGATGCGTGATATAAATCCTTCGGATAAGAAGGAGTGTGAAGCTCCCGTATCAAAGAGTGCTCGTGCGGGATTTTCACAAATCATTACAAATCCTAAACAAGTAGTGGTAAGGTAACATATACATAACAAGCATATAAAGGAATTGACTTGCTATAAATTAAACCGTACCTGTCACCACGTCAGCTTGTTTAATGGCCTCCTGTTGGCCAAGATTATAGACCCTTGGTTGGGCCGGAGCATAGTGGGATGCGGTCGACTCCACCGCCTTTCCCTTCTCTTCGTAGGTAGCTCCTGGCCTCCTTTCGGACTTAGGACGTCCGCTCCAACAATCACGGGCGAAGTGCCCCGTCTTGCCGCAAGTAAAACACGCACCCGGGGTCCGACCCGTAGTCGCCCCAGAAGCACCAGATGGAGCTGGACCCGAAGTCCTATGCTTCTTGAAAGTCCTCCGATAGCCAGACTTCGAAGTAGTCGGCACTTTAAACTCAGATTTCTTTTCAACCAAGCCTTTCTTCGCTTGTACACTCTTCATGTCCTTCTCCAAGGACCGGGCAGTATTGACCAAGGTTAGAAAACCCTGCGTCATCGGCCCCGACAGTAATAGTCTCAGCTCATCCCTCAGACCTTCGTAGAAGCGATTAGTCTTGCGCTCCTCATCCATGATGGTAGAGCTCGCATAACGACTCAACCGCGTAAACTCGTGGAGATATTCATCCACGCTTCGCTCACCCTGCACCAACCTCAGGAACTCATTCTCCATTGAAATCCTCTGAGTAGAAGGGAGGTATCTTGCTAAGAACAATTCCGAGAACTCTTCCATCGGAACGTCTATCAATTGTCTTCCTCTCAGATGATGCAGCTCCAAGCCTTCCCACCACATCCTTGCTTCACCGTCCAACAGGAACGTAGCAATGCTGGTCATCTGCCACTCCTCCGTCTCCGTCGCTGTCATGACTCTCTTCACCCTAGAGAGCCAGTCTTCAGCCTGAGATGGGGTTCCCAACCCCGAGAATAACGGAGGGTTAAAGCTCATTACATGCTTCAACTGCCTCTCAGTCGCCCTCCTTGGCACTATTGGTTCTACAACCACTTGCTCCATCCTCCTCGGCTCCGCCTCTTGAAGAGGTACTTGCTCCATCACAGGAGCTGGCTGCTGCGCTTGCCTCCCAGGCTGCGCATTTATCACGGCTAACACCGCTTCAGCCACCAATCTTATATTTTCCGCCGACAAAGGTGTTGCTGGAGCAACTTCTGGTGCACTACTAGCCTCAGAACCTCGGCGTTCTGACGGCCCAACACCACTTCGGGTCACCTATAGTGGTACAAAACACCATTAAGCGACCAAATAAATTGCAAACAGCAATTATAGGAACACGCAGGTTCCTCAAACACGAGTATTTTCATTCCTAAGTGGACATTCATGGGTTCTTTTTACTGTCATAACGATGACGCACACAATGTGCTCACCACCCCTTAAAAAGAATTCGCCCACGAATTCACTTTAAGCCCGACCAAAACCAGTAGTCTGATACCAAATTGTAACACCCCCTATCCGTCGCATCGCATATAGCAGTAGGTCCGGCCGGGGCCCGACGCCATATACCACAGACAGACCGGGTGGTTACGTATGGAAACTATCCAACCAATCACAACGTCCTACACAGAGCATTCTAGCGGAAGCAATTTATAAAAGTTGCAAAACAAGAACCCAGCACAAGCATGAATGTCCACTAACATGATAATAGGAATGTTATTACAAAATACCCAAATATTCGGCCTTAAGGCCTTACAGAATGTTTCTCTTGACTAAAACATGATTTACAAACCTCGGCACGCAGGCCGGTCATACATGAGTAAAACAGAAAACATTTCCGCTTGGGCCTTCGAGGGCCAGCTTCGCAAAAAGGGCTTTAGCCCGCTATTGACCGCTTGGTCCAGCTGCACCTGCAAGCAAACAAACCACCGCACGGTGGCAAACAAGGCAACGGTCAGCAATGCTGACCAAATTATAACGATCCCGCCCCCAACTCGGGGCGGCGATGCTCCTTCCCTGCATTTCATTAGCACAAGTGAGCAATGCATATTATCATAGCCATCTCATCACAGACGTTGGCTCGTACGGCCACACGTCCCGTGCACTCAGGGCACATTCTCGGTGAACCGGTCGATGTTACGTCAATTGAAGCCATTAACATTCCGGACTCACCACCGCCACTTAGACGGCCATTCCTATGAGCAATTCGTCTTCATGGTATTGGTCACGTCAATTTAAGCCATCGACCACCGAAGACTCACATCTATGCCAACGGCGAGTGCCATGTAACTTTAGGTCTCTCTAACCCGAACGACATAAAGCGGGTACGGCTCCATCTAACCCGTGCTCACATCGCAACGGCAATTTAAGCCATTTGCGCGGGTCAAACTTTCACCGAGTCCCATTCTACCGCAAGACACATAACCCCGTTATGTTCATGTTGGCACTCAGGCCACCAAGTTGGCAAGATCTCGTATCCGCCCAGTTTTCCGGATGCACCTTTGGGTTAGTCCCCAAGGCTCCCTGCTGCAATCTACCGCGTAGAAAACCCGAAAACAACCAATAGCACGGAGTCTTCTCCGGCCTTATGCAATGCAACATCACCGATCCGAACTACATGTCCGGGTAGGCTTCAACCAAAATGCCTATGTCCGTTCTCGCATACGGACGCTAAACAACGGGGACTTTACATATCTACCCGAAGGAACGCCTCCAACTCTTCGCAAACTCGCGAGAGAGGGCTTCCTATGCTAAGAAAGAGAGCTATCATGCTCACAAGTGAGGATCGTTACCCTTGCGTTCCTCTTCGGCGCCATCGAAATGTAATCGGATAGAAATCACCGCGCTTGCGTTGCCTCCGTGGATCCGGAGTCGGCTTGCGATTCGGAGCTCCGAAGCTCCTCCAATGGCGGATCTAGCTCCTCTTCCTCAAGCCTTGGCTCTTCTTTCTCCAAAGGTTTGGAGAGAGATCAAGTGATGAAAAGTGGATTTTTCTTAAGTCAAACCCGTGTATATCCTCCCAGGAACCATCCCCAGCCGTCGGATCTCAACCTAAGAAACGAGCGGCTTTGATTCGGGGCTGAAATGCCCAATCTGGACCGAACACGGCTTGGCACACGCCCGTGTCCAGGGCCGTGTGCCGCATTCGCCGTCAAAATCGAATCTTCTGAACACGCACACGGGCATCGAACACGCCCGTGTTCTAGCTGACACGCCCGTGTTCCAGCTGACACGGCCGTGTAGCCGGCCGTGTACCCATGATTTTTCCCCCGTTTCCAACCCGAGCACTGCACGGGTTCTAGGACACGCCCGTGTCCTTGCCCGTGTCACATTGACACGCCTGGGCCCCCAGGCCGTGTACACGGGACATTTCGTCGAGGGGAGAACGACGACTCGCTGACACGGCCTTGGACACGCCCGTGTCCGAGGCCGTGTGCCTTGTCTCGATGATCGTCGAGTGAATCTCGACGATTTCACCTTGACGATCGTCGACACGGGTCGACACGCCCTGCGACACGCCCGTGTCGCAGGCCGTGTGCCCATTCTCGACGAATCGTCGAGAATAACTCGACGATTTCACGGCTAAGTGTCGACACGGGTCGACACGCCCTGCGACACGCCCGTGTCGCAGGCCGTGTGCCCATTCCCGACGAATCGTCGAGAATAACTCGACGACTTCGCGGCTGTGTCGACACACGCTTGACACGCCCTGGGACACGCCCGTGTCCCAGGCCGTGTGCCTACAGCCAGAAACCAAAACTGGCCCAAAACGTCCCCCTTTGCTCCTTTGAGTTTCGGGGCGTTACAACTCTACCCCTCTTAAAAGAATTTCGCCCACGAAATTACATAAAGGGAAAAACATGTACAAAACAAAATTTGTACCTGAGCGGAACAACTCCGGATATTCGTCAAGCATCGTCTGCTCTCGCTCCCAGGAGAGCTCCTCACGACCGCAATTGTCCCACCGGACTTTGACCATCCTGATCTCTTTATTGCGTAGCCGCTTGACCTCCGAGTCTTCAATCCGCACGGGCTTGACCTTTGTCGTTAGCCCACTATCCACCGGCACTTGATCGACCGCGATCACTTGCGTAGGCTCTTGCACCGCCTTCCTAAGCACCGAAATGTGGAATACATCGTGTAAACCACTAAGCTCCACAGAAAGCCTCAACCTATAGGCCGCTTCTCCTACTCGCTCCAGAACCTCGAACGGTCCAAGGTACCTCGGGCTTAGCTTTTTCAATCGTCGCACCCGCGAGACACCCTTGAACGGCTTGATCTTTAGGTACACATAATCACCCACAGCGAACTCCACGTTCCTGTGCTTGGCATTATAGTACTTTGCTTGCCGGTCCTGAGCGATGAGTAACCTCTCCCGAATGGTTCTCACCAAAGAAGTAGCACCCTCTACTTCCGATCGCTTATACAACTTTGACTCACCCGTTTCTAACCAAGACAACGGCGTGCGACATCTTCTACCATATAGGGCCTCGAAAGGCGCCATCTGAATACTTGCTTGGTAGCTGTTGTTGTATGCGAACTCCACCAAATAAAGGTGGTCCTCCCATTGCTTTCCGAAGTCCAAGACACACATGCGAAGCATGTCTTCCATCGTTCTATTGACCCTCTCGGTCTGCCCATCCGTTTGTGGATGGAAGGCTGTGCTAAACTTCAGCTTTGTTCCCAACATTTGCTGCACCAGCCTCCAATCATTGGACGTGAACCGCCCATCACGGTCACTCACGATGCTGCGGGGCACACCATGAAGCCGCACTATGTTATCCACATAAAGCTTTGCCAGCTTCTCCACCGGATCATCCTTCCTATGCGGAATAAAATGCGACACCTTCGTTAATCGATCCACGACCACCCAAATGGCGTCGTTCCCCTTTTGCGACCTTGGCAAACCATGCACAAAGTCCATAGAGATGTCGTCAAATTTCCACTCCGGAATAGGCAAGGACTTAAGAAATCCTCCCGGCTTTTGGCACTCCGCCTTTACCAAGGCGCAGGTTTGGCACTTCGCTACGTATAGCGCCACATCCTTTTTCAAACCCGGCCAACCAAAATAGCTTCTTCACATCGCGGTACATCTTCGTGCTCCCTGGGTGAATCGAGTACTTGGTATGGTGTGCCTCGTACAACAACTCCACCCGTAAATTGCCCACGCTTGGGACGCACAGACGACCGTCTTTCCACAGCAACCCGTCCTCCACGACGAATTGGGAATTTGACCCATCCAGAGCCTCTATCATGAACTGCTTCATATGAGCATCCATATCCAAAGCCTGCCGAATCCGATCAGCCAGGTCATATTGGACTTCAGTCCAATTCAGCACTGCTTCAGCACTAGATTGTCTATCCTACACAAACAATCTCCAACGCCTCCAGCTCCTGCACCAACCGCTCATCATGCACTGATAGCCAATTAGCTTGAGCTGGGGCTCGACGACTCAACGCGTCCGCAACCGCATTCCCTTTGCCAGGCACGTAGTGGATCTTGAAAGTATAGTCCCCCAGGAACTCCATCCACCTACGCTGCCGCATATTCAGATCTTTCTGATCAATCAAATACTTTAGGCTCTTGTGATCGGTGTAGATATCAATCTTCACACCGTACAAATAGTGTCTCCACAGCTTCAAGGCAAAAATCACGGCCGCCAACTCCAAGTCGTGGACCGGATAATTCCTCTCGTGCACTTTTAGCTGTCTCGAGCCATAAGCTATCACGCTTCCGTGCTGCAGTAGCACACAACCCAAACCGCTGCCTGAAGCATCGCTGTATATCTCATAGCCTTCGGTTCCAACCGGCGAACTCAGCACAGGCGCCGTGGTCAACCGACACTTCAATTCCTCAAAAGCTCGCGCGCACTCCGGCGTCCAAACGAACTTATGCTCCTTCCTCGTCAAAGTAGTGAGAGGTAGCGCTATCCGCGAGAAGTTCTCTACGAAGCGCCTATAATAACCGGCAAGCCCCAAAAAGCTCCGGACTTCTGCTACCGTAGCAAGCTCAGGCCACTCCCGTATCGCAACAATCTTCGCCGGATCCACCGCAATACCCTCTCCACTCACTATATGCCCGAGGAACGCTACTGAGGATAGCCAAAACTCGCACTTCGAGAACTTGGCATACAACTGGTTTCTCCTGAGTGTCTCCAACACCAAATGGAGATGCTTGAAGTGATCCTCCTCACTTTGCGAGTACACCAAAATATCGTCGATGAAGACGATCACGAAACGGTCTAGGTACTCCCTGAACGTCCTGTTCATCAAGTCCATGAATACTGACGGCGCATTAGTCAGCCCAAACGGCATGACCGTAAACTCATAATGCCCGTATCTCGTACTAAACGCTGTCTTCGGGATATCACTCTCCCTTATCCGCAGCTGATAGTACCCAGACTTGAGATCTAACTTCGAGTACACCGTCGACCCGACTAACTGATCGAAGAGATCATCAATCCGGGGGATCGGGTACTTGTTCTTCTCAGTCAGCTTGTTTAGCTCCCGATAATCAATACACAACCTCAAGCTTCCGTCCTTCTTCTTAACAAAGAGGACCGGTGCGCTCCAAGGCGAAGAACTCGGGCGTACATACCCTTGCTCCAACAACTCTTGCAGTTGAACTTTCAGCTCCGCCATTTCCTTAGGCGCTAGCCGATACGGAGATCGTGACACAGGCTTTGCACCTGGCACTAGCTCGATCGTAAAATCTATCTCCCGTTGGGCGGGGCTCCAGGAAGATCTGCAGGGAACACATCAGGGTATTCCGATACCACTGAAATACAATCCATAGCGGGCTTCGGCTTTGCAACCTCCACTAGAGTGAAGAACAGTTCTGCTCCGGCACGAACCTGCCTTAACCACTTGAAGAGCAGACATCAACGTCTTGCTCGACCCCTTTAAGCCCGTAAAAGTCGTCTCACGACTCGCTCCCAGCTTGACTTCCTTGCTACCGCAATCTATATGGGCCTGCTGCTCCGAGAGCCAGTCCATGCCAAATATGACGTCGAACTCCACTAACGGAAGTAAAGACGCTCGCAGGTCGAACTCCTGCTCCCCAATACGAATCTTAACATCGCATATCCTAACCGCTCGCATCGAACACCCATTGGGCAACAACACATCCAACTTATCCTTCGCCATCGAAGAAGGGACTCCGATGCGTGATATAAATCCTTCGGATAAGAAGGAGTGTGAAGCTCCCGTATCAAAGAGTGCTCGTGCGGGATTTTCACAAATCATTACAAATCCTAAACAAGTAGTGGTAAGGTAACATATACATAACAAGCATATAAAGGAATTGACTTGCTATAAATTAAACCGTACCTGTCACCACGTCAGCTTGTTTAATGGCCTCCTGTTGGCCAAGATTATAGACCCTTGGTTGGGCCGGAGCATAGTGGGATGCGGTCGACTCCACCGCCTTTCCCTTCTCTTCGTAGGTAGCTCCTGGCCTCCTTTCGGACTTAGGACGTCCGCTCCAACAATCACGGGCAAAGTGCCCCGTCTTGCCGCAAGTAAAACACGCACCCGGGGTCCGACCCGTAGTCGCCCCAGAAGCACCAGAAGGAGCTGGACCCGAAGTCCTATGCTTCTTGAAAGTCCTCCGATAGCCAGACTTCGAAGTAGTCGGCACTTTAAACTCAGATTTCTTTTCAACCAAGCCTTTCTTCGCTTGTACACTCTTCATGTCCTTCTCCAAGGACCGGGCAGTATTGACCAAGGTTAAGAAACCCTGCGTCATCGGCCCCGACAGTAATAGTCTCAGCTCATCCCTCAGACCTTCGTAGAAGCGATTAGTCTTGCGCTCCTCATCCATGATGGTAGAGCTCGCATAACGACTCAACCGCGTAAACTCGTGGAGATATTCATCCACGCTTCGCTCACCCTGCACCAACCTCAGGAACTCATTCTCCATTGAAATCCTCTGAGTAGAAGGGAGGTATCTTGCTAAGAACAATTCCGAGAACTCTTCCATCGGAACGTCTATCAATTGTCTTCCTCTCAGATGATGCAGCTCCAAGCCTTCCCACCACATCCTTGCTTCACCGTCCAACAGGAACGTAGCAATGGTGGTCATCTGCCACTCCTCCGTCTCCGTCGCTGTCATGACTCTCTTCACCCTAGAGAGCCAGTCTTCAGCCTGAGATGGGGTTCCCAACCCCGAGAATAACGGAGGGTTAAAGCTCATTACATGCTTCAACTGCCTCTCAGTCGCCCTCCTTGGCACTATTGGTTCTACAACCACTTGCTCCATCCTCCTCGGCTCCGCCTCTTGAAGAGGTACTTGCTCCATCACAGGAGCTGGCTGCTGCGCTTGCCTCCCAGGCTGCGCATTTATCACGGCTAACACCGCTTCAGCCACCAATCTTATATTTTCCGCCGACAAAGGTGTTGCTGGAGCAACTTCTGGTGCACTACTAGCCTCAGAACCTCGGCGTTCTGACGGCCCAACACCACTTCGGGTCACCTATAGTGGTACAAAACACCGTTAAGCGACCAAATAAATTGCAAACAGCAATTATAGGAACACGCAGGTTCCTCAAACACGAGTATTTTCATTCCTAAGTGGACATTCATGGGTTCTTTTTACTGTTATAACGATGACGCACACAATGTGCTCACCACCCCTTAAAAAGAATTCGCCCACGAATTCACTTTAAGCCCGACCAAAACCAGTAGTCTGATACCAAATTGTAACACCCCCTATCCGTCGCATCGCATATAGCAGTAGGTCCGGCCGGGGCCCGACGCCATATACCACAGACAGACCGGGTGGTTACGTATGGAAACCATCCAACCAATCACAACGTCCTACACAGAGCATTCTAGCGGAAGCAATTTATAAAAGTTGCAAAACAAGAACCCAGCACAAGCATGAATGTCCACTAACATGATAATAGGAATGTTATTACAAAATACCCAAATATTCGGCCTTAAGGCCTTACAGAATGTTTCTCTTGACTAAAACATGATTTACAAACCTCGGCACGCAGGCCGGTCATACATGAGTAAAACAGAAAACATTTCCGCTTGGGCCTTCGAGGGCCAGCTTCGCAAAAAGGGCTTTAGCCCGCTATTGACCGCTTGGTCCAGCTGCACCTGCAAGCAAACAAACCACCGCACGGTGGCAAACAAGGCAACGGTCAGCAATGCTGACCAAATTATAACGATCCCGCCCCCAACTCGGGGCGGCGATGCTCCTTCCCTGCATTTCATTAGCACAAGCGAGCAATGCATATTATCATAGCCATCTCATCACAGACGTTGGCTCGTACGGCCACACGTCCCGTGCACTCAGGGCACATTCTCGGTGAACCGGTCGATGTTACGTCAATTGAAGCCATTAACATTCCGGACTCACCACCGCCACTTAGACGGCCATTCCTATGAGCAATTCGTCTTCATGGTATTGGTCACGTCAATTTAAGCCATCGACCACCGAAGACTCACATCTATGCCAACGGCGAGTGCCATGTAACTTTAGGTCTCTCTAACCCGAACGACATAAAGCGGGTACGGCTCCATCTAACCCGTGCTCACATCGCAACGGCAATTTAAGCCATTTGCGCGGGTCAAACTTTCACCGAGTCCCATTCTACCGCAAGACACATAACCCCGTTATGTTCATGTTGGCACTCAGGCCACCAAGTTGGCAAGATCTCGTATCCGCCCAGTTTTCCGGGTGCACCTTTGGGTTAGTCCCCAAGGCTCCCTGCTGCAATCTACCGCGTAGAAAACCCGAAAACAACCAATAGCACGGAGTCTTCTCCGGCCTTATGCAATGCAACATCACCGATCCGAACTACATGTCCGGGTAGGCTTCAACCAAAATGCCTATGTCCGTTCTCGCATACGGACGCTAAACAACGGGGACTTTACATATCTACCCGAAGGAACGCCTCCAACTCTTCGCAAACTCGCGAGAGAGGGCTTCCTATGCTAAGAAAGAGAGCTATCATGCTCACAAGTGAGGATCGTTACCCTTGCGTTCCTCTTCGGCGCCATCGAAATGTAATCGGATAGAAATCACCGCGCTTGCGTTGCCTCCGTGGATCCGGAGTCGGCTTGCGATTCGGAGCTCCGAAGCTCCTCCAATGGCGGATCTAGCTCCTCTTCCTCAAGCCTTGGCTCTTCTTTCTCCAAAGGTTTGGAGAGAGATCAAGTGATGAAAAGTGGATTTTTCTTAAGTCAAACCCGTGTATATCCTCCCAGGAACCATCCCCAGCCGTCGGATCTCAACCTAAGAAAACGAGCGGCTTTGATTCGGGGCTGAAATGCCCAATCTGGACCGAACACGGCTTGGCACACGCCCGTGTCCAGGGCCGTGTGCCGCATTCGCCGTCAAAATCGAATCTTCTGAACACGCACACGGGCATCGAACACGCCCGTGTTCTAGCTGACACGCCCGTGTTCCAGCTGACACGGCCGTGTAGCCGGCCGTGTACCCATGATTTTTTCCCCGTTTCCAACCCGAGCACTGCACGGGTTCTAGGACACGCCCGTGTCCTTGCCCGTGTCACATTGACACGCCTGGGCCCCCAGGCCGTGTACACGGGACATTTCGTCGAGGGGAGAACGACGACTCGCTGACACGGCCTTGGACACGCCCGTGTCCGAGGCCGTGTGCCTTGTCTCGACGATCGTCGAGTGAATCTCGACGATTTCACCTTGACGATCGTCGACACGGGTCGACACGCCCTGCGACACGCCCGTGTCGCAGGCCGTGTGCCCATTCTCGACGAATCATCGAGAATAACTCGACGATTTCACGGCTAAGTGTCGACACGGGTCGACACGCCCTGCGACACGCCCGTGTCGCAGGCCGTGTGCCCATTCCCGACGAATCGTCGAGAATAACTCGACGACTTCGCGGCTGTGTCGACACACGCTTGACACGCCCTGGGACACGCCCGTGTCCCAGGCCGTGTGCCTACAGCCAGAAACCAAAACTGGCCCAAAACGTCCCCCTTTGCTCCTTTGAGTTTCGGGGCGTTACAACATCCCTAGCTCTTTATGCTTCTTGCTCTCATTGCAAAGCAGCTCCAGACATTTCAACCTTTTCAATAATCACATTTTGTACCTCCTTTGGAGGACTATACATTTGTTGTACTGCATAGTGAATTCCATCAAAATCTGGAGGAGGATAGATGACCTGGGTTATGTCCTGCTGAACTCCTTCAAGGGAAGCAGGTTGAATGCCAGATTCAGCAGTATTGTCAGCATCACAGAGGGGTGGATAACGAAGAGTTGCTCTGATGGCATTGGTTATCCAATTAGCATGTTCAGAGCTTGCATTGACTAACACACTCTCCCCCTTTATGACTTCTCGTTCAATATGGTCTCTTAGATCATCCTTTTGAAATCTTATCTGATTAGCTAGATAATTTGTGCCTTCTTTATAGAAGGATTTGAACTTCTGCAGCAGATCAGAAATTGCCTTTTGAGAGGCCTGGATATTGTTTTGGACATGAGCTAAATCAGCTTTGATTTGCTTATCAAACTCAGATTTTACTTTAACCATGGTATATGTTACAGCAGTTGCATGATTCTTGAGTTCTGTGACAATAACATTATTTGATTCTGTGAGATTGTCATTCATTCTGATTTGATTTTCCAGAACATAACCTTGTTTGATTGCAATGTCATCTATCTGAGTTCTGGCCTCCTGTTGTTGTTTGGCCAAGTAAACAACTGCATGACCTCCCTTTTGGAAGCATTCAGTCATTTCCATTTTGTGCAAATTAACTTATAATCTGATGGATTTGATATCTCGGGCCAACGTAGATTGCAGTTCCTTATGACTCTCATCCACATATTTCTCAAGAGCAACTCTTTGCTCATCCAATTTCATTTGCAGAGACACTAAAAGGGAACTGAATTCAACTGCAGGAGCTTGTAATTGTGGGGCAGTTTGCAAGCTTGTCTTATAGCTTGAGCTCCTTTTCCTGAGCTACATAAGTTTTTTCTTCTTAGCCCTGGAGGCCTTTTCATCTTCTGAGGAATCAGATGAAGTATCTTTGTCCACTGTCTTTTGGACTAGTGGCAACAATGGGTAGCTCCTTCTCAGTTCTTGGCTTCTCCCCCTCAGTCCTTGCTCCTAGTAAATCAGGAAATAATTCTTCTAATGTGACCTCTTGTTGCATTTGAACCGGAGGAATAACTCACTCTTTCTCAGAAGATGGACCTCCTTCAAATTCAAAAGTTTCTTCCATGGTATTTTCATGTTCAGGCACATTATCTTGAATATTTTGATCAACATCAATCATATGCACATCCAGTGCATCAGTCTCAGTGCCTATTGCATCTTGATTTGTATCATGTATTACCTCAAATATAGATTGAGTAGCTGCTTCACTGTCCAATGCAGTTGTTTGGACATTTGGATCTTGCTCATTATCTCCCCCTGAAGGTGATTGCACTTGTTGAGCTGAAGCTTGAAGTTGCTCATTAGCTCCCCCTTGAAGTGGCTCCTCTTTGACTTGATCCACTGGGAGGTTGCTTGTAGGATTCTGCACCCCCTACACCTGAGCATCAGTTATAGTTTCTAGAGCAGGAGATTTTCTAGAACTCTCTTGTCCTTCTCCATCTGAGCTGAAAACAACTTCTTCTTCTGAATCACTGGATGATTCAGCTGTCTTGTGTTGAGTTTTCTTCTTTGTCTGAACCTGTTTCTGGTGTTTCTGAGGTGTAGAGACATCCTTGGTCAATACCCTATCCCATCTGGATAGTATTCTTAAGTCCATTCATCTCATGTTATTAATCTTAGAGCCTGTTGTTTGATTCTTCACTTCTGGAATAGTCAAGGCCAGATATAGGCTTAGTATTCTGCCCAGATTTGGTTTCTTGATTCCTTCTTTGATCTTGTCAAAGACAACAACAAACCAGTTTGTTTTCATCTTGAAGATAACTCTGATCATGAGATTGAACATATAGACTGAAATCCTATCATGTCCTCCTGATTTTCATAGAATAACCTTGCCTATAATCTCAGACAGAAATTTTCCCTAGGAATTCATTCCCTTCCTGGTCATTGAAGATCCAATCTTGGTTGTGGGATCCAGTCCACACCATTGGAGAGCATCTTTTGTCATGGAAGATGCTATGTCATCTTCTTCCTTAATCTTGGGAAACTGAAGTGTCTTCTTAAACTCTTCTGTGTTAATTTTACCTTAGTTCCTTGAACAGATGGCTTAATTTTCATGCCCGTCGAATCCATTGATGCCGACGAGTAGAATTCAAGAACCTCCTTCTTCCATATCCTGGTAGGTTCTGAAACTAAGTACTCCAGAACATTATCGATGATTAGGGTAATCATGGCTTGGATTTCTGGCGATGCACTCTCAAACGCATTGCGAACTAGTTCATATCCCTCGTTGATATTCTATTCCATTTTTGGCGCCATTAGTGATGAGAGATTGAGGAGAAGAGAGATGAAGATCTTGTCGACACAAATGGTTTGTTGTCGAAAATTCTAAGAGCATGGTCGACAAGGTCTTGTTTCCACCTATTTATACATTTCTAAAAGAAGACCAAAAGGCGTGCAAAAAATTGCTTATTATGTCGACACAATTGGGATGGTGTCGACACAGAGTACTAAAGTTTCGACAGAGAACATAAAGGTATTACAATACTATGTGTCGACACCAATTGTGATGTGTCGACACAGACAACCTTAAGAGTATACACTAATTTCTGCGTGTCGACACAGACGACTGTATGTGTCGACACCAATATCTAAGTGTCAGGAGAGCTATGTGTCGACACCAAAATCTGAGTGTCAACACAACCTTCTTGAAGTGTCAATAGAATGTTCCTTATGCTTCGACACCAACTACTAAGTGTCGACACAGATGTCTTTATGCGTCGACACAGAATTACTTAGTCATTTTTTTTCATTCTTATTCCAAGTTCAGCATGCCTAATTCAATTTTAAAGTAATTGAATTTAGTTTCATCCAGTGGTTTGGTGAACATGTCAGCAATTTGATAATTAGTGTTGGCAAATTCTAAACTTATGTATTCTTTTTCAACATGATCTCTAATGAAATGAAATCTGATTTCTATGTGCTTAGTTCTGCTATGAGAAATAGGATTTCTAGCAATAGATATGGTACTAGTAGAATAATAATATAATGGAGTTCTACTTACCTTGAGGCCATAATCTTCAAGTTGATGTTGTATCCATAACAGCTGAGCACAACAACTGCCTGCAGCTACATATCAGCAGTGGATATAGCCACACTTGTTTGCTTTTTGCTACTCCATGACACCAATCTTCGACCTAGAAACTGACATGTGCTGGTGGTGCTTTTCCTATCTTCTTTGCATCCTGCAAAGTCTGCTTCTAAATAACCTGTTAGTAGAAAATCTCTATTCTTAGGATACCAAAGGCCAAGATTTGGGGTTCCCTTAAGATATCTCAAAATTCTTTTGACAGCAGTATAATGAGATTCTTTAGGGAAAGCTTGATACCTAGCACAGGCACATGTAGCATACATGATGGCTGGTCTACTACCAGTTAAGTAAAGAAGGGAGCCAATTATCTCTCTATACAAAGACTCATCTACAGGTTTTCCTACATCATCTTAGAATATACGCATACTTGACCCCATTGGAGTTCTCATGGTGGAGGATGACTCCATGCCATATTTCTTAATTAACTCCTTGGTGAACTTAGACTGGGATATGGACAATCCATCATTAGTCTATCTAACTTGGAGACCCAAGAAGAATTTCAGCTCACCCATGTTGCTCATCTCAAACTTCCCTTGCATATGTTTTGCAAAATTTCTACAAAGGTTGTTTTCAGTTGATCCAAAGATAATGTCATCAACATATATCTGGACTAGGATGATCTTGCCTTTTGATTCCCTTAGGAATAGGGTTTTGTCTATTTCCCCCTTGAGAATTTGTTCTCAATGAGGAAGGTAGACATTATTTCATACAAAGCCCTAGGGGCTTGTTTCAATCCATATAGAGCTTTCTTAAGCCTATATATATAATTACGATAGAGAGGATCTACAAAACCTGAGGGTTGTTTAACATAAACTTCCTCTTTTAAGTCACCATTCAAAAATGCTGACTTTACATCCATCTAGAATACCTTGAACCCTTGATAAGCTGCATAGGTAAGGAACAGCCTTATTTCTTCCAACCTTGCCACTGGGGAAAATGTCTGGTCAAAGTCTATTCCTTCTTCCTGTATGTAGCCTTTTGCCACCAGTCTTGCATTGTTCTTGACTATAATGCCACTTTCATCTAACTTGTTCCTGTATATCCACTTAGTCCCTATGACATTGTGATTCTTTTGTTTAGTAACCAACTTCCCGACTTTACATCTTCTGAATTGATTCAGTTCTTCCTGCATGGCATCAATCCAGTTTTAGTCTTGTATGGCCTCTTCAAATTTCTTGGGTTCCATCTGCGACAGGAAACTTGAGCAAAGAACTGTATTCAAGTTCTTGCTCCTTATCAGAACACCATGTCTTGGATCACCAATAATTTGGTGTGCTGGATGATCCCTTAGATGTCTAATTACTAGAGGCTGTCTATCCACAACTTGATTTCCTCCAATCTCCCCACCATGTTGTACTTCATTGTCTTCATCATCATCAGCTTGTGAGTCTTGTACTCTCCCTGGATATCATCCATCATTTTCCTCATCCAGTCTTTCAGGTTGGTCTTCACAAATGGTTAGCTTGTCCATCTTTTCCTTCAAACCTGTAGAACTACAAGGAGTGCTAGATAGCTCACAGTTGATTAGCTTAGATTCATCAAACACTACATAGACAGATTCTTCTACAGCTTGCGTAGTAAAGTTGTAGATCTTGTATGACTTACTGCTGTTGCTGTACCGAAAAAAAATCCCATCTTGGGATTTGGCAGCAAACTTTGTTAAATGAGACTTGCCATTGTTAAGTACATAACATTTGCTAACAAAGATCCTAAAATAGGATATATTTGGTTTTCTGCCTTTCATAATCTCATAGGGTGTCTTCTTGTGGATTTTGGTGATGGAAGCTCTGTTGAGAACATGACATGCAGTGTTTACTGCCTCTGCCCAGAAATATTCTTGGAGAGAAGTGTCACTTAGTAGTGTTCTACAAGCCTCAATAAGAGTCCTATTCTTTCTTTCAGCAATACCATTTTGCTGGGGAGTTATAGGTGAGGAGAACTCTTGATGAATCCCTAGTTCTCACAAAATCTTGTCATGCATTTAGACTGAAATTCAGTTCCACAGTCACTTCTGATTTTGATCACTGAATTGTTATGTTCATTCTACATTTGCCTAACAAAATTGTGGAAGACAGTAGGGGTTTCAGATTTCTTCCTTAGGAAGAAAACCCATGTAAATCTTGAATAGTCATCCACAACCACAAATGTATAGATTTTCCTACCTAGACTATGAACTGACATAGGACTAAATAGATCCATATGCATAAGGTACAAATACATCACTGAGTCTTTGGTATCAAGACTGTGGAAGGAGGTCTTGGTCTGTTTGTCTTTTTGATAAGCTAAACATACACCCTCCTTGATGCACTTGACTTGAGGATCACTTCTCACTAACTCTTTACTAAAGAGTTGACCAATGGTCTTGTAGTTAAGGTGAGCAATCCTCTTGTGCCATTTGAAACAATGAGAAGCTTTCTCATCTGTAACTAGTCAAACAGGAGAATCTTTATTCTTACTCATAAAATTTAGACAATAAACATTTCCTTTTCTATAGCCTGACAAGATGACCTCTTGATCACTTATCCTTCTAATTTGACAACCATTCTTAATGAAAGAAGTGTTATAACCAAGATCACTTAGTTGGCTTATGCTTATTAGGTTATGTTTCAGACCTTTCACATAAGCCACTTGGGTGATAATGATAGAGCTACTGGAAATATTACCAAACCCTTTGATGAACCCCTTTTCAGATCCACCAAAGATCACTTTGGGTCCATTCTCCATGGGAGAGTAATCCTCCAACATCCTTCTTATTCCAATCATGTGCCTGGAACATCAACTGTCCAAGTACCATATTTGGGTATGGCCACTTGGACTCACCTGCATCAAATAAAATTAATTAACCTTAGAACCCCAATAATTATTGGGTTCTAGGTTCAGGTTAGACTGAAACTTGACATACTTGCCTACAGCCTTTCTGACAGGTAAGCTTGAATTTTTCCTGACTGCAGTGTTATGCCAACAATCCAGCACTCATATCTGTTGTATCTTCTTTTAAGTACAGTCTTAACAGCATTGCTGTCAACAGTCCTTTTATTGAGTGCTGGGGCTGGTTCATCAAACACTGATGATTCATGAAGAACATGGTGTGTTTGTTCATGGGCTGTCCTATTGGCATTTGCACCCTTGTCATTCTGATCACCAATCTTATAGTCACCATGTGTAATGTCATGGTCATACCTATTAGTAGGCTGCATCACATTCCTGAATGACATAGGGGATTTGGAGGCTAGTGTCTGAACTGGTGCTTTGCGTTTTCTTTTAGAATTAGCTGCCCTAGTTCTTCCCTTGAAGCCTAATCCTGTCTTACCCTTTTGGAGGATAAAGTCATCAATTAAGGGTAACACTGACTTTGGCTTTGAGAATTTAGCCACAAGATCCTTCTCTCTTTGAAGTCTGACTTCCAAACTCTTGATTTGATCATTTTTGAAGGTAATTGTACCCATCTGAATCACAGTTATGTTTTTCAGTTTGCCAACTTCATTCATCTTCAAATCGAGTGTTTTTGTTGTATCTGATGCAGCCAATTGAAGAGATGCAATTTCCTTAGCATGTTCTTTGATAAGGATTCTTCTTCTCTTAAGAGCTTGCAACAGATCACTATACTCATCAATTAGTTGATGAACATCCCCTTTAGATTCATAGTCATCCTCATCTCTTGATGCAGATGTTTCTAATTCTGATCCAGTATAATAATCAGAACCTAGAGATAGACTGTTTAACTTACTGGGACCAGGTTGATCATGTAACTGATCTTCCTCAGACAAAGCATCAGCCCTCTGCAATGATGATCTTCAATCCCATTTATAGTGTCTATCAATTGCAAGAATTCTGATTCTACTGGATCCTCTTCAGTAGTGAATAATCCAATATAGGCTTCAGCTTCAGCCTCTTCTCCTGAATCTGATGATGAGGAATCAGTCCAGCTTTTCTGCTTCTTTGTAATAAAAGATCTCTCCTTCTTGCCCTTATTTTGATGTTTCTTCTTGTCATTAAATTCCTTTATTTTATCTGAGCAGTCAGCAACAACATGTTCAGACCTGTTATAACAATAGCAAACAATCTTAGAAAAAGTTAATTTGCTAGGTTTAGTGCCATACCTATCCTTTTTAGAAGATTTCTTTTTCTGGTAATAGTCATCCTTGGACAGTGAGGAGGATGGCTTGGTTCTCCACTATTTTTTCTTCAAGAATCTTTGGAATTGCCTTGTGAATGAAGCAAAATCTTCATCAGAATTAGGGCTGTCTGATGTGCTATTGTCAGAACTATCTGAGTTAACTTCAGCAGCTTTCCTAGGAGGAGATGGAGATATCCTCTTGCCCTTCTTTGGGTCTTCAACTTTGAAGGCCACAGATTTTCTTTGTACTCAGACCTATTGCCTTTCTCTTCCTCCTTTCTGGCCATAAGATGCATCTCATAAGATATTAGTTTTCCAAATAGAGTTGGTGGAGAGGTATCTGCAAGTTTGGCCACTTCCCTGATGGCACATATCTTGGTATCTCAGTTCTTGGTTATTGATCTGAGAAACTTATCATTGAGCTCATATGTGCTAAAAACTCTTCCATATGACATTAGTTCATTAACTTTTCTAAAAAAACTTCTTGTAGCACTCGGTTATGCTGTCTGTTTTGGTTTGTGTAAAACTTTCATATTCTTGATTTAACATAGACTTTTTGTCCTGTCTTACTTCTTCTGATCCCTCCATGTAGACAATCAAAGTGTCTCACATCTTCTTGGAGGTTTTACAGTGAACCAAGTTTTGGATGGTTGAGTTATCTATAACACTAACTATTATATTCTGTGTTCTATTATCCATAGTTGTTATGATGATCTCATCATTTGTCATTTCAGAGTAGCTTTTTGGAGTCCTGATGTTGGCATCAAGAGCTGAGATATTCATAGGAATGAATGGCCCTTCTTTGACTGTGATATAGATTCTTGTGTCAGAAGCTTCAATGAACAGTCTGACTCTCCCTTTTCATATGCTACAAATTTCCTTTCTACAGATAGGTAGTTTTATGGATCCAAGTTCCTTGTGAGTTTCACCTGAACCCATTTTGATTATAACTGATAACTGTCTTATAGATCAATCTAGACTATTAAGTCTATTCTTGAGTAACCTGGCTCTGATACCACTTGAAAGAATTGGTTTCAAGATATCCTAAACACCTAGAGGGGGTGGGGTGGTGACTAGGTTCAATTCCTTTTTATTAAGGCAGATAAAATATATTACTGTTAGACAACTTATTCAACAATTATCACAGCATAGTTTAAAAACACACACAGCCAACACAAAATGCACACAGATTTATAGTGGTTCCCCAAGAGATGGGTACATCCACTTTCCCCCTTCGCCTATCTAGCAGTATACTAGATTCGGCCTAACTCCCTTCTTTTTTCTCAAATCCTCAGATCTTACAACTTAGAACCCTGAAAGGTTCCTACAGCTCACACTTCACCAAGTGCTACAACTCAGATTCTTCCAGAGAATCCTATCTCAGAGTGAGTCCATACTCCTATAACTAAGGTAATCCAGCCCTACCTCAGCCTCTTTCACTAGGCCTACATCTCAGAGAAATTAATCCCCTACCTCAGGCACTCAGCCCTACCTCAACCTTTATAAACATAGGCTTACAACTCAGGGAGATAACTCTCTTACACTCAGATTTATAAAAGATCCTACAGAGAAAATTGATTATAAAAAAAATAAATCCTTCACCCAGGTAGAACGAGAAAGGTGTGAAGGCTTCTTGTTCAGTTCTTGATAGATCAAACTGCTTAACATTCAACCTGTCTTAGCTTCTTCAAAGCTTTTTGAATCTGAACAAAGTAAGGTTGATCTTCTTGTGAAGTTGGAGATGATCTTTAATCCAGCTTCCTCTTCTTTCAGATGTAGATCTGAATTCTTCTTGCACACTTGTTCAGAATCTGCCCTTAGAGACTTGTTGATTTCAAGATTTGAACTTCTCTTCTTATTAGGTCTCTCACCCTGTTTGATGATAGAACATGTCTTTATATAGATCCATCTGAGGTTACCGGCAGATCCGGTTTATAAGAGCCTTCTAATAGCTCTGACAAATGCAACAACTTTGTTAGTTATGATAGCGGTCAAGTCTTCAGTCGTGACACCAGATACTTCATTGTATTCTATCTCAGCAGAAAAGTGTCGAGGTAATACTTCAAATGTGTCAACACAAATAAACCATGTGTCGACACAATTTTTGATGATGTCGACACAACTCTCATAATGTCGACACAGCCCTTCTTTATCTTCTCAACACAGCTTCTGTGGAATGTGTCGACACAAGTCCTGTGTGTCGACACAATAGCTTCTAGTCTCGAAAAAGTTGGTGTTGGCAGAATTCTGGTGTGTGTCGACACAAGTCATGTGTGTCGACACAATTGTTGTCGACAGAATTCTGGTGTGTGTCGACACAAGTCCCATGTGTCGACATAATTGTTGTCGAAAGAATTCTGGTGTGTCTCGACACAATTATTGTCGATAAAATTTCTGTGTGTCGACACAAGTCCTGTGTGTTGACACAATCTGGCTCCTAGTGTCGACACCATTCTACTCAAGTGTCGACACTTATACTTAGAATCTTTTTCTGCATTTCCTTAACCTGCACATTGAAACTTAACACACCATCAAATAAACATCGATGAATATCATTGAGTTAGGTGAGACTTCTCCAAATCAGGTACACAGTTTCCAATGTACCGAACAGCTTCTATTGTTGACATCCCGGTGGTTCGGGATTTCTCCAATGTATTTCTGGAGAAATTTCCCGGATTGCCACCGGCCAGGGACATGGACTTCCGCATTCAGTTGGTTCCAGGAGCGAGGCCCGTATCTCGGGCACCGTACAGGATGGTCCCAAAGGAGCTAGCGGAGCTCAGGACGTAGCTACAAGAGCTGATGGAGTCAGGATTTGTCCGACCGAGCTCATCACCGTTGGGAGCACCTGTGTTATTCGTCAAGAAAAAGGATTGGACAGTGTGTCTCTGCATCGATTACTGGGAGTGGAACTGGTTGACAGTCCGGACACATATCCATTTCCCCGGATCGATGAGCTTTTTGATCAGCTTTAGGGAGCCTTCTGGTTCTCCAAGTTGGATTTGAGATCCGGATACTATCAGCTGCGTATCCGAGAGGAGGACATTCCGAAGACGTCTTTCACTTCCCACATTGGATTGTATGAGTTCACGGTGATGCCCTTCGGGCTCATGAATGTGCGATCTGCATTCATGAGTTTGATGAACCGTGTCTTCGAGCCCTACCTGGACAGATTTGTCATAGTCTTCATCGATGATATTCTAATCTACACCCGGACAAAGGAGGACCACACTCAACATTTGGCATTGGTTTTGGGGAAGCTGAGAGAGCACCAGATGTATGCCAAGTTCTCCAAGTTCCAGTTCTGGCTGCAAGAGGTGGCATTCTTGGGGCATACTATAAGTGGGGCCGGGTTGGCCGTGGACCCGGCAAAGGTTCAAGCAGTTAGAGATTGGCCACGACCAAAGTCAGCTTCGAATATAAGCAGTTTTCTGGGACTCGCGGGATATTATCGCAAGGTCGTGGAGGGGTTCTCGAGGATATCACTCCCCCTCGCGTCCTTGACGAAGAAGGAGACAACTTTTACTTGGACGGAGAAGTGTGAGGCAGCATTTCAGGAGCTAAAGTATATGCTCACCTCTTCCCCCATCCTTGCACTTCCATCGGGGAAGGAAGGATTTCACATTTAAACTGACGCCTCATATCAGGGGATGGGTGCGGTCCTAATGCAGCACGAACATGTCATCGCTTATGCTTCGAGACAGTTGAAGAAGTACAAACAGAAGTACCCCGTACATGATTTAGAGCTCGGGTCGGTGGTATTTGAATTGAAGATTTGGAGGCATTAGCTATATGGGATTCATTGTGACATCTTCTCGGATCACAAGAACCTCAAGTATGTTGACACGCAGAAGGACCTGAACCTGTGCCAGAGAAGATGACTTGAATTTTTGTGCGATTATGATTACACCATGCATTATCACCCGGGGAAGGCGAACACCGTGACAGATGCCTTGAGTAGGAGAGCCGGCACTACAGGACCGGAGCCTCGGGTGATGTCTATGGAGCTGATACAGATGTTGAAGGATATGCATATTAGTATGGTTTCCTAGTCCGAGCCAGATAAATATCGAGAGTACCTGAGTTCCTTGATCATGGAGTGAGATATACGGGACCGCATCAGGACACATAAGAGGCTAGATGCAGCTTTGGAGTCGGTATTCAGGGCCCTGGAAGGGGGAAAGACAAAGGATTATTCATTGCATGATGACCGCATTCATTTCTGTGGTCAAGTTTATATACCCGCAGGAGGTGGTATCCGGGAGGATATAGTCAGAGAGGCATACTGTTCTCAGTACTCAGTGCACCCCGGTATCACCAAGATGACAGCAGATCTACGGAGGAGTATGTATTGGCCGGGAATGAAGAGAGAGATCATCTATTATGTGACGCACTGCGATACATGCCAGCGGGTAAAGGTAGAGTGCAAGAGCCCAGTAGGGTTAGTACAGTCACTGCCAGTGCTTGAGTGGAAGTTTGAAGATATTGCTATGGACATCGTGCATGGATTGCCTCGCTCCCACTCAGGGGACGATTCTATTTGGGTCATTGTCGATAAACTGACCAACGTGGCCCTGTTTCTACCGATCAGGAAGGACAGCTCAGTTGCTACTTTGGTGAGGTTGTTTGTGGAGCAGTTCGTCAGGTACCACGGGGTCCCCAGGATGATTGTATCGGATCGTGACAGTCGGTTCACTTCTAGGGAGTGGAGAGCGGTGCAGGCGTACTTGGGTTCTCATCTTGCTTTTAGCACCATTTTCCATCCACAGACCGATGGCCACTCAGAGCGTACCATCAGGACTATGGAGGATCTGCTACGTTTGTGTATACTGGATACGGGGAGGCCCTGGGAGAGACTGTTATCACTGATTGAGTTCTCCTACAACAACAGTCATCAGGTGAGCATTGAGATGACACCTTATGAGGCTCTATACGGGATGAAATAACTTCTAAAATAAAAATCTCAACCTGTAGCACTCATACAAGAAAATAGAACACTCTAACTTTATCTTGAAAACAAGAAGTTCATGCCTTCCTTCTAACCTCCCAACTCTCTTGAAACCTTGCTACTTTTATAGCAAACATCGACGGATCTAAAAAGAAGAGGAAAATGAAGAGTCCAAGGGGGCACATAAAGGGGGAATTAAAGATTGGAAGTGGAAGAGAGGGGAGAGGAGAGGAAGAGTGTCCAAGTGCAATGAATAGAAGGGGAATAAGAAAGGTCGGCCACATAAATTATAGAGGAGAAAACATATGGTGGATAGGGGGTGGCCGACCACTTAGATTAAATAATAAAATATTTTCGTGCATGTTGATGAATGAATTGGAGTGGATGAGATGAAGGGATGGGAATAGAAAAGAGAGGGCCAAATGCTTTAAAAAAAATAAATGGGGAGGTGAAAGGGGGTGGCCGACCATGCATAATGAGGAGGAAGATAGAGAATTAAAATGTTGAAATAAAAGAGCTGGAGAACAGGGGGTGCGGCCATATATTTTAAATGGGGTATTAAATTAGGAGATTAATGGTGTGGTGGTGTGTGATTAAAATGAAGGAGTTAATGGGGGGGGGGGGGGGGGGGGGGGGGAATATGAAGAGAGAGAGAGAGGTGGCCGTCCACTATAAACTAAATTATAAAAAAAATAAGAGGAGGAGAGAGAGGGTCTACCATGCATTTAAACTGTAGAAAATAATGGGTGGCCGGCCACATATAATGGGTCTACCATGAATTTGAATATAATATGTTTTTTATGCATGGGAAAGGTGACCATGCATGGATGGATTGAGATTATTTTCACTAACAAGGTTGCCAACGGGATTTTGCATCGAGCCGTACCGTAATCCCCCAGGCCTGTCATAAATTTAATAAAATAGTATTTGTACGAATTATATAAAAATAAAAATAATAAACTATATAATATCAAATTTAGAGAAAAAATACATAATTTATATTAAAATATAATAATTATGATATGTATATTTTAGTCAAAACATAGCACAATCAAACAAATTTCTAGTGTTATATCTAAATGTTTTTGTGATGACAAGATTTACGTACCATAGCATTATTTTACTGTCATATTATGATTTTATGGTTAATGCAACATAACATTGATTTGTGTGCCTTCTTCGAATAAGGAGAGATTGTTGGGAAAATTTCCCTAAATATTTCTAGATTTGAAAAAGCATCACCTACAATGCTAAGAGCATTGTGAATATTATGGCATATCTTCTTTATGTTTATGTTGGACACTTTTTTGTTGACTCTAAAATAGGTTTAGAGCAAAGAATGACCATAACACTGAGTAGGTATTGCAGTGTCCACTGATTCGTTTGCATACCATTGATACTAAAGTCTCTACTCAACGATATCGTGGAGCAGAAACTGAGTGAAGCAGTTCTCAGCTCCAAGTTCGATATCGCTGAGAAATAAGATTAATCTCAACATTATCATTGAAGTGAGATAAATATTACTATCACGCCCGTACAACATAGCCGAATTTGAAATTAGAATTGATGCATAAAGTAAGGATAGATAATTATATTCCTATCCATGCTGATGACAAGACGCACTCCAGGACTCTTGCAGAAGTCTAACATATAAAGGGGATATATTAGGGCAATAGAAAAGTTCTCCAACCAAACCAAGTGTCGCTGTTAATCGCAAAAACTAAAATGGGCACATTGGAAAAAAAGCAAGTTCTTCCTGATAACGTTTTGAAGATTAAAAGAGAGTGAATAATCTGACTCATAGCTGGATCATGTTCCAGTTGCTAGAGAAGAATATCAAGTAGGAGAAAGCCCAGACCTGTTCTACCTAACGATCATTCAATTCAAGGGCTAGCTCTAGATTCTCGCTATCATAGCAATAATAATAGAAGAACTAAAACTTCAAGGTCTAAATTATCTTAAGTGATCTGTTGCAAAATATTCAATCTCTATTTCTATAGGATCTATCCTTAGATCTGAGCTATAGGGCCTTTGTGGCTGAGTTGTAGGGTTGTACTCCTAGCCTGAGTTGTAGGATTTGGACATAAGTCTGAGGTAGAACTTGGAGATAAGTTTGAGCTAGGAAACTAGGAGTGTTTCTTAATTATAGTCTTTGGTGTACTCTGAGATATAGGGCTTGTGTTTCTGAGGTATGATCTTGGAGGAGATCTGACAGATCCTGAGGGATCTGAGTAGTAAGCTCAAGGAGCTGAGTTTTTAGAGGAGTTTGCCTAGTTTAGCTGATTTCTAGTTAGGTGGAGGAAACGTTGATATACCCAGACCTTGAGGAACCACTATAAACATCTATGTGCATATAAGTGTTTTCTTGGTGTGCTTTGCATTTCTTATAAACTACTAAATCTTGATATGTAGCAAATAGTACATATCCACATATTCACTAGCCTCTAGGTGAGTAAGACTACCACTAACAACAATCACATTCATAATTATTATCCATAATACATATGTTCCAAACTGCATTGCATTCTCTCCTTGTTTTCTTTACTATCTCTAAATCCTTATATTGTCTTTGTTTTTTGTTGTAATACAAAAATATTATAATTACATGAAGTAACATCAAAAGTGAATTCAAAAATATTGTCCTAAGGGTATAAATAAGTCAATACAGAAATACTAAGAATTATTATTGCAGGTAAGTCGAAGCGCTCGTAGACTGAGGCAAACTTGGGAAGTTCACCGGTTGTACAAGTAATATAAAATGGGTGTGAGTATCATTATGTTGGTCTCTTGAGGAATAAGTCTTTGGAGTGCTTTTATGTTTGAAAGTCTAATTGCAAAGTTGAAAAAGGATTTTGATTTGATTGTTTGATTTGAGGAAATTGCAAGCAAGGAAATGCAGGCTGAAAACACCGCTTCGCAAAGGGCTTCACAAAGCACGCTCAAATCATCCGGGTACACTTTGCTTTCACCACTTTAATTGAGAGAGTTGGGTGATGGTAAATGAAACATCATTACACGATCTAGTAGTGACAATTTCTCTCTTACGGAGTGTAATCACTGTATTAAAATCTCTTAACCAAAAAGCATAAACAAGCACACCTAAATCAACTAATAAACATTCAGAAAAATATAAACATGAAGTAAAAGTTTAGAACTAAAATGTTTATAGTGCATACATCATCAATAACATTGACAAATAGTATACAATCATCAAATGTGATGGAAAAGAAATCAAGAAATATAACTAAATTTTGCCTTGTTATTGATATGGAAGAAAGCCACCAGATAGTCAATTTGTGTTCCTTACACAGTCATTAACTATCATACGGATCCTGGAGGGCTATCACAACCTCCAAATCATAACACCTCCCCTGTAATGACGGTATAATATGGGTCTGGCCGGGGCACCACAACATACAGACACCACAACTTATGCATTATAAGATGATATAAACTACCCAACTCAAAACTCAGACCAAACACAACGGAAACAAAAGAACAAGACAAGAAGTTATCAACCAATATATGATTATCATCATCACCTTAAGGCCTTACAACGATTAAGAGTCCAAGACTCAAACAATAACATCAAACGTCAACGTGCATAAGCACTCCTAAGCTACCTCGACATGCAAACCAGATACATAGTGCATTAAGCATAAAATTCCACAAAACATAACAATTACACAACATGAAACACTTCATGTGGCTTAGTCCTTTATGGTCGGCAAGCTAGCTCCTTCTTGCGATCCTTGCCCTGTAAAAATTGGTTGTAATGTGGGTCAGCAAAGGCTGACCTCAACTGTGTAACCAACACATCTCCTCCCAGCCATCCCTAGTGGACCCCGAGGCACTTCATCACCCTGGAGGTCAGCACTTCGTATGCAAATATACAAGTACATTGAAAGTAGTAAAACAGGTATGGATGTCTAATACAACAAACATGTTTCTATGTTCAGCATATAATACAAGGGGCCTACAATGCAACATGTATGCACACCTAGGCTTCACCCAAGGCACCCTAAAGCGTATGCTGCTAATATATCATCAATCGGGTACTTCCAATTTCCCCATCAGCGTTTAAGCCACAAACATAAGGGTACTTACAATTTCCCCGTCAGCGTTCAAGCCTCAAACACAAGGTTACTTCCAATTTCCACATCGGCGTTCAAGAGGTAAACACAAGGGTACTTCTAATTTCCCCCAAACGGCATACAAGCCGCCACACGAAACACTTGCCTTGGCCTCACCCTCTCGCAGGTCTCAAAACTCGGGCATGTCTACAAGCTCTGACTTCTCACATCAGGATTCTGCAACATAAACAAACTGATGCAAAGAACCCTTGCTAGACCCCACCCGTTTGCGATGAACCAGGCCCGACTCTAATATTAGGACAAAACAAAAGGAGACCCAGTAGGACCTAGCTGGTATCATTCGGGCTTGTCCAAAGCTTTGCATTCTCATCAGTTTCACAAAAGGGGGGCTTGTCTCGCCAGGATAATCTCCACACATGACTTGCACATCAAAAGCTAGCCAGCTGACCATAGTGACAAACCACGCATTATCACATCACAATCCAAAGCCTTTTCCCACCCTAATCCACCATTTGTACTGTACGGCCCCCGCGCCCCCGTGTGTACTCTATTTTCCACCTGGTCCGGTTTTGGTTACACGTACTCACATGACAGAGGGGGAAAACAACATCACAAATTACATCTTGCCGCTAACGGATTTCTAACAAAATCCTAAAGGCTCGCTATGCAACGTCACCCGATTCAGACTAACGGTTGCGACTACAGCTTCACTTGCATTGCCTAATCAACTAATGGTGAAGATTTAAATTGCAATATCATGTCGGGGATGGACACAATCGACCCGGTGTCTCCTCTTGAACCATGGAAACTCGAATCCCTCTTACTTGAGAGATCTGATGACTAAATGCTTTAAAGAAAGCAAAAACAACATGGATGCCATGCACGCATCCTAAAGACCGAGATGAGAAGTGTCGTTACCTTACGACTCCTCATCCTTGCCATGAAAGCTTGCTTTGCACGGATGAGAATGTGCACCTCCAAGTCCTCTCCACAGATCTGGACTCGGATCAACGATCGGGGCACCAAAGCTCCGTCATTGACAGAAGAAAGCTCTCTTCTTCCTCCACAATCTCACCCAAGCACTTGGTCAACTCTCAAAATGGTAAGAAATGAAGGGAAAGGCGCTCTTATCCCTACTTATGGCACTTGGATGAAATGTCTTGAGCCATAGGATAAACTTTTAAGAGAAATTGCATGGCTAACATGCCAAAGGACGGAACTGCTTCTATCTGCTATCGACGGGCGATAACTACCTACCACTGGGAGGTAGCCGCCCGAGAACTCGACCAAGAAAATAAGGTCGCGCTAATGCCAGCGGTAGCAATAATGCTACGATGTAGCTCACTCAACTCCATCCTCTCAACGCAATCAATGCCAAGCTACTACTGAGCTATAGATATCTAACGTCGTGGGCTAGCACTCAAAGCCCTCAGCTCCTGGCCTCTCAGCACTTAGTTACGATCGTACGATAACTACTATCGTCGGGCGATAACTTCCAGAGGCTCCTTTCTGGAAAACTAGGGTGTTACAACTCCTCCCCCCTTAAAAGAATTTCATCCTTGATGTTAAGCATGCACTCAAACCAAAAGCATACCTGAAGTAAATAAAAGTTTGGGGAAGACCACACGCAATGCCTGTTCATGCTCCCAAGAGAATTTGTCTCACCCGCAGTTGTCCCAATGCACTTTCACAAGTTGAATTCTTTGTTCTGCAAGTAGGTGGTTGATATCTTCACCAAGCTACTAGATGAAGCCAATTTCAACACCTTCAAATTTGAATTGGGTATGACGAATTTAGTATAGCTTTATTAGCTTTTCATGCATTTTAGTTGCAGGTAGTATTAATCACTGTACGAATAGAAAACAAGTAGACCGAAAAATTGGAGTAACAAAATTTTATTATCCAAAAAGGTATCTATTACAAAGTTATAACCTCCCTTTTATAGAATGAAGCAGAGAAGAGAGATTACGAATAAGCAATGTGAGACTAATAATTACAGGAACAAGCACCTATACAAGTCGTATTAGCCACGCGGTTAGACTACCCACACGACAACTACAATGTGCAGAAGAAAACTCGACAATATCTACAAGTCGCCATAGATAAGCCGCCAGACCGCCAGACACCAATCAGTAACAGCCCAGCTACCAAGCCATGGGATAACCCGCCAGACTGCCAGACACCAACCAGAAATAGCCCGGCTATCAAGCCACTGGGAGAAGCCTCCAGACCGCTAAACAAACCACCGGACCACCAGGTCTCCATACTACAACACTCCCCCTCAAGCTGGAGCATAGATATCAATCATGCGCAGCTTGTCACATATCTGAAACAAGGAAGTGGTCATAGGCTTGGTAAAGATATCTGCCAATTCATTGTCAGAAGTAACAAACGGAGAACAAATCAATTTCTTCAAAATCTCTTCTCGAATAAAATGATAGTCGTCTTCTATGTGTTTTGTTCTCTCATGAAAGACCGGATTTTTGGAGATGTATATCACGGCCTTGTTGTCGCAAAACATAGGAAGAGGGTAGTTGTAGACCTCTCATAAGTCAAGCATGAGAGCTCGTAACCACTATAACTCACATGTGGTCGATGTCATACTATGATATTCTACTTCTGCACTATACCGGGAGACAACAGACAGTTTCTTACTCTTCCAGCTAACAAGATTTCCTCCAACAAATGTGCAAAAGCCCGATGTTAACTTGTTGTCTCCTTTATCATAAGCATAGCTCGAATCTGAGTATGCTTCAACCCTCAAGTGACCATTGTTCTAAAAAAGCAATCCTTTCGCTGGTGCTACTTTGGCATACTCTAATATCCTCAGAGCATACTGTAGATGGCACTCCATAGGAGCTTGCATGAATTGTCTAACTTTGCGTATAACATTGGAGTTGTCTAGTTTGGTCACTGTGTGATAAATTAGTTTGCCCATAAGGCGCCGGTACCTCGTAGTATCAATCAACCCTACCTCTTTTAATAAATCAAGAGCATACTTTCGTTGGGAGAGGAGCAAAGGGTTGGGCTTCCGAGAGATTTCAATCCAAAAAAAAGTATATGGGGGAGCCCATATTCTTCGTTACCAGGTGTTGACGGAGGTGTTTCTTTATCAAAGCTACCCCAACCTGGTCATCGCCACTAAGAAGAATGACATCCACATATATAGCAAGAGCCACTAGACCCGAGGAGGTTTTGCGAATGAATAAGGAGTGATTAGCAGAACTTCTTGGAAAACAAATGGCCGCAACAATGCCGTTAAACTTGTCAAAACAAGACCGAGGGCTATGCTTTAGGTCATATATGACCTTCTTTAGCCAGTATACTCGTGTCTCCCCCTAAGCAACATACCCAGGAGGTTGCTCCATGCATACATCTACCTGAAGATCACCATAGAGAAAGGCATTCTTGGTATCCAGCTGTACAATGGGTCAATCCCTATTGATAGCCACAGAGAGAAGGACCCGAATGGTGCTGAGACGAGCAACGAGAGAGAAGTTGTCAAATTAATCAACACCATAAGTCTGAGTGAAGCCTTTGGTGACCAGGCAGGCTTTGTATCGGTCCATGTTGCCATCTGGACGGAACTTTTAAACAAAGACCCAACAACAGCCAACTACATCAGTGCCCAAAGGTAGATGAATAAGGGTCCAGGTAACCCTTTCAGTGAGGGTAGCAATTTCCTCATCCATGTCAGCCTTCCAATGAGGAACAATAAGAGCTTCTTGGTTGGTGCGGGGAGTGGCAGTTGCAGAGATAGCCAATGCAAACACCCTGTGAGAAGGAGTGAGAAGGTCATAGGAAACAACAACAGCCAGAGGGTGCTGGGTACACGACCGCACCCCTTTGCGAAGAACAATGGGAAGATCCAATTCGTCGTGTTCCTCAGTAACCGGAGCATCTGTGGAGGAGAGAGCTGGCCCAGGAGAGGAGAGAGACAGACGTGGAGAGGAGGGAGAGAGCAGCGGTGTAGAGGGGGAGAGAGAAGGAGGAGATAGTGGAGAAGACGATGGAGAAAGCTCGATGGGAGTAGACGTGGTGGTTAGGATGATAGGAGGAGCAAAAATATCTAGAGAGGGAGAGGAATCAGGAGAGAAATAGGACGCTTTATCAAAGAAGATCACATCTGCGAATACGTATTGTTTACGAAGAATGGGGTCAAAGAAAGAATAGGCTTTCTGAGTAGTAGAGTAACCCAAAAGACCCACTTGGTGGCACGTGGGACGAGTTTGTCATGAGTGGCGGAACCAGTGTGCACAAAAGCCATGCACCCAAAGATACGCAGAGGGAGCGGAAATGGATCCCTGCCCGGATAGAGAATGGAGAATGGAGTTTGACCATGGAGAACCGTGGAAGGAATTCGATTAATGAGATAACAGGAGATGAGGACGACATAGCCCCAATAGGAGCGATGATCCTACATCTGTTTCATGAGAGTGCGAGCGACATCGAGGAGGTGACGGTTTTTATGTTCTGCTACCCCATTTTGCTGTGAGGTATATATACAGCTAGTTTGATGAATAATACCATATTGCAGACAGAAAGAAGAGAAATCATTACAAAGATATTTCTTAGCATTGTGAGAGCGAAAGATTTTAATAGATTGATCAAACTGATTCTTAATCATATTATAGAATGATGTCCATATTGAAAATAGTTCGGAGCGATCCTTTAAAAGATACACCCACGTACATCGAATGAAATCATCAATAAAGGTTACAAAATATGAACTACCCCGACCTATGGTGAGCGTAGGAGCAGGACCCGAGAAGCCGGAGTGCACAAGATCAAACGGTCGGGAAGATACACGACCTTGCTTCGGTGGGAAGGAGGAGCGGTGATGCTTGCCAAGCTGACATGCGTCACAGTTGAGAGGAGGACTCTGCGAAGGAAGGTGGGGTAGAAGATGACGAAGAAGTCTTGTAGGAGCATGACCAAGATGAAGGTGCCATTGGAGAAGTTCAGTAGATGAGTAAGAGAAGACGGACAATGCAGAAATGTTATCGAGGAAGTAGTGGCCGCCACTCTCAGTCCCAGTATCAATCGTCCGTTTGAAGAACGGATCATGAAAAGAACAAGTAGTAGAAGTGAATGTCACGGAGCACTATAGTTGCTTGCAAAGAGAAGTAATAGATAACAAATTGCAAGACAAAGTGGGCACGTGGAGGGTGTCCGCCAAGCGAAGAGACGGAGTGACCTGAACGACTCCTATTCCATTGACCGGTGCGGGATAACCGTCCGCAATAAGGACCGGGGGCAAACGATAATGCTGTTTTAGGAGAGAAAAACATTACGGATTGACGGTCATATGATTGGTAGCACTGGAGTCGATCAACCATTTACCTTGAGTAGTAACGTGAGCACTGCCTGAAAACATGACCACGGAGGGGGACGGCTTCGAGGAAGAAGTTCCCATAAAAGAGAGAAGAGATAAAAACAAGTTGTGGGTTATAATGGAGGGTGCGGCGAATAAGCACAGGGTGCAACAAGAAGAGCAGGTCGTGGCGACTAAGCACAGGTCGCAGCAATAAGAACAGGTTACGATGACTTAACAACAGGTCACAGTGATTTAAGAAGAAGAGAACTAGAAAAGGAGGGCGCGGCGACTAAGCACAGGCCGCAACAAGAATAACAGTTCGCTGCGACTTAAGAATATGTCGCGACAAGAAGAAAAGGGAATCATAGAGGGCGCACACACCAAGGGCAATGATAAGGAGATAAAGAAGCCGCGCGAATAGTGATCAAATAGTCGAACAGATAGGTCACAGCGACTTAATAACAGGTCGTGTCGAGAAGAAACAGGAATCAAATAGGCCGCGCACACGTAGGGCAATGACATGGAGTGAAATATACTGCACGAACAGGGCAAAAGCCGGCGGAAGAAACATGTCGCGAGAAGAAGATTCAATCCACGTCGACAAAGAGCGCTCACAGAATCAGACGGAAAAGATCGAGTCCTATGATACCATGTGCGAACAGAAAACAAGTAGATCGAAAAATTAGAGTAACAAAATTTTACTATACAATAAGGTATCTATTACAAAGGTATGACCTCCCTTTTATAGAATGCAGGATAGAAGAGAGATTACAAATAACCAATATCGGACTAATAAATACAGGAACAAGCACCTATACAAGATGCGTAAGCCGCGCGGTTAAACTACCCGCACAACAACTACAATGTACAAAAGACAACCCGACAATATCTACAAGTCGCCATAGATAAGCCGCCAGACCGCCAGACACCAATCAACAACAGCCCGACAACCAAGCAGCTGGGATAAGCCGCCAGATCGCCAGACACCAACCAATAATAGCCCAGCTATCACACCGCTGGGAGAAGCCGCCAGACTGTCAGACAAACTGCGAGACCACCCGGTCTCCAAGCAGCAACAATCCCTATAGGATAACAAACAAGATATGAGTCTAAGTGCTCAGAAATTGAGTGTCATGTGACAACATCAAGCTTTGAGGGCATTGAATTCAACTGTCGAGGCGTCGAGAGTGTCGAGTGCGCTGAGACAACTTCAGGCATCTAGTGTGTCGAGTTCGTCAAACTCACTCAACATATACAGCTAGGAACTTCAGATTGCGGCGATCTCACATAGTTAATTTCAGCCATTGATTTCTTCATGATTATCACAACATGTACATGCCTCCCCACTTTCTCAAATTACAGGTAACTATAAATTGAAGGGTGTGTGCTTAGAATAAAAACATTATTCCTACCCCTTTGCAACTTTCTGCCTCCCTGCACCGAAAGAACGTCCAAAACTCCAAAGACTGGAACACTTTCAATGGCGCCAAATGGAATTGATTTCCTTTTCGAGGGATCTGAACTAGTGTGAAATGGTTTCAAGGATGCTCTAGATGAAGTTCATGTGGTTCTACACTTGCTACAGGTCGTAGACCTAGAGTTTGTTCTGTATGAGTCAAGCTCGATATGGAAGAGGGAAGTACTTTAACTGTACTCGACTGCCACTATCGACTCTTCATCAACCAAAATCAAGTCATTCGTCATTGGGCATATGGTCAAGGTCTCCCCTAGATGACTAGGTAAGGATCTGCATTTGCGAAAGTTCAAGCCATCAGATGAAGAAGAGGAACTTTATCAGACTGATGTAAAGTCAGCCCTGTTGGGAACTATGTCCACATTAACCTAGATTTAATGAAGTCACCCTGGAACTAAGATGAATTAGTTTGTATTTGATGCTTCGTTTGAGTTATGTGTTTAGAGGACTCCAATGGGAAGTGTAGACCAATGTTAGTCTACAATGAGTCACCAAACACAGGACCATGCAATGTAATCCCTCATTGTGTGTTCCAAAGTGTTGACTCATGTGTAGCCTCTCTATTGGGATACACTTCATATTCAAGCTATAGGACTGTGAAAAGACCTGATGCTGATTCCCCTCTAGTAGAAGAAGAATTTCTGACAGAAATTTCTCTAAGTGTTTCTCTCGAGTAGCTCTATATCTACGCGAGTAGATTGCTTGAGATATACTCGAGTAAAACTTCTGCATACTCGAGTAAGAAAATTCTTCCTCTCGTGAAGTTAAGTAAAACACTCGAGTAGTTCACTGACATACTCGAGTAGCTTACTTAACTACTCGAGTAGATCACTCTTCCTACTCGAGTTGCCCAGAATTCAGTTTCCAAGTTGTTTTTAGTCATTTACTCGAGAAGGTACTTTGTATACTCGAGTAGTTCTCGACATTGTGTCGAGTAACTCTCTTCTCTGTGTCGAGTAGTTAAGAAATACTCGAGTAAGTCTTTCACATACTTGAGAAGATTTCTTTCCTCTCGAGTAGTTCAATATGACTACTCAAGTTGCTGTTTTTCCCGTGTGTAGAATATTTCTAAGTGTTTGTCTCGAGTAGTTCTTCTAACCACTCGAGTAGTTCAATTATGCCTACTCGAGTAGTACAACTTGTACTGGAGTAGTTCAACTCCTTCCCGTGAAACTTTTCTGTATACTCGAGTAGATCTTCTAAGTACTCGAGTAGTTGATTATATGTACTCGAGTAGTTGTCTTCAACCAACTCGAGTAGTCATGAATTATATACCCGAGTAATATTTCTTTGCTTACTCGAGTAGTCCTTGACCTACTCGAGTAGTTTTATACCTACTCGTGTATATGACCTCATTTTCTCTGAAATTTCTTCTAAGTCCAGATTTGACAGATTTTCAAATTCCGTGACATGATTGGTCCACGTGTACGTCATTAAAACCGATTATGATCGTTATTAGTACTCCTATAAAAGGTCTTGTCTAATCGACAAACCCTAATCAGAAAATAAGTTTTTCAAGAAGAAAATTATTCTAAGTTTTGCAACCGCCTCTTTCTAAAGAATCGCTGTTTTCCTCTCTCTCTTTTCACGGAACGAAAGCCGCCGCCGCCTCTGTTCTTCTCCGGCAAGGGCTTCGATTTTCAGAGGAAATAGACTGAAGAAGTTTTACAGATCGAGATCGTTTCTCAAATCGCTCATCCTCTTCCCGATCGTATAAGACAAAAGATTCAGATCTGGCCGAGATTTTCTTCATCTTTTCTGAAAGTGCCGCAATGCTCACCAGAAGAAGATCCTGGTTGCTGTTTGCAGATCTGACAGAAATATAACTGTTTGTATTTTTCAATACTTGTATTTCATTTCTGTAGGAGAATTTTTCTCTGAGTGCAGGAGTTTTCCACTCCGAGTTTGTAGGAAGGTGTTTCTTTCGAGTTGTAGATCTAGTTGGTTGGATTGAGATTGTAGGAACTTTGTTCCGAGGGTAGGATTGATTTTCAATCCGAGATAGTGGAGTACCCGAGTCTAGTATATTGCTAAATCGGTGAGGGAAAGTGGATGTACCCAAGATCGGGGAACCACTATAGATCTTGTCTCGTCTGTGATATTTTGGTAGATAGATCTATGCTGTGTTCTAAGATTTTATTATTCCGCAAAAGACGCACAACTCACCTATTCACCCCCCTCTAGGTGACTTAGGTTGACAACTATTTTCTTTCAATTGGTATCAAAACGAGGTTGATCGTTAAAAGGTTAACACCTTGATCAGTTCCTGCAATAGTTGTCATTTGTGATCTATCTATCATGGACAAGGCAAAGGATTTTGCCAAGCTTCCCCTACGCAACAAGAACAACTTTCCCATGTGGAAAGAAAGGATCAAATTCTTTATGGAAGTTGTGAATCCAAGGATCTTCATGATAGTTGAAGAAGGTCCTTATATCACTATGACTGTCTCCACTATAGATCCTACCAAGAAGGTTCCAAAGAAGCTGATGGATTTAGACAAGGATGAGATTGCACTTGTCTCACTAGACAAGAAAGCTAAAAACATTATAACAAGTGCAGTTGATGACTCAATACTGCAGAACTTAATCCACTGCCAATCTGCAAAGGAGATGTGGCAGTCCTTGGTTACCTTAATGGAAGGAACAGAAGAAGTGAGGGATGATCGGAGATCCCTCCTCAATCAGAAGTATGAAGCCTTCCAACAGGGAAGCAAAGAGACCATTGCTGATACATTTGAGAACTTTTTCAAGATAGTGAATGGCCTAAGAGTCTATGGCAGAGTATTCACTAATGGAGAACTGAATGACAAGTTCCTGAGAACCCTGACCAAAGAATGGGACAACAAGGTCTGTGCCATCAAGGAGTATGGGAAGCTGGCTGAGACAGACCCACAAAATCTCTTCGGGAAGCTTATGTCATATGAGCTTCAACTCAACACCAGGAAAGCTGAAGAAGAGAAGAGCAGGTCTGCTCTCAAAGAAAAGTCTGTTGCTCTAAAAGCAGAGACCTCCAGAAAGACAAAGGCTGCCTCCCTTGCTCCAGCTCAAGAGTTTAGTGAAGAAGAATAAACTTCTGAGCCTAGTACCTCAGGCTCTGAGCTATCAGAAGGAGAGTTCTCACTGCTCTCACGTCAGTTCAAGAAATTCTTGAACAAGAAGAAGCAATGGAAAGGCAAGGATGCCTCCTATAGAAGATCATGACACGATGGTGATAGGCAAAGAAAAGGCTCAAGTAGCCATGACAGGTATTCCTCCAAGCAGAACAAATATGTTTCGACTGACATTATTTGCTATTATTGTAATAAGGCAGGTCACGTCATCGCCGATTGCCCTCATAAGAAGAAGGAGGGTGGTAGAAGAGAAGAGAAGAAATCCTCGTACAACAAAAAGAGGAAAGAGAAGAGCCTGATAGCCAAAAAGAGCAAGACTCTTAGTGACTCTGACACATCTGAGTCAAGTGAAGAAGAAGAAGCTTATTTTGTGCTTATGGCTCAAACAGATGATGATCAAGAGCCCCAGTTCACTAGGAAGGTAAATTCCCATACCCGTCTTTCAGATTCTGAAGTTTCTGAACATGATTGTGAGGATAGCTCCTCTTACGATGAGTCAGAACTAAAGGCCCAGTACAAGGAGTTAATCATGGCTTACGACAAATGTCATCGAGTCGTGAAGACTCAGGCTAAAGTGATCAAATCTCTAAAAGCCGAAGAGAGCATCTTGAGAGAGAAAGTCACAAAGACTGGCCCCCCTCGAAGAAAACTTTAATAATGCAATTGAAGAATATAACAAGGCTCTTGAGCACCTTGACCTCAAAGAGAAAATCATTAAGGAATTGGAAGCCCAACTTGTAGCTGAAAAGAAACTGGTTGAAAGTTTCTCGAAGCCCAAGACAGTTCTTCCATTCGTTGCTGAATTCTCAGCCAAGGCCAAGGGTGCCGGATTAGGCCATGAAGAAGCTCCTAGTAAATCCTCTAGGAGAAACAAGAATCAACGGAAGAATAAGGCCGCCAAAAGGGCCTTAGCCAAAGAGAAGGGGAAAGCCCCTCAAGATCAAACTACATTCAAGAAAGTCATCTTTCCATCAAATGAGTTTGATTTTGACTCATCCTACGGGCACTTTGCTAGGCCTACCTATGTAGAGCCAAAGTCTAGCTATCAAGGTTGGACTCGACCCCGAAACTTTGGCGAAAGTGTCTTTAAGGCACCTTATGAAGAAGTTATTCTTCAGAGCTATGACCCTTTCAATCATGGGCATAACTTCAAGAAGGCACCAAAGACAAAGCCTGTTGTAGAAAAGCCTATAAAGGAGAAGAAGCCATGTGATTGTCATCATCATGAGGCATCTTCCTCCAAGAATGCTGCCACTGCTAGACCACAATTCCAAAAGGTCAAGCTGGAGATCATGAGGCAAATGTACAATAGATTTGACTGTTGGTGCTGTGCCAAGGTTGGTCACTTCGCCATTGATTGCTGGTTCAATTCCAGAAACGCTGCAACTCCTCATGTCAGCAATATAAGAAAGACCGCTCATAATGTTAAGACTCGTAGGGGGAGTACTCTAACCCAAGACCAAGGACCCAAACGTGTTTGGGTTCCTAAGGCAAATTGATTATGATTGCAGGTATGTCCAAAGGCCAACAAAACGCCAATCTGGTACTTGGACAGCGGATGCTCTCGGCATATGATCGGGACTAGAAGTCTCATCCAAAACTTTACTCCAGTCGTGAACGGACCAAAGGTCATCTTTGGAGGTTCAGACCGTGGAATTACTAGAGGCTATGGTATGCTTACTAACGGCAATGTATCCTTCTCGGATGTGGCTTATGTCGAAGGATTGGAACACAATCTCATAAGCATAAGCCAACTCTGCGATAAAGGATACATAGTTGAATTCCATGCTGATAAGTGCTTGATAAAATCCGTTGACAATATGGAAACAATTCTATCCGGCACTCGAAGCAGGAATATTTTCTGCTTAAATCTCATTTGTATAGATTCCTCTACACCAGTGTGTCTTTTAGCAAAAGATAGTGCGTCTCTTGGTGACCAATGACACAAGAGACTAGCACATATTAGTTTCAAAACTATTAATAAATTATTTTCAATGAACTTAGTACGTGATGCCCCAAATGTCAAGTATGTCAAAGATAGACCTTGTAATGTGTGCGTAAAAGGCAAGCAAACAAGGGCTACCTTTAAAAGCATTATTGGCAAAGATTCTAACAGATGTCTCCATCTATTGCACATGGGCTTGTTTGGTCCACTGCAAATTAGAAGCTTGGGAGGTAAGGAATATACGTTGGTAATTATTGATGATTACTCGCGCTTTGCGTGGGTTTTCTTTCTGAAACACAAGTCAGATACCTTCGACATCTTTACTAATTTTGTCAGGCAAGTCCAGAATGAATACAACTGCTCCATAGTCAAAATCAGAAGTGACAATGGAACAGAGTTCAAATCCGGGGCCATGACAGAATTCTGTGAAAGCTTAGGTATCTTTCATGAGTTTTCCTCTCATCGTACTCCACAACAGAACGGAGTGGCTGAGAGAAGGAATAGAACACTCATAGAGGCCTGCAGGACTATGTTGAGTGATGCTTTACTTCCGGAGTACTTCTGGGCTGAAGCCGTCAACACTGCATGCCACGTGCAAAATCGAGCACTCATAAACAAAAACCACGATAAGACACCTTACGAACTTCTAAAGGGCAGGAAGCCAACCATCTCATACTTTTTAATCTTTCGTTGTAAATGCTTCGTACTTAACAATGGTAAGTATCATACCACCAAGTTCAGCGAAAAGAGTTTTGAAGGTATTTTCGTAGGTTATAGCAGCCATAGTAAGGCATATAAAATATTTAATAGAAAAACCCTGGTGGTAGAAGATTCGATACATGTTGTATTTGATGAGACGAGCTTGCTGCAAAGCAATCCGTCTAGTGTGCTCATTGAAGATGCAGGTGCAAAGCTGAAAGAAACTAGCTTGGATGAACTGTCCGAAGATAATGGCGAAACGTTCATCAAGATCACCACTCCAACCCCTATTGGAGAGGCTGATGATCAAGATGAAGAAGTCATCCTTGATGAAGAAATCACTCTGGTGATTGAAGACAATCCAGATGCAAGAACTTTAGAGCTCAGACATCTTAATGATCTCCCCATGGACCAGATCATAGGAGATCCCCGGGACGGTGTCAGAACTCGAAGAGGTATAACTAACGAGAATCTTTATTTAAGCTTTCTCTCGCAGGTTGAACCAAAGAAGTTTGAGGAAACAAACTCAGATGCATCCTGGATATTGGCAATGAAGAAGAGCTAAATCAGTTCAAGCGCTGCAATGTATGGAAGCTTGTTCCAAGACCCAAAGGAAAGAACCTCATTGGAACAAAATGGGTCTACAGGAACAAGATGGACGAAGACGGGACAATCATAAAGAACAAGGCCAGACTCATCGCTAAAGGCTATCGTCAAGAAGAAGGAATCGACTTCGACCAGACATATGCTCCAGTGGCAAGGCTAGAGGCAATAAGGTTGTTCCTAGCATATGCTGCATTCAAAGGCTTTACTGTCTATCAGATGGACGTGAAGTCTGCCTTCCTAAATGGTAACATAAAGGAGGAAGTGTATGTGGAACAACCTCTAGGTTTTGTTGATCCTAACTTTCCTGATTATGTCTATTTCCTGCACAAGGCCCTATATGGTCTGAAACAAGCTCCGAGAGCTTGGTATGATACGCTGTCTAGTTTTCTACTTGAGAACATGTTCACAAGGGGAAAGATAGACAAGACATTATTTCTTAGGGAAATAAAAGGCAAGATTTTGCTAGTGCAAATCTATGTCGACGACATTATTTTTGGCTCTACAGACGACAACCTCTGCAAAAAGTTCTCAAAACTTATGCAAGGGAAGTTTGAAATGAGCAGTATGGGCGAGCTGAAGTATTTCTTAGGGCTTCAGGTGAAACAATCTGAAGATGGAATTTTCATCTCGCATACCAAGTTCACGAAAGAGCTGATTAAGAATTTCGGAATGGAGAATGCAACCTCTATGAGGACTCCAATGGGCTCAACTATGTCTCTGGACAAGGATGAAAAAGGGAAACCTTTTGATGAAACCAAGTACAGAAGCATAATTGGATCCTTGATCTACCGTACTGCCAGTAGACCCAACATAATGTTCTCAACATGTGTCTGTACTAGATTTCAGGTGAACTCTAAGGAATCTCAGTACGCTGCTGCAAAGCAGATTTTGAGATACCTCAAAGGTACACCAAATCTTGGCTTATGGTTTCCAAGAAGTAATGACAGCGAACTAATTGGTTTTTCAGATGTAGATTTTGCAAGAAGCATATATGACAGGAAAAGCACCTCCGGGACGTGCCAATTCATTGGAAGAAGGCTAATCTCCTGGAGTAGTATGAAGCAAAACTATGTCGCAATCTCAATGGCCGAGTCAGAGTACATCTCTGCAGGCAGTTACTGCGCACAGTTAGTTTGGATAAGTAATCAATTTGAGGATTACAACTTGAAGTTCAAGAATATCTCATTGTTTTGCGACTCTTCTAGCACAATTGCAATAGCCAACAATCCAGTCTTGCACAGCCGGACAAAGCATATCGAGCTAAGGTATCATTTCATCTAGGAGCATGTAGAGCATGGGGACATAGATCTCCAATATGTCTCCATAGATAGGCAAGTTGTCGATATTTTCACGAAGCTGCTGGACGAGACCAAGTTATCATTCTTCAAAACTGAACTTTGGATGCTCAACAAGGAAGATTAGAGAAGTTTGGATTTCAAGAAAGCAAAGGAAATTAAAAGGTTAGTCAAAATCTGGCTTTTCAAAGTTTTCTTCTTTCTCTGACTCAAGTTAGACCTAACCTACTCGAGTACTCAAAGGACCTACTCGAGTAGTCCATTTAACCTACTCGAGTAAGATAATTAATGTACTCATGTAGTACACTTCATCTACTCGAGTCAGTCAATTCTTCCACTCGAGTCATTGCAGATTCTCCTACTCGAGTAACTTCTATAGACCTACTCGAGTACCTTCTATAGACCTACTCGAGTACCTTCTATAGACCTACTCGAGTAACTCCTATAGACCTAATCGAGTAACTCCCTATATACTCGAGTACTTCTTTTACCTCTCGTGAATATGCCGCTTGGCTTTCAAATTTTCATGTGCCGCCTTTCCTTTTCAGTTATTTCCTTCTCGATGATTAGACATAAACCTAGAGTTTATAAATTCGAAATTCCAAATTAATTCTACACGAAATCATTTCCAATCTCTCGAGTACCCGGCTGCCGCTTCGTCTTCCCTCGAGAAATTGCAGAGCCGCTACTTTTCCTCTTCCCCCTGACAGAGCTTTTCTCAGTTTCTGGATCATGGTCGTCTCCAAGATAGGTGTAGGATCGGAACTTGTTACCGCTGGGATTGCCGAGCTTTCAGATGATTTCCACAACTTGTTGGTTCTTCTAGATACCGCCAAACTTTCCTTCGCTCTCCAAGAACTCTGCTGGATCCTCTTCCCCGAGGTACCATAATTCTTCATAAATCTGAAGGTCAAAAGGAATGACAAAGTTCTGAAATCCAAGGTATAAGGTCTGAAAATTAAACTTACTGCGACAAGTATATCTCAACTCCTCCGTCTACCAGTAATCACTGCAGCAGACAACCTCGATGAAGAAGATTCCTACAGAACTTGCTTATTCTGTGGGATTTCGCCTGAAGTTCAGTCTATCAAACGATCAGACATGAACGCAGAAGGAAAATTTCTGGTTGATGTTATTGGAAAGATTTTGTTGTGCAAGACCAACTCCATAAAAGTCATTCCACTGTATTTCTTCAACATAATGCAAGCCATTGTCTGCCGCAAGAAATTCCAGTTTGGCATGCTGATTCTGGATAAAATCAAGGACAGCTTAAAATCCCCCAACTTCGCCAGAATAATCTCTCTGCTCCTCCATGAAACAAATCCCCAAGTTTTCAACTTCTCCAAAGGGACCCCTCTTCACCACATGAAGAAGGTCTCCATTTCTTCTATTCAGAGATGGGAGCTCAAACTGAAAAATGCTGCCCAAGCTGCTAAGAATTTAGAAGGTCCAACCTTCAAGGACAGGACTCAATCTCCCTCTCCTCATTATGTGGCCAGCTCCTCTGGTGCACCAAGTGAGTGGGAGCCTGCTCCTTCTATTTCAGTCAGGAAGCCCTCTCCAACAAACATTACCTCTTCTCCTCAGCCAACAACTTCTTCCCTACCTCATAATCCACAAACTCCAGCAACTCCTTCAGATCAGATACCTCAAGAATCTCTTCTCACAACAGCTGCTGCTATAGATGCAATGATTGCAGAACTCACTGAAGAAGTGCTACCTATTCCTCCTCCTCCTCTATCTCCTCCAGCTCCATCCTCTGAAATTCCCAAAGACTCAACTCCTGAACACACTCCAGCAAATTCTCCAGCCAGGACTCTAGCAAACTCTCATGCTGCCCTCAGAGACCAGCAAGACATAATTCTTATCTCTGATGAGCCCTCTCCAGAGCTAGCAGAGGCTCCTCTCAGAAACATAGATTTCTCTCTCCCTCATACTACAAAAGAAGGGGTTGCTATCATTCATACCACAAGAGCTCAAAGCTCTGTGATCATTGAATAAATAGCTCCATGGGTAGCTCCTCCTCTTACTTCTGCTGCTCCTTCAACTACTGCTGCTACAGTCTCTTCCTCCTCAGATTTGATGCAACAAATTGCACTTCTTCTTTAAGAACAGAGAAATTATTTTGATACTTCTCTAAAGACTGTAACTGACAATGTTACTGCTCTAGAAGCTGAGATGAGCAGAGGATTTGCTGAAATTCAGCATAACACTGACAAGCTCAAGTACTTATTTCAACTTGGTGGCAAAACCCTAGACCACACTATCACTAGTGTTGGAGAAGTTATGGAACAAGGTGTTACCCTTGCAAATAATCAAATAGAACCAGACAAGAGAAATGAAGCCAACAAAGTGAAAATCTGTGAAGAAGTTTGTCTTTTTAAAGAAGATGCTATAGCAAAGCTATCTCTCGAAGTCAGAAAGGGGGAGGGATTAGTAAAAGAATATCTAGAAAAATCTGCTGCTCTCCAATAGGAACTATGGGAAACTCATGTGGATAAAATTAAGGCTGATGTGTTAGCCCAGATTCAGAGTGTCAAGTTCCACACTTATGACACTGCTGTCTGGATGCACAACCAGATTCTGCCAGACCTTGTTGTTGACCCCAACATCATTCCTCATCATTTAAATCCTCTAGCTACAGATGCCTCTGCCCCAGCTGCTCCTCTGCAACATACCTCCTCTCCCCAGCCTGGAGACTCAATTGCTCCTCCAGACACCTATGTTCAAGGCTGGGAAGAAGATCCTGCTGATATTTTCCTTCAGGATCCTCCAGAGATCAAAACTTACAAGAAGAAAAGGAAGTATGGTGAAGGTCCTTCTGCTAGCAAGACTGTTCCTGCTAAGGCTCCTGAACATGCTGAAGTTTGGTCTCCAACCTCCAAATCCCTGATTCTGGAAACTCTTAGATTAGTTATGGAATTCCATGAGAGCAGGAATATTCATTACAGCTCATATGAATGAGAACTTTATGAAAAATCCATGACCAAGAGAAGAATCTATGACAGAGAATATGGGAGGAACAACCCTGCAACCCATCCTAGACCTCCCAAGTATTATCCAAAACCCTACTGTTACTAGAGGAGACAACAAGAGAAATTAGACAGACAACAGAATCAAGGCTGACCTTCAAGGATTTTTGAGATTGTGAAATGATTGACTGTAGAGTTGATAATTTTGGGCATTCTTATTTATATGATTCTAAGTTTTTGCTCTTATTATCTTTTCTCATAAGTATATTGCTTGCTTGCACATTTTTCTACTTAGCACTGTTTATGTCTATAATTCACCTTAGTGTAAAGTGTTCTGACTTCAACAAATATGGGGAGATTGTTGGGAACTATGTCCACATTAACCCAGATTTGATGAAATCACCCTGGAACTAAGATGAATTAGTTTGTATTTGATGCTTCGTTTGAGTTATGTGTTTGCAAGACTCCAATGGGAAGTGTAGACCAATGTCAGTCTACAATGAGTCACCAAACACAGGACCATGCTATGTAATCCCTCATTGTGTGTTCCAAAGTGTTGACTCATGTGTAGCCTCTCTATTGGGATACACTTCATATTCAAGCTATAGCACTGTGAAAAGACCTGAAGCTGATTCCCCTATAGTAGAAGAAAACTTTCTGACAGAAATTTCTCTAAGTGTTTCTCTCGAGTAGGTCTTTAACTACTCGAGTAAAACTTCTGCATACTTGAGTAAGAAAATTCTTCCTCTCGTGAAGTTAAGCAAAACACTCGAGTAGTTCACTGACATACTCGAGTAGCTTACTTAACTACTCGAGTAGATCACTCTTCCTACTCGAGTTGCCCAGAATTCAGTTTCCAAGTTTTTTTTAGTCATTTACTCGAGTAGGTACTTTGTATACTCGAGTAGTTCTCGACACTGTGTCGAGTAACTCTCTTCTCTGTGTCGAGTAGTTAAGAAATACTCGAGTAAGTCTTTCACATACTCGAGAAGATTTCTTTCCTCTCGAGTAGTTCAATCTGACTACTCAAGTAGCTATTTTTCCCGTGTGCAGAATATTTCTAAGTGTTTGTCTCGAGTAGTTCTTCTAACCACTCGAGTAGTTCAATTCTGCCTACTCGAGTAGTACAACTTGTACTCGAGTAGTTCAACTCCTTCCCGTGAAACCTTTTTGTATACTCGAGTAGATCTTCTAAGTACTCGAGTAGTTGATTATATGTACTCGAGTAGTTGTCTTCAACCTACTCGAGTAGTCATGAATTATATACCTGAGTAATATTTCTTTGCTTACTCGAGTAGTCCTTGACCTACTCTAGTAGTTTTATACCTACTCGTGTATATGACCTCATTTTCTCTGAAATTTCTTCTAAGTCCAGATTTGACAGATTTTCAAATTCCGTGACATGATTGGTCCACATGTACGTCATTAAAACCGATTATGACCGTTATTAGTACTCCTATAAAAGGTCTTGTCTAATCGATAAACCCTAATCAGAAAACAAGTTTTTCAAAAAGAAAATTATTCTAAGTTTTGCAGCCGCCTCTTTCCAAAGAATCGTTGTTTTCCACTCTCTCCTTTCACGGAACGAAAGCCGCCACCGCCACTGTTCTTCTCCGGCAAGGGCTTCGATTTTCAGAGGAAATAAACTGAAGAAGTTTTACAGATCGAGATCGTTTCTCAAATCGCTCATCCTCTTCCCGATCGTGTAAGACAGAAGATTCAGATCTGGCCGAGATTTTCTTCATCGTTTCTGAAAGTGCCGCAAAGCTCACAAGAAGAAGATCCTGGTTGTTGTTTGCAGATCTGACAGAAATATCACTGTTTGTATTGTTCAATACTTGTATTTCATTTATGTAGGAGAATTTTTCTCCGAGTGTAGGAGTTTTCCACTCCGAGTTTGTAGGAAGGTGTTTCTTCCGAGTTGTAGATCCAGTTGGTTGGATTGAGATTGTAGGAACTTTGTTCCGTGGGTAGGATTGATTTTCAATTCGAGATAGTGGAGTAGCCGAGTCTAGTATATTGCTAGATCGGTGAGGGAAAGTGGATGTACCCAAGATCGGGGAACCACTATAGAAATTGTCTCGTTTGTGATATTTTGGTAGATAGATCTGTGCTGTGTTCTAAGATTTTTTTATTCCGCAAAAGACGCACAACTCACCTATTCAACCGCCTCTAGGTGATTTAGGATGACAACTTTTATCTTTCAAGCCCTTAAGTGGTGTGGGCTTTCAAAGCACACCACTGGATCAGTGCTAAGAAAGGAGATGAATCTCAAGGGCAAATTTCCGGCTGATGTCATTGGAAAAGAACTACTCTACAAGACAAGATCTTATGATAAAATCTCCAGAAACTGTTTAAGCTCACTACAAGAGTCATGCATTCCAAAAAGGGCTTAATGGGGGCAAAGTATTCTTTGACAGAATAGTGGAATGCATGGCATAACCAAATCTGTGGATAATTGTATCCCTATATCTCCATGAGTCTGTTTCAGGGATCCTCAATATGAGTCTAGGAACTAAAATCAATCACATGAGGAGGATGGATTCCAATATGTTTGACTGATGGGATAGAGTACTGTTGTCACATCTACAATCAAAGGATGGCAAGAAAAAGAAAGTAGTACTAGTCACTACAGAGAGCACAAAAAGCAGTCCTTCTGAAAGCAGTGAGGAGGAGCCACATGATCCTCAACTAACTAAATCCTTTGAGGAAACACAGAGAGATATGAGTGCTCAAGCATCAATTTACTCTGAACCTGCAACAATAAATCTACTGGGTGTATCTCAACCTGAAAAAATTTCAGCTGAAGCCGTAGAAATTCTAACTGGGTAGGTAGTGGAAAACATTGATGCCAATATTGTGGGGGAGATTGATAAGATAGATGCTCTTGTTGAGGGAGAGTAAGTTCAGTTTCATATGCAGGACAAGCTTGACTCTTTGCTATAGAATCTACAGGACATAATAGATCAGATTTTTAATGGGCTAGTGTGGCAGGTTTCCAATACTCCTATTGAGGGTGAACAAGTTCCTGCAACAGTGAAATAAGGTGTGTATAACATTATTGCAGAAGAGTAGAATGTCGCTAAGGACAATATTGAGGCTGAGTAGGAGATTCACTCTGAACTCCCTGCTCCAAGGATAGTATATAATATAGACTCATCTAAGTCTAAAAAAGGGTACTGATGCTACAAATGCAAAAGATGATGCAAATTCCACTGAGTATGTGATGGCTGACTCAGATGGAAGAGAAGTCGTCAGGAAGGGATGAAGATGTCTGTGGACAAGATATATCTCATCAAGCTGAACAGATGCCACCTACATTCCTAGCTTAACTGAAGGGTCTACTTGATGATCAAAAAGATAGTTGGAGCACTATAATGATAATTCCATCAAGAAATTAAGAAGGGATCTTTCCACTGAAATCAAATCCATCATGTTTGAAGTCAACCTGCTGAGAGCCAACACAGTAGCATTCTTCACAAGGGTTGCTCCTAGTGTAAACTTTAATGAAAACAAGCTTTATGAAACCAGGCTCACACAGAATGATTTCATCCAGAACCAAAACATTACTTTTATTAATATGTAAATGGTCCACACAACGCTCAAAGAAACTAATGGAAGTCCACAAGACAAAAATTGAAAATAGAAAGGATGCCTGCACTCAAATTCTTGATGATCACATGTTAGAGGTCAAGAATCATGTCACTAAGGGAATAAATTTCCTGATGAAAGACTCTCTATATCCAAGAACTCCCTAACTGCAGTTGTATCTGAAGAAGTCATAAAGGGTAAGGAAGCAATGATCATGACAAATACTGAAAATGATGTCTGGGTCAACAATGTTATCAGAGGTTCATTGGGGATCGATAGTATTCAAATGATCAAAATATTTCTATACCTATTCCAAAAGATCAGTATGATGAACAGTATGGTGATCAATATAATGATGAAGGAGGAGCTCAGTTTGCTGAGCCTTCTACTTCTACTATAATTCCTACATTCATCCCCACTGCTAACCAGATAGCCAGAGCCAGAGGCAAGTATGTTGCTGAATACGAAGCAGAGGTTAGGCTCAACAAGAAACGGTACAGAGAAGTGATGGAGCCTAGGCCAAACTGTGAGAAGTGTAGTCCTCAATCAAGGACTATTATCTTATCAACCAGGGATCAGATTAAAGATAATAAAACTGACAGGAGAAAGATTTATAACTCCATAGAATGGGCCAAATTAAAAATAAATGAATAGGATAAGAGGAAGTTCAAAAGATATAAAAAATAGGTGTTTTGCCACCAGATGTTATTGAGCCCAACAAGTACTTTCCTAATCCCTATAACTATTTTGAGAGACAAAGGGAGAATAAGAATGAAGATCAAGAAAAGGTTGTAAAAAACCTAGCAAGGGAATAATCAAAAGGAAACTAGAAACATAAACATGTTTTTGTACTCCATAAGGACTGTAGGACTGTGTAAATTATTTTAAGCACAATGTCTAGTTGTAATTATCTCCTTGAATGAAAATTACATTTTTGATTAAGTGCCAAATCCTGCTCCTATGTATTGTGAATGGGTTTTCTATTATATGGTAGTGTGAATCATTGTCTAGAGTTGCGACTTCTTCAAGTAGGGGAGATTTTTGGGTCCATTGATCACAATGTCCTAGATTTGAAGGAGGCCCACAAGAGAATGGTATATATATGATTGTATCAGATGTATGCTCTAAGTTCAATGAATGCATGATGTTTTCTGCTATACTGATCAGACAGGTAGTCTGAGTTACAATGGCAGATGGACTCAAGACAGGATGCTCGCAAAGCAAAGAATCTATCTAAAGACAGAAGCATCAAGTGAAGGAATTTCACTAAATTACAAGAGGCTAAATGCATTGACAGAAGCTCAAGTAGTCAAAGCCTCAGAGTTGCAGACAAGATATTTGTTTAAGTCCAGAAGCATCGAGTGAAGGCAGATCACTTAATATAAAGAGGCAGAATGCGTTGATAGAAGCTCAAGCAGTCAAAGAATCAGAGGTGCAGACAAGAAACCTATCTAAGACGAAAAGCGTCGAGTTATGACGGTTCACTCAATGCCAAGAAGTAAAAGCGTTTACAGGACACCATGCAGTCAAAGCCTGTGTGTTGCAATCTAAGGAATCTATCTAAGGACATAAGTGTTGAATGAAGTCAGTTCACCTGACCGGAATTAAAGATCGAGTATAAAAGCATTGAGTGTTGAAGATTCACTTGACTCCTCAAGGTACATAAATCTTCTATGTGTTTCTGCGTTGAGTAACAAAGCTCCACTGAATGGCTAGGTAGATTGTCTAATATTTGCTAAGTCCAGAAGCTCTAAGTCATGTAGATGTCATCATGAATTTGAATGTGGTGGGTATTGCTCGCTAGATGGCCAAAGGTTCCGCTTGCCTTTAGTATAACTTTAAATGCAAAAGATGTGTTCCATTTACCAAATCCGGTGGAACATACCACACAAAGATTCACTGGACGACAGGTTATAAAAGTACAGTCCCAAGAAAGAGAAGGAGACTTTTGGAGACAGAGCTTTTCCGATCATATTCTTCCTCTCGACGAAGTGGAAGATTACCAAGTAGAAGCTCTTAATGTAAGTCTGTGAACAACAAACAAGAGTAAGTTGTTGACAAAATTAATCACTGAAGGTTCAACTAATCTTAAACAACAGGTCTGAAATTTTTAAGCAGAGCAAGCTTAAAGGTGTTGCTCATCTTCAAGGGCTAAGCTCTAACCTCTACTACAATCTAGGCTTGAAGAATTAGTGCTCTGCAGTTACTTCTCAGCACAAGCATAAAAATCCTCAAGATCTATTCTTGGTGCTGAGAGCAAGATAGGACTGAGTTTACTCAATTCAAAAGGCATGCTTAGAGGACACTTTCTCTGCAATCAATCAACAACAACAACATCATTTATTCTGTAGGATCAGTTTTGATCTGAGCTGTAAGCCTGAATTATAAAGGCTTTGTTGTGGGATCCTATGGTGGATCTGAGGCAGTGTCTGTGTGCCTGAGGTAGGATCATTTTTGATCTGAGCTATAGAAGAGTTAATCTCTCTGAGTGTAGGACTATCCTCCTAGCCTAAGGTGTAGGACTTTTGATTAAGTCTGAGGTATGTGATCAAAGGATCACTGAGCTATAGGAGTAATATTTACTATGAGTTATAGGGATGTGAACTGAGGTAGGACTTGGAGGAAATCTGGGAGATTCTTAGGGATCTGTGTTATAAGCTCGGTAAGCTGAGATTGGAGAAGAATGCCTTGTCTAACACACTATTAGAATGGTCGGAGGGACAGTGGATGTACCCATACCTTGGGGAACCACTATAAATACTTGTATGTTGTTTTGTATTTTTGAAAGCAAGATAAATTACCTAACACTCAACACACTAAATTAAGAAAGTAAGAAAAAGGCTAAGAAACCTATTCACCCCGCTAGGTATATAGCTACTGTTGAAACAAAGACTTTAAAATTCTTCTCATCTGGTCAAATTCAGTATTTTAGGTCGATTTGCATAATTTCAGATGAATTTATCCTTTTATGTAAAATTCTATCTTTCAAGTCAAACTACTTCTTTTAAGTCGAATTTTCTCTTTCAAGTCAAACTACTTCTTTCAAGTCGAACTCTGTCTTACTTGACTAAATACAGTTCTTCACAAGTCTTCCACCTGAATCTGCTAAATACAATTTCTTCTTCCAATCGAATTTGGATTTATTGCAATAATTTCTCAACAGTTGAAATCTTAAAGATATGTTAAGTCATATTGGTTTGAAGCTTCTGCATAAATATTTATGACCTAGTCAAATTGCCTTGAAGCTTCTGCATGAATATTTATGATATAGTCGAATCGTCTTGAAACTTCTGCATGATTTCATGATTCAGTGAAATCTTGACTGTCTCTTTAAGCTAAGTTCTTCACCCCAAATAGCCTTGATGATGTGAAAATATCTCTGCCCGATTTCGAACTTAGCTAGGTTTTGGCTTTCAAGTGACTGTAGTATGAATGGATTTAATTCAACGGGTCGAATTTATACATAGTAAAAAACATTTTTCTACCTAGATATTGTTGACTCATTCATGTTGATACTCATATATGTTTGATCAGAATGTTTACTAGTTTGACAATACAACAGGTCGAATACATACATAAACAAATTCTGCACAGGCAAAAATTCACTCGAAACATTTGTTCCTTTGACTAGACCCACTTTCCATTTTAGTGAGTAACCAGCCAAATTTATACTCAGTGGAATTATTGCCTTCCAATGATTGCTCGTCTCTTCTAGATATTTGACCACACCATTTGGTCGAATCAACGGATATTCGACCAGACCATCTTGTTTAATTTATACTTTGTAATCTTTTACTTCTTTTATTTATTTCCTTTCTTTACCCATTCTTCCAAATTGGGCTACCTAAACCTCTTCAAGGTGAGTGGCAAGTCCATCATAGTCTGGAACTTAGGTCAATACGGTGTCTTGTACAATACGGATTACATTGGTTAATACTATGTCTGATAACACTAAGTCTAGCCCTATGCCTTCTAACACCCACATCTGTCACATAGAATATAACAGAAGGTCCGGTCGGGGCCCGACGCCATATAGTACAGACATTTAGTGGAGTTACTTATTGAGAACATAATCCACAAACATTTATCCTAACTCTGAGTGCAATCTATCGGAAGTTAATTAAATGTTTATAAGAACCCAACCATTTAATGTCCACACAACTAGATAGGAATGAAAGTACAATACACAAGTGTTACGGCATTGGCCTTCCCAGATTTTTCTCAAATAATAATATCTTACATACATCAATACATAGGCCGGCCACACATGAATTATAAATAAATATGGGTGATTAATTTTGGCCATTAAGGGCCAGCTTAGCAATCCTATGCTCCAACCCACTACATCCCATTTGGCTCAGCTACACCTGCATGAAACATTCCATCGTAGTGGTGGCAAACAAAGAAACGGTCAGCATTAGCTGACAAAATTATAATGACCCCACCCCTTACTCGTGGTGGCGGTGCTCCTTCCATACAGTCATTTGTATATCCAAATATTGGCAATCAAAATGTGCAAATTCAGCACCATTTTCCACAGACATTGGAATAGCCATCCAACGCCCCGTGCTCTCAGAGCACATTCTCCGTGGACAGGACCTCAAGGGTCACACCTCTATTCTTTTTGACGGTCAGCAATGTTTGAGCTTTCTAAAAGTCTTTAGTTTCAAGAGTCGCTAAACACCTAGAGGGGAGGGTGGATATGTTTTTCATTTTTTGAGACTTTTTCCTTGCTTTAGTATGTTGTGAGTTATATTAAGTTAGCTTTCAATACAATCACACAACACACACAAGATTTATAGTGGTTCCCTATATTATGGGTACATCCACTGTCCTTCCCACTTTTCTAACAGTCTGTTAGACAAGGCACTTCTCCAATCTCGGCTCCATAGAGCTTACAACACAGATCCTTTAGGATCTCTTAGTCTCCTCCAAGACCTACCTCAGGTACAAGGCCCTACAACTCAGAGCAAGCTTTGATCCTACAATCTGTGATCAAAAGTTCCCCTGCCTCAGAATAAGTTAATAGTCCTACACTCAGGATAGGAGGATAGCCCTACAACTTAGAGAGGAAAACTCTCCTACCTCAGATCTGAAACAGATCCTACCTCATTCAAACTTCCCTACCTCAAAACCAGTCCAGGATACTACTTCAGACTTGAGCACAAGTCCTATAACACAAGCACACATTCCCTACCTCAGATTTACATAGGGATCCGACCTTAGATCGACATAGGGAACCTACCTCAGCCTTTATAAAATAGTCTTACACTCAGATCTGTTAAGGTACTACAGGAAGAGTAAAGTGCGTTGTTGTATAATAGACACCAGAGAGATTTTTTGTGTCTTCCTTCTTCTGAACTGAAGTAGCTCGGTCCAGAAATCTTCTACTTCACAGCTCCTGAATAGTTTTTTTAAGGAAAGATCAGCTTGAACTGTGAAGTGGCTGCAACTAGGGTTAGCCCTTATTGCTCCTTTCTCAGAGAGTTTCTCTAAAATTGCAATTCTAGGTAAAAACGACAACATCTATCTTCTATCAACTTCCAGATTAGCTGCAACTAGGGTTAGCCCTTAATACATCTTCTTTCTCAGAGATGTATCTCTGAACGTGTTGTTGAAGGTGTTAGTGACAACAGCTAACTTGTTGAACTCTTAGATTAGAAGATTGATCTTGTTCTTCAGCTTCTGCAACAATGTAGAGAGGAAGAAGATGAAGTTCCGCTTTTTCAAAAGTTAATTTTCTATTATCTAATCTGTCACTTTTTATCTTCCGCCGTCCAATGGCTCTTTGAGCAGTGGGACCCATTGTAGTTGTTGGCTGCCACTTGTTTTATAAGTAAATGTCGTGTATTAGGCATGCTGCACTGTTTGTCGCGTACCATAGACTTCTCGTAACGATTTTGAATTGTGCCGATGTCAGCATCTGTGGACGTAAGCCAAATTTAAGCAAATTAGCATAGGTGTTGATTAAACAACCTTCACTCAACGCAAAGACACTTAGACAAATTCCTGTCTCACTGGACGTCGAGTGAGAAGTCATCACTTGATAAATTTGGACTTAGCCAATATTTCTATTGAGGATTCATTGAGTGAATGACCTTCACTCAACGCTTTTGCCCTTAGACAAACTTTCTGTGATAAATGTTGAGTGCATTGGCTTAACACAACGCTTTTGTCCTTAAACGAACTTTTTGTTGATAGGCGTTGAGTGCAATAGCTTTACTCAATGCTTTTATCCTTAGACAAACTTTATGTAGATAGGCATTTAGTGCGTTGAGTGAGCCTACATCAATCAACGTAAACTTGAGTTTCTTGTAGTCTTGATGAGGCGTTGAGTGAATATCCTTCACTCAACGCTTCTGTACTTAGCTGATTTCTCTGTTGAGTTGGCGTTTAGTGAACTGTCTTCACTCAACTCTTCTAAATGTAGTAGAATTTCTGTCCACTAATTCTAAGCCTTTAACTAAGCTTTTCTGTCGACGCTTTCTGAGCTTGATGTTTAGTGAACTAACTTCACTTAATGCTTCTTGACTTAGCAAGATTTCTTCTCAGTCACTCTGGCTTTGATAGCATAGAGCTTTACTCGATACTTTTTTCTTCAGGCATTGAGTGATATGTCCTCACTCGACGTTAATCGATCTAGCCAGATATCTTCCTTGCCAATGTTGAAGCTTTGACCATCTGAGCTTTATTCAACGCTTCTTGACATCTGGCATTAAGTGAACTTGCTTTACTCAATGCCTGTGGACTTATACAATTTCTATCTTGTCAAAAGTCTGGCTTTATTTTTCCATGCTTTACTCAACGCTTCTTGACATCTAGTGTTGAGTGAGCTGGTTTCACTCAATGCCTATGTAATTAGACAAATTTTTGTCTTTCATCATTCTTCCTTGTATCCACCTAACACTGTCACTATTACTTAGACAACTTGTCTATTCATTGTGACAAAGAACATCATGCACACATTGAACGTAGAGGATGCATGAAATACATCTATGATCTTAGTATTGATGGTGATGCCTCTTCAAATCCAGGGAACATTGAAGGGCAATATTTGCAACAATCTCCCCCTATTTGAAGAAGGCAGAATACACAACAATACTAAGATGCATTAAAACTTAAAACCTATTAAGTATGTTGATGTAAGCTAGCAACTGTAGCTTGTCTTAAGTTCCCCATTTTAATGCAGTGACTAAACATTTCAAGTCATTATTCTCCTCAAATCACATGAAAGTTTCCAAGTATCATGCACTGACTCAACAAGTATTCATTGCTCTCCTCATACCTTCCAAGTGTTATGCACTGACTCAACATATCAAGTCATATCGAGTCATTGCTCTCCCACTCCTCCCCCTTTCAGGCTTCTTCAATAAGCATTCATCTGTTGAGGGTGGAGAAAGTATCATGGGTGAATTATACTCTTGGTACTTTTGACCATCATGCTCACGAAGAGTTGATTCCTCAGCCAACTGGTCGGATGGACTGACCTCATCCTGTGTAGGAACATGGGAATGCACCCCCTTGGACATTTTCTTCTTCCCTTTTTTGACTTATTTAGAAGCAACTATAGTCAGGGAGGTGCTGCCCTTCTTTTGTCTTCTCAGTAGCAGCATTCCATCTCAGACTCAGAGAAGTTTATGAATATGCCATAAACAATCTCTGGAGCAGGGAGTTCAGGGTTGATCTCCACCTCAGTTTGTTCATTATCATTAGGACATACAAATCAGCAATGTTGATCTTGGAATTTCACTATTGCAGTTGCTTGGTTCTTCTTAATATGAAGCTAAACCTATTCCTACAAGCGCTAGACTTGCTCCGCCTCAACATGAGCATCTTCTCTCATCCTCTCTAATGGACACTTTGTCCTTTTCATTCTTGATACCACTGAAAGTCTTAACAACCTACAAGAAGTAGTAATTCCTGCCACAAAAGCAAAATAAGGAGTAATTGAAGTTATACTAAGTTCAGCATACCCAACTCAAACTTGAAGATGTTTAACTCGACTTCATGTAGTGGCTTAGTGAAGATGTCAACAACTTGTTTGTCTGTAGGGACAAAGTCAAGAGTGATATCATCCTTCTTCACATGCTTCCTAATAAAATGATATTTAATCTCAATATGCTTAGTCCTGTAATGAGAGATAGGATTCCTAATAATAGAGATTTCACTAGTTGAATCTCAATACATGAGGGTGTTACTTATCTTGATGTTGTAGTCCTGGAGCTGATGCTGAATCCATAGTAACTGCACACAACAACTTTCTGCTGATATATACTCTGACTTAGCTGTGGAAATAATCACACAGGTCTGCTTCTTGCTGCTCCAAGACATAATTCTTCCTCCCAAGAATTAACAGGTATCTAATGTGCTTTTCCTGTCATCTTTACAGACTGTAAAATTTGTATCTTAATATCCAGTTAGTTCAAAATCCCTATTCCAAGGGTACAATTGGCCAAGATTTGGTGTGCCCTTAAGATATCTCAAAATTTTCTTAGCAGTAGAGTAATGAGACTCTTTAGGGCTGGCCTAATATCTAGTACAAACATATGTAGCATACATGATGCAGGTCTACTTGCAGTTAGATAAAATAGGAAGCCAATTATGCATCTATACAAGGTTTCATCAACAGGCTTTCCTGTCTCATCCTTGCCTATTGACTTACTTGACCCCTTGAGAGTTTTCATTATGGATGCACTCTCCATTCTAAACTTTTTGATTAACTCCCTAGTGAACTTAGACTGAGATATAGACAATACATCTTCATTCTGCCATACTTGGATGACCAATAAGTACTTAAGCTCACCCATACTTCTCATTTCAAACTTACCTTCCATAAGTTTGACAAACCTTTTGCAAAGCTTAACATCAGTAGACCCAAAGATTATGTCATCTACATATATTTGGGCTAGGATGATCTATCCCTTAAATTCCCTTTTGAATAGAGTCTGGTCTATCTTTCCTCTTGAGAATTTGTTCTTAATGAGGAAGCTAAAAAAGGTCTCATATCATGCCCTAGGGGCTTGCTTCAACCCATATCGATCTTTCCTAAGTCTATAAACAAAATTAGGAGAGTGATGATTGGCAAAACCTAATAGTTGTTCAACATAGACTTCTTCCCTTAAGTCACCATTGAGTAAGGCTGACTTCACATCCATCTGGTAGACTTTGAATCCCTTATCTGCAGCATATGTAAGGAATAGTCTACTGGCTTCCAATCTGGTTATTAGGGCAATGGTTTGATCAAAGTAAATACCTTCTTCTTATCTGTACCCTTAGCCAGAAGCCTAACCTAATTCTTGATTATAATGCCATTTTCATCAAACTTATTTATATAGATCCACTTGGTTCTAATGATATTATATCCTTGTGGTCTGGGAACCAGCTTCCAGACCTAACACCTCTTGAACTGATTCAGTTCCTCTTGCATTGCAACAAACCAAAACTGGTCTATATTAGCCTCTTCAAATCTTTTGGGCTCAACTTGTGACTGGAAGGTTGAATACAAGGCAGTGTTGAGACTTCTTCTCCTTATTATAACTCCTTGGTTAGCATCACCAATTATTTGGTGTCTGGGATAATCCCTTAGATGCCTGACAGCTTGAGGCAATCTTCCTTCAGCATCTTAAGCTTCAGTGGCTGCATCTTGCTGATCTTCATCCACATCATGTGTGCCTTGTACTTCTTCTGGAATATACAATCCATCATCTTCATTTTCGACTATTGGAGCAGCTACCCGGATGGTAAGCTTGTCCATCATCTGCAATATACCTGCTGGACTAGATGAGGAGCTAGATAGCTCATTATTAATCATAGTAGGCTCATCAAATACTATATGTATAGACTTTTATAGAACTTGATTTTTTAAGTTGTAGATCATATAGATCTTGTTATGTTTGTTGTACCCAGTAAATATCCCATCATAGGATTTGGCAGCAAAATTAGTCAAATAGAAATTTCCATTATTTAGCACATAACATTTGCTATCAAAGATACTGAGATATGACATGTTTGGTTTTCTGCCCTTTATAATCTCAAAGGAAGTTTTCTTGTGGTTCTTTGTAATAGAAGCTCTATTTAGGACATGATATGAAGTATTTACTGCCTCAGCCCAGAAATATTCTGGGAGAGATGTGTCACTTAGCAAAGTCCTACCAGCTTCTATGAGAGTTCTATTCTTCCAATCAGCAATCCCATTTTGCTGGGGTGTTCTTAGAGAGGAAAAGTTTTGATGAATCCCTTGCTCTTCACAGAATCTTATCATGCCTTCAGAATGGAATTCAGTCCCATGATCACTTCTGATTTTGACCACAGTATTGTCTAGCTCATTCTGAATCTGGTTGACAAAAGTTGTGAATATATAAAGGGTTTCAGACGTTTTCTTAAGAAGAAAACCCAAACAAACCAAGAGAAGTCATCAACAACCATTAGGGTGTATACTTTCCTACCTAAACTATGAATTGCCATAGGACCATACAAGTCCATATGAAGGAGGTATAAACACCTCACAGAATCATTGGTCTCAATGCTCTTGAAGGAAGCTTTGGTCTGCTTACCCTTTTTGCATGCAGAGCAAATTCCTTCCTCGGTGAATTTCATCTTTGGACCATTCCTAACTAGCTAGGTCTTCACTAAAGAGCTTTCCAATGGCCTTATAGTTCAAATGAGCTAGCCTCTTGTGCCATTGTACACAGTATGAGACTTTCTCATTTGCAACTATCTCATTTGCAACTAGACATATAGGGGAGTCTTGAGCTAAATATAGAAAGTTTAAACAATAAACATTTCCACTCATAGTGCCTGTCAAGATGACCTCTTAGTCACTTGACCTCTTAATTTGGCACTCATCATTGTGGTGTACAATGACATAACCAAGATAACAGAGTTGGATTATGCTTATCAGGTTGTGTTGAAACCTTCAACATAAGCCACTTTTGAGATGGTGACTATGCCATTGGTGATATTACCATAGCCTCTGGTGACTCCTCTGTCTTAACCACCAAAGATTTCTTTGGGTCTATCCTTCACCGGAGTATACTCCTGCAGGTTGCTCCTTATTCCAATCATGTGCTTGGAACATCTAATGTCCAAGTATCACATGGCGGAATGGGCACTTAGACTAACCTGCAAAACATGATTTTAATTTAACTTAGGACTCGAATTTTTATTGGGCCCTAGGTTCTGGTTTGCCTGAAATAGACCTTGTCTTCCTGCAGATTTTCTAATAGGAAGACTACCACTAACTCTGGGCACAGTAGGATTGTGCCCGCAATCCAAGGAAAAATGTCCCACTTTGCCACAACACTAACACTAATGAATATTATACCTCCTTTTTTGAGCAGGTCTGGTAGCAACTAACTGTCCATAAAGAGGAGCAGCAACACTCTTAAAGTTCCTTTCAGTAAGGATCTGACTGAAAATAAGTCTTCCAATAGACTTACTTAGCTTGATCTGAATGCCATTAACGGCAATTTTCTTTGCAGACGACATGCTATTGATAACATCAGAGATAGACAGATTAGGCTTGCTAATATACTTACTCTTGGTTTGAGTCTTTGCTAGTTGGAATTATGAATCAGCCACTGCCACATTCTTGAGTGTGGGGGCTGGTGTACCAAATACAAATATTGGTCCATAATGAGAAATTTGAATTTCCTCATGGGGAGCCTTAAAGGCACTCATCCCCTTGCTATATCTTCCACCAAAGATGTGAACATTTTTGTTCACAATTGTGGATCTTCCATGAAACTAGTGACTATAGATACTCTCTTGGTCATACCTGTTTGAAGGTAACATCTTTTTCTTGAAAGATATGGGAAGCAGTGATGCAAGGGGCTGAATAGGAACTTTGCCTTTCCCTTTGGAATGGACAAGTCTAGTGTTCCCTTTGAATCCCAACACCTTCTTACCCTTTTTAGAGGAGAAAGAGTCTATCAAGGGTAACATTGACTTAGGCTTAGAGAAATTAGCCACAATTCTTTCTATTATTGATGTTCCCAATCTGGATGATTGAGATGACTTTTAGTTGGCTGACTTCCCTCATTTTCTAATCCAGCAAGGATGCTGACTCAAACTGTTGGGAGGTAGCTAGTTGTAGGGAGGTGATCTCCTCAGCTTGCTTCTTGGCCAACTTCTTACTTCTTTTCAAAGCATCCAGAAGTGCACCATAGTTATCAATCAATTGATTGGCATATTCTTCAGATTTTGAGTAATCTTCATCACTGGATGAGGATGTATTATAATCTGGACTAGTCTCATAGCCAGTCTAAGAAGAAGAACTAGATAGAGAATATACCTTGTCTAGAACAGGCTGATCCTCGTTGGATTTCTCATCTGACAAGACCATCTATCAAAAATAGCTATTGACATTTTCATCCTACTCATCTGCCTCTGAGTAATTGTCTGAAATGTGACATAGGGTCCCTGATACCTATCTTAGCATCAAGATAGTCTTTAGCTTCATCTATAATAGCAACTAGTAGCCCTATGAAGGCTTGTTCTTCTTCTTCAGACTCTGAGGAAGATGAGCAACTCTGTCTACAACTCATTCCAGTGTTGGCAAGGAAGTTCTTTTCCTTCTTACCCTTGAGATGGTGATGCTTCTTCTCAATAGATTCTCTTCTCTTTACTTGGTAGTCAGCAATTACATTCCTACGTTTGCTACAACAAAAGTAAATAACTTTAGAAGAAACCTGTTTACTAGGTTTGGATTAATACCTGTTTCCCTTGGAGTATTTCTTCTCCGCCATATAGTGGTCCTTCATGTGATGAGAGGAGGAGGAAGGTCTGCTCCTCCACTACTTCTTCTTCATCAACTTCTAAAATTTCCTAGAGAAGGCAGTAAATTCTCCATCAGACATGTTACTGTTTGATGTGCTTGGTATTGTTCTGTCTGATTCACCTGACCTCCATTGAGGACATGCAATCCTCTCCTTGCTCTTCCTGGTGATCTTAGCATTGAGGGAAATAGTCCTTTCCATGGCCTAATATCTATTGATAGTCTCCTCCTCCTTCCTAGTAGTTAGTTGTATCTCATAAGAGAGTAGCTTCCCAAACATTGTATGTTGGGAGTATCAGTAAGCTTTGTCACTTCTTTGATGACACAGATCTTTGTGTCCCAGTCACTAGATAGAGACTGGAGGAACTTATCCTTGAGCTCATAATTGCTGAAGACCCTCCCATAGGTCCTCAACACATTCACTATTATGAAGAATTTCTCATAGTATTCTACAATGTTATCCTTCTTATTATGTCTGAATGCCACATACTCTTGGTTGAGTAGGGATTTTGTGTCATCCCTGACCACCTCGGTCCCTTCCATGTAGAGAACCAAGGTTTCCCACATCTCCTTGGTAGTCTTGTAGTGGACCAAGTTCTGGAAAGTTAAATCATTAATTGCACTGACTATGATGTTCTGAGCTCTCTTGTCCATGGTAGCCAATATAACCTCATCCTCGGTCATCTCTGAATACTTCATAGGTGTCTGGACAGTTGCATCCAGAACTGAGACCTTCATGTGGATGAAAGGTCCCTCTTGAACTATTATAAAGATTATAGGGTACAATGCCTCCATAAACAGCCTGGCCCTCTCCTTCCAGATCCCAAAGCTCTCCTTCCTGCAAATTGGAAGCTTCATGGAACCAAGCTCCTTACGGTTCTCTCCTGAACACATAAGTATATTCCTATGCTACTCTTGGAGATAAACTCATACAATTAAGAAGTTTTTGAGTAACCTTTCTCTTATACCACTTGAAAGTCTTTAGTTTCAAGAGTAGCTAAACACCTAGAGGGGGGTGAATAGGTTTTTCAGAATTTTGAAACGTTTTCCTTACTTTAGTGTGTTGTGAGTAAGATTAAGTTAGCTTTCAAGAAAATCACATAACACACACAAGATTTGTACTGGTTCCTCAGATTATGGGTACATCTACTGTCCTTCCCACCTTTCTAACAGTGTGTTAGATATGGTACTTCTCCAATCTCATCTCCAAAGAGCTTACAACACAGATCCCTCAGGATCTCTCAGTCTCCTACAAGACCTACCTCAGGAACAAGGACATACAACTCAGAGCATGCTTTGCTCATATAGCTTAGTGTCCCAAGGTCACCTACCATAGACTAAGTAAATAGTCATACACTCAGGCTAGGTGAATAGCCCTACAGCTCATAGAGAAAAACTCTCCTACCTCGGATCTGAAACAGTTCCTACCTCAGGCAAATTACCCTACCTCAGATCCAGTCCAGGATCCTACCTCAGACTTGAGCAAAAGTCCTACAGCTCAGGCACACAGGCCCTACCTCAGATCCACATAGGGATCCTACCATAGATCCACACAGGGATCCTACCTCAACCTTTATAAAATAGGCTTACACTCAGATCAGTAAAGATTCATCAGGAAGAGTAACGTGTGTTGATGTAGGATAGACACCAGAGAGATTTTATGTGTCTTCCTTCTTCTGAACTAAAGTAGCTCAGTCCAAAAATCTTCTTATTCACTGCTCTAGCAAAGTGTTCCTCGGGAAAGATCTGCTTGAACTATGAAGTTACTGCAATTAGGGTTAACCCTTGCTACTCCTTCTTTCTCATAGAGTTTCTCTAAACTTACTGTTCTAGGTGAGAATGACAACAACTATCTTCTATTAACTTCCAAATCAGCTGCAACTAGGGTTTGGCCATGATGCTTCTTCTTTCTCAGAGATGTATCTCTGAACTTGCTGTTGATGGTGTTAGTCACACAACTAACTTATTGAACTATTAGATCAGAAGATTGAACTAGTTCTTCAGGCTTTGCAATAATGTTGAGAGGAATAAGAAGAAGTTCTGCTTTTCCAAATGTTAATTTTCAATTATCTGATCTGTCGCTTTTTTCTTCCACCGTCCAACAGACCTTTGAACAGTGGGATCCACTGTAGATGTTGGATGCGACTTCGCTTTATCAGTAAATATCGCACAGTAGGCGCGCGACGCCATTTGTCACGTACTGTAAACTTCCCGCAATAATTTTAAATTTTGCTGACATCGGCATATGTGACTTAGACAAATTCTAGAAAATTAGCATAGGTCTTGAGTAAACAACCTTCACTCGACGCAAAAACACTTAGACAGATTTCTGTCTCACTGTGCGTCTAGTGATTAGTCATCACTCGACGAATTTATACTTACCCAATATTTCTATTGAGAAAGCATTGGGTGAACGGCCTTCAATCAATGATTTTGTCCTTAGATAAACATTCTGTGGATAGGTGTTGAGTGTGTTATCTTCACTCAATGCTTTTGTCCTTAGACAAACTTTTTTTTATAGGTATTGAGTGCATTGAGTGATCCTTCATCACTTAACGCATACTTGACATTCCTGTTATCTTGATGAGGCATTGAGTGAATATCCTTCACTCAATGCTACCGTACTTAGCTGATTTCTCTGTCGAGTTGGCATTGAGTGAAATGCCTTCACTCAACGGTTCTAGACTTAGTAGAATTTCTGTCAACTTCTTCTGAGGCCTTGACTGAAGCTTGTTTTGTCAACACTTTTAGAGCATGGCGTTGAGTGAACTGGCTTCACTCAATGCTTTTGCACTTAGCAGGATTTCTTCTAAGTTTCTCTTGCTTTAATAACATAGAGCTTTACTCGATGCTTCATTCTTCAGGCGTTGAGTGTACTGTCTTGACTCGACGCTTCCAGGCTTAGCCAGATTTCTTCCTTGCCAATGCTTAAGCTTTGATTGTCTGAGCTTTACTTAGTAATTCTTGACATCTGGCGTTGAGTGAACTCGCTTCACTCAACGCCCACGGACTTATACAAATTTCTGTCTTGTCAACAGTCAGGCTTTAACTGCCCATGCTTTACTCAACGCTTCTTGACATATGGCGTTAAGTGAACTGGCATCACTTAATGTCCGTGGACTTAGCAAATTTCTGTCTTTCCACGATTCTTCCTTGTGTCCACCTGTCACTGTCACTGTTACTTAGACAACATATCTAATCATTGGGACAAAGAACATCCTGCACACATTGAACTTAGAACATACATCAAATACATATATGCTCTTAATATTGATGGTGATGCCTCTTCTAATCAAGGGAACCTTGAAGGGCAATATTCACAACACACCTTGAAGGGCAATATTCACAACACTTTCATTCTTTAAGGGCCAATGACAAAGACAACGCCCATATGACTAAGACCAAGTCGATCGACATAGGGTTGGGTACAGTTCAGCTCAAATCGCCAGGCTTGGCAGCCACGATGCGGGTCAACATCTGATAAATTGTAATTATACGCATTTTTCAATATTTTTATTATGATATTTTAGTTTAGTTTTGCCTTTTTTAGTTAGTTTTATTTCATAAATTGCTCCTTTTTATAAATATTGTTTCTAACATAGCTTAAATTTGATTTCTGAAATTTTTCAGAAAATGGTCAAAAATTGACCAGACACACCCGTGTCAGCTAACCCGACAGGCCCATGTCAATCTCGATTGATGATCAAGGCTTCCAGCTCGACGAAATGCTCTTGACGTTCGTCGACCAACCTGACACGCCCGTGTCAGCCAACCCGACACGCCCGTGTCATTCCCGATCGATGATCAAGGCTTCCAGCTCGACGAAACACACTCGACATTCGTCGACCAACCTGACACGCCCGTGTCAGCAAACCCGACACGCCCGTATCATTCCCGATCGACGATCAAGGCTTCCAGCTCGACGAAATGCTCTCAACGTTCGCCGACCAACCTGAGACGCCCAGTGTCACGCCCGTGACCTAGGACATGACCTCCACGTGACTCCTCCACCTGGCCGACAAGATGCCGCCGACGACTTTTTACGCAACCCGCCCCAGATCCGCCTACTGAACACGCCCACCGACACACCCCGTGTAGACAAACACACAGGCGTGACTGCCACGTGGACTGCCACAAGTCAATGCTGCCATCAAATCGCCCGATCACATCGCAAATAGTGTTGACACGCCACCCCAACACGCTCGTGTTGTAGGGCGTGTACTTTGATTTTTTTTCCTATAAATACCCCATTTCTGTAATGACCAAGGGTTCACTTTTTTGAGCCACTTTAGTGTGTTTTGTGGGCTGCCCTTGTGGATTCAAGTGCTATGTAAGTGGATTTCTCCCCCTTCCTTTTATGTTTGTTTTTGCTTTAGCTTTAGCTTTATAATAGTTTCAATTTCATAATAAAAAATGTGTCCTTTTATCTCTCTCCATGGCATGAAAGTATTTGGGTAGCTCATCTCTTTCTCATTTTATCTCTTTGTATTTCTTAGTATTTCTCTTTATTAAGAGTGTGTGTGTTTGTGTGTGTATGAGTGTAATTTTGTTTAGTTCTATTGCTTTCCCTTGTTTGGTTTGTCTCCATGTTAGGGTTATAGTTGCTTTAAGATTTTCATTCTTATGGATTTGTAAAAGTGTTATTAAAGTGTTCTTGATTTTTTTTACTTAGCTTTATTTTAGGATGTAAATCTTTTTGTTCTTTTAAATTTTATTTCAACTTTTTTAGCACTTTTATGAACTCTTAAGAATGAAAAAGTTATAATTTTAATTTTTGAGCACCTTTGATTTTAGCTTTATTTTGAAAAACTTTTGTTCTTTTAGTTTTGATTTGTTCTTTTTATGTGTTTTTTGATAAAATCTAAGTATAAAAAAGTAGTTGTTTTAAATTTTAGGTAACTTTCATTTTGTTTTTTTTAATTTGTGTGTGAGAGTGTATGAGTTAGTTTTTCACTTTGTTCTTTTAAATTTCGTGTTGTGTGTGTGAGTGTAGGAGATAATTTTCTTGCTTTATTTAATGCTTTCTTCAATTATGTAGAGTGCGTGTGTGTAGGAGATAAATTTTCACGGTTTATTTTTATCGCTTTCTTCAATTATGTAGAGTGCGTTGTGTGTAGGAGATACTTTTATTGCTTTCTTTTAATTCATGTAGAGTGCGTTGTGTGTATGAAATAGTTTTATTGCTTTCTTTTAATTCATGTAGAGTGTGTTGTGTGTAGGAGATAGTTTTATTGCTTTCTTTTAATTCATGTAGAGTGTGTGTGTGTGTGCTCATTTATTTCCGCACACTCGTTAAGAGTTAAAAGGTGTGCTTTTATTTCCCGCATACTCATTTGAGTAGGACTTGTAATTTTGTTTCTTTTCCGCCAACTCGTTAAGAGTTAAATGGCGCGCCCTTATTTCCCGCCTACTCGTTTGAGTAGGATTTGTAATTTTCCTTTTTTTGTAACTTATTTCTTTTTGTTTATTTATAATTTGAAGTGTGTGTGAGTTCTCGTTTTACCTAACTTTTAAGCTTTCTAAATGTTTGTTATTTTCATGTCTTCTTCTTACAATCCTTTAGCGTTTAGTTACAAACTCGCGCCTCATAAAATTAGAAAGCCATCCCCATACCGATGAGTGGCTAATCGTTATTAGCCTCGGCATCGAAGAGCATTTGGACATTTTAAATGATTTGAAATAATTAAAGTTCTTTATTTTCACTTTAATTTTAGGACTTAAGGTTTACCCCGGGTTAACGACGCGTAGGACCACAAATCGATGTGTGACCCTATTTCTGTTATCCATATACTAGCTAGCCGAGAGGCCGTGCATATGGACAGATCACCCCTGGGTAAAGAGAGTTGCGTGCATTCCCTCGAGAGAGGACAAGCGTAATTATTCCGGATTTGGTTCCCCACCCAATAGCGGGTTCTTAGCGTAAAGCAGGCGTTAAGAGGAATCCTTCATCGGACTAATGTTCGGTCGAATAGTCTTAGCATTCAGGTGAGTGATATCCCTATAGCTAGGTGAGCTCATATCTGTGGAACCTCCACGGCCAAGTTGCCTTTTATTAATTTGAAAACCAAGTTCAATAATTATTAAAAGTTATTTTCGTCTTAATCCGATTCGGTGCCGAGCGTTAACCCCTCATCGAATTTTCTAAAATCATTTTCGCACTTTATTTTCTTTCCGTCTTTAGTTAAATAAAATCTCTGCCTTACTTTCAGTAAAATAATAGTCCTCCTATAGGAGTAAGAATAATCAACCTGACCCCGAGAACAATACGACCTCGGTATTGCCCCCAAATATCGAGTACTACTTGCGATATGTGCACTTGCCTCCCTTAGCAAGCCTGCGGCGATCGACTCATTGAACCAACCACCCACATAATTCTGTTCTCGGGCCATCAAGTTTTTGGCACCGTTGCCGGGGAACTCTCTTGCGTTGTTATTCCGAATTCCGGAGACAATTACTTTTACTTATTTTCTAAAAAAAACAAACAAAAACCCCAAAAAAGTTTCTTTCGTTTTATTTTTTTTAGGGTGTATGACCCTTGGACAACCCTCCGAGTCTTAAGATTTTGACTTCGACCCTGAGATCGAACGCTCCCTTCCGCGTATGCGATCTCGATGCCGAATTCCTTCTTTAGACCCCTAATAATCTATCGGGGAACCCTCTGTTGAAGTTATGGCCGACCCTAATCCGAACGTGGCCGTCGAGCATATAATGTCTTATTACGCCCGGCCGAATTTGGACGATACTGGGTCTAGTATTGTTCGCCCTACGGTGGCGAATAATAATTTTGAAATAAAATCAAGTGTCATTCAAATGGTGCAAAATGCCGTGCAGTTCGATGGACTACCGGATGAGGACCCGAATGTCCACTTGTCCAACTTTTTGGAAATATGCGACACCTTCAAGATTAATGGCGTCACTGATGACGCCATTCGATTGCGCTTATTTCCTTTTTCCCTTAAGTCCAAAGCCAAGGCATGATTGAATTCCCTCCCGCGAGGATGTATAACCACGTGGGCTGAGTTGACGGAGCGGTTCCTGACGAAGTACTTTCCGCCCGCAAAAACTGCAAAGTTGCAGGCGGACATTTCTTCATTTGTGCAAAACGATCCTGAGTCTCTTTATGAAACTTGGGAACGGTTTAAGGAGTTCCTCCGCCGGAGCTCGCACCACGCGCTACCAATGTGGTTGCAGGTACAAATTTTTTATAATGGCCTTAATTTTCAGACGCGTCAAATGATTGACGCGGCTGCCGGGGGTACCCTTAACAACAAAACCCCCGAGGCCGCCCAGGCTTTATTCGAAGAGATGGCTATGAACACCTATCAATGGAACGTCCCGCGGGGACGTCCAAAGCCGGCGGCCGGCCTTTTTGAAGTGGATGCCACTGCTCTTTTAATCCTTCAAGTTGACAGGTTAACAAAGCATGTGGCGGAGATGTCTGCTGCCTCCTCCACTCTGCCTTGTTTTACCCCCCCCCCCCCCCCCCCCCGAACGTCTGTGTAGCTGAAGAGTTCATGGACGTCGTAGGAAATTCGGGTCGTCCTTCGTTAAACCCCAATAATAACCCTTATAGTAATAACTATAATCCAGGTTGGAGAAATTACCCCAATATTTCTTGGAGCAACCCGAACAATGCGCAGCGCCCCCCAATTTCTTTTGCGCCCGGATTTCTGCAGCCTCCCCCTCTTCCAAAACCATCCCCGATGGTGGAGAATTTTTCTAAATATGTAGCGTCCAACAAATCAAATATCCGGAACATCACTAGATCTCTAAAAACCCTTGAACAACAGGTTAGACAACTGGCGAGGATGATGTCCAAGCGCGCGCTCGAGGCAATGCCGGGAAACACAGAGCCCAACGCTCGGGAGAACACCAACGCTATAACCCTCTGTAGTGGAAAGGAGGTGATCGATCCAAAACGGATCGATCCACGGGTACATATGTCACCTCCGACAACTCTTCCCCCTTCTTCGATTACGCCGCCTTTACCAATTGTAAATGAAAAAATTATTTTAAACAAGGCCTTATCGTATCCGCATAAATTAGATAATGAGCATAAGGACGCGCAATACGAAAACTTTATTTCATTATTAAAACAAATTCATATTAATGTTCCATTTGTGAGGCTATCTCGCAAATACCCAAATATGCGAAATTTTTAAAAGAATTTCTTTCTAATAAACGTAAATTAGAGGATATTTCACATGTATATCTCAATGTTGTCTGCTCGGCGGCCCTTACTAATAAATTGCCCACAAAACAAAACGACTCGGGAAGGTTTTCCATCCCGTGCCTTTTTGGCAATATATTAGTAATATACGTCTTTGCTGATTTAGGGGCTAGCATTAATCTGATGTCGTTCTCGCTCTTTCAACGTTTAGGTTTGGATATTCCTAGTCCTATGAATATGCGCATCCAATTAGCGGATCACTCGGTTAAGTTCCCTATCGGGGTTGTGGAGGACGTCCTTGTCCGACTAGACAAGTTTACCTTTCCGGTAGACTTCGTTATCTTGGACATCGAGGAGGACGCCGAGGTACCAATAATACTCGGTCGCACTTTTCTCGCCACCTCCCGAGCACTAATAGATGTTAGTAATGGTAGTCTTCTCCTCCATATAGAAGATGATCAAGTTACTTTCTCTATTAATCACTCAATGGACAATTTGTCATCGAGCGACGATTTCTGCTATTCTTTAGATACCTTTTTTTGGAGATCGTTCTTCTCCCGTTTTCGAGTCCGTATTTTTAAACGACGATATTTATGCGCTCGAAAATTTTCAATGCGATTAGGATAGCTCTATAGACTTGCCTTTCAAACCAATTGGTAAGAAAGACATAGGAATTAAAACCTCCCTAGAAGAAGCGCCCATCCTTGACCTCAAACCCTTACCCGCATCACTCAAATACGGTTTTTGGGAAAAGGCAATACGCTTCCCGTTAATATTTCTTTGGACTTGAGTGATTCGGAGACTTCCGATTTATTGGAAGTTTTACTTAAACATCACCACGCAATTGCGTGGCAAATCTCTGACTTAAAGGTGATTAACCCCTCCTTTTGCACCCATAAGATATTTCTTAACGATAATTGCCACAAAATGATTCAGCCGCAGCGTCGTCTTAACCAAAACATGAAAGACGTCGTTAAAGCCGAGATTATTAAGTTATTAGATGCGAGGATTATCTACCCTATTTCGGACAGTGCATGGGTTAGTCCCGTGCATGTTGTGCCCAAGAAGGGCGGTCTAACCGTAGTGGCGAATGAGCATAATGAGCTCGTCCCAACTCGTACTGTTACGGGTTGGCGAGTGTGCATCAAATATAGAAAACTTAATGATGCCACCCGCAAGGACCATTTATCACTCCCGTTTCTGGACCAGATTTTAGAGCGTTTATTCGGTCATCCATATTATTATTTTCTTGATGGTTTATCGGGGTTTTTCCAAATACCCATTTCCCCCGATGATCAAGAGAAAACAACTTTTACTTGCCCGTTTGGCACCTCCGCATACCGAAGAATGCCATTTGGACTCTGCAATGTGCCAGCTACATTCCAAAGATGTATGCTAGCGATCTTTGGCGAGCTAGTAGAAGACATTATGGAAGTCTTTATGGATGACTTTTCTGTTTTCGGACGCTCTTTTCCCGATTGCCATCACAATCTAGATCGTTTCCTCCAACGATGCGAGGACACAAGACTTGTTTTAAATTGGGAAAAATGCAACTTTATGGTTCGAGGAGGTTTGGTCCTCGACCGTATGATTTCGTCTAAGGGGATGAAGGTGGATAAGGCCAAGATAGAAATCATAGAAAAACTTCTACAACCAACAAACGTAAAATCTATTAGGGGTTTCTTAGGCCATGCGAGCTTCTACCGACATTTTATTCAAGACTTTTCAAAAATAACAAAGCTTCTAACTCACCTCTTGGAAAAGAAATCACGTTTCATCTTTAGTAGCGAATGCGAGTCCGCCTTTAATTTAATAAAACAAAAACTTATCACCTCACCAATTTTAGTGGCCCCTAATTGGTCCCTTCCGTTCGAAATTATGTGTGATGCTAGCGATATTGCTTTAGGTGCCGTTCTTGGCCAACGTGTAGAAAAAACATGTTCATCCAATTTATTACGCTAGCAAGACGCTCACTTCCGCACAAGTAAATTACATGACAACGGAAAAGGAACTCTTAGCCGTCATTTTCGCCTTTGATAAGTTTCGCTCGTGTATAACGCTTTCTAAAGTTATCGTATTTACCGATCACTCCGCCCTTAAATATTTATTAGCTAAAAATGATGCGAAGCCCCGCCTTCTTCGATGGATTCTCCTCCTACAAGAGTTTGATTTGGAGATCCGAGATAAGAGGGGCACGAAAAATCTAGCGGTAGACTACCTCTCCGGCATAGAAAATCCGGGTATGGAAGCGCTCGTCGAATCTGAAATAAATGACAGATTCTATGAGGAACGCCTCCTCGCCATTCACAATTCTTCGTCATTTTCGCCTTGGTTCTCAGATTTAGCAAATTACTTAGTAGCGCGGGTGCTTCCAAAAGAGTTTTCAAGTCATCAAAAGAAGAAATTCTTTTCTGACTTGAAAAATTTCTTTTGGGAGGACCCATTTCTTTTTCGTATCTGCGCGGACCAAGCGATCCAAAGATGCGTTGCGGGTGTGGAGTGCTTGCAAATTCTTAAGCACTGCCACGAGGGTCCAGCCGGTGGGCATTATCAAGCCAACCGGACCGCCCAGAAGGTGCTAGATGCGGGCTGCTTTTGGCCCACTCTCTTCAAAGACGCGCACACTTTTGTGCGCGCATGCGATATCTTTCAGCGGTCGGGTAACATCTCTCGTCACAATGAGATGACCCAAAACATGTTTTTAGAATGCGAAGTCTTCAATTAATGGGGCATAGATTTTGTTGGCCCCCTACCTCCCTCTTTCAAAAATATGTATATTTTAGTGGCGGTCGACTACGTATCGAGGTGGGCGGAAGCGCAAGCTCTCCCCACCAACGATGCGCGAGTCGTCATTAGATTTCTTAAAAAACTATTTTCTCACTTCGGCATGCCTCGCGCAATTGTTAGTGATAGGGGAATGCATTTCTGTAACGCTCTTATGGCTAAGACGTTAGCTAAATACGGAGTCACGCATAAACTCGCCACCCCTACCACCCGCAAACTAGTGGCCAAGTAGAGGTAGTCAATCGAGAGATTAAGCGAATATTAGAAAAAAAAGTTTCACTAAATAGGAAAGATTGGTCCGCTAAACTCGACGATGCATTGTGGGCGTATCGGACGACATAGAAAACCGCAATTGGTTGTACGCCGTTCCGGTTAGTCTATGGCAAAGCGTGTCATTTACCTGTAGAACTAGAGCATCGAGCTCTTTGGGCTTTAAAACTCTTAAACCTCGACGCCAACTTAGCCGCTCAGAATAGAAAACTGCAACTAAACGAACTCGATGAATGGCGTGCAAACGCTTACGAGAGCAATAAGTTCTATAAGGAGCGTTCTAAGTTATATCACGATCAAAAAATAAAATCCCCGAAACTTTTCTCTCCGGGCGATCTTGTCCTACTTTACAATTCACGTCTTAGGCTTTTTCCGGGTAAACTAAAATCACATTGGTCCGACCCCTTCCTAGTCGAAGAAGTTTTTCCATATGGGACCGTACTCGTCTCCCACCCGAAAAAAGCTTCGTTTAAAGTAAACGGTCATCGGTTAAAGTCTTATATAGCGGGCGACCTAGTGATCGAGCATAGCGAAACCATAACTTTTCTCAACATTATAACTGCGCCAAAATAGTGAAGCTACATGACTATAAACAAAGCGCTCCTGGGAGGCACCCCTCGCTTATCTTTTTTGCTCTTTATTTATTCTGTTTGCTACTTTTTCTAATAATCATAGGGTTTCTGATGGGCCTCCCCAAATGCGTTTCAGGGAAGCTTCTACCCCCCCCCCTCTCTTTATTTTCTTTGTAAATATTGCATTTTCTTTTTGTTCTGCATACTTACGTTACAACATTGGGGACAATGTTGGACTTAAGTATGAGGGTATTTTCGTGCTTTATTTTCTGCACTTTTATTTTCTGCATTTCAAAAACACAAAAATATATATAACAACAAAACAAAAAAAAAATTTAAAATGAAAAATAAAAAAAAATTCCTTTCTTTTAAACAAAAATTCAAAAAAAATTATAAAACACAAAATCCAACAAAATTTTTGTTTTCCTTTCTTTTTATTACAAAAATTCCAAAAAAATTATAAAACAAAAAATCCAAAAACGTTAGGAAAAAATATATAGTTCAAAAATAGATATATATTTCTTATCATTTTCCGTATGTATATAATAACAAATTTAAAAACAAAACAAAAAAAGATAATATGTAAAAAATTCAAATAAATGGAGTAAAAAACAAAAATTCAAAAAAAGATAATAAGTTAAAAACTAAAAAATGATGATAAAAACTATAAAAATCCAAAAAATGTTTTGAAACAAATAAATCAAATATATCATTCTTAATTTTCATGCTATCCAAAAATTTTATTTTGAGTTTATATATATGCGAATTTTATTAATTCTTTGTTTGCTATTCGTCTGTTAATTATTGATTGAAAAATTTAAATAGCCGGAGTTAAGTTTTAAAGAATTCATTATGCTTTGTTAAAAATAGCGAACTCATTTTAGGCACTACTTCTAATTTTTCATTGATAGGAGCTCGTGTATTATGTTAGAAATAACGACGATAGAATTCAATTATGTTTACTTTTAGCTTTCTGAAAAATTGGAACGTACAATTTATTAAGATTGCTCTCAAAAAATTTTAATTAAAAATCTAGTTTTCTTTTCTCCCCTTATCATGTCTTACTTGGCATGATATTTTTTTTATCCAAAAAAAAGATCCTATGTCAATGGGAAGAAGATTTCGTTCTGTAAATATGAGCACCCAATAATTTAAAAAGATTATATGTTACGGAGTAAGAAGATAAAATTCATTACTCTCACACATATACATTGGGTCAATTTTATTATGAAGTTAAAAAAAATTGATATTAGGAAAATAAAATTGATTTTATTTTCCTAATAATCCAAAAAGAAAAAAATTTAGGTTCGAGAAAAAAAAATCACCTCACCTCAATATCCAAACCCTCTTCATAAACCAACATCAACCCCCTTAGCCAATTTCATGATACTAGAATTAATTCAAAAATCTTTTTGAGAGCATAATTTGTAAATTGCATTATTTCCAGAAAAACTCCTATAAGCTAAAGTTCATATAATTCCAAACTATTTTTGTTAATTTAACCATTACAATTATTGCTTTCTATTTGATTACATCAAGAAGTCTTTTGGCCAAAACTTTTGCGCTATTTAAATCATCTATATAATTTTAGACTTAACTCTTACACCCAATATATTTATTTAGATCTCTCTTATAATTAATTAAGCGGCAGCTAAACTTAGAGTTTTTTTATTCCTTATAAGTTCACCTCAAATTTTTGCTCTGGAATAGCAAAAGCTTAAGTATAGGGGTATTTGATAAGTTGTAATTATAAGCATTTTTCTATGTTTTTATTAAAATATTTTAGTTTAGTTTTGCCTTTTTTAGTTAGTTTTATTTAATAAATTACTCCTTTTTGTAAATATTGATTATAACATAGCTTAAATTTGATTTTTGAAATTTTTCAAAAAATGGTCAAAAATTGACCTGACACGCCGGTGTCAGCTAAACAGACACGCCCGTGTCAATCCCGATCGACGATCATGGCTTCCAGCCCGACGAAACGCTCTCGACGTTCGTCGACCAACCTGACACACCCGTGTCCGCCAACCCAACACGCCCGTGTCATTCCCGATCGACGATGAAGGCTTCCAGCTCGACGAAACGCTCTCGACGTTCGTCGACCAACCTGACACCCCGTGTCAGCCAACCCGACATACCCGTGTCATTCCCGATCGACGATCAAGGCTTCCAGCTCGACAAATCGCTCTCGATGTTTGTCGACCAACCCAACACGCCCAGCGTCACGCCCGTGACCTAGGGCGTGACCGCCACGTGACTCTTCCACATAATCGACAAGACGCCGCCGACGACTTTTTATGCAACCCGCCCCAGATCCCCCTGCTGAACATGCCCACCGACAAGCCCCGTGTAGCAGAGACACGGGCATGACTGCCACGTGGACCGCCGCAAGTCAATGCTGCCATCAAATCGCCGGATCACATCACAAATAGTGTTGACACGCCACCCCGACATGCCTATATCAGAGGGCATGTACTCTGATTTTTTTTTAAAAAAAATACCCCATTTTTATAATGACAAAGGGTTCACTTTTTTGATCCACTTTAGTGTGTTTTGTGGGCTGCCCTTGTGGATTCAAGTGCTATGTAAGGAGATTTCTCCCCCCCTTCTTTTTATGTTTGTTTTTTTACTTTAGCTTTAGCTTTGTAATAGTTTCAATTTCATAATAAAAAAATGTGTCCTTTTATCTCTCTCCATGACATGAAAGTTTATTTTGGTAGCTCATCTCTTTCTCTTTTTATCTCTTTGTATATCTTAGTATTTCTCTTTATGAAAAGTGTGTGTGTGTGTGTGTGTGTGTGTGTGTGTGTATGAGTGTAATTTGTTTAGTTCTATTTCTTTCCCTTGTTTGGTTTGTCTCCATGTTAGGGTTATAGTTGCTTTAAGATTTTCATTCTTATGGATTTGTAAAAGAGTTATTAAAGTGTTTTTGATTTTTTTTACTTAGCTTTATTTTAGGATGTAAACCCTTTTTGTTCTTTTAAATTTTATTTTAACTTTTTTAGAACTTTTATGAACTCTTAAGAATTAAAAAGTTATAATTTTAATTTTTGAGCACCTTTGATTTTAGCTTTATTTTGAAAAACTTTTGTTCCTTTAGTTTTGATTTGTTCTTTTTATGTGTTTTTGATAAAATCTAAGTATAATAAAGTAGTTGTTTTAATTTTTAGGTAACTTTTATTTTGTTTTTTTAATTTGTCTGTGTGAGTGTATAAGTTAGTTTTTCACTTTGTTCTTTTAAATTTTGTGTTGTGTGTGTGACTGTAGGAGATTATTTTCATGCTTTATTTAATGCTTTCTTCAATTATGTAGAGTGTGTGTGTGTAGGAGATAAATTTTCACGCTTTATTTTTATCACTTTATTCAATTATGTAGAGTGCGTTGTGTGTAGGAGATATTTTTATTGCTTTCTTTTAATTCATGTAGAGTGTGTTGTGTGTAGGAGATAGTTTTATTGTTTTCTTTTAATTCATGTAGAGTGCGTTGTGTGTAGGAGATAGTTTTATTGCTTTCTTTTAATTCGTGTAGAGTGTGTGTGTGTGCGTGAATTTATTTCCGCCCACTCGATAAAAGTTAAATGGCGTGCTTTTATTTGCCGCCTACTCGTTTGAGTAGAACTTGTAAATTTCTTTTTTTTCTTTTCCGCCTACTCGTTAAGAATTAAATGGCGCGCCCTTATTTCCCGCCTACTCGTTTGAGTTGGATTTGTAATTTTCCTTTTTTTGTAACTTAGTTCTTTTTGTTTATTTATAATTTGAAGTGTGTGTGAGTTCTCGTTTTAGCTAACTTTTTAAGCATTCTAAATGTTTGTTATTTTCATGTCTTCTTCTTATAATCCTTTAGCGTTTAGTTACGAACTCGCGCCTCATCAAATTATAAAGTTGTCCCCATACCGATGAGCGGCTAATCATTATTAGCATCGACATCGAAGAGCATTGGGATATTTTAAATGATTTAAAATAATTAAAGTTCTTTATTTTCACTTTAATTTTAGGACTTAAGGTTTACCCTAGGTTAACGACGCGTAGGACCACAAATCGATGTGTGGGCCCTATTTCCGTTATCCATATGCTAGCTAGCCGAGAGGCCGTGTGTATGGAAAGATCACCCCTGGGTAAAGAGAGTAGCGTGCATACCCTCGAGAGAGGACAAGCGTAATTCTTCCGGATTTGGTTCCCCACCCAATAGCAGGGTTCTTAGTGTAAAGCGGGCGTTAAGAGGAATCCTTTGTCGGACTAACATTCGGTCGAATAGTCTTAGCGTTCAGGTGAGCGATATCCCTATAGCTAGGTGAGCTCATATCTCTGGAACCTCCACGATAAAGTTGTCTTTTATTAATTTGAAAACTAAGTTCAATATTTATTAAAAGTTATTTTCGTCTTAATTCGATTCGGTGCCGAGCGTTAACCCTTCATCGAATTTTCTAAAATCATTTTTGCACTTTATTTTCTTTTCGTCTTTAGTTAATTAAAATCTCCACCTTACTTTCGGTAAAATAATAGTCCTCCTGGAGTAGTAAGAATAATCAACCCGACCCCGAGAACAATACGACCTCAGTATTCCCCCGAATATCGAGTACTACTTGCGATAGGTGCACTTGCCTCCCTTAGAAAGCCCGCGACAATTGACTCATCGAACCAACCAACCATATAAGAGTCTGTTAGCGAGCCATCAACATCCCCTTTCCATCTGTATGATATATAACCCTGTTATGATACTAGGCTAGCATTCACGACTGCCTAAGTTGGGCCACACAGGCTCTTAGCTGTAAATATTGGCCCCCTAGGTATTCAAGAGATAGGCCTCACCAACTGATGGCCCCTAGGTCTCCACAAGACAGTCGTCACTTATACTGGCCATCATGTCTCCACGTGACAGGCCATATAAATAATATAGTTCTCACTAGGAGTTACAGCTGACGGTAGCTCCACCACCACAATGTAGTGGACAGACTATCGATTCTTCCCCTTAACCTGGTGTTTTCCTGAAGATCATCACTCAGTACTCTCTCTACAGCCAACTACACACCCCCTGACTCAGAAATCTACGTGATTACCACAGAGACTTCTTCGACATATATAACATACAAACATCACGAATCCAGACCAAACTTGTCTGGATGGACTTCACATATCATTCCTATTTCATACTTCGATTACGGATCTAAATGCAACACTAACAGGATACATGGATCTACCCGTCTGGAGAACCATTTCCATGTGTTCATGGAGTGTCTACCCTCACATGCCAAAAAGAAGGACTTCACATGTTTAAGGAAGAGGACCATTACCCTAGAAGTCCGTTTTGGCGCCATGAGGAAGATTCTAGCCAGATGGAAACAACTGCTACGGCTTTATCTCTGTAGATCTGAACTTATCTCGCAGATTGGGACTATGAAACTCCAACGGCGACAAGATCTCCTTTGACCGACGTTCCTCCTCCTTTCTCTAGCCGTTCAGAATAATGGCTCAGAAGAAAGTTGAGTGAAAATGCCTTTCTACCGTTGTAGGGTACCTCAATCAAAGGCTCGATTCACGTTCCCACCGCCTTGGATCTCCAATAATAGGTCGACATGTGGCCACACCGTTACAGCCGAATATCGCCGCATAATAGGTTATTACCGCCATGTGGTATCTAGAGTCGATTATGACCCAACCACTTCAACTACCTCCATGAGATAACTGATACCATTGCATGGTAACAACTTGAGATCTTCGCCAAGTAAATGGATCGTGCTAACGCCAACGATATCTATATCGCTGGGCGATAAATTCCCAGAAGCTCTGTCACCCTCCTCACCGAACTACCGTCGACGATAACAACTTACTGCCGGGCAGTATCTCAGAGAAACCATTTTCCTGGTTTAGGAACTTATGGCATTGCAAATCTCGCCCACTAAATGAATTTCATCCTAAAATTAAGCCATGCAGGAAACTAAAGAAGTTACAACATCAAACTGTATACCTCAAACCAATAACTCGGGGAACTCTGCCTTCATGGTTTGCTCCCGCTCCCACAATAGCTCCTCTCAGTAACATATGTCCCAGCATACCATTACCATCCTGATAGACTTATTGCGTAGTTGCTTGAATTCCATGTCCTCAATGCAAATGGCCTTAACCTTCGTTGTTACTCCAACATCCATCGGTACTTGATCCATTACAACCACTTGCGTAGGCCCTTGCACCACCTTCTGTAACACCGATATGTGGAATATATCATGCTGACCACTTAGTTCTATTTAAAACTTCAACCGATAGGCAGCTTCAACGATACGCTCCAAAATCTCAAACGACCCAAGATATCTCTGACTCAGCTTTGTCAAGCTTCGAATCCTTGACATGCCTTTGAACTGTTTGAACTTCAGTTAAACCCAATCACCCATGTCAAACTTAACTTTTTTATGCTTGGCATTATAGAACTTAGCATGTCTATCCGGAACAATCAACAACCGCTCCATGAATGTTCGAACAATCGTAGTCACATCCTCTACTTCCTTCTGCTTAAACATCTTTAATTCTCCTGTCTGCAGCCACGAAAATGTCGTATGACACTTACTACTATAAGGGGCCTCGAAGGGCGCCATTTGGATGTTTTCTTGATAGCTATTATTGTAAGCGAACTCGTTCATAAACAGGTGATCCTCCAACCTCTTCCTGAAATCTAGGGCGCACATGCGCAACATGTCATCCATCATCCCGTTTACCCTCTCGGTATGACCATCCATCTGTGGATGAAAGGCCGCACTGTACTTCAGCTTGGTACCAAATAGATGATGTATTAGCCTTCAGTGGTTAGATGTGAAGCGCCCATCTTGTTCACTCACAATGCTACGGGGCACATCATACAGTCGTACAATATTATCAATGTAATGCTTTGCCAGCTTTTCCTCAGAATCATCATTCCTGTTCAGGATGAAGTGCGACACTTTCATCAAACGGTCAAAAATGAACTAGATGGCATCGTTTCCCTTCTACGATCTCGACAAACCATGGACAAATTCATGGATATGTCGTCAAACTTCCATTCTCGTATATGCAAAGACTTCAAAAATGCACCAGGCTTCTGACATTCGGCCTTCACTAAGGATTAATTCTGACACTTTGCCACATACAGTCCTGGCCACAAGAACAGCTTTTTCATATCTTTATACATTTTGTGCAACCCGGGTCAAACAAGTAATTGGTATAATGAGCTTCGTACATTAATTCTTCCCATAGTTTACCCAACTTTGGCATGCACAATCTACTATTCTTCCACAACAGCCCATCATTAACAGTATACTAGGCATTTGACCCATCCAAAGACTCATCCATATAGCGGTTCATAATGTTGTTTAACTCCAAAGCCTTCTTAATCCGGTCGGTGATGTCATACAGTTTAAGACCCCCCACTCCTAGACACAAGACATGGTTGAGGGGAGTCTTATGCCCAGAACAGCCGCCTTGTTGTAGCGCCAACACACAGGTTGACCTATACCTCAAGAAGTCTATCTTGTCGGCTAAAACCAATATCATCATTGCCAACCCAACACAAGAATATAAGCAGAAGTCAAAATCCACATATGTATATAGTCCAAAAAATATACATCAAATAAAAAGAAGCAACCAAGGCTTCTATAATATCAGAGTACATCATTCCAAAAAGGCTACAAATTGAGTCTCTCAAAAACTCACATTAGTCACTGACAGTAGCGATGTTATTGTTACTTCAGGCCCAGTCACCCTGGCCTTGCTTCCCTCCTGCAAGACTTGCTGCTGGGTTTCCTCCTAAAAAGGAAAACATAGCAACCGTTAGTCATAAAGACTAAGTGGCTATCACATCCTCTCTCCCGGTGACTCTTAGGCACCGGGCGGAGATAGGAAAAAGGGTACTATATATATACATACATATATATATATATCTATATATATCATAATGTTATTTAACTCTAAAGCCTTCTTAATCCGGTCGGTGATGTCATACAGTGTAAGACCACCCACTCCCAGACACAAGACATGGCTGAGGGGAGTCTTATGCCCAGAACAGCCGCCTTGTTGTAGCGCCAACACACGGGTCGACCTGTACCTCAAGATATCTATCTTGTCGGCTAAAACCAATATCATCATTGCCAACCCAGCGCAAGAATATAAGCAGAAGTCAAAATCCACATATGTATATAGTCTAAAAAAGATACATCAAATAAAAAGAAGCAACCAAGGATTCTATAATATCAGAGTACATCATTCCAAAAAGGCTACAAATTGAGTCTCTCAAAAACTCACATCAGTCACTGACACCAGCGATGTTATTGTCACTTCAGGCCCAGTCACCCTGGCCGTACTTCCCTCCTACAAGACTTGCTGCTGGGTTTCCTCCTAAAGAGGAAAACGTAGCAACTGTTAGTCATAAAGACTAAGTGGCTAACACATCCGCTCTCACGGCGACTCTTAGGCACCGGGAGGAGATAGGAAAAAGGGTACTATATATATATATATATATATATATATATATATATATATATATATATATATATATATATATATATATATATATATATATATATATATATATATATATATATATCGACATATATATAAGCAGTAGTACAATGCAAGTAGCAAGGAGTAATCATTAATATATCGGAAGTAACTTCAATAATTTGTGCTAGCAGTTCTATTATCAGCAGCAGTGTACAAGTACGAATAACAACAAGAAGTAACTCAACTTATATGAATGCCCATAAAGACATATAAGTTAATAATCGGGTTAACAGTAAAGTAACTCATCATATAAGACTGCCCCTAAAAACTTATATGTCGAGTATCTTGTGTATGTGATGCAATACAAGATATGAATGCAATGCGATGACTCACCCATGCAAACACACACACATCTATATCGACACAGACTTGTAGTTCCCACTTTTCGAGCGGGTAGCTAACCTCTCAGGCATCATGCGTCGTGGCCAGACAGTGACAGGGGAGCGGGCTTCTCCACTACTAGGCGGGCATCCACACTTCCAAACCTAGGCCTTCGTATGCATGAACGCAAAGAACACAACAACGGAGCTCACATGCAGACTACGGCTCGAGAAGTCTCGGGTAGATGTGCACGAAGAACATATTGCTACGCTGGCCTATCATCGTGGCACAAAAGGAGCCTTTTGGAGTATATCACCAAAGTACCAAGCCCAACCGTCCACTTGGAAAGGTAGGATCCCTAGGAGTGAGCACCAAGGACCAAGCCCAACCATCCAATGTTTATCTATCAACTCCCATCGGTGTGATGATTGCCGAGCTAGTAGACCTACCATACTATCCTTCACCCAAGATTATGACACTGCATGTCAACTCACACCGCATGCAATTTCATATGGCCTTGCCATCAATAATACAGTGCTCAACAACACTCAAGGGCTCCACCCCGAGTCCATTATCACACATCATTCCAGTGCGACAAACACTCCTGCACTCCCAACCCTTCCACATTATCATGTAACAAGCCCTTAATGGTTCATCCCAACACCAGTGGTAAGCCACCTCATACTATTTACCACACCCACATTGCTACCCGTAGGGCGACACAACTCTAAGTAATGGACTACTAACTATTTCCATTATCTATCCCTTCACATGGCCATGCATTAATCTCATTTGTTTCCTTCTATGGATGAAACATTCCCAATGAATTATGATTCCATAGGAATATCATTTGTGCAATCAAACGTATTAATTTATTTGTTCACTAGCTTACCCAAAACATTTTTTGTCGACCTCCTTCAAACCAATGGTACAATCGTGTTCCCCCAAACCACATGTTTATCATGATTACGTATAGGCTAAGTATACCAAAACCTCCACCTTATTTACATTCTTAAGGATCTATCCCATCAGTCCTTTGTTTATCACAAATATTCATAAATTAAGTTCAACAATTCTCAATGTTTATTTACCATGACCACTCTACCAATTTCAAACCCGGAAAAAAACTAACCCGAGAACAACATGTACTTAATACTTAACTGTATAGCAACTTTGACTGAACATTCCCAAGACTACAGGACTCGTATGAAAATGCGTAACCACCCGTTGGAAAGTTCTTTCCAATGGCAACGACTTTAGTGTTTAGTCAAAAGCCCAGATCTAGCCTTAACATACCTGAAAACTACGTTGAAGTTCACTGCACATAGAAAATAAATTTCTGCACTCATCTTAAAGCAAGATGAACGGCATCGGTTCATCTTCTTCCTTTAGACATTTAATCAAAATTGTATGCAGGACTTCCTCCTCCCTTACTCACCCTCAATAGACCATTTCTCTTCATGAAACCAAGTCCACCGCCTTCACAAAGAAGAGAGGAGAGGTTGAAGACATCAAATCTCTAGGACACAAGCCATAACATAGACTCTACCTAGGATATTTTCATCTCACACGTCAAACTCTTTTGAGTCGACATCTCTCCTAGAAAATAAGTACAGATCTAGCACTAAGGGAGACGGTAGGAAGAACACCTCATTTCCGGCCAGGGATCTTGTTATTCTCCGTGGTGGCAAGATAGCATCGATTTCGATTTTTGTTCTTCTCCTTCGAGAAAAGCACTCTCTGCCCCTTGTCCTTCCCAGGAAAAGCTCCGCTGTCTCGTTCTCTCAGAAAATTTGGAGAAGGTAACTGGCGGCCAAAACTTTGGAAGCATATAAATACGGAATGGCCAAATGGAGTTAGGTTTTCCCGATCAGTGAGCTACCACCGCGCGGTAGCATACTACTGCCAGGCTATATCCCCAAAGATGACTTCTTCCACAAGCCACCGTCTGAACTACCCACTCAGGTGTGGCCACCTGTACCGCTATCTCTGAGCTGTAATCTTCTACCGTCGCACGATATCTTCCCAAGCGCCTTATCAAAATAATCCAGTAGGCTATCCCCCACTATAACACTATCGCCAGGCGATAGTAATTTAGCTGGCTACCTCCGCACGGTATCTCACTATCGCCACGTGATAGCACTCAATGCCTGTTTGTCCACTCAACACTCTCAATGCCTGCCTATCCACTCAACGCTCCCAACGACTCGGTCGCAACCGCTGAGCGATATCATGCTATCGTCGAGTGATAGCACTCAAAGCTTGTTTGTCCTATCAATGCTCTCAACGCCTGCCTGTCCACTCAACGCTCTCAATGCCTTGGTCGCTACCGCCGAGCGGTATCTTTCTATAGCATCGTGATAGAATCTATACACTTAATGTTGATTCAGCATTTCCCCCCTACTCAGGTGCAAGCCATTCCACCAGTGCAGCCTAAGCCCAAGTCAGATTACCGAATTTGAAAATGCACACAAGAGGCCTAGCATTAATCAGGATGTTGCATACTGTACCTCTGTCATATTCTAATGTGCTTCAGCACAAGACCTCCTATCAATGCAAGAGATCTCTAAGGCCTCCAAATCCCGAATAAGACTCTCTTCTTGCATCAGTATCCAGTGTCATGTGCGGGAGCCCTACGACTTAATGCATCTGCAACTGCATTACCTTTGTCAGGGACATAATGTATCTTGAAGGTGTTGTCCACAAGGAACTCCATCTACCTCCACTGACTGATTTTTAACTCCTTCTGATCCAACAGAAACTTCAGACTCTTATAGTCTATGTAGATATCAAACATCACGCCATATAAGTAGGGCCTCTATAGCTTCAAAGCAAAAATAACGGCCGCTAACTCCAAATATTGGACCAGATAGTTCCTCTTGTGTACTTTCAACTAGAGCGAGCCATATGATATCACCTTTCCATACTTTAGCAAAATGCAACCTAAGACGCTCCCTGAGGCGTCACTATAGATCTCATATCCCTTTGTTCCACAGGGCGAGCAGAAAATAGGCGTTGTGGTCAGATGAGTTTCGAATTCTTTGAAAGCTTACGCGCACGCTGACGACCATACAAATTTCTGATACTTCCTTGTCAGGGTCGAGAGGGGTAATGCAATCTGCGAGAAGTTTTCCATGAAGTGCCTGTAGTAGACGACAAGCCCCGAAAAACTCCAGACTTCCGCCATAGAAGACAATACAGGCCACTCCCGTATTGCTACCACCTTCACCGAATCCACTGTGATTCCATCTCCACTAACAATGTGACCAAGGAATGCCACTGAAGATAGCCAAAACTCACATTTAGAGAACTTGGGGTACAACTGACTACTCCATAGGATCTCCAGAACAATATGTAAATGCTCTGCATGATCATCCTTGGACTGGGAGTACACTAGGATATCATCAATAAAGACTTTCACGAACCAATCCAAATACTCCCTGAACATCTGGTTCATTAAGTCCATAAACACGGATGCCACATTTGTCAGCCCAAAAGGCATGATATTGAACTCGTAATACCCATAACGTGTGTGAATGCTTTCTTGGGAATATAACCTTTCCCAGATTCTCATCTGATAATATCCAGACTTTAGATCTAGTTTTGAGTATACAGTCAATCCAACTAGGTGGTTGAACAGATTGTCAATCCTTAGAATCGATACTTGTTCTTGCTGCCAGTGTTGAGTACATTGGAAAATGTGTACCAGATTTGAAGAAGCCTCACCCTACTCAATGATATGCATCAAGGTGTATTTGATGTTGTTTTGAGATTATATATGCAGGTTAAGTAAATGCAGGAATGCAGAAAAATTTCTAAGTCCATGTTTCGACACCAGGAGAAGCTGTGTCGACACTTATGAAAACTTGTGTCGACACTGGAGAAAAGCTGTGTCGACACTTGGAGTTTATTGTGTCGACACTTTGAAAGGCTGTGTCGACACCTGAAGAAACTAAGTCGACATACAGAGGCAATGTCGAACCACAAAGAAGTTTAGTCTACATCAGCTGTGTCGACATGCAGAGGCAGTGTCTACACACAGTGAAGCATTGTCGACATCAACTGTGTCGACACCAAGAGGCTATGTCGACACACAGAAGACCTTGTTGACATCAACTGTGTCGACACACAGGACTTGTGTCGATACACAACAAAGTTTCAACTAAGTTAAAGAGAAGAAGTATTTGTGTCGACACACAGAGGAAGTGTCGACACACAGAAGATCTTGTCGACATCAAATGTGTCGACACATGGCAGAATTTCAACAAAGTAAATTTGTATGAAGAAAAGATGTGACTGTTTCAACACCACAAAGGCTTGTGTCGACACATTCTACAGAACCTGTGTCGAGAAGTAGTATCAACAACAGAAGAGATGTGTCGACACCACCAAGGCTTGTGTTGACACTTAGTTCACTTGTGTCGACACTTAGTCTACTTGTGTCGACATATGATGAAGATCAGACTCGACACTTTTAGACAGTGACAGTATTTCAATAAGTGACTGGATGACTTGACAGCTGCCATTTCTAACCGGTCTACTGCAACTGTCAAAGCTGTCAGAAGTTTGTTAGAAACCGGATCAGCCGGTTACCATGGAGGAAGACTATATAAAGGCTTTCTCCTTCAACAGCAGATGTGATTATTACAATTAAGATTGAAGAACATACACTGATAACTAACATCACAAAAAGAAGAAGACCTTCGACAGAAGATCTAAGAAGTTGGAGAGAGAGAGCTCCATCTAAGAAGTGCAGTTGCTGAACCAGGCTGCCAAGAAAGATTTAGATTGATATCTGAATCACAAGTCAGAAGCTGATTGAAAATCAACTTCTCAAGAGTTCAACCCTACTAAGTTCATATTCAAGAAACTTTGAAGAAAGCTAAGAGAGGTTGTGCTCTGCCATCAGTTTCTTCCAAGAACTGATCAACAAACCATCCATCCCTTCTCTCTCTACCTGGGTGGTGGTAAAACACTTTGTAAACACTATTTTCTGTAGGATCTATTCTAGATCTAAGCTGTAAGCCTATTTTATAAATGCTGAGTGTAGGAGAATATTTTCTCTGAGTGGTAGGCCTTGTTGAAGGCTGAGGTAGGGCAGATTGCCTGAGCTGTAGGTGCCTTATTGGGTTCTGAGTTGTAAGATCTGAGGATCTGAGGTGAAGAGCAGAAGTTAGGCCGAATCTAGCACACTGCTAGATAGGAGAAGGGGGAAAGTGGATGTACCCAGACCTTGGGGAACCACTATAAAATCTGTGTGCAATCTGTGTTGTGGTAATTCTATGAATCTGTGCTGTGTTAGCTATAGAATTATCTATTGTTAAGTAAATAACAGAATAGATTTGCTTCCTTAAAAAGAAAAAGGAATTATACCTATTCACCCCCCCCCCCTCTAGGTGGTTAGGCACTAATTCTTTCAAGTGGTATCAGAGGGAGGTCCTCAAAGAAGGACTTAACAGTCTGAGTTAGATCCTTAAGGCAGATTCAAGATTAAGAAAATGGGTTCAGGAGAAAATCATAAGGAACTAGGATCTATGAAATTACCCATATGCAGGAAGGAGATATTTGGAATATGGAAAGAAAGGGTCAGGTTGTTTATGGAGGCTTATGATCCAAAGATCTACATTACAGTAAAGGAAGGTCCTTATATTCCTATGAAGATTTCAGTTCTATATGCAAACCAAAGAATTCCCAAAGATTTTTCAGAGATGACTAAGGTTGAGATCATCCTGACAACTATGGATAAAAGAGCCCAGAATATCATAGTAAGTGCCATAGATGATGCAACTTTTCAAAATCTGATTCACTACAAGACCTCCAAGGAAATGTTGGATACTTTGATAGTTTATATGGAGGGTTCTGAAGAAGTCAGACAAGATAGAAAGTCTATGCTGAAACAGGAATATGAGAGTTTCAGACAAGGAAAGTCTGATAGTATAACTGAGTGTTATAAAAAGTTCTATAGAATAGTAAATGAGTTGATGTCCTATGGAAGAATCTTCAGTACATATGAACTGAATGATAAATTTCTATGATCCTTGACAAAGGATTGGGACACTAAGATTTGTGTCATTACGGAAGTCGCCAAACTTGTAGATATCTCACCTCCAACTTTGTTTGGAAAATTGCTGTCATATGAGATGCTGTTGACGGCTAGGAAAGAGGAAGAGAAAAGTGCAAAATGGGAGCATAGAGAAAAGTCTGTGGCTTTCAAGGTTGAAGCCACTAGGAAGAATAGGAGGATGTCTCCATCACCTCCTAAGATAGTTGCTGAAATTACTTCAGATAATTCAGATAACCAAAGTTCAGATAGCAGTGACTCAGATGAAGACTTTGCTGTCTTCACAAGGCAGTTTCAGAGATTCCTGAAGAAAAAGCAGTGGAAGTCTAAGCCTTCCACATCTCAGCCTATGGATGATTATTATCAAAAGAGGAAGTCATCCAAGAATGACAGGAGCAGGTCTAAGCCAAACAAATATATAACATCAAAGATAGTTTGCTACTGCTGTAATAGGCCTGGACATGTTGTGGCTGAGTGTCCAGATAAAAGAAAAGAGTTTGCTGATAAAAAGAAGATTCAACACCAGAGCAAGAAGGAGAAATCCTTTGTTGCTAAGAAGGAGAAGAGCTTGACAGACCAATCATCTTCAGAGTCAGAATCTGAAGCTGAGGCATACATTGGTCTATATGCAGCAGATGAAGAAGAAGAGTTTCTACAAGTGCTGAACTATATCTATGAACAAGAAGACCATCAGTGCAAGGGACTGATGGATTTGTCAGAAGAAGACAAGTGTCAGGATCAGCCTGGTCCTAGTAAGGTACAATGTCTTTCTAGAAATTCAGATTGTAGTACTGGGTTAGAGTCAGCAACGTCTGCATCAAGTGATGTGGATGGGTCTGAGTCTGAAGGTGATATTCATCAGCTGATAGATGAATATGGGGACTTGTTGCAGGCACTAAAGAAAAGCAAAAACCTGGCCAAAACTCAGGCTAAGGAAATTGCAGATCTTAAGATGGCTGCATCAGATTCAGAGAAGATGCTGGATCAAAAGTTGAATGAGATAGCCAGACTAAAAAACATTACTGTTATTCAGATGGGTACTATCACATTTAAAAATTATCAGATTAAAATTCTGGAGAATAGACTTCAGAAAGAAAAGGAGATTGTAGCTAGTTTTTCTAAACCAAAATCTGTATTACCCTTGATTGATGAGTTTGTGTCTCAAAAGGGTAAGGCTGGGTTAGGGATTAAGAAAACTGCATGGACTGCTAAGTTCAATTCTAGAGGCAAAGCCCCAGCACAAAACAACAGACCTGCTGCAAACAATACAGCTAAAGTTGTACCTAAACAAAGGTATAATAAGTTTGAGTGTTGGTGCTGTGGCAAGATAGGCCACTTTGCCTTAGACTGTTGGCACAATACTAGTGTCAAGGAGAATAGCAGTCTGCCTGTTAGAAAATCTGCAGGTAGATTTGTTAAATTTCAGGCTAACATGAACCAAGGACCCAAAACTCATTTGGGTTCTAAGGTCAAGTAATTGTTATTGCAGGTGAGTCCAAGTTGTCATGCCCCTATATGGTACTTAGACAGTGGTTATTCCAGGCATATGACTGGAACTAGGGGATTACTGAAGGACTACACACCTATGCTGAATGGGCCTAAAGTAATATTTGGTGGTTCAAAAAAGGGAGTCATCAAAGAATTTGGTAATATCTCTACCAACTCAGTTACAATCACTCAAGTGGCTTATGTAAAGGGTTTGAAACACAACCTAATTAGCATAAGTCACCTGAGTGATTTAGGTTATGACATTTCATTTGTCAAGAATGGTTGTCATATCAAAAGCTCAAGTGATCAAAAGGTCATATTGATAGGATATAGAAAAAGAAACTTGTATTGTCTTAACTTTGAGTGTGAGAACAATGTTTCTTCTATTTGTCTTGTAGCTGATGAGAGAGCCTCTCATTATGTTAAATGGCACAAGAGGCTTGCCCATCTTAACTACAAGACTATTGGCCAACTCTTTAGCAAAGAGTTAGTGAGGAATAGTCCTCAAGTTAAGTGTATAAAGGATGGGATATGCTCAGCTTGTCAAAAAGGCAAGCAGACCAAATCCTCCTTTCATAGCCTTGAAACAAAGGATTCAGTGAGGTGTCTATACCTCTTGTATATGGATTTATTTGGTCCTATGCCAGTTCATAGTCTAGGTAGGAAGGTCTACACTTTGTGGTGGTAGATGACTATTCTAGATATTCATGGGTGTTCTTTCTGAGACAAAAGTCTGAAACCCCACGTGTTTTATATAGTTTTGTCAAACAAATTCAGAATGAGCTGGACAGTACTGTGGTCAAAATCAGATGTGACTATGGCACTGAATTTCAATCTGAGAGTATGACAAGACTGTGTGAAGAATTTGAGATCTTTCAAGAATTTTCCTCACCTAGAACACCACAGTAAAATGGTATTGCTGAAAGGAAGAATACAACACTGATTGAGGCTGGTAGAACTCTATTGAGTGACACTTCTCTCCCATAATATTTCTGGGCTGAGGCAGTAAACACTGCATGTCATGCGATCAATAGGGCTACTATCACCAAAAGTAACAAAAAGACCCCCTATGAGATTATGAAGGGCAGAAAACCAAACTTATCCTATTTTAGTATCTTTGGTTGCAAGTGTTATGTCCTTAACAATGACAAGTCTTATCTAACTAAGTTTGCTGCCAAATCCCATGATGGGATATTTGTTGGGTACAACAACAATAGTAAGGCTTATAGGGTCTACAACTTGATTACTCAAGTTGTAGAAGAGTTTGTACATGTTGTCTTTGATGAAACAAGACTGATTAACTATGAGTTGCCAAGTAGTTCTTGCAGTTCAACAGGTATAAATGAGAGAATGGACAAGCTTACCATTATAGAAAATTCAACTGCAAATCAGGAAGTGGAAAATGGTGGCTGCTGTCCAGGGGGAGTACAAGACTCTCCAGATGCTGATGAAAACCAAGAGGTACAGCATAATGAAGAGACTGGAGGTGTTCAACCTGAAGATAGACTACCTCCAGCTATTATACACTTAAAGGATCATCCAGCAAATCAGATAATTGGTGATCCAAGACAAGGAGTACAAATAAGGAGCAGGAATCTGAATACAGTTCTTTGCTCTAGCTTCTTATCACAAGTAGAACCCAAGAAATTTGAAGAAGCTGTTCTAGACCCACATTGGATTGATGTCATGCAAGAGGAGCTGAATCAGTTCAGAAGGTGCAAGGTCTGGAAGTTAGTTCCTAAACCAAAAGACCACAACATCATTGGAACAATGTGGATCTTTAGGATCAAACTAGATGAGAATGGGATCATTGTGAAGAACAAAGCAAGACTTATTGCAAAAGGATACAAGCAGGAAGAGGGTATTTATTTTGATCAAACCTTTGCCCCAGTAGCAAGACTGGAAGCAATTACGATGTTCCTTGCTTATGCAACATATCAAGGCTTTAAGGTATTCCAAATGGATGTAAAATCAGCATTCCTAAATGGAAATCTAAAAGAAGAAGTCTATGTAGAGTAGCCCTCAGGTTTTGTTGATCCTCTCAAACCTGATTTTGTTTATATACTTAGGAGAGCTTTGTATGGGTTGAAACAAGCCCCAAGGGCTTGGTATGAAACCCTGTCTAGTTTCCTCATTGAGAACAAATTCTCAAGGGGGAAAATAGACAAGACTCTATTACTAAGGGAATCCAAAGGAAAGATAATACTAGTCCAAATATATGTTGATGACATAATATTTGGTTTTACTGAAAGTAACCTTTGTAGGAAGTTTGCAAAACTTATGCAAGGGAAATTTGAAATAAGCAGTATGGGAGAACTTAAGTTCTTCTTGGGTCTCCAAGTAAGACGGACTGAAGATGGATTGTCCATATCTCAGTCTAAGTTCACCGAGGAGTTAATTAAAAAGTATGGTATGGAATCATCCACTACCATGAGAACTCCAATTGGGACAAGTGTGTCTCTAAGCAAAGATGATGCAGGGAAACCTGTAGATGAAACTTTTTATAGAGGGATAGTTGACTCCCTCCTATATTTGACTGCTAGTAGACCAGATATCATGTATGCTACATGTGTCTGTGCTAGGTACCAATCCTGCCCTAAAGAATATCATCTGACTGCAGTCAAAAGGATTTTGAGATATCTTAAGGGCACACCTAATCTAGGCCTTTGGTACCATAGGAATAGAGATTTTCCACTGACAGGCTATTCAGATGCAGACTTTGCAAGTTGCAAAGAAGATAGAAAAAGTACTACAAGAACCTGTCAATTTCTAGGAGGTAGATTGGTGTCTTGGAGTAGTAAGAAGTAGACTAGTGTGGCAATTTCCACAGCTGAGTCTGAATATGTGGCAGCAGGAAGTTGCTGTGCACAGCTGTTGTGGATTCAGCACCAGCTAGAAGACTATGGTATTCAGGTAAGTAGAACACCTTTGCATTGTGATTCTACAAGTGTTATTTCTATTGCTAATAATCCTGTTTCACATAGTAGGACTAAGCATATAGAAATTAGATACCATTTTCTTAGAGAACATGTAGAGAAAGAGGACATCTCACTAGAATTTGTCAAAACATATAATCAAATTACAGATATGTTTACTAAGCCTCTAGATGAAACTAAATTCAATAAGTTTAAAATTGAATTAGGAATGTTGAACATAGATTAGTTTAACAAAATTGGCTAAGTAAAATGGTGTCGACACAAGGAGTTGTCTGTGTCGACACATAGAAGTGGTGTCGACATTCCAGAGAAATGATGTCGACACATCTAGAAAATTGGTGTCAACACTTTAGAGAAGTAGTGTCGACACATCCAGGAGTGGTGTCGACACATCCAGAGGTGGTGTCGACACTTAGGATCAACATAGATTTCGTTGAGTGGAGAATCGACTGATCGTCGAGCGCAAAGGAATAAGTGTCGACACATATAAGTCAACACTTATGTCGAGACATTAGCAGTTTGTGTCGACACTTTTCAACAGTGTCAACACATTAAGAAGATTATGACGTGCCTTTTCACCTTCGTTTTTGGAAAGGTATAAATAGGACAACAACATTGTCTGTCGACACGCTCTCCATAGTTTCGAGACCAAATCTTTGTGTCGACAAATTCTCTCATCTACATTCAAAATTTCTCTCAACCCTAAAGGCGCCCAAGCTTGAAGACAATGTCAATGAAGGATATGAGCTGGTACGCAACACATTTGATGGAGCAGACTCTGAAATTAAAGCTGTAGTAACCCTAATTGCTAAGAATGGGTTGGAGTTTCTAGTTTCTGAACCAAGATCTGGAAGAAAGAAACACTAGAATTCTTTGGTGCTGCTACCCTAGATCAAACTGGACTCAAGATTAGATCCACAGTCCATGGAGTAAAGGTGAAAATCACCCAGAAGAGTCTCAGGAAAGTTCTTCACCTGCCAAGAACACAAGAAGAAGTAGATGTACATGCATCTAAGCTAAGGGAAGCACATCAATGGTGTGGACTGGATTCCATCATGAAGATTGGCTTATCTTTGAACAGGAAGGGCATGAATATGCAAGGAAAGTTCTTGTCTGAAGTAGTTGGCAAAGTTATACTCTGCAAGCCAGGGGGCATGATAAGATATCAGTCTATATGTTCAATCTGATGACCAGGATCATCTACACACTAAATACTGATTGGTCAGCAGTAATATTTGAGAAGATTAAGGAAAGTATGAATAAGCCAAATCTGGGAAGAATTGTGAGCTTGTATTTAGCTGGAATAATACCTGAAGTGATGGAACAGTCAGCTGGGACTAAAATAAATCACATGAGAAGGATGGACATCAGGATCATTTCCAGATGGGACAGGATTCTAACTAAGGATATGCCTGAGGAAGAAAGGTAAGAGATTCCTAAACAATCTACAACACAAGATGTTCCTACACAAGATATTGCAGATAGTGCTCAGGTGCAGGGGGAGTCTCATCTTGAGGAAGAGCCAACCCACCTGGAGAGTGAGATGGCTACACAGACTATTCTTGAGGTAATCAGTGAAGTAAATAAATCAATTTTCAATATTGAGGATGAAATGCTAACTGAATCTTTGATTGATGTTGACTAGCCAACACAACTAAACAATCAAGAACAAGATGTTATCTTGGAAGATACATTTGCTGCTGCTAATGCTCTAGAGATTACAGTGCCTCAAGTTCCTACTCAACAAGAGTTTACCTTAGAAGAGCTCTTTCCTGATTTAGTGCAAGCTAATATTGAGGGGGAACATGCTGGTTTTGAGGGGGAGAAAACTGATTTTGAGGGGGAGTAAGCTAACCTTGAGGGGGAGCAAGCAGGATCTCAGGGGGAGAAAGTTAGTTCTGTGGGGGAGGTGCAAGGGACTCAGGGGGAGCTACCTAAGACTACACAGGAATTGCCTCCTAGTCCAAAGGATAGATTAAATATAGCCAGTACCTCAGATTCTGAGGATGCAGTTGAGGTTCAAGCTAAGACGAGGAAGCTAATTGTCTTTAAAAGGAGAAGCCAAAACTACAAGAAGGCACTACAAACTGTTGCTCCACAGTCAGCCCCAAGAGCTGATTATAGCTCCTTGTTAGTCTCTCTATAAGTAAAGCTAGATGAGCAAAGGATTGCCATGGAGAAGTATATGGATGAAACTCACAAAGATCTACAACTCTCCTTGGCTACAGATATAAAATCTATAAGGTTTGAAGTTAATCAGCATAAGAAAGAAATGACTGATTGTTTCCACAAGGGTGGAAATGCTGTGGTCTTTCTAGCCACATATCAAGAAAAGATCAAGAGTCAAGTTGATGATATAGCTGTCAAGCAAGGCTATGTCTTAGAGAATCAAATTAGAATGAATGAAAATCTAACAGAATCACATAATGTGATTGTTACAGAACTGAAGAATGTTGCAACTACCCTAACTAAGGAAAAGAATAATGCGAAGGCAGAGTTTGATAAGCAATTACAGGAAGGTCTTGCTGCTGTCAAAACAGCTATTGAGCAATCTCAAAGACCATTTCCTGGCAGCTACTGAAGTTAAAGGCATTCTATAAAGATGGTGTAAATTATATGGATGAACAAGTCAGATTTCAGAAAGATGATCTCAGAGATCATGTTGCTAGAGAAGTCATAAAGAGGGAGAGAGTATTAGTCAAAGCTGGCTCTGATCATGCTAAATGGATATCTAATAGCATCAGAGCCACACTTGGATATCCACCCCTTTGTGATGATGACAATGTGGCTGAATCTGGTATACACCATGCTTATTTTGGAGGAGATCAAGCTGAAGTTGCTCATGTTATCTATCCTCCAGCAGATTTTGAGATGATTCACCAAGAAGTACAGTCTATGTACAGCCCTACAGAAGGTGCTCAAAATATTATCCTTGAGAAAGTAGACAAGCCTGTGTCAGAGGCAGTTTTGAAGGAGCAAGAAGCTCTATTGTCTAAGAAAAGATTCAGAGAACAGGCAGAGTTGAAGCCTGATTTTGAGCAGTGGAGTCCAACCTCCAGGAACATTATACTGACTTCTTGGAAAGCTGTAAAGGATAAAACCCATGATAGGGGTAAATGGTACTCTGCACAAGAATGGCAAAAGCATGAAGCCAGGCAAGAAGCCATAGTTCAGTACAGAAGAAAGGCAAAACTAGGGAAGCTACCTCCTAATGCTCAGGAGCCTAGAAAATATTTCTCTATGCCTTTTCATTACTTTGAAAGGCAAAGAATAAGGGCTGAAGAGTAAGAGAAGAAAGATCTTAAGGGCAAGAAGCCAGCTGATGATACTGATGCTCCAGTTCAAGCCAAGGTCCAATCAGGCAAAGGAATTGTCATCAAGGAGCCAGAGCAGCCTTAGATTAGATTTACTAGATTTTATCACATTGTAAACTTTAGTGTTTAAAATCTATGAAAAACTATTATGAAAGAATCTTTTGAAAATTGAACAAAACATGATTAATGCTCATTCTGGTTGCATTGTTATTCTGTGATGATTGTTTATATATATTTTGTTTTAGCAGTTACCCTGTCATATAATATTTTTATACATCATAATGTGTATTTGTTATGAATGGTGTATATCATTGACTAAGGGTTATGACTTCTCCAAATAGGGTGAGATTGTTGGTACATTGGAAAATGTGTACCAGATTTGAAGAAGCCTCACCCTACTCAATGATATGCATCAAGGTGTATTTGATGTTATTTTGAGTTTATATGTGCAGGTTAAGTAAATGCAGGAATGCAGAAAAATTTCTAAATCCATGTGTCGACACCAGGAGAAGATGTGTCGACACTTATGAAGACTTGTGTCAACACTGGAGAAAAGCTGTGTCGACACTTGGAGTTTATTGTGTCGACACTTTGAAAGGCTGTGTCGACACCTGAAGAAACTAAGTCGACATATAGAGGCCGTGTCGACTCATAGAGAAGTTTAGTCGACATCAGCTGTGTCGATATGCAGAGGCAGTGTCGACACACAGTGAAGCATTGTCGACATAAACTGTGTCGACACCAAGAGGCTGTGTCGACACACAGAAGACCTTGTCGACATCAACTGTGGGGACACACAGGACTTGTGTCGACACACAGTAAAGTTTCAACTAAGTTAAATAGAAGAAGTATTTGTGTCGACACACAGAGGCAGTGTCGACATACAGAAGATCTTGTCAACATCAAATGTGTCGACACACAGGACTTATGTCGACACATGGCAGAATTTTAACAAAGTAAATTTGTATGAAGAAAAGAAGTGACTGTGTCAACACCACAAAGGCTTGTGTCGACACATTCTACAGAACCTGTGTCGAGAAGCAGTACCAACAACAGAAGAGATGTGTCGACACCACCAAGGCTTGTGTTGACACTTAGTTCACTTATGTCGACACTTAGTCTACTTGTGTCGACACATGATGAAGATCAGACTCGACACTTTCAGACAGAGATAGTATTTCAAGAAGTGACTGGATGACTTGACAGCTGCCATTTCTAACCGGTCTACTGCAACTGTCAAAGCTGTCAGAAGTTTGTTAGAAACCGGATCAGCCAGTTACCATGGAGGAAGACTATATAAAGGCTTTCTCCTTCAACAGAAGATGTGATTATTATAATTAAGATTGAAGAACATACACTGATAACTAACATCACAAAAAGAAGAAGGCCTTCGACAGAAGATCTAAGAAGTTGGAGAGAGAGAGAGCTCCATCTAAGAAGTGCAGTTGCTGAACCAGGCTGCCAAGAAAGATTTAGATTGAGATCTGAATCACAAGTCAGAAGCTGATTGAAGATCAACTTCATAAGAGTTCAACCCTAATGAGTTCAGATTCAAGAAGCTTTGAAGAAAGCTAAGATAGGTTGTGCTCTGCCATCAATTTCTTCCAAAAACTGATCAAGAAACCATCCATCCCTTCTCTCTCTACTTAGGTGGTGGTTAAACACTTTGTAAACACTATTTTCTATAGGATCTATTCTAGATCTGAGCTGTAAGCCTATTTTATAAAGGCTGAGTGTAGGAGAATATTTTCTCTGAGTGGTAGGCCTTGTTGAAGGCTGAGGTAGGGATGTGAGCCTGAGTTGTAGGAGATTGTATCTCTGAGTTGTATGCCTTGTGTAGGCTGAGGTAAGGCAGATTGCCTGAGCTGTAGGAGCCTTGTTGGGTTCTGAGTTGTAAGATCTGAGGATCTGAGGTGAAGAGCAGAAGTTACGCCGAATCTAGCACACTGCTAGATAGGCGAAGGGGGAAAGTGGATGTACCCAGACCTTGGGGAACCACTATAAAATCTGTGTGCAATCTGTGTTGTGGTAATTCTGTGAATATGTGCTGTGTTAGCTATAGAATTATCTATTGTTAAGTAAATAACTGAATAGATTTGCTGTCTTAAAAAGAAAAAGAATTTACCCCTATTCACCCCCCCCCTCTAGATGGTTAGGCACTAATTCTTTCAGCCAGCATATTCAATTCCAATTGATCGATACACAATCGCAGACTTCCTTCCTTCTTCTTCATGAAGAAGACCGGGGCGCTCTAAAATGACAAACATGGACTCACGTAGCCCTGCTCTATCAATTCTAGAAGCCGCGCCTTCAATTCTACCATCTATTTTGGTGATAAGTGGTAAGGAGACCACAATATAGGTTTGGCACTGGAACCAACTCAATGTTGAAATCGATCTATCTTTGAGGTGGAGCTCCAGGGAGATATTCAGGGAAAACATTGGCAAATTCTGACACCACCGGAATACTGACCAAATCAGGCTTGGGCTTCTTAGCCTTTAATAGGGTGAAGAACAACTCCGGCCCCTCATGAACTATTTTGACTACTTGGAGGGCAGACATCAGTGTCTTGCTCGATCCACTCATATAAGAGAAAGTAGTTTCTTGACTTGTGTTCAGCCCCAATTTAACTGTCTTCAGACTACAATTAATGAAATCACGTTGCTTCGAGAGCCAATCCTTTCCAAAGATCACGTCAAACTCCACTATCGGCAATAGTGATGCAGCAAAGTCAAAATCTTGACTTCCTATTAGCACCTTAAAGCAAAAGACCCTATCTGCGCACATCGAACACCCGTTAGGTAGCAACACATCTTTTCTATCCTTCATCGTAGAGGAAGGTACTCCGATACGTGACACGAAGTTCTCGGATAAGAAAAAGTGTGAAGCTCCTATTTCAAATAGTGCATGAGCTGGACTGTCCATAATTACGACAAAACATAAAACACGACAGACATATGACCAAAGAATAAGGTGAAAGGAATAGAAAGCTTTACATCTAAAATCTAACACATACCAGTAACCACATCACCTTGTTTAATGGCATACTGTTGGCCAAGATTGTAGACACTTGACTGGGCTGGAGCAAGATATGAAGCAGTCGATTCCACCATCTTCCCTTTCCCAGCATATGATGCTCCTGCCTTTTTCTCTGACTTGCCACTCCAACACTCGCGGTCCATTTGTCCCAGCTTGCCATAATTATAATAAAGAATTGGGCCTCCTCGCCCAGATGATGCTCCAGTAGTAACTGATGAAGTAGTCGGTACTGAAGTTTTGGGCTTCTTGTACCATTTTTTATGCCCAGAATTTGATGAACTTGGAACTTTAAATTCTGACTTCTTCACCGCCGAGTCCATATTACCTTAAAACCTCTTCAGATTCTTCTCCAGAGATCGGGTTGTATTAACTAGGGTCAGAAAAGCCTGCGTCATCAGTCCTGAGAGTAGCAACATCAGATTGTCATGCAGTCCTTCATAGAACCGGTTGGTCTTGGACTCCTCATTAGAAACTTTAGTGTCATCATATCGTCCCAAACTCGTGAACTCATGCAGGTAGTCGTCCATGCTACTATCACCCTGAGTATGCCTCTGAAACTGGTTTTCCGTAACAATTTTTTGTGCTGACGGGATATACGGTGCCAGAAATAATCTCGAGAACTCCTCCATCGAGATATCAGTGAGTTTTCTCCCAACAAAGTTTTGGAGATCTAACTCATCCCACCACAATCTTGATTCGCTGTCTAGAAGTAAAGTGTCTATCGTAACTTTATGCCACTCCTCAGACTCCGACATGACTCTCTTAACCCTAAAAAGCCAATCCTCCTTAGCTTGTGTTGGGGTTTCAGTCCCCGCAAACACTGGTGGGTTAAAGCTCATCACCTGCTTTAGTTGCTTTTCAGATGCTCTTCATTGCACCACGGGTTCTGCCGCAACTTGATCCATCACGATGTGTTCCACTGTGCCAAGCGATACTTGGCCCATTTCAGGAGCAGGAGGATATACTTGGCTCCCCGGTTTCAGCAGAAGGAGGGGTCGCAGGAGCGTCTTTAGGCGCACTACTCTCCGCATAGTGCGAACATTATGACTACTCCGCACCACTCCTAGTCACATGTAATCGTAAAACACACAATTAGGCAACAAACAAATTGCCAAAAAGTAATTATGGAACACGCACGTTCCTCAAACATGTGTATTTTCATTCCTAAGTGGACATTCAAATGGTTGTGTAAACCATTTGAATGTCCAGACAACTGGATAGGAATGAAATTACAATACACAAATATTGCATCCTTAAGGACTTACAAAGATTTTCTGAAATAATAATTTCTTACATACATCGGTACGCAGGACGGCCACACATGAACGATAAATAAAGATAGGTAATTTGCTTTGGCCTTCAAGGGCTAACTTAGTAATCCTGGGCTCTAGCCCGCTACTTCCAATTTGGCTCAGCAGCACCTACACGAAACATTCCACTATAGCGATGGAAAATATAACAATGGTCAGCAATAGCTGAACAAATTATAACGACCCCACCCCACACCCGGGGTCGCGGTGCTTCTTCCTTGCAAGCATTAGCATATACAAATATTGGCAATCAAAATGTGCAAATTAAGCACCATTCAACATAGATATTGGGACGTTCATGCAACGCCCCATGCTCTCAGGGCACATTCTCGGTGTACATGACCTTAAGGGTCACACCTTCATTCTTTACGACGGTCAGTAATGTTTGAGATTTAAGTCTTTCAGGTCCAAAGCCAAAGACAGTGCCCCACTGGCTACAACTAAGTCGATCGACAATGGGTTGGGTACTGTTCAGCTATTTCCCTTCCTCAAATCACTAGGAGCGACAGCCACAAAGCGGGACAGCATCCCATTTCCCATCCGTATAATACATAACACCATTATGATCCTAGGCTAGCACTCACGGCTGCCTAAGCTGGGCCACATAGGCTCTCACTTCCACATATTTGCCCCGAGGACTTCAAGAGACAGGCCTCACCAACAGATGGCCCCCAGGTCTCCACAAGACAGGACTCACAAAAATGGTCCTCAGGTCTCAACGAGACATGACATACAAATAATACAATGCTCACTAGGAGCCACCGCCGATGGTAGCTCTACTGTCATGCAGCAGGGGATAGACTATCGATTGTTCCCCTTAACCGGGTGTTTTCCTGGAGATCATCTATTGGAACCATATTACTGATTTGGGCTAGGATCACTATCATGTTTTTAGGATGATTAGCTTGACCCATTATGTATAGTCTGGGTCATAGGTTATCATTTCCAGGGCTGCTACTTCAAGAAAAACTACAAAGAAAAAGAAGTTCAACATATGTAGAAATTTGCTCGACAAAAGCAGAGCACAGATGACGATCACCGAGCTCAGCTCGACGAACTTAGAGTTTTACCTCTGAGCTTTGCTCGACAAAATTTGAGCTCCGGTCGATGAACTCTGAGCTCTACTCTCAAGCTCAGCTCCACGATATCCAGCATCAGCTCGACGAAAGCCAAGCTCAGCTTGACGAATAGCCAAGCTCAATACGACGAATTACTTACCCAGTTCGAGGAACTCTTTGCTCAGGTGGACGAAATCTTTAGCCTGTTCGAATAATTCTCTGTAGTGATTAAGACGGTTTATATTCAGAAGCAAATTATTTTTAAATAGCTAATTCCAGCTAGTTATTCTCTGGTATTAAATGCTAAATATTCTTAATGAATATGGCATTTTCTGGCCGCATTAAATACGGATTGATCACAGAGAATTCATTCTAATTATTCCCCACGACGGTTAAGGAATAAATTTATATCCAATATTCAAATACAATTATTACAAATTCTCAGAAACTCCTCAGGCTATTCAAGGAATGTTTTCAAAATTCAAATACTTGGATTTTTCTCAAGAATATATAATCAGAAATTTGGCTCTGCTGAATATAGATAGACAAGTAAGACACTAGAAAAAAGATCAACACACAAAGTTCTTGAATATCTTCTACTCTCCAAGAGACAATCGATCTTTCATTTGTCCAAAAGCTTTACTAGAGAGAAATACAATTGTTGAAGGCCTACAACCTGAAGAGAAGTCTCCCTCACATGATTACAATCTCTACACAAATCAGGGGGAGCTTTTAGCTTCATCATCCACTCAGTCTTCTCCGAGAAATTTGAAAGATAAGACAACATCACTTTTAGCTTTATTTTTCTATCTGTGTACGGGGTTATAACTCCCTTAAAAATTTGACCCTATTGGTTCATAAGTCACCAGATCAAAAGACTTATTTTGGTTTTTGGACACCTGGTCAAAAGCTCAAAGGGTTGCTAGATCTCCCTTAGAAATAGATCTTCTGGTGGTCGTGCACCTGATAAAAAACCTGTAGTGGATTCCTACCAGAGTGGTAGAAGAGTGGATGTACCCAGGTTTATTGGGGAACCACTATAAACTCCATGTGTCGTCTGTGATTGTTATTCTCTCTATTTGTGAGATGTGATTTGTTTTGTTTTTTTGCTTTATATATTTATATATATCACTAGTTTTTAATTCCATTATAAAACTAAATTAAAATTTTTAATATACACTATTAACCCCCCCCCCCACCCTAGTGTAAATTAGATCTATCACTCACTTTCAATTGGTATAAGAGGCAGGTTATTTGGTTCTACAGGCTAACACCTCAACCACCAGATCTGATAGATCTTATTTTATCTAGAGTGTTTTATTATCATGGCACAGAACAAAGAATATTCAAGCACTAGACCTCTAGTGTGCAATCTAAATAGGTTTGAACTGTGGAAGACAAGGATTATGATGTATATGAACACTATTGATGAAGACATCTACAATTCTATCTTGACAGGTCAACCTCAACCAGTGATATCAACAAGTACCAGTGCAGTGCCACCACCTGAATGGACAGAAGCACAGAAAAAGAAGAAGATTGCTAATGCCAAAGCAATAACATATAGGCTCAGACTATGTTAGATGACATTTTCCAGAAGGTTGATGAATGCTCTTCTGCAAAACACATCTAGGACTCCCTCAACACAATGGTTGCCGGATCTGCTGATGAGAGAAAAGACAAAAGATCATATCTCATCTCCCAATATGAAGACTTCAAGAAGGGACAAACTGAATCTGTAGCTGAGATGTACACTAGGCTCAGTCTCATTGTATATGAATTGAAAACACTGGAAAAGGACATCACATTGACAGAAGTCAATGATAAGATCCTCATGTGTGTCCCTAGCACATGGGACTCAAGGATCTGGCCAATCAAGTAAACCAGAAGCCTAAATGTGATTTCTATAGATACGTTGTTGGGCAAGCTCAAATCTTATGAGCAGATCATCAAGGCAAGGGAAGTAGAACAAAGGACACCACCTGCAGCAAAGAAAGAAAAGAACATTTCCTTCCGGGCAACAAAAGAATGAGAAATTCTTCCAGAAAATGAAGATCTTATAGGTCTCTTGGCTAAGAGATTCCATAAGATGGCGAGGAAAGACTTCAGCAGGAGATCTTCCAGAAACACTAACATGCCAAGATATGACAAGACACCCACTAAAGAAATTGTGTGTTATGGGTGCAGGAAGTCGGGACATATTCTTCCTGAATGTCCTGAGAATCAGAAGAAGGAAAAGAAGAAAGACAAAGATCAAAGGAAGCACATCAACTAACCCTCTTCTAGCAAAAACAAAGAGAAGGAGAGGGGTTTTGTAGCTGAAACCTGGAGTGACTCAGATGATGAGTCTTCAACTGCACAAGTGAAGATGAAGAGGAATCTAAAGCCAAAGAACTATGCTTGATGGCAATCAATGCATCATGCAGTAATTATGAGGCTGAATCAGAATCTGAAGAAGATCACGTAATCTCTACCCTTGACTTTTTTCAAAACAATTTAAAAAGGATTTCAAATTGTTATGCAAAGACTTAATAAAATCTGAGAAGGAGATAAGACTTCTAAGAGAAAAGATAACCGAATTAAATGATTTTTCTTCTGAAAACATAAAACTTAATGAAGATTTGAAAAATCTTAAAGAACAAACAAATTCACTAGAACAAAAATTAACTAATGCCAAGCAATTTGAAGAATCCCATAAAGGGAGAAGCATCAACCTGATGAATATCACAAGCACAATAAATGTCAGGCTAAATGGCAAACTAGGCTTGGGTGCTTCATCAAGTCAACCTAAGTTATTAAAGAAAAATATTTTATCAACACCTATAAAATATGTTTTTGCCAAAGGAAAGGAAATTTTACAAGTCGCGGATAAAGCCACTAAAATTTCACAAAAGAATAAGAAAGAGCAAATTAAAAACCTTCAGGAAAACCATGTGCGAAGCAGCTACATAATCTATACTTGAGGTACTACTGGATATAAATCAAGCTGCTCTCAATTCAAAAAATACTACACTGACTGTACATATGAATGATGTTGAACATACTAACCAAGAAAGTGTCCCAGCACATGACACTACAATGGAGGACACTTTTGCATTTGATGACACTCCATCTACTGCACAAGAGAAAGATATTCCTCTTGTTCAAATGAAACAAGATTTCAGTCTAGAAGGGTTATTTTCTGACATACAAGATGCAAGGACTGAGGGGGAGTAGCCAAAGACTGAGGGGGAGCAGCCAAGGACTGAGAAGGATGTCACAACCTGTATTTTCTCCGAATTTAAAAAGTATCAGAGTGTGAGAAAACACGCGTCGTGATGCCACGTCGAACAGGGGATAACTGTCGACGCTCAGGCGAGCACCATCTAACTAGACTATGAAAATTCATAAGTTTAAAGATTAGAAAAAAATATCAGTTATATTTTTTTAAAGGCCGTATACCTCAGCTTAGTGGATCACCTAGTCCACAGTTTAAAACTATACTTATACGCGGCGAAAAATACCTTATTTATATTTGACATCCTATGAGAGTGCATAAGTGACCACCGAGGTCAACTTATACTATGCAAGACTCTAGATTTATATTATATTATAAGTAGGAAAACGATCTTTTTACGTTGCTTGGAAAGTAATGTATTAGTTTTATAAACATGTTGGTCATGAAATATAATAGTAATAGTGTTTTTAGGTTTAAAAGTAACTAGCAACCTAGCCTAAATCTTCCAAAGAGCAAGTAGACTATCTCCAGAAAGGTAGCAGTTAAGAAAACATATCCAGTATCATAAGGTAAAACTACTAGTGGACGCCAACAAACTGACACGAACCCACTGGCAAGTATGTATATCTATAAGAAGAACAGAAAACTACATCACAAGATCAAGAAACTGATCTCTACAGTACAAGAGATCACCAGCAACACCATAGCAAAACTAGCCGTCTACCCGGCTACTAGTCAGAACCTGAGGCATTCAGAGAGGAAAAGAACACCTCAGCAAGAAAAACAAGGAAATCAGAATTAAAGCGTTAAATCTAAATGGGAGAAAAGAGAGTAAGTAAACATGACAGTAAAAGCAAACAATGTCCCAAGTAAGCCAAAGTACACCAAGTACCAGGTAACAACACCAAGCCCTGCTCAAATCCTGCATAGGCTACAAGGCAAAAGACAAGATAACCTACCACCATATGTTGCATTCAGCAAGGTAGAAACACCTAACAATCCTAATTTGTGAGTAATGGCAGTAGTAAAACATCATGGACCTTAGTTGGTGACCGAAAACAACCCCCCAAACAAAACAGTTCAACAAAAATTTCACTGTGACAGCACCAGACCACCACAAACCCAGCCCATACCTGGGATTAAAAGGTGGCAGCCATAGCAATACCCAGCCCGTACCTGGGACTAAAAAGTGGCGGCCACGGCTCGCACACAAAACATCCCTCTCCTTTAGAGCGTCAAGAAAAAAACCACTACCTGTCATAGCCCATGATTCGGCCCTCAAACAAACGAAGAACGAATGGCTGACAAGACATCCCCACCTAGGAGATAATCGCTCGGGAAGAAAAGAGACTGAAAAGGAATAACGCTGATCCCAGCTTACAGGAATAAATGATCACAGTTACATGAATCGTCGAACTCAGTTCGATGATTTTCATCGAACACCGAACGCAGGAAAAAATCATCGAACACAGCTCGACGATTTTCATTGAGCGCAGGAAAATCGTCAAACACAAGAAAATTGTCGAACGCAGCTCGACGATTTTCGTCGAGCGCGGGAAAATCATCGAACGCAGGAAAATTATCGAACACAGCTCGACAATTTTCGTCAAAACAGGTCCAAAAAAAATCGTCGACTCAGCTCGACGAACTTCGCCGACCACAGGCAACCAGAGATCGTCGATCTCAGTTCGACGATTATCGTGGAACTCAGATCGACGATCTTCGTCGATCCCATGCAACCAGAGGTCGTCGATCTTAGTTCGACGATCTTCGTCGAACCCAGATCGACGATCTTCGTCGAACTGGCTGCATTGAGTACACAACAATCCTGTACCTCCAAATTCGTTTCCGACCAATCTTCTTAGCCTAATTCGATCCTATTACTCGTAATATAAGTATGAAAACCCACTGCTACTAGTTCTAAGGCTGAAAGGCTAAATACTAACCAATCTGAGATCAACAGGGAACAATTTGATAAAAGATAAGACTACAACAATCCGGCCGAAGACTTGGAGTTTCAGAACTTGAGAAAAATGAAAAAAAAAACATAAAGGAGCATTCATGGTTCAAGGACCACATGATTTTGACGGAAAATCAGAGCAAAATAATAATCTTAGGAAACATGAATGATAGCAACAAATATGACATGAAAAGGAGAAGAAAAACTTTTCAAGGGTAGGAGCACCACTTGCCTCAAATTCCAGTGAATTATCTTGCATAGTCCTTCCTCTCTCTCTCGGCTCCAGTCGCAACAACACCGTAGGAATGAAGGTCTAGGAGAGAGTAATCCAAATCCGCTTTTAGAATCGAATTTCGTCCACTAATGCTCCCAGAATCGGCGTCTGAAGGGTAGCAGGGTTGGCGGTTTTTTTCTTCCTCTCGAACAGGCGACGGTTTCTCAAGAGACAATGAACAGTCCTAATTTCTAAACCTGAGGCTATAAATATATAAGCGGCGCTAAATCCCAAATACTTTCTCTCCCAAGCCAACCCAAAAGCTGTCAGCCACCCTTTCACCATAACTACTACTTCTAAAAAAAAGAACCTATATAGAATACATAATATCTCATTATTATAAATAAAATACAAAATGACGCGAACCCGAAAATCCTCGGAATTCGACGAAATTCACACCGTAGCTAAATACCCATGCTACGAACGCAACGGCAAAGTCGAAATCAACTTTCGACGAGCAAAACTCGGGTTATCACTACCCGAAGCCAAAACACAAGCATCCTCCGAGAGGCCCCACCGGTCACCAAAACAGACCCGGCTTGCTAGGGGATCTTGCCAAAAAGGCTACCAACAAAGACACAAGGAACCTAAAGAGCTAAGAGCACGCTCTAACAAATGGCACCTGCCGGAAACGCGTCAACGTAATGCCAAACGAGAATTAAATAATCGCAAAAAATTGGGGGCGTTACAGTCACTCCCCCTAAAAGAAAGTTTCGTCCCGAAACTTTATATACGCTACTTCTACCATAGAAGGAAAGTAACAAAACAAGAGCTACTAGAAAGAAAACGTACCAATCAAATAAAGGGAACAGATGACGGTGAGCCTCCCTCATAGCCGACTCTAGCTCCCAAGTCGCGCTTTCCAAATCATGATTCTTCCATAGAACTTTCACCATTGGGATAGACTTCGTCCGCAGCACCCGATCTTGAGTGTCCAAGATGCGGACCGACACCTCAACATATGAAAGATTAGGCTCCAACTGGGGCACAACATCCAAGACTTGCCCACTGCTTTCGCACACACTTCCTTAATTGGCTTACATGAAATACATTATGAACATATGGGAAGTTTGCTGGCAAATCCAGCCTATATGCTGACACGCCAATCCGCTCAACAATCTTAAACGGGCCCACATACCTCGAATCCAATTTCCGGTTCTTACCAAACTCTTAACACCAACCATCGGGGAAACCTTAAGAAACACAAGGTCCCCTACAGAAAACTCCAAGTCAGACCTACGTCGGTTGGCATTCTTCTCATATCTCTCCTGAGCTATACGAAGCTTTTCTCGAATTAGCTTCACCGCAACTTCCATTTCCTCGAGCGCATCCGGACCCAACACAGGCCTCTCACCGACCTCGGTCCAAAACAAGGGAGTTCTGCAGCGCCTCCCATAAAAAGCTTCAAACGGAGCCATTTGCAAGCTCTCCTGGTAACTGTTATTGTATGCAAATTCCATAAGGCGAAAACGCTCATCCCACGCTCCACCGTGGTCCAAGATGTAGCATCTGATCATATCCTCAACTATCTGGTTCACCCGCTCAGTCTGACTATTGGTCTGTGGGTGGTAAGCTATAGAATACCTCAAATCTGTACCCAGACCCTCTTGCAGACTCCTCCAGAAGAGAGATGTAAAACGGGATTCAGATCTGAAATAATGCTAACTGGCACACCGTGTAATCTGATGACTTCATTCAGATACAGCTCTGCTATCTTTTTCATCAGATAGTCAATCTTGTATGACACGAAGTGAGCACACTTCGTCAGTCTGTCCACTATCACCCAAACTGAATCAAATCCACTTGGAGATCTCGGTAAGCCCTTAATGAAGTCCATAGAAATACTTTCCCACTTCCAAGTAGGGATCTCCAACGGAGTCAACTTGCCACAAGGCCTTCCATGATCGGCCTTCACATGCTTGCAAGTGTGGCACTCAGCAACAAATCGGGCTATATCACCCTTCATCCCATACCACCAGGCAATCTGCTTCAATACATGATACATCTTTGTAGATCCTGGATGGTAGGCAACACTGGATCCATGAGCCTCTCTGCAAATCATAACCCTGAATGTCTCCAACAGTGGGGATGCAAAACCTGTTGCGGTACTTCAAGGTACCCGCATCATCGATAGAAAAATCCGGCAACTCCCCTCTCTCAGTCCTGAGGTATAAGTGCAGAAGATCTGGATCATCCTTCTGGTGCAACCTGGTAAGTGAAATCCAACACGGCTCTGCCACTGCCAAACTGCTCTGCATGTCACAACGTCCCACAGAGATATCCATCAGGAGGAACTCTTCCACTAAACGATCAACGGTGAGATTAAAGATCTTCCCCGTCTTCCGGCTCAGGGCATCGGCCACCACATTGGCCTTGCCCGGATGATGCTGTATATCCACATCATAATCGTCCACATATTCTTGCCACCTCCATTGGCGCAGATTCAAATCCTTCTGAGTGAACACGTACTTTAGACTCTTATGATCTGTGAAGATCTTGCACTGAGCACCATAAAGTAGATGTCTCCACAGCTTTAGCTCATAAATCACCGCTGCAAACTCAAGGTCATGCGTAGGGTAATTTCTCTCATGATTCTTTAGTTGCCTTGACCCATACGCAATCACATTCCCAGCCTGCATCAAAATGCAACCCAGACCAACATGCGAAGCATCCACGTACACATCATACTCCATGCCCTCAGTAGGTAGGGTCAGAATTGGAGCAGTGCACAATCTGTTATTAAGTTCCAGGAAGGCTTCTTCGCACTTCTCGCTCCAAACAAAGGCCGTGTTCTTCTGAGTCAACCTGGTCAAAGGTGCAGCCAGGGTAGAGAAACCCTCCATGAACCTCCTATAGTAGCCGACCAACCCTAGGAAGCTTCTAATCTCCTTGGGCATGCCCGGCCTGCTCCAATTCATCACTGCTGTGATCTTTTCCGGGTCGACCGAGATCCCATCCTTATTCACCACGTCGCCGCAGAAATCGAGACCTGAGGCAACCAAAATTCGCACTTGCTCAGCTTGGCAAATACCTTGTGGTTCCTCAACTCCGATAGAACCAAGCGCAGATGCTGCTCATGCTCCTCAGCACTGCGAGAGTAGATCAACACATCATCGATGAATACCACCACGAACTTGTCTAGAAAGTCCTTGAACACCCGGTTCATCATATCCATGAAAGCTGATGGTGCGTTGGTCAAACCAAATGACATCACTAGAAACTCGAAGTGTCCATGCCTCGATCTAAACGCAATCCGTGGAATATCTGCCTTACAGATCCTGAGCTGATGATAGCCAGAACGAAGATCGATCTTGGAGAACACCGTGCTACCTCGCAACTGATCAAATAAGTCATCGATCCTCGACAGAGGGTACCTGTTCTTAAAGGTGACTTTGTTCAGCTCCCTATAATCAATGCACAGACTCATCGACCCATCTTTCTTCTTCAAAAATAGAACAGGAGCACCCCAAGGCGACGAACTCGGCCTGATAAAACCTTTTGCCAACAACTCGTCCAACTGGACTCGCAACTCCTCCAACTCACGAGGGTCCATCCGATATGGCGCCTTAGAAATGGGACGCGTACCCAGTTCCAAATCAGTCACAAACTCAACATCCCGCTCAGGGGGAAGACCAGGAAGGTCATTCAGGAAAAACATTAGAGAAACCACGAACCACAGGAATCTCCTCCAAGCGCGGTATACTGACAGCTGTCCCAACCACCGAGACTAAACAAGCAAAACAATCATAATGAAACAAGTTCTGAGCACATACCGCAGAAATGATAGGAGAATCCTGGTACGGATCAGCATACACACTTCCACGATGACCGTTGTCCTTGATGAAGTCCAAGAGTTTCCCTTTGCACTGAATAACCGCATCATACTTAGACAACCAACCCATGCCCAGAATAACATCGAAGTCCTCTAGATCAATCATCTTCAACTCTACCTTTGCAAGAAAGTCTCCCAACAAAATAGGGAAATCCAGAATGCCCAAATCTGACAACACAGACTCACCAGAAGGGAACTTGACGCGGAAGGTATCATGAACTCGATCTAGAATCAACCGATATCGCTCTACAAAAGCTCTAGCCACAAACGAGTGGGTAGCGCCGGAGTCGAACAGAACACGCGCCCAGTGGTTCTTCACCTTAAATTTCCCTATAGGAGTACATAAGCAACTAAGGAACTACCAAAACAAAACTATCACCATTCTTGCAAAAAAACTTTCAGGCTAGGAAAACAACTAACCTGAGATGACCTGAGGTCAAAGCTTGATCCTCCTCAGAAGAGATCACGTTCAGATTTCCTTTGCCCTTGTCCACACGCTGAGACGGAGGTAAAGCCTGAAGTGGAACTTCTTGAAGAATAGGCTGGACCTGAGGACACCTTGTCTTGATATGGCCCTTCTATCCACACTGATAACAGACTTTATCCTTGGACCAGCACTGGGCAGCATCATGCCCGGGTCGCTTGCAAACAGAACAGGAAACATCCTTCCTAGGAGCACCTTGAATAGCATGAACTTGCTCCTTCTTCTGAGCTCCCGCCTTCTTGAAACACTTCTCAACAGGGTGGCCTGGCCGGCCACAGAAGCTACTCACTACCTTGCTCTTCTTTCCCGAAGCAACATCGGGTACCTGTGGGTTCTTCTCTTCAGCATACTTCCTCTTGTCCTTCCTCATTTGCTGGCCTCTGTTCTTTGCGGTTTCAATTGCCTGCACTCTTAGAGCAGCCTCCACTACCCCTGCATAAGTCTCTGATTTATAAGCACTGGCCAACTGCTGAACCTCGCTCCTCAAGCCACCAAGGAACCGCTTGACTCGATCTGCTTCAACACTCATCAACCAAGGGGCAAACCGGCTCAACTTACTGAACTCTATCTCATACTCACTGACCGTGAGTTGCCTCTGCTTCAGGTGGAGGAAGTCGTTCATTAGTCGGTCACGCTCGACCGAAGGCAAGAACTTCCTCAACAGCATCTCCTTGAATAATCCCCAAGAGCAACCAGCCACCAAGCTCTCCTTTTCCCCGAGCCACCAACTCTTAGCCAAACCCTTAAGCTGATAGGCGGCTATCATCACTCTCTGATCATCTGCAACAACGGAGTACGAGAACACCTCCTCCATGGAGATCAGCCAATCATCTATGACCATGAAATCTGCCTTCCCATCATATGTAGGAGGGCTAAGTCTCTAAAACTGAGAAATAAAGGTCATCTCTACTGGCACCACCACTGGAGGTCTCAAGGGAGCAGGAGGGGGATGAAAAGCTAACCCCCCCTGCAGGGTCTTGCACTCCCTAAGTCTATCCTGCCACAACTGCCGCCAGAGACTGGATCTGGGCTTGCATCTCCACCAACTGCATGGTCAAGGAATCGTTGCTCTGTCGCAGGATCTCGATCACCGCATCACTCAGCGCTCCTGAGGACTCACCCTCAGACAGGGGAGTCAACCTAGTCGAAGGACGTCTCGCCATCCTAAAACCATAAAAACGGAGGTCAAAACCTAGTACAACAGTTGGGACAAACTACCAGTACAGACAATACATACATAAATATTAACTTTTAACTGCTATACTTGCTCTGGGATTTTTTTTTTTTTTTTTACAAAAGTAATGCTATGCCTGACCTAGGATGGTTAACCACCATCAACTAACTCTTGTGCCTCGATCGGGAATGCATGAATTTATATTTTTTTTCAGATTTAAAACCATGTGTGTACATATGTCATCCTGCAAATCTTTAGCTTGACACGTTGTGCATATGCAATGTTTTGCTATGCATGATTGTGCTATGCATTCTAAAAAGGCCCTAATGCATGTCATGAGTGGCGTACGCATGAAAATGTTATGCATCCCATACTTCACAACATTCTAATGCAACGAAAAAGAAACGTGCTAGTCGCATTCATGTGGTGAGGTTATGCATCCCATACTACATAACCCTCACATGTTGCCCCTATGGTGGATCAATATACAGACAAATATTATGCATCCCATACTACATAATATGCCCCGTATACTTCATGTTATGCTATGAGTGTAGTGTTCGTGCTTCAGCCAAGACGTGCTGATGACATATCGGTGTGTGTGTGTGATGTGATGCTAAACATCTAATACCTACAAGGAAAGGTTGCCCGACAAATTGTCAAGCAACCTCCCTCTGATACCAACTGTCACAACCCACATTATCTCCGAATTTAAGAAGTATCAGAGTGTGAGAAAACACGCGTCGTGATGCCACGTCGAGTAGGGGATAACTGTCGACGCTCAGGCGAGCACCATCTAACTAGACTATGAAAATTCATTAGTTTAAAGATTAGAAAAAAAATATCAGTTATATTTTTTCAAAGGCCGTATCCCTCGGCTCAGTGGATCACCTAGTCCACAATTTAAAACTATACTTATACGCAGCGGAAAATACCTTATTTATATTTGACATCCTATGAGAGTGCATAAGTGACCCCCGAGGTCAACTTATACTATGCAAGACACTAGATTTATATTATATTATAAGTAGGAAAACGATCTTTTTACGTTGCTTGGAAAGTAATGTATGAGTTTTATAAACATGCTGGTCATGAAATATAATAGTAATAGTGTTTTTAGGTTTAAAAGTAACTAGCAACCTAGCATAAATCTTCCCAAGAGCAAGTAGACTATCTCCAGAAAGGTAGCAGTTAAGAAAACATATCCAGTATCATAAGGTAAAACTACCAGTGGGCGCCAACAAACTGACACGAATCCACTGGCAAGTATGTATGTCTATAAGAAGAACAAAAAACTACCTCACAAGATCAAGAAACTGATCTCTACAGTACAAGAGATCACCAGCAACAGCACAGCAGAACTAGCCGTCAACTCGGCTACTAGTCAGAACCTGAGGCATTCAGAGAGGAAAAGAACACCTCAGCAAGTAAAATAAGGAAATCAGAATTAGAGCGTTAAATCAAAATGAGACAAAAGAGAGTGAGTAAACATGACAGTAAAAGCAAACACTGTCCCAAGTAAGTCAAAGTACACCAAGTACCAGGTAACAACACCAAGCCCTGCTCAAATCCTGCAGAGGCTACAAGGCAAAAGACAAGATAACCTGCCACCATATGTTGCATTCAGCAAGGAAGAAACACCTAACAATCCTAATTCGTGAGTAATGGCAGTAGTAAAACATCATGGACCTGAGTTGGTGACCAAAAACAGCCCCCCAAACAAAACAGTTCCAACAAAAATTTCACTGTGACAGCACCAGACCACCATAAACCCAGCTTGTACCTGGGATTAAAAGGTGGCAGCCACATCAATACCCAGCCCGTACCTGGGACTAAAAAGTGGCGGCCGCGGCTCGCATGCAAAACATCCCGCTCCTTTAGAGCGTCAAGAAAAAAACCACTACCTGCTATAGCCCACAATTCGGCCCTCAAACAAAGGAAGAACGAATGGCCGAAAAGACATCCCCACCTAGGATATAATCGCTCGGGAAGAAAAGAAACTGAAAAGGAATAACGTCGATCCCAACTTACATGAATAAACGACCACAGTTACAAGAATCGTCTAACTTAGTTCGACGATTTTCGTCGAACACCGAACGCAGGAAAAAATCATCGAACGCAGCTCGACGATTTTCTTCGAGCGCAGGAAAATCGTCGAACGCAAGAAAATCATCGAACGTAGCTCGATGATTTTCTTTGAGCGCGGGAAAATTGTCGAACGCAGGAAAATCGTCGAACGCAGCTCGACGATTTTCGTCGAACACAGGTCCAGAAAAATCGTCGACTCAGCTCGACGATCTTCGCAGACCACAGGCAACTGGAGATCGTCGATCTTAGTTGGACGATTATCGTCGAACTTAGATCGACGATCTTCGTCGATCCCATGCAACCAGAGGTCGTCGATCTCAGTTCGAACCCAGATCGACGATCTTCATCGAAATGGCTGCATTGAGTGCACATCAATCCTGTACATCCAACTTCGTTTCCGACCAATCTTCTTAGCCTAATTCGATCCTATTACTCATAATATAAGTATGAAAACCCACTTGCTACTAGTTCTAAGGCTGAAAGGCTAAATACTACCCAATCCGAGATCAACAGGGAACAATTTGATAAAAGACAAGACTATACCAATCCGGCCGAAGACTTGGAGTTTCAGAACTTGAGAAAAATGAAAAAAAAACATAAAGGAGCATTCATGGTTCAAGGCCCACATGATTTTGACGGAAAATCAGAGCAAAATAATAATCTTAGGAAACATGAATGATAACAACAAATATGACATGAAAAGGAGAAGAAAAACTTGGCAAGGGTAGGAGCACCACTTGCCTCAAATTCCAGCGATTTATCTTGCACAGCCCTTCCTCTCTCTCTCTCGGCTCCAGCCGCAACAGCACCGTAGGAATGAAGGTCTAGGAGAGAGTAATCCCAATCCGCTTTCGGAATCGAATTCCGTCCACTAACGCTCCCAGAATCGGCGTTTGAAGGGTAGCAGGGTTGGCGGTTTTTTTCTTCCTCTCGAACAGGCGACAGTTTCTCAAGAGACAATGAACAGTCCTAATTTCTAAACCTGAGGCTATAAATATATAAGCAGCGGCTAAATCCCAAATACTTTCTCTCCCTAGCCAACCCAAAAGCTGCCAGCCACCATTTCACAATAACTGCTACTTCTAAAAAAAAGAACCTGTATAGAATACGTAATATCTCATTATTATAAATAAAATACAAAACGACGCGAACCCGAACATCCTCGGAATTCGACGAAATTCACACCGTAGCTAAATACCCATGCTACGAACGCAACGACAAATTGGAAATCAACTTTCGACGAACAAAACTCGGGTTATCACTACCCGAAGCCAAAACACAAGCATCCCCCGAGAGGCCCCTCCGGTCACCAAAACATACCCGGCTTGCTAGGGGATCTTACCAAAAAGGCTACCAACAACCACACAAGGAACCTAATGAGCTAATACCATGCTCTAACAAACGACACCTGCCGGAAACGCGTCAACGTAACGGCAAACGAGAATTAAATAATCGCAGAAAAATCGGGGGCGTTACCAAGGAGTTGCCTTCTAGTCCAAAAGACACAGTGGACTTAGCAAGTTCATCTGATTCTTCTGAAAATGAAGAAGTTTCCAGGGCCAAGAACAGGAAATTGATGGTCCTCAGAAAGAAGAGCTTAGGCTATAAGAAATCCTTGCAGACTGTCTCCCAACCACCAGCTCCAGCAGTTGACTTCAGCTCACTGTTGGTGGCTCTACAAGTTAAGATGGATGAGCAAAGAATAGCTCTTGAGAAGTATGTGGATGAAAGTCATAAGGAAATCCAATCTACATTGGCCCAAGATATCAAGTCCATCAGATTTGAAGTGAATTTACATAAAAAGGAGATGACAGATTGCTTCCATAAGGGAGGTAATGCTATAGTATATTTAGCAATGCAACAAGTAGAGGCCAAAACTCAAATAGATAACATAGCAGTGAAACAAAGCTATGTTTTGGAAAATCAACTCAGAATAAATGACAATCTGACAGAATCACACAATGTTAGTATCACAGAACTTAAGAATACAGCAACTGCTTTCACTGCAAACATTGCTAAAGAAAAGACTGAGTTTGATAAACATCTCAAAGCAAATTTGACAGATGTTAGCACTGCTATCTAAGAATCTCAAAAGGTAATTGCTGATCAGCTGCTGAAGTTTAGGTCATTCTACAAAGAAGGAATAAATTATCTAGCTAATCGGACAAGGTTTTAAAAGGATGATCTAAGAGACCATGTTGAACGAGAAGTCATAAAGGGGGAGAGAGTGTTAGTCAATGTAGGCTCTGAACGTGATAAATAGATAACTAATGCTATCAGATCAACTCTTGGTTATCCACCCCTTTGTGATGATGACAATACTGCTGATTCAGGCATTCAACCTGCTCACAATGACGGGGTTCAGCAGGAAGTAGCTCAAATTATTTATCCACCTGCTGATTTTGAGGGCATTCACTCTGCTGTACAACAAATGTACAGTCCTCTAGAGGATGTTCAGAATGTGATTTTTGAGAAGGTTAAGATGTCTGAAGCTGCTTTGAAAAGAGAGCAAGAAGCTCAACTTTCTAAGAAAAGGTTTAGAGAGCAGGCTTAATTAAAGTCTGATTTTGAAAGATGGAGCCCCACCTCCAGAAACATTATTCTCACTACCTGGCAAGCTGTTAAAGATAACATGCATGATAGGGGCAAGTGGTACTCTGAACAAGAATGGAGCAAGTATCAGAAACGACAAGATTCCATTTATCAGTTTAAAAGAGAAATCAAAGTTGGGAAGATACATGCTACTTTTGTGGAGCCAAACAAGTACTTTCCAAAGCCTTATCATTATTTTGAAAGGCAAAAGGTCAAGGCTGAGGAGCGCAAGAAAAAGGATCTTAAAGGAAAGAAGTCAGCTGAGGACACTGAAGCTAATGTACAAGCAAGGATTCAGTGTGGCAAAGATATTGTTATCAAAGAGCCTGGTCAGTCCTAAGATTATATTGACTAGATTTTAGAAATATGTAACCTTTTAAAAATCTATGTCATCTATTGTTCAGAAACTTCTTGTAGTTCAACAAAACATTGATTCATGTTCATTATATTTTATCATATTCTGTGATGATATAATATGCTGGTTTTGTTTATGTATTACCCTGTCAAATAATGCTCTTATACATCATGTTCTGTGTTTTATTATAAAGTGATGTATATCATTGACTAAGGGTTATGACTTCTCCAAATAGGGGGAGATTGTTGGGTACATTGGAAAATGTGTACCAGATTTGGAGAAGCCTCACCTAACTCAATGATATTCATCAAGGTGTATTTGATGTTGTTTTGAGTCTCATTGTGCAGGTTAAGGAAATGCAGGAAAAAAGTTTCTAAGTACAAGTGTCGACACTTGGGAAAGGCTATGTCGACACTTGAGAAGAATTGTGTCGACACTTGGGAAAGGCTGTGTCGACACCAAGGGTCAGATTGTGTTGACACACAGGACTTGTGTCGACACATAGAAAATCTGTCGACAATAACTGTGTCGAGACCAGGAACCAGATTGTGTCGATACACAGAACTTGTGTCGACATATAGAAAATCTGTCGACAACAACTATGTCGACACACAGGACTTGTGTCAACACATTCTAGAATTCTGTCGACAACACTTGTGTCGACATACAGGACTTGTGTCGACATACTCCAGAATTCTGTCGACATCAACTTTGTTGAGACTAGAAGTTATTGTGTCGACACATGCCACTGAAGCTGTGTTAAGAAGTTAAAGAGAAGCTGTGTCGACATTGTGAGAGCTGTGTCGACATCATCAAGAGTTGTGTCGACACATGGACTATTGTGTCGACACATTTGAAGTATTTTCTCTACACTTTGCTACTGATTTGAAGTTCGATGAAGGATCAAGTATCACGACTGAAGACTTGACAGCTGTCATAACTGACAATGCTTATGCATCTGTCAAAGCTGTCAGAAGACCGTTAGGAACCAGATCAGCCGGTAACCTCAGATGGGGTCTATATAAAGACCTATTCTATCAACAAATGGTGAGTGAAGAAGAAGAGACAAACAACAACTAAGAGGAAGAAGAGAAGTCTTCATCCAGAAAGAAATAAGTCTCTAAGGGCAGATCCTGAACATGTCTGCCAGAAGAATTCAGAGTCACATCTGAAAAGGAGAAGTGCTGGAAGTATCCAAGAAGAATGAAGAACTAAGAATAAGAAGAGAAGTCTTCATCTAGAAATCAATAAGGGCAGATCCTGAACAAGTCTGCAAGAAGAATTCAGATTAAATTCTGAATATAAGAAGGAAGCTGGATTGAGGATCATCTCCAACTTCAAGAAGATCAACCTTACTTTGTTCAGATTCAAGAAGCTTTGAAGAAGCTAAGACATGTTGATTCTAAAGTTGTCAGATCTATCAAGAACTGACAAAGAAACCTTCTACCCATTTTCTCTCTACTTGGATGAAGGAATTTTTCTTTTTACTATCATTTTTTCTGTAGGATCTTTTACAGATCTGAGTGTAGGAGGGTTATCTCTCTGAGTTGTAAGCCTAAATCTATAAAGGCTGAGGTAGGGCTGAGTGCCTGAGGTAGGAGAGTTTTCTCTCTGAGTTGTAGGACTTGTGGAAGAGGCTGAGGTAGGGCTTGATTGCTTGAGGTTTAGGCCTTGTGGAAGAGGCTGAGGTAGGGCTTGATTGCCTAAGTTGTAGGCCTGGGAAAAAGCTGAGGTAGGGCTTAATTGCCTGTGCTGTAGGAGTGTGGACTCACTTTGAGGTAGGATTCTCTGGGAGGATTTGAGTTGTAGGACTTGTTGAAGTCTGAGCTGTAGGGAACTTTCAAGGTTCTGAGTTGTAAGATCTGAGGATCTGAGGAAGAAGAAGGAAGTTGGGCCGAATCTAGTATACTGCTAGATAGGCGAAGGGGGGAAAGTGGATGTACCCATCACTTGGGGAACTACTATAAAACTATGTGTATTCTGTACTGGTGTTGGCTATGTTTTCTTTTATCTGTACTGTGTAAATTACTGAATAAGAGATCTAACAGTAAAAGTTTTATCTGCCTTAAGGAAAAAGAATTGAACCTATTCACCCCCCTCTAGGTGATTAGGATAACTTGAAAACTAATTCTTTCAGATTCCACATAATTGATTTGTGTAGCGAAGCATACTTAAGCGAAATGATTTGATAGAAATTGGAAGACTAATATAAATGCGCATCATGTTAATAACATGTTGAAATCATTTGGGATGAAAGGTAGGATTGTAACCTATGGCCATGTGTATAATTGTTTAACAGAATGAATTTAGTGTCCAATGCTTAGAGTGTCGTCTCCCAACGGGTAGTATTGTGAAAGGATGTATGTGCGGTGTTGACCGTCACTAGTTGGGATAGCAATGAGATGAGTCAAATTCGGATGGTTGGGCTTTGTCCTCGGTATTCACGTCCCGGGGCTCCTTCCGTGCCAAGTGAATGGTTGGGCTTGGTCCTCATGCTTTCTCCGAGTCTCCTTCCATGCCACGGTGATGTAGAATTGCATGCGGTGTGAGTCGACATGCGGTGTCGTAATCTTGGGTTATGGATACTATGGCAGGTCTACGGGCTCGCCAGACATCACACCAACGAGAGTTGACAGTTAGACTTTGGGCGGTTGGGCTTGGTCCTCGGTGTTCAAGTCCCGAGGCTCCTTCCATGCCAAGTGAACGGTTGGGCTTGAAACTCGTGCTTTCTTCTGAGGCTCCTTCCGGGTCACACAAGGCTAGTTCGGGGATTGGTTCTCGGTGCACTTCTACCCGAGACTCCCCTGGGCCATAGTACGCATGAGCTCCGCTGTTGTGTTCTTAGCGTTGAGGCGTATGGAGGCCTAGGTGAAGTAGTGTGGATACCCGCCTAGTAGTAGAGAAGCCCGCTCTACTGTCACCGCATGACCACGACGGTTGATGGCTGAGAGGTTAGCTTCCTACTCGAATAGTGGGAACTACTAGTCTATGTCGACATAGCGGTTGTATGTGTGTGATCATGGGTGATTCATTACATAACATACATACCATTATATAGCATTGAACAAATAAGATCCTCATCGTATAAGTTTGTATGGGCAATCTTATACGATGAGTTACTTTATGTAAACCGTTCCTTAACTTATAAGCTTGTATGGGCATTCTTATAAGTTAAGTTACTTTCCTGCTGTAGATACTTATACTTGATGGTTCGTTATTGCTTTTGTAGAACTACTAGTTTATACTACTATTAATCTTATTGTACTATTACCACCTTCTTGTACCTGATTATACTATTTATTATACTTTGTACCCTTGCTCTTTTCTCCGCCCAGTGGCGAGGAGTCGCCGGGGGAGTGGATGTGAAGCCACTTAATCTTTTTGACTAACGGTTGCTATGTCTTCCTTTTTTGGAAGTCACGCCGCAGGTAGAGCAGCCACAGACTATGTAGTAGGAGAGCCAAGCTAGGACAACAGGGCCTGAAGGGACGACACCGTCCCTACCATCGGTTAAAGATATGAGTGTTGAGCGACTCTGATATAGCCTTTGGGGCGTTTAATAGTCGTACTCTCATATTGTAGAAGCATGTTTTAGCTTCTTTATTTGATGTACTTTTGGACATATATGCTTTGTGTGGATTTGACTTCTCTTATTATTGTTTTGGTTGGGTTGGCATATATTGGTATTGGTTGTAGCCGGCAGAATGGGCGTCTTGTGGTACAGGTTAGCCCGTGTGCTATTGCTACCGCAAGGCAGCTGTTCTGTTCACAAGACCCCCTTTGTGTCGTATTTTGGGATCCGAGAGGGGAGTCTTACAAGAAGTACTTGAGCTCACAAATACTACTCATCTCAAATTTCTATTGTAGAAGTTTGGCAAACTTCTTGCAAAGATTATCATTAGTAGACACAAAGATTATGTCATCTACATAAATTTGGACTAGTATGATCTTATCCTTAGATTCACTTAGAAATGGAGTCTTGTCTATCTTTCCCTTTGCAAATTTATTCTCAAAAAGAAAGCTAGAAACGGTCTCATAAGATGCCCTAGGTGCTTGTTTCAATCCATACAAATATTTCCTAAGTCTATAAATATAATCAGGAGAGTTAGGAATAACAAAACTTAATTGTTGCTCAACATAGACTTCTTCTCTTAAGTCAACATTTAAGAAGACCGACTTCACATTCAACTGGTAGACTCTGAATCCCTTGTTGACAACATATACAAGGAACTATCTGATGGCTTCTAGTCTAGCTATTGGGGCAAAGGTTTGATCAAAATCAATGACTTCTTCTTGTCTATAACCATTGGCCACCCATCTAGATTTATTCTTAATTATAACACCATTTTCATCCAACTTGTTCCTATAGATCCTCTTGGTTCCAATGATGTTAGGTCCTTGTGGTATGGGAACCAGCTTCCAGACCTTACATCTCTTGAACTGGTTCAGTTCCACTTGCATTGACACAATCCAATATTTGTCTATGTTGGCATCTTCAAATCTCTTGGTCTCAACCTGAGACAAAAAGCTGGAGTACATAGCAATGTTCATGCTTTTGCTATTTGTTGTAACCCCTTGGTTGGCATCACCAATTATCTGGTGTCTGGGATGATCCTTTAGAAGTCTAACTACTAGAGGCAATCTCTCTTCAGTATCATTAACTTCAATGGTTGGGTACCGTTGATCTTCATCCATATCACGTGTGCTTTGTCCTCCTTCTGAAATGCATACTCCCTCATCTTCATCATGAGTAGCAGGAGGAGCACCTTGATGGTTAGATTGTCCATCACTTGTTCTATACCTGTAAATCAAGATGATGGGCTAGGAAACTCACTATTAATCATAGAAGCTTCATTAAAAACTATATTTACAAACACTTCTATAACATGATTTTTCAAGTTGTAGACTCTATATACTTTGCTCTGGTTGATGTACCTAACAAATTTTCCTTCATAGCATTTGGCAGTAAACTTAGATAAATTTTCCTTCCCATTGTTCATCATAAAGAATTTGAAACCCAAGATCTTGAAATTGGCAATGTTTGGTTTTTTGCCTTTCATGATCTCATAGGGAGTCTTCTTGTGATATTTGTTGATAGAAGCCCTATTCAGGACAAGACATGCAGTATTTACTGCCACAAACTAGAATTATTCCAGGAGAGATGTGTCACTTAGTAGTGTCCTTCCAGCTTCTACGAGAGTTCTGTTTTTCCTCTCAGCTTTCCCATTTTCCTGGGTTATTCTTAGAGAAGAAAATTCTTGAAAAATCCCTTGTGCTTCACAAAATTTTGTCATGCCATCAGACTGAAATTTATTGTCATGGTCACTTCTGATTTTGGCCACATAACTGTCCAATTCATTCTAAATTTGCTTGACAAAGGTCCTGAAGATGTCAAGGGTTTCAGACTTTCTCTTCAAGAAGAGGATCCAATCAAATCTGGAGAAGTCAACAACTATTACAAGTTTGTAGACTTTCCTACCTAGAATATGAACTGGCATAGGACCAAATAAGTCCACATGCAGGAGGTATAAACACCTCACAGAGTACTTGGCCCCAATGATTTTAAAAGAAGCTTTGGTCTGCTTGCCCTTTTGGAATGCAGAACAAATGGCCTCCTCGGTGCATTTCATTTTGGAACCATTTTTGACTAGCTCTTCACTGAAGAGCTTACTAATGGTCTTATAGTTCAAGTAAGCAAGTCTCTTATGCCAATATACAGAGTATGAGACTTTCTCATTAGCAACTAGACATATAGGAGAGTCTTTACTTAAACATAGAAAGTTTAAACAATAAACATTTTGACTCCTAGTGCCTGTAAAGATGACCTCTTGGTCACTTGACCTCTTAATTTAACACTCATCCTTGTGGAATACAATTGCATAGCCAAGATCACATAGTTGGCTTATGCTAATCAGGTTGTGTTGTGATGAGTCTGATTTATATAGTGTTTTTCAGACTCATCTGGGCTAGTTTTCACGCATTTGTACTTCACTTTTAGTTCTATATCGTTCATATTTCATCTTGTCTATATTTCCATAGGAAGTGCACACTTTGCCCCAAGGTTGTGTATTTTTGTACTTTTAATTGTTTGTACTCCTTATTGTGCTCGTCTGGAATGTCTGCACATATCAGTGCTGGGTTTAGGGGTCGTGTGCGTGTTCTAGGGATGTTTTGAAGCAGGAATACTGCACACGATCATCGGATATAGTGCGCACGACCACTGGTCGTGCGTCGATGATCGTGCCCAATGTACCCTGATTTCCAGAATCTGCCTGGGGTAAACGCACGACCACTGGACATAGTGCGCACGACCACCGGTCGTGCGCCACTGATCATGTGCATTGATTCCCCTTTTCCTGCAGTTCCGTCTGGGGTAATCTCATGATGAATTGTAAATATACGTGTTTTTGTCCACATTAATTTAGTCATTTTCATTTATTTTCGTCGTTTTTACTTATTTTTGTTCAATAAAATGCTCTTATTCTTGTAAATTTACTACTAACTTGTTTTATTTTATTTTTCAGAAAAATTCCAAAATCTGCCAAAATTGGGCAGTACACGCCTGTGTCATTTGGATCACGCCTGTGACCTGGGCGTGACAGCTCAAATTCCGTGAAGTTGCAAATTTCTGAAGTAAAAAGCTTGACACGCCTGGTGTCACGCCCGTGTCACACGACACGGGGCGTGACACAAGTCCGTGTCCACTCCACTCGACGAATTCAGTTCAACGATCGTCGAACCCGCGACACGCCCAGAGTCACGCCCGTGACATGGGGCGTGACTTCACCAACTGGCCCGACAAGATGCTGCCGAAAACTTTTGACGCAACCCGCACCCGGTTCTACCTCCCCGACACGCCCAGTGTCACGCCCGTGACCTGGGGCGTGACATCCTCGAACTCAGCCCGAAGTGAACTTTCCTGTCCAATCGTCGGCCGCCATCATGAATAGTAGTGACACGCCCCCCCCCCCCCCCCCCCCCCCCCCCCCCGACACGCCCGTGTCGGAGGGCGTGTACTTAGAATATTTTGCCTATAAATTTCCCATTTCTGTAAGATCCAAGGGTTCAGATTTTTGGGCCATTTTAGTGTGTTTTTTTGGGCTACATCCATGGATTCTAGTGCTATGTAAGGAGATTTCTCCCTCCTTTCTTTCATGTTTTGTTTTGCTTTATCTTTTAGCTTTGTAATAGCTTGATAATTTTAATAAAAAATGTTAGATTTTCTCTCTCTATATAGCATAAAAATTCATTTGGATGGCTTACTTCTTTCCCTTTTTATCCTTGGTTTCATCTTTGTTCCCCCTCTTATGAAAAGTGTGTGTGTGTGTATATGAGCGTAACTTATTTACTTTACATGCTTTTAATTTGTCTCATGTTAGGTTTTGTTAGAAACTTATGAAATAATGAATTAGCTTTTTCTCCTTTTTTCTTCATGTCCTCTTTTAATGTTTTCAACATCTTCACTCTTATGAATTTGTAAAAGAGTTACTAAAGTATTTTTGATTTTTTTTTACTTAGCTTTATTTTAGGATGAAAACCCTTTTTGTTCTTTCTCTTTTCATTTCAACTTTTTTAGCACTTTTATGAAATCCTAGGAATGAAAATGTTGAAATTATAATTTTTGAAAGGCTTTAGTTTTTGATTTGTTTTGAAAAACTTTTGTTCTCTAAAAATTTTAATTTGTTCTTTTTATTCGTTTTTGGCAAAACCTAAGCATAAAAAGTAGATGTTTTAATTTTTAGGTAACTTTCATTTTACTTTTAATTTGTGTGTGTGAGTGTGTGAGAATAATGTTTTGATGCTTTATTCAAATTATGTAGAGTGTGTGAGTGTAGGTGTTAGTTTTTCATGCTTAATTTTTCATGCTTTATTTTATCGTTTTCTTTAATTATGTAGTGTGCGTGTGTGTAGGAGTTAGTTTTAGTGCTTTCTTTCAATTCTTATAGAGTGTGTGTGTTTGCGTGCATTTATTTCCGCCTACTCGTTAACAGTTAAATGGCGCATCGTTTTCATTTCCCGCCTACTCGTTTGAGTAGGACTTGTAATTTTCTTTCTTTATTTTTCCGCCTACTCACTTGAGTTAAATGGACGGATTTTATTTCCCGCCTACTCATTTGAGTAGGACTTGTACTCGCATTTATTTTCGCCTACTCATTTGAGTTAAATGGCGTATCTTTATCTCCCTGTAAATATTTGAGAAAGCCCTGTAATCGCATTTATTTTCTCCTACTCATTCGAGTAGGACTCGCTTTCATTTTAGTCCTACTCGTTTGAGTAGGACTTGCAATTTTCAGCTTTTATCTCCCGCCCCCACTCGTTTGAGTGGGACTCACAATTTCAATTATGCAAATTTCTTTTATGTGTAACTTAGTTTCTGTTTAATTTATAATTTGGAGTGTGCGTGAGTTCTTGTTTTAGCTAACTTTTCAGCTTTCTAAATGTTTGTTATTTTTTTATGTCCTCTTCTTATAATCATTTAGCGTTTAATTTCGAACTCGCGCCTCATTAAATTATAAAGCCGTCCCCATACCGATGTGTGGCTAATTGCTATTAGCCTCGGCATCGAAGAGCATTGGGACATTTAAAATGATTTGTAATAATTGAAGCTCTTTATTTTCATTTTAATTTAAGGACTTAAGGTTTACCCCGGGTTAGCGACGCGTTGGACCACATATCGATGTGTGGGCCCTATTTTCGTAGTCCATATGCTAGCTAGCCGAGAGGCCGTGCATATGGACCGATGACCCCTGGGTAAATAGAGTTGCGTGCATACCCTCGAGAGAGGACAAGCGTAATTCTACCAGATTGGGTTCCCCACCCAATAGCGGGGTTCTTAGCATAAAGCGGGCGTTAAGAGGAATCCTTCGTCGGACTAACGTTCGGTCGAATAGTCTTAACGTTTAGGTGAGCGATATCCCTATAGCTAGGTGAGCTCACATTTGTGGAACCTCCACGGCCAAGTTTCCTTTTATTAATTTGAAAACTAAGTCCTATAATTATTAAAAATTATTTCAGTCTTAATCCGATTCGATGTCGCGTGTTAACCCTTCATCGAATATTTTCTAAAATGTTTTTTCGCTCCTTTACTTTTTCCGACTTTACTTAATTAAAAAAATCCACCTTACTTTCAGTAAAATAATAGTCCTCCCGGAGGAGTAAGAATAGTCAACACGACCCAGAGAACAATACGACCTCGGTATTCCCCCGAATATCGAGTACTACTGGCGATAGGTGCACTTGCCTCCTGTAGCACGCCCGCGACGATCGACTCACCGAACCAACCACAGTAAGAGTCTTTTCGCGAGCGCACCAAGTTTTTGGCGCCGTTGCCGGGGAACCTCTTCGAGTTGCTATTTCGGATTCCGGAGTCTATTACTTTTACTTATTTTCTAAAAACTAATAATATACTAAAAACTTTATTTTAAATAAAAACAAAACAACAAAAAAAAAGTTTATTTTGTTTTATTTTTGTTTAGGGTGTATGACCCATGGACAACCCTCCGAGACTGAAGATTTTGACTTCGACCCTGAGATCGAACGCTCTCTTGCGTGTATTCGATCTCAACGCCGAAATCCTTCTTTAGATCCCGAATAATCTATCGGAGAACCCACTGTTGTAGTTATGGTCGCCCCTAACCCTGCCCCGGCGGCCGAGCGTACTATGTCTTATTACGCCCGGCCTAACCTGGATGATAATGGGTCGAGTATTGTTCGCCATACGGTGGCGAATAATAATTTCGAAATAAAGTCGAGTGTCATTCAAATGGTCCAAAATGCCGTGCAGTTCGATGGAATGCCGGATGAGGACCCGAATGTCCACTTGTCCAATTTCTTGGAGATTTGCGACACCTTCAAGATTAATGACGTCACTGATGACGCCATTCGCTTGCGCTTATTTCCTTTTTCCCTTAAGTCCAAAGCCAAGGCGTGGTTGAATGCCCTCCCGCGAGGATGTATCACAACGTGGGCTGAGTTGACGGAACGGTTCCTAACGAAGTACTTTCCGCTCGCAAAAATTGCAAAGTTGCGGGCGGACATTTCTTCGTTTGTGCAAAACAATCCTGAGTCTCTATACGAGACTTAGGAACGGTTTAAGGAATTCCTCCGCCGGTGTCCGCACCACGCACTACCAACGTGGTTGCAAGTTCAAATTTTTTATAATGGGCTGAATTTCCAGACGCGTCAAATGATTGACGCGGCTGCCGGGGGTACTCTAAACAACAAAACCCCTGAGGCCGCCCAGGCTTTATTCGAAGAGATGGATATGAATGCCTATCAATGGAAAGTCCCGCGGGGACGCCCAAAGCCGGCGGCTGGTCTTTTTGAAGTGGATGCCACTGCTCTCTTGACCCTTCAAGTTGAAAGGTTAACAAAGCAGGTGGCGGAGATGTCTGCTGCCTCCTCCACTCCGCCTTGTTTTAGTCCCCCTAACGTCTGCGTGGTTGAAGAGTTCGTGGATTTCATCGGAAATTCGGGCCGTCCTCCCTTCAACCCCAACAACAACCCTTATAGTAATAACTATAATCCGGGATGGAGTAATCACCCCAATTTCTCTTGGAGCAACCAGAATAATGCTCAGCGTCCCCCTATTTCTTATGCGCCCGGATTTCTGCCTCCTCCTCCTCTTTCGAAACCCTCCCCGATGGAGGAAAATTTTTCGAAGTATATTGCGTCCAACGAGTCAAATATCCGGAACATCACCGGATCGCTAAAAACTCTCGAACAACAAGTTGGACAGCTGGCGAGGATGATGTCCGAGCGCGCGCTCGGGGCACTGCCGGGAAACACGGAGCCCAATCCGCGGGAGAACGCCAATGCTATAACCCTCCGTAGCGGAAAGGAGGTGGTCGATCCAAAATGGACCGACCCTCAGGTACATATTTCACCTCCGACCCCTCTTCCCCTTTCTTCGCTTACGCCGCCTTTACCGATTTTAAAAGAAAAAATTAGTTTAAACAAGGCCCTTCCATATCCGCATAAGTTAGATAACGAGCGTAAGGACGCGCAATATGAAAAATTTATTTTATTATTAAAACAAATTCACATTAATGTTCTTTTTTGCGAGGTTATCTCGCAAATGCCCAAATATGCGAAATTTTTAAAAGAATTACTTTCTAATAAACGTAAATTAGAGGATATTTCGCATGTATCTCTCAACGTTGTTTGCTCGGCGGCCCTTAGAAATAAATTGCCCACAAAACAAAACGACCCGGGACGATTTTCCATCCCGTGCCTTTTTGGCAATATATTAGTAAAGTACGCCTTAGCTGATTTAGGGGCTAGCATTAATCTAATGTCGTTCTCGCTCTTTTCACGTTTAGGTTTGTGTACTCCTAGTCCTACGAATATGCGCATCCAATTAGCGGATCGCTCGGTTAAGTTCCCTATCGGGGTAGTGGAGGACGTTCTTGTCCGAGTAGACAAGTTTACCTTCCCGGTAGACTTCGTCATCTTAGACATCGAGGAGGACACCGAGGTACCAATAATACTCGGTCGCCCTTTTCTCGCCACCTCCTGCGCACTAATAGATGTTAGTAATGGTAGTCTTCTCCTCCGAGTAGGCGATGACCAAGTTACTTTCTCTATTAATCCCTCGATGGACAATTTGTCATCGAGCGACGATTTCTGCTACTCTTTAGATACCTTTTTGGAGATCGTTCTTCTCCCGTTTTCGAGTCCGTATTTTTAAACGACGATATTTATGCGCTCGAAAATTTTAAATGCGATGAGGATACTTCTTTAGACTTGCCTTTCGAACCAATTGGTAAGAAAGACATAGGAATTAAAACCTCCCTAGAAGAACCGCCCATCCTAGACCTCAAACCCTTACCCGCCTCGCTCAAATACGCATTTTTTGGGAAAGGCGATACGCTTCCCGTTATTATTTCTTCGGACTTGAGTGATTCGGAGACTTCTGATTTATTGGAAGTTTTATTTAAACATCGCCACGCAATTGCGTGGCAAATCTCTGACTTAAAGGGGATTAGCCCCTCCTTTTGCACACATAAGATTTTTCTTAACGATAATTGCCGCAAAACGATTCAGCCGCAGTGTCGTCTTAACCCAAACATGAAAGACGTCGTTAAAGCCGAAATTATTAAGTTATTAGATGCGGGGATTATCTACCCTATTTCGGACAGTGCATGGGTTAGTCCCGTGCATGTCATGCCCAAGAAGGGCAGTCTTACCGTAGTGGCGAATGAGCATAACGAGCTCGTCCCAACTCGTACTGTTACGGGTTGGCGAGTGTGCATCGATTATAGAAAACTTAATGATGCCACCCGCAAGGACCATTTCCCTCTGCCTTTTCTTGACCAGATTTTAGAGCGTTTATCTGGTCATCCGTATTATTGTTTTCCTGATGGTTTATCGGGGTTTTTCCAAATCCCCATTTCCCCCGATGATCAAGAGAAAACAACTTTTACTTGCTCGTTTGGCACCTTCGCATATCGAAGAATGCCGTTTGGACTCTGCAATGCGCCGGCTACATTCCAAAGATGTATGTTAGCGATCTTTGGCGAGCTAGTAGAAGACATTATGGAAGTCTTTATGGATGACTTTTCTTTTTTCGGATGCTCTTTTCCCGATTTCCTTCACAATTTAGATCGTGTCCTTCAACGGTGCGAGGACACAAGTCTTATTTTACATTTGGAAAAATGCAACTTTATGGTTTGAGGAGGTTTGGTCCTCGGCCATATGATTTCGTCTAAGGGGATAGAGGTGGATAAGGCCAAGATAGATATCATAGAAAAACTTCCGCATCCAACAAACGTAAAATCTATTAGGAGTTTCTTAGGCCATGCGGGCTTTTATCGACGCTTCATTCAAGACTTTTCAAAAATAACAAAGCCGCTTACTCACCTCTTGGAAAAGGAATCACGTTTCATCTTTAGTAGCGAATGCGAGTCCGCCTTTAATTTAATAAAACAAAAACTATCACTTCACCAATTTTAGTGGCCCCTAATTGGTCCCTTCCGTTCGAAATTATGTGCGACGCTAGTGATATTGCCTTAGGTGCCGTGCTTGGCCAACGCGTAGAAAAACATTTTCATCCTATTTATTACGCTAGCAAGACGCTCACTTCCGCACAAGTAAATTACACGACAACGGAAAAGGAACTCTTAGTCGTCATTTTCGCTTTTGATAAGTTTCGCTCATATATAACGTTATCTAAAGTTATCGTTTTTACCGATCACTACGCGCTTAAATATTTATTAGCTAAAAATGATGCGAAGCCCCGCCTTCTTCGATGGATTCTCCTCCTACAAGAGTTTGATTTGGAGATCCGAGATAAGCGGGGAGCGGAAGATCTAGCGGCAGACCACCTCTCCCGTTTTGAAAATCCGGGTGCGGAAGCGCTCGTCGAATCTGAAATGAATGACAGATTCCCCGAGGAACGCCTCCTTGCCATTCATTCTTCGTCATCTTCGCCTTGGTTCGCAGACTTTACAAATTTTTTAGTAGCGCGGGTCCTTCCAAAAGAGTTTTCAAGTCATCAAAAGAAGAAATTCTTTTCTTACTTGAAAAATTTCTTTTGGGAGGACCCATTTCTTTTTCGTATCTGCGTGGACCAAGCGGTCCGAAGATGAGTTGCGGGTGTGGAGTGCTTGCAAATTCTTAAGCACTGCCACGAGGGTCCAGCCGGTGGGCATTATCAAGCCAACCGGACCGCTCGGAATGTAAGACCCCCCTCCCCCTTACCAAGGAGGGCTACCGGGTCTTATGCCCAGAACCGCCGTCTTACGGTGGCACTAACTCACGGGTTAGTCGACACCGCAACACGCCGATTCTGCCGGCTAGTACGATCATAAACCTGTAGGCCAATATGAGAAGAAAGAAGTAAAACTGTATATGTAAAAATACCAGTCCACAAGCCACAGTACAATCATGAAAAAGAGATGAATAGTACAACATAATAGTCCACAATATAGTGCCAATGAAAGAGTAAAAAGGGCTTATGCCCGGTACATCAAATCTCTCTCTCACAAAATCATAAATGCGGAAGCTACACTAGAACATCAAGACTCGCCCCACCTGAGGACGCACAGTAGTGGTAGTAGCCTGCTGAAGCGGTATCTGCTCCTCATGTCCTGCCTCCTCGACGTGCTGGTGCTCCATCTCCACGGGCTCCTAAAAATAGTTGGTCACCGACCATTAGTCAAAAAGACTAAGTCGTTTCCTCCGCACCTCGCCCCGCAGCTCCTAGGCACCGAGCGGGAGGACGAAGCGGAGGACAACAAGGGGTAGCAAAATGGAAGCAGGTGACAATATCTATCTAGAGTGGTACTAAGTAATGAAATTCTACTCTAGCAATGCTAAGTATAGTACAAGTAGTAAGTAAGAGCGGTGCAGTAAAGGAAAGTAAAGAAACAGCAGTATGAACAAGTAAATCAGCTAAGCTACCACTAAGCTATCACCACAAACGTATCCTAACTTATATAAATGCCCATACAAATATATAAGTTAGGATTTCCAGGAAATTTAACTTATCATATAAAAGAGCCCATACTAATTTATATGATAAGGATCTATGAAGCGTATGACCTAATATGAATGAATGATATGATGCAATTTTATGCGCAGGCAAGTGCAACTCACACACAACAACTCTGTGATCACAGACCTTTAGTTCCCACTTTTTGAGAGCTAGCATCACTCTCGGGTACCACCGCTGTGGCAACGGCAGCAGCGGAGCGGGCGTCTCCGCTTCTAGACCGGTATGCACACTACCAAGCCTTAGACCCCCTCTCATACGCCTCTGTACACGTCCAAGGTGCACTCTAGAGTCTCGCGTACGTACTTTGCTGACAAACCCGTCAGTCTTGTTGGGTCGGATGTGTGTTATCGGGGGTCGTCCTCCAGACCGCAGTGTAAAACAACCCACTGGCCCCTCTAACTCCCAAAACCGCCTGGTGCACCGTACTGCCATCGGTGTGACGAACGGCCAGTACCGCATGCCCCGCCATGATATTTATGCACATGCAAGTAATTCATACCGAGCCTTCCACTCGCAGGACCAAAACCCGTCCAGAATCCCTCAAACCCAAACCCGGGTGAGAACGCACATTAGTGCCTTTATACCAACTCCCTCAAACCCCAAACGGGTGAGCATATATCATGAATCTCTCCAACCCCACACGGGCGAGAAGGTACGACAATGTCCTAACCTATTATACTACTCTTGTCTACAGTTTATTATACTTAGAGATTTAAGGTTAATCCCAGGACTGCCCCCGGTATTCCCTGTGAAGGGCTCTCAAGGGGCACTAGGAACTGTGTTGGGATTACGCCCAGCGTTCCCTTTTGCAAGGATATTTACTTTAGTTGATAGTTACCCATGTATCTCCCCAGCTCTCCTTATTGCTTTAGTACAACCCTAGTGACTTAAGGTATTACCGGGAAAACCGCCTGTCTTCCGCCGATCCCCACTCCAGTTGCTAGCTAAGACTTGTACTTTAATCCCTCACTAAGACAACTCTACCCACCAGGGTTACATATGTTGAACTCTCTCTTATTTCTGCTGATAATCAATCCCATGGTAATCACCTAAGGCAAGACCTATTTGTGTTATATGCAGACCATGACCTATGATTACCCTAAAAATGGGATCTTCCAAACCTTAAGGCATATTGCCTCTAAATATTTATCTTAAGGTTTTATGGACTAAGGGAACTACCCTAAGAATTCTCATAATTTTCCTTGGCCAAATAGTCCTTTAATTAATTCTTTTAATTTAAATGCTAGGTCACTTTACACATGAAGTAGTTTGATTAAGTATCCACTGACCTAGGGAATTTTTTTCTGAGATGTATAGTGACAAAATATTGCTGCCTACAGAATTTCATAATTTTCCTTAATTTATTTATTATCATTTTCAATTTAATATCAATTCCACAAAAATTCCATTTTTCCAAATGATGTATAGGCATTATTTACACAAAAATTCAAGAAAAATTACAGAGCTTTTAGGACACTAATTTATGACTATTGGCAGAGAATCATCAACATTTAATGTAAGATGGCCTATAGGATTCCATTATAAGATATTTACCAAAATGCCATTATACTAATTTAACACAAATAATGCATCCATTAAATTCTGAGAAATTTTTGCAAGATGAATAATAACATTTTATGACAGTAGAAAATTTCCAAATTTTTCAGAGGTATAAATCCATCATTTCAAGAATTTACAAGATAAGGGTAAAATGGGGAATTTAGGGTATCTACTCCAAACGTTCTTCAAAACAGAGAAATCATATTTTTCCTAAGTCCAATGTGATCTCATCTATGCCTTGGCAAAATTGTTTGAATTTGTACTTGAAGAAACCCTATTTTCCAATTTTATTTCCAAAATAGCTATATTTAAAATAAAATCCAATAAATAGAATTTTATTCCAAAATATCCATTATTAATTTGAGGGATGAAATTTACCCTAATGAACCACTAGAAATAATTTCATGACCCTTGCATGTCACCATTGCCCTAAATACACCAATTTGCATTTTTGCTATTTGCACACCAAGGCTAAACATAGGCTAGCACATGCAAGTGGATTTCCCCAACATGCATTGATCCCAAGGTGCTGAAAATGTTATCATGCACCAAGGATGACCCCACTGACCCACCACCAAAATATGGGGCCATGGGGAGGAGTAGAACTCCATATATGTCATTTATTTATATTTTGATATTTTACCAAAAACTATAGGAAAATATTCTCTAAAAATTCCTAACTTTTGGCAGGAGCTAAGTATGCCCTAATCATGAATGTGCCCAAACTTTGGGGCCATGGTGACTAATATTGAGACCAGGGCATCCAATTTAATTTCTGCCCTACTCTAGGACCAGTCCTAGGAGAAATGTCCTACAGGAGTGTACACTACACCAAAATGTATGTTTAGGGTGGCATTTTAAAGGTACGACCCTAGGCTACATTTTTCATTAAGGGGCTAAGTTCTGGAAATGCCTCTTAGAGGCCTAACTTTAGCATGCAAAGAGACTGAAAAGGTGTGACAGAATCATACACTATTCATCAAATATTAAATTAAAACATTTAAATCCTCTGCACGAATCTTAAAGTAAAACCGACGGGATCTGGTCATCGTCCCCGATGATTTAACGGCCACGATTGATTCTTCCTGGACAATGTTGGCTGGCCTTTTCCGGCCAGCTGAGCCACCACCTTCGTTAAGGTGGGGGCTAGCGTTTCCCGGCGGTGGGGCCGCCGGAGTTGGCTCCTCCGGCGAACCCGATCAAGAAAAGAAAAGCTCGATTTTCACCATTTCCTCTCATGGCATCGGGCTCGATTGAGCCCGATATCTCCCTAGATCGATCTAGAAAGTTAGTACGGGAAGAGGTGAGGTGAAACGCACCTGAATCGGGGCTTGGCTGCGGGTCAGGCGGCGGTTTGCTGTGGTGGTGGTGCGCCGGCGAGCTCCACCCCGAAAGCTCAATTCTCCACCGTTCTCCATGATTAAGCAGTCGAATTCCACTCCTCTCGGCCTTTTGAAGCTAATGGTGAGCTCTGTTTGGACTGAGGTGGGCTATATGTGGAGTTAACTCCAATGTTAGCTCGGTTTTGAGCTTTGGAGGTTTCACCCAGCTGCCAGGTGGCTCACAGCCATGGTATTCTGTTGGAAATGAATAGGGGAGGTCGGCCACCTGGTTTTGGGCAGCCAAAACCAGCTGATGGGGTGGCCATGTGGCCATTATTCCCTTCATTCCCCTTTCTCTCTCCTCTTTTCGTAAAAATTCCAATTTTACCCCCTTGCATGTACTCTCTCTCCTGATTTAGAGGGGTAGGACTGGTCTTGTTCACTTGGGCTGACTATGGGCCAATTTTGGAGGGCTTGGTCCAAGGGGAAATGACTTGGCCTTCATTTCATTCCTTACGTCAAATTGTTGACCAAATTGACTTTTAGGGTTGACTGGTCAACCATGGTGGGTGGGCTGACCCCACTTGGTGGAAATGGGTCTAGTGGCACCACCCAACTTGGTTTGGGTCAAGGGGGTGCCCCACATAGGTTAATTTGGCCTATGAGTGTGGGTTTGACCAAATTAAGCCCAAGGTTGATTTTGGTCAATTGGGGTCAAAATGTTGACCCAGTGACATACCCTAGGGTCCACTTAGATTGTTTTTAGGGTTAGGGCAATGTGGTGGGATCATGGTGTGGCTAGGGTCCCCACTCAGGCTAGTTTGACCTAGTTTGACTAAAGTCTTATAGTGGGCCCCACATGGCTACCACCCACTACCTAGTGTCAAACCTAGTTGATCTCCTCAAATCTCACCCATGCCTAATCCAATCTAAGTTGAGGGGTCCAGAAGTAACATGGGATGTTACAAATTCCAATAAACAAGGAAATAATTTCGTCCCCGAAATTTAAGTTCGGGTCTACGGGGTTCAATTTGCAAGAATCATCAAGAAATTTAAAAGCATTTCTTAAATATACCTGATGCGAATAGCTCCGGGTGTTGCTCCAGCATCAGATCTCTCGGCTCCCAAGTGTGCTCCTCCCGTCCATGGTTGGACCACAGCACCTTCACAAGAGGAACCTTCTTCTTCCGCAACACTCGGATGGCTGTATCGTCAATCCGGATCGGCTCCAATCTCACTGATCTGTCAGGCTCTACCGGTCCGGCTGTAGTAGTAATGTGCTGCTCCGGCCGAAGGAGAGCTCTCCGTAAGGAAGAGACATGAAAGACGTCATGTAATGCACCCAACTCCGGTGGCAGCTGCAGTCGGTAAGCCAAGGGGCCGATCCGCTCCAGGATCAGGTATGGCCCCATGTATCGTGGACTGAGCTTCTTGTGCCTCCGCACCCGAGAAACACCGTGTACTGGACGTATCTTCAAGAATACCTTGTCTCCAACCTGGAACTCCACCTTCCGGTGCCGAGCATCATAATACTTTTCCTGCCTGCTCTGGGCCTCCAGTAGCGGATCCCTGATCAATCGAATCTGAGCCTCAGTGTCCTCTATATAATCAGATCCCAGAGCCCTAGTATCCACATCCTGAACCCATGACAGCGGTGTCCGGCATCTCCTCCCATAAAGAGCCTCGTACGGAGCCATCCTGATGCTAGCCTGGTGGCTGTTATTATACGAGAACTCGATCAATGGCAGCAGCCTCTCCCAAGGCTTCCCCGTATCCAATATGCATAACCTGAGCAGGTCCTCCATGGTCCGGATGGTCCGCTCGGTCTGTCCGTCGGTCTGCGGGTGGAAGGCGGTACTAAAAGTAAGTCGAGATCCCAAGTAAGCATGCACGGCCCTCCACTCGCTCAAAGTGAACCGACCATCACGGTCCGAAATAATAGTCTTGGGGATACCATAATATCTGACGTAGTGCTCCACAAATAGTCTCACCAAAACTGCAACTGGGGCATCCTTCCGAACTGGAATAAACCGCGCTACTTTGGTCAATCTGTCCACTATAACCCATATAGAATCATGCCCAGAGTGGGAGCGAGGCAATCCGTGTACAAAGTCCATAGCAATGTCCTCGAACTTCCACTCTAGAACTGGCAGCGGCTGTAGTAAACCTCCCGGGCTCTTGCATTCCGCCTTCACACGCTGGCAGGTCTCGCAATGGGTCACAAAATCCGTGATCTCCCTCTTCATCCCGGGCCAATACATGGATCTCCGCAAATCTGCCCACATCTTGGTGATGCCGGGGTGCACTGAATATCTCGAGCAATGTGCCTCTCGGAGTATGTCCTCCCGGATACTGCCTCCTGCTGGTATGTAGATGCGCCCCCGGAACCGAAGAAGATCATCCTGTAACGTGTAGTCCTCGACCTCGCCCCTCTCTAGGGCACTGAAAATCGGCTGTAATGCAGCATCCAGCCTCTGATGTGCTCGGATGCGCTCCTGTATATCATCTCCGCTGATCACTGAGCTCAAATACTCTCTATATACAACTGGCTCAGTCTCGGACACCATGGTAATGTGCATGTCCTCCATCATCTGTAGCAGCTCCATAGACATCAATCGGGGCTCCAGTCCAGAAGTGCCGGCCCTCCTGCTCAAAGCATCCGCAACCGTGTTCGCTTTCCCCGGGTGATAGTGGATCTTGTAGTCATAATCACAGAGGAACTCCAGCCACCTCCTCTGTCTCAGGTTTAGGTCCTTCTGTGTATCAATATACTTGAGATTCTTGTGATCTGAAAAGATGTCAAAATGAATCCCGTATAAATAATGTCTCCATATCTTTAGGGCGAAAACCACAGCCCCGAGCTCTAGATCATGTACTGGATAGTTATGCTCATGCTTCTTCAACTGTCTCGAAGCATAAGCAATAACGTGTCCATGCTGCATCAGGACTGCACCCATCCCCTGATAAGAGGCGTCCGTGTAGATCTGGAATCCTTCGCTCCCGGATGGAAGCGCAAGGATGGGGGATGAGATGAGTCGGTCCTTCAGCTCCTGAAAAGCCGTCTCACACCGCTCTGACCAAACAAAATCTGCATCCTTCTTCGTCAAGGATGTGAGGGGGAGTGCTATCCTCGAGAACCCCTCCACGAACTTGCGGTAATAGCCTGCTAGTCCCAAGAAACTGCGGATGTCAGATGCGGTCTTCGGCCGTGGCCAATCCCTCACTGTCTCTATCTTGGCCGGGTCCACTGCTAACCCAGCCCCACTGATCGTGTGCCCCAGGAATGCCACCTCCTGCAACCAGAACTGGCACTTTGAAAATTTTGCGTACATCTGGGTCTCCCTCAGCCTCTGCAAGACCTGTGCCAAGTGCTCCATATGCTCCTCCTGAGTCCGAGAATAAATAAGGATGTCGTCGATGAATACAATCACGAAGCGGTCTAAGAAAGGCTTGAAAACACGGTTCATTAGACTCATGAATGCAGCAGGAGCATTCGTGAGCCCAAAAGGCATCACCGTGAATTCGTATAATCCATAGCATGAGCTGAAAGCCGTCTTCGGTATGTCCTCTTCCCTGATACGGAGCTGATAGTAGCCGGATCGCAAATCTAACTTGGAGAACCAGAATGCTCCCTGTAGCTGGTCACATAACTCATCTATCCGAGGCAGAGGATAGGTGTTGCGGACCTTCAACCGGTTCAGCTCCCGGTAATCTATACATAATCGCAGTGATCCGTCCTTCTTCTTCACAAAGAGAACTGGCGCTCCCCATGGCGATGAACTAGGCCGCACAAATCCTGACTCGACTAGCTCCTGTAGTTGAGTCCTGAACTCTGCTAACTCCCTAGGAGCCATCCTGTAGGGTGCCCGGGACACCGGCTTCGCTCCCGGTACTAGCTGAATCCTGAAATCCAAATCTCTAGCAGGCGGTAGCCCGGGCAATTTCTCCGGGAATACGTCGGCGAAATCCCGAACCACCGGAATATCTGAGATAGTCGCCTCTGTTCCCACCATCTCGAAGCAGACAATATAGACTTCTTCACCCTGCTCATGGGCCTTCACAGCCTGTATAGAAGATAACAGTAGGTGGCAGATAGGCTGGATACCTTCAACGATAACATGAGAGTCGCCATGTCTTAGCGTGATCCTCCTGGACGGGAAATCTATCTGGGCATGGTTCCGATGCAACCAGGCCATGCCCAAGATCAAATCAAAGTCCTGCAGCTTCAGAATGGTCGCCGGCGCCTCAAATGCCTTGCCGCCAATCTCGGCCTCCATGTCGCAATGTGCAGTGGTCCGTAGCTCCGACCCATCGGGTAGACGTACCCTCATCTCTAGTCCAGGGAACCTCTCCACGCCTTCGAGTCCGTCGATGAAGGCCTCGGATACGAATGAGTGTGAAGCACCCGTGTCGAAAAGAGTATGAGCGGGCTTGCCGCTGATCATAACTATGCCTGAGGTTTGTTTATGTGAAAGTTAATTGTTATCCTATAGTTCCAAGTACTAAATATATATCATTGGAAATCCAAGAAAAATTCATAATTAACTTCAAGTACCTGTGATAACCTCCTCTGGATTCCTCGGCTCTGTGAGGTCCAAGGCGTATATCTGCTCTTGCTCGCGCCTCCTGCCGTGATATCCCCGACCTCGGCCTCGGCCTCGGCCTAGTCCTCAGCCCTGCTATACTGGGGCCACTAGAGGTGGAGGAGGAGGAGGGGGATGGAATCGGTGCGGGCACTCCGATCTGATGTGCCCAGGCTGGCGGCATCCGTAACAAACCACTTGTCGGTGGCCTCGGTCATCCTGTCTCCTCGGATCATGTATCTGTAGAGGTGGGGGAGCCAATGCTGGAGGAGGCCCCTGCTCCTGCCTGAAGTTGGGACGACGACGTCCCCCACCCCTCCTGTATCCAATGGTCCTGCCTCTCTGAGAGCCCCTACTGCTCTCACCTGATGTCGATCCGTCAAATGGTCTCTTCCCTCCGGCTCGCACCATCAGCTGGTCAGCCTCCAGCTTCTTCGCCATCTCGATGATCTGCCTGGATGTGCCATGAGAAATGAATAACAGAGCCTGCCTCAGATCATCCCTGAGGCCCCGGTAGAACCTCTTCGCATACCTCCTATCGTCGGTGTCCTGAGTCCCCGCGAACCTGGCCAAGTGGGAGAACTCTCTCTGGTACTCTATCACTGATCTGGTCCCCTGCTTGAGGTTCAAAAACCTCTCCTCCAAAGCATCTCTGTCCGTAGCAGAGACGAAGTGCTCCAGAAACACATCGCCAAACTCTTCCCAAGATATCTCTGACAGCTCAAAGTCCGCATAAGTAGACTCCCGGACTGACTTCCACCATCTCTTCGCGTGGGCCTCTAGCACAGAGGTGGCTAGAGGTACTGCCTGGCCGACTGGGCAGCTGATGCCCGCTAAGATCTCGTGTATGGCCTCCAGCCATTCTTCCGTCTTCACCGCATCCTCTGTCCCGCGGTACGTCGGTGGGGACAGGCTCTTGAATGCACTCAGCCAGCTCGACCCCGGATTTGGCTGTGGAGCCGGGACTTGCTGGGCTCTAAAGGCATCCAAAATCGCCGTCAGGGTCTGCCCCATCTCCGTATGTAGGAATGGAGTGGCAGCTGGAGGGGGAGGAGCCACATTTTGCGGCGCTGCGACCTGTGGAGGTTGCATAAAGGTAAGGTTAGAGCAAAATTGGCCTAACAAATTGTACTTTGTGGACCATTTATGTGACTTTACACATGGGCACACCACTGCTTCCGCTGCATAGTTTGTCCGCAAACTAATGCTCGGGCGGGGGTGGTCCCATGTTGTGGACTTCTTTCTCATATGATCGTTGTTCGAGTGATACCAGTTTGTAAGACCCCCCTCCCCCTTACCAAGGAGGGCTACCGGGTCTTATGCCTAGAACCGCCGTCTAACGGTGGCACTAACTCACGGGTTAGTCGACACCGCAACACGCCGATTCTGCCGGCTAGTACGATCATAAACCTGTAGGCCAATATGAGAAGAAAGAAGTAAAACTGTATATGTAAAAATACCAGTCCACAAGCCACAGTACAATCATGAAAAAGAGATGAATAGTACAACATAATAGTCCACAATATAGTGCCAATGAAAGAGTAAAAAGGGCTTATGCCCAGTACATCAAATCTCTCTCTCACAAAATCATAAATGCGGAAGCTACACTAGAACATCAAGACTCGCCCCACCTGAGGACGCACAGTAGTGGTAGTAGCCTGCTGAAGCGGTATCTGCTCCTCATGTCCTGCCTCCTCGACGTGCTGGTGCTCCATCTCCACGGGCTCCTAAAAATAGTTGGTCACCGACCATTAGTCAAAAAGACTAAGTCGTTTCCTCCGCACCTCGCCCCGCAGCTCCTAGGCACCGAGCGGCAGGACGAAGCGGAGGACAACAAGGGGTAGCAAAATGGAAGCAGGTGACAATATCTATCTAGAGTGGTACTAAGTAATGAAATTCTACTCTAGCAATGCTAAGTATAGTACAAGTAGTAAGTAAGAGCGGTGCAGTAAAGGAAAGTAAAGAAACAGCAGTATGAACAAGTAAATCAGCTAAGCTACCACTAAGCTATCACCACAAACGTATCCTAACTTATATAAATGCCCATACAAATATATACGTTAGGATTTCCAGGAAATTTAACTTATCATATAAAAGAGCCCATACTAATTTATATGATAAGAATCTATGAAGCGTATGACCTAATATGAATAAATGATATGATGCAATTTTATGCGCAGGCAAGTGCAACTCACACAACGACTCTGTGATCACAGACCTTTAGTTCCCACTTTTTGAGAGCTAGCATCACTCTCGGGTACCACCGCTGTGGCAACGGCAGCAGCAGAGCGGGCGTCTCCGCTTCTAGACCGGTATGCACACTACCAAGCCTTAGACCCCTCTCATACGCCTCTGTACACGTCCAAGGTGCACCCTAGAGTCTCTCGTACGTACTTTGCTGACAAACCCGTCAGTCTTGTTGGGTCGGATGTGTGTTATCGGGGGTCGTCCTCCAGACCGCAGTGTAAAACAACCCACTGGCCCCTCTAACTCCCACAACCGCCTGGTGCACCGTACTGCCATCGGTGTGACGAACGGCCAGTACTGCATGCCCCGCCACGATATTTATGCACATGCAAGTAATTCATACCGAGCCTTCCGCTCGCAGGACCAAAACCCGTCCTGAATCCCTCAAACCCAAACCCGGGTGAGAACGCACATTAGTGCCTTTATACCAACTCCCTCAAACCCCAAACGGGTGAGCATATATCATGAATCTCTCCAACCCCACACGGGCGAGAAGGTACGACAATGTCCTAACCTATTATACTACTCTTGTCTACAGTTTATTATACTTAGAGATTTAAGGTTAATCCCAGGACTGCCCCCGGTATTCCCTGTGAAGGGCTCTCAAGGGGCACTAGGAACTGTGTTGGGATTACGCCCAGCGTTCCCTTTCACAAGGATATTTACTTTAGTTGATAGCTACCCATGTATCTCCCCAGCTCTCCTTATTGCTTTAGTACAACCCTAGTGACTTAAGGTATTACTGGGAAAACCGACGGTCTTCCGCCGATCCCCACTCCAGTTGCTAGCTAAGACTTGTACTTTAATCCCTCACTAAGACAACTCTACCCACCAGGGTTACATATGTTGAACTCTCTCTTATTTCTGCCGATAATCAATCCCCTGGTAATCACCTAAGGCAAGACCTATTTGTGTTATATTGTAACACCCCCATCCGTCGCATGGCATATAACAGAAGGTCCAGCTGGAACCCGACGCCATATACCACAGACAGTCGGAAGGGTTACTAAAAGAATAAATCAAACCATCTAATTAAGACTACTCGTCCTAATCACAGAGCATTCTAGCGGAAGATTTTAAAGTTGAAAGAACCCAAAATTAAATCCATCAATATGAATGCCCACAGCTACAACAATAGGAATGAAAACTCAAATACATAGAAACGGGTACATGGCCTTATGGCCTTACAAATGTTCACTTCATAAATAGTGTTTTACATACATCGGCTCGCAGGCCGGCCACACATGAAATATATAAAAACAGCTATTCTACGGCCTTCTAGGGCCAGCACAGCAACATGGGCTCCAGCCCGCTATTTGGCGCTCGGCTCCGCAGCACCTGCAAGCACATACCACCGCACGGTGGCAAATAAAGCAACGGTCAGCTAAAAGCCGACCAAATTATAACGACCCCGCCCCTTACTCGGGACGGCGGTGCTCTTTCCCTGCAAAACATTAGCCCAACAATATATATATCGCAATTATAATTCGCCACAGGCGTAGGCTCGCACGGCCAAACACCCCGTGCACTCAGGGCACATTCATGGTGAACCCTGACAAATCAGTGCATTCACCACCATCCCTAGGATGGCAACAACATGTGAGCATTTAGCCTTTCTGACCACCGTCTAAGGCTCCGACTATGCCAACGGCCAGTCCCCGTCTTCGGGTCTCTCGCACCGAACCACATAGCCTAGGTCCAATTCCACTTGCCCGTTGCTCACGCCGCATGTCCAATTTAAGGAACTTTGCGCGGGCCAAGCTTCTCTCGGATCCCAAATTTTCCAAAACAGTCTCATAACCCAGTTATGATCAAGGCCGGTTCCCAGACCGCCAAGTTAGCAGAACACGTTTCCGCTCAATTTTCCGGGTGCGCCTTGAAGCTAACCTTCAAGGATCCCTGCTGCAATCTACCGCATGGAAACCCAAAAAATCCAAAGCACGGAGTCTTCTCCGGCAAAACCATATCAAATGCAACATCACCGATCCAGACAAAACACGTCCGGGTAGGCTTCACACACAATGCCTATGCCCGTACTTACGATTCCGGGCTCTACATGCAACACAAGGGGGACTATTCCCGTCAACCCCAAGGAACACCACGCACTCACCGCATACTCGCGGGAGCGGGATTCCCTATGCAGAAAGAAAGAGATTCAAGCGCTCGAGTTGAGAATCGTTACCCTTGTAGTCCGTTTTGGCGCCATGGAAAAACTACGCGGTTAGAACTCTTCGCAATGACCTTCCCTCCACGGATCCGCTCTCCGATTTCGAAACGGTGCTCCGATGCTCCGCCGGCGGCCGGAAACCTCCTTCTTCTTCCTCTCCTCTCTCACTTTGGAAGGGGAGAACTTTGGAGAGAAAAATGAGGGAATAACTCCCTATTCCCGGCCTTAACAGAGCAGGATCTCATCTGGGCCATTGGATCCTAATTAAAGAAAATGAACGGCTCGGATCTGCACAAAATTCCCCAGACCTGGGCCGCACACGGCTTGGCACACGGCCGTGTCCAAGGCCGTGTGCCTCGATCCAGGCACGATCGTCGAACTGAGAAATGCACACGGGCCAAGACACGCCCGTGTCTGACCTGACACGCCCGTGTCGGGTTCCTCGACACGCCCGTGTTCGTGGGCGTGTCACGCATAACCGCCACGGCAACGGACACGACCCATCAGGACACGGGTAGGGACACGGGTTGGCACACGCCCGTGTCGGATGACACGCCCGTGTCATCCGGCCGTGTTCCTGGCCGTGTCCTTCTCGGGTTGGAAACGGCCAAAAATCACCAGCCAGACACGGCCTTGGACACGCCCGTGTCCTAGGCCGTGTACCCCTACAGGCACCAAAAACTCTTTTTCCGCGACCGACTCGCACACAAAATTCGGGGCGTTACAAATCTCCCCCACTTAAGGAATTTCGTCCCGAAATTAAGCAAAGGTACACAAAAGCTAAATGATACCTGAGTGGAATAACTCGGGATATTCCTCCAACATAGCTTGCTCTCGCTCCCAAGAAAGTTCCTCACGTCCGCAATTATCCCAACCGACTTTAACCATTCTGACCTCCTTGTCGCGGAGTCGTTTGACTGCAACATCTTCAATTCGTACTGGTCTGACCCTTGTTGTTAACTCATAATCAACCGGTACCTGATCGTCTGCAATGATCTGCGAAGCCTCTTGAACTGCCTTACGCAACACCGATACGTGGAATACGTCATGCAGCCCACTCAACTCCGTCGACAGCTTTAATCTATACGCCGCCTCGCCAACACGCTCCAGGATTTCAAATGGTCCAAGGTATCTCGGACTCAGCTTCTTCAAGCGTCGAACCCGCGATACACCCTTGAACGGCTTGATTTTTAAATATACCATGTCGCCAACGTTGAACTCCACATTTCTATGTTTGGCATTGTAGTACTTTGACTGTCTATCCTGAGCAATCTTCAGCCTTTCCTGAATTGTCCGTATCATTGAAGTGGCATCTTCCACCGCTTGACGTTTATACAACTTTGATTCGCCTGCCTCCAACCAAGACAACGGCGTACGGCACTTCCTCCCATACAAAGCTTCGAAAGGCGCCATTCCAATGCTTGCCTGAAAGCTATTGTTGTACGCAAACTCCACCATGTACAGGTGATCCTCCCAATGCTTCCCGAAATCTAGGACGCACAAGCGAAGCATGTCCTCCATAGTTCTGTTGACTCTCTCGGTTTGGCCATCTGTCTGCGGGTGAAAGGCTGTGCTGAACTTTAGCTTAGTACCCAACAGACCATGCAACAACCTCCAGTCATTTGACGTGAAGCGTCCATCACGATCACTAACAATACTGCGAGGCACACCATGCAGTCGTACAATATTATCCACGTAGAGTTTGGCTAACCTTTCTACTGGATCTTCCTTTCTCATTGGGATAAAGTGCGACACCTTTGTCAATCTATCTACGACCACCCAAATGGCGTCATTTCCTTTCTGCGACTTCGGCAAACCGTGCACAAAATCCATAGATATATCGTCAAACTTCCATTCTGGGATAGGAAGTGATTTCAAGAAACCTCCGGGCTTCTGGCATTCCGCCTTCACTAATGCACAAGTACGGCACTTGGCCACATAAAGCGCCACATCCTTCTTCAAACCCGGCCACCAGAATAATTTCTTCATGTCTCTATACATCTTCGTGCTTCCCGGGTGGATTGAGTATTTGGTATGATGAGCCTCATACATCAACTCCTCCCGAATATTATCCGCACTAGGAACGCATAGACGACCGTCCTTCCTTAGCAACCCATCTTCAACCACAAACTGGGAATTTGACCCATCCAAAGATCCATCTAGGATTTGCTTCATGCTGCTATCCTGAACCAAAGCCCGCCGAACTCTATCCGCTAGGTCACACTGCACCTCTGTCCAAAACAGTTTCGCCTCGGCACTAGACTGCTTGTCAACGCAAGATATCTCCAATGCCTCCAACTCTTGGACCAATCTTTCATCATGTACTGATAACCAATTGGCTTGTGCGGGAATCTTACGACTCAACGCATCCGCCACTGCATTTCCCTTCCCAGGCACATAGTGTATCTTGAAGGTGTAGTCCCCTAAGAACTCCATCCACCTCCTCTGCCTCATGTTCAGATCTTTTTGGTCCAATAGGTACTTCAAACTCTTATGATCGGTGTAAATATCTACCTTCACACCGTACAGATAGTGCCTCCAAAGCTTTAGAGCAAAAATCACGGCCGCTAACTCTAAGTCGTGGACCGGATAATTCCTCTCGTGAACCTTCAATTGTCGTGAACCATAAGCTATCACTCTCCCATGCTGTAGCAGAACACAGCCCAAACCACTGCCTGAAGCATCACTATAAATCTCGAACCCTTCGGTACCACTTGGCGAACATAAAATAGGCGCCGTGGTTAACCGCCTCTTCAACTCTACAAAAGCCTGTTCGCACTCCGAAGACCACACAAACTTCTGATCCTTTCTTGTCAACGTCGTGAGTGGTAGTGCTATCCGCGAGAAGTTCTCTACGAAGCGCCTGTAGTAGCCAGCAAGCCCCAGAAAACTCCGGACCTCTGCCACTGTAGTCAAAGTAGGCCACTCCCGTATCGCCACTATCTTCGCCGGATCCACAGCTATTCCTTCTCCACTGACAACATGACCAAGGAACGCTATCGAGGATAACCAGAACTCACACTTGGAGAACTTTGCATACAACTGACTTTTCCTCAAAGTCTCCAACACCATGTGTAAATGCTTGTAATGATCCTCCTCGCACCGCGAATACACTAGAATATCATCGATGAATACTATCACAAACTGATCCAAATATTCTCTGAACGTCCTATTCATCAGATCCATAAATACGGATGGCGCATTTGTCAACCCAAACGGCATAACCGTGAACTCGTAATGCCCAAACCGCGTACTGAATGCTGTCTTTGGAATGTCGCTCTCCCTTATCCTCAACTGATAATAACCGGACTTCAAATCTAACTTCGAATATACAGTTGACCCAACCAACTGATCAAATAGATCGTCAATCCTCGGGATTGGATATTTGTTCTTCTCCGTAAGTTTGTTCAATTCCCGATAATCGATACAAAGCCGCAAGCTCCCATCTTTCTTCTTAACAAAGAGAACTGGTGCGCTCCAAGGTGACGAACTTGGACGCACATAACCTTGCTCTAGCAACTCCTGCAGTTGCACCTTCAACTCTGCCATTTCTCTCGGGGCTATCCGATAGGGGGAGCGTGACACCGGTTTGGCACCCGGTACCAGCTCTATAGTAAAGTCTATCTCCCGCTGAGGAGGGGCTCCTGGGAGATCATCTGGAAACACATCAGGATACTCGGACACAACTGGGATGTTGCCCAAACTAGGTTTAGGCATCGAAGTCTGCACTAGAGTGACATACAGTTCTGCCCCAGACCGAACTGCCTTAAACGCCTGAAGGGCCGATATCCGAACTTTCCTTGACCCCTTCATGCCCGCAAAAGTAGTCTCCCGATCAGTGTCCAGACCCAACTTGACTTCTTTGCGGTTGCAATCAATGCATGCACTCTGCTCCGAGAGCCAATCCATACCGAAGATTACATCGAACTCCACTAATGGTAGAACCAACGCCCGCAAATCAAACTCCCGGTCTCCAATCCGAATCTTTACAACACAGATCCTATCCGCACGCATTGAGCACCCATTAGGCAACAACACATCCAACTTGTTTTCTGCCATCGAGAACGGAACTCCGATGCGCGATATAAACTTTTCAGACAAGAAGGAATGTGATGCTCCCGTATCAAAAAGGGCTCTCGCCGGAAACCCAAAGATCAACACAAAGCCTAGCACTAACAAACGTAAGCTAACAAATACAAAAGTAACAACTATAAAAGTTAAACCACTATAATTTAACTCATACCTGTCACTACGTCTGCTTGCTTTATGGCCTCCTGTAGACCAAGGTTGTAGACTCTAGGCTGGGCTGGAGCATGATGGGATGCGGTTGACTCCACCGCCTTCCCTTTCTCCTCATAAGTCGCTCCAGGTCTCCTCTCGGACTTTGGACGTCCGCTCCAACACTCCCGAGCAAAATGCCCCGTCTTCCCGCAGTTGTAGCAAGCTCCGGGGACTCGACTTGTAGTTGCCCCCGATGCATCAGCCGAAGGGGCTGAGTTTGAAGTCCTCCGCTTCTTGTTCCATCTGCGGAAACCTGTCTTGTGACTTGCCACCTTGAACTCGGTCTTCCTTTCTCCTGGGTCCCTCTTCTCTTAAACTTTCTTCGCAACATTTTCCAACGATCGGGTCGAATTGACCAAGGCTAGGAAGCCCTGCGCCTTAGGCCCAGCAAGGAGTAACTGTAAATCGCCACGAAGACCCTCATAGAATCGGTTGGTCTTCCTCTCTTCTTCTGAAAACATAGCACCAGCATAATGACCCAACTGTGTGAACTCATGCAGATATTCGTCCACGCTTCTGGATCCCTGAGTCAACCCAAGAAATTGATTCTCCATCTCCAACCTCTGAGCAGAAGGTACAAATCTGGCTAGGAACAATCTTGAAAATTCTTCTATCGGCACATCCGCAAGTTGCCTTCCCACTAGAAGATGAAACTCCAACTCGTCCCACCACAGCCTCGCCTCACCTTCCAAAAGAAAAGTCGCTATGGTGGTCTTCTGCCACTCCTCAGTCATTGTGGCCGTCAACACCCTCTTTATGGAAGAGAGCCAGTCCTCAGCTTGAGTTGGCGTTCCAACCCCATTAAACCTCGGAGGATTAAAGCCCATCACGTGCTTTAGCTGCCGCTCCGTAGTTCTCCTCGGCTCTACTAACTCAACTGCTGTGCGTTCCACCACTCTCGGCTCTGCCGCCCTAACCGGTTCTTGCTCATCCGCAGGAGGTGCGCGATGCATTTGCCCTGCAGGTTGGGCATTTATCATTGCGAACACGGCTTCAGCCACCATCCTGATGGTTTCCGCTGAAGGAGGTGTAGCAGGCACGTCCCTTGGTGCACTACTTTCCGCTGATTGCGGACGCTCTGACTGACCAGCACCGCTCCTAGCTGCCTATAAAAGCAAAGACACACGATTAGGCGACAAACAAATTGCTAAAAGCAATCATTGGAACACTCAGGTTCCACAAAACAAGTGTATTTTCATTCCTAAGTGGACATTCATGGGTTCTTTTTAATGTTATAACGATGACGCACACATGTGCTCACCACCCCTTAAAAGAATTCGCCCACGAATTCATTTAAGCATGACCGTAACCAGAAGTCTGATACCAAATTGTAACACACCCATCCGTCGCATGGCATATAACAGAAGGTCCAGCTGGAACCCGACGCCATATACCACAGACAGTCGGAAGGGTTACTAAATGAATAAATCAAACCATCTAATTAAGACTACTCGTCCTAATCACAGAGCATTCTAGCGGAAGATTTTAAAGTTGAAAGAACCCAAAATTAAATCCATCAATATGAATGCCCACAGCTACAACAATAGGAATGAAAACTCAAATACATAGAAACGGGTACATGGCCTTATGGCCTTACAAATGTTCACTTCATAAATAGTGTTTTACATACATCGGCTCGCAGGCCGGCCACACATGAAATATATAAAAACAGCTATTCTACGGCCTTCTAGGGCCAGCACAACAACATGGGCTCCAGCCCGCTATTTGGCGCTCGGCTCCGCAGCACCTGCAAGCACATACCACCGCACGGTGGCAAATAAAGCAACGGTCAGCTAAAAGCCGACCAAATTATAACGACCCCGCCCCTTACTCGGGACGGCGGTGCTCTTTCCCTGCAAAACATTAGCCCAACAATATATATATCGCAATTATAATTCGCCACAGGCGTAGGCTCGCACGGCCAAACACCCCGTGCACTCAGGGCACATTCATGGTGAACCCTGACAAATCAGTGCATTCACCACCATCCCTAGGATGGCAACAACATGTGAGCATTTAGCCTTTCTGACCACCGTCTAAGGCTCCGACTATGCCAACAGCCAGTCCCCGTCTTCGGGTCTCTCGCACCGAACCACATAGCCTAGGTCCAATTCCACTTGCCCGTTGCTCACACCGCATGTCCAATTTAAGGAACTTTGCGCGGGCCAAGCTTCTCTCGGATCCCAAATTTTCCAAAACAGTCTCATAACCCAGTTATGATCAAGGCCGGTTCCCAGACCGCCAAGTTAGCAGAACACGTTTCCGCTCAATTTTCCGGGTGCGCCTTGAAGCTAACCTTCAAGGATCCCTGCTGCAATCTACCGCATGGAAACCCAAAAAATCCAAAGCACGGAGTCTTCTCCGGCAAAACCATATCAAATGCAACATCACCGATCCAGACAAAACACGTCCGGGTAGGCTTCACACACAATGCCTATGCCCGTACTTACGATTCCGGGCTCTACATGCAACACAAGGGGGACTATTCCCGTCAACCCCAAGGAACACCACGCACTCACCGCATACTCGCGGGAGCGGGATTCCCTATGCAGAAAGAAAGAGATTCAAGCGCTCTATTGAGAATCGTTACCCTTGTAGTCCGTTTTGGCGCCATGGAAAAACTACGCGGTTAGAACTCTTCGCAATGACCTTCCCTCCACGGATCCGCTCTCCGATTTGAAACGGTGCTCCGATGCTCCGCCGGCGGCCGGAAACCTCCTTCTTCTTCCTCTCCTCTCTCACTTTGGAAGGGGAGAACTTTGGAGAGAAAAATGAGGGAATAACTCCCTATTCCCGGCCTTAACAGAGCAGGATCTCATCTGGGCCATTGGATCCTAATTAAAGAAAATGAACGGCTCGGATCTGCACAAAATTCCCCAGACCTGGGCCGCACACGGCTTGGCACACGGCCGTGTCCAAGGCCGTGTGCCTCGATCCAGGCACGATCGTCGAACTGAGAAATGCATACGGGCCAAGACACGCCCGTGTCTGACCTGACACGCCCGTGTCGGGTTCCTCGACACGCCCGTGTTCGTGGGCGTGTCACACATAACCGCCACGACAACGGACACGACCCATCAGGACACGGGTAGGGACACGGGTTGGCACACGCCCGTGTCGGATGACACGCCCGTGTCATCCGGCCGTGTTCCTGGTCGTGTCCTTCTCGGGTTGGAAACGGCCAAAAATCACCAGCCAGACACGGCCTTGGACACGCCCGTGTCTTAGGCCGTGTACCCCTACAGGCACCAAAAACTCTTTTTCCGCGACCGACTCGCACACAAAATTCGGGGCGTTACATATATGCAGACCATGACCTATGATTACCCTAAAAATGGGATCTTCCAAACCTTAAGGCATCTTGCCTCTAAATATTTATCTTAAGGTGTTATGGACTAAGGGAACTACCCTAAGAATTCTCATAATTTTCCTTGGCCAAATAGTCCTTTAATTAATTCTTTTAATTTAAATACTAGGTCACTTTACACATGAAGTAGTTTGATTAAGTATCCACTGACCTAGGGAATTTTTTTCTGAGATGTATAGTGACAAAATATTGCTGCCTACAGAATTTCATAATTTTCCTTAATTTATTTATTATCATTTTCAATTTAATATCAATTCCACAAAAATTCCATTTTTCCAAATGATGTATAGGCATTATTTACACCAAAATTCCAGAAAAATTACAGAGCTTTTAGGACACTAATTTATGACTATTGGCAGAGAATCATCAACATTTAATGTAAGATGGCCTATAGGATTCCATTATAAGATATTTACCAAAATGCCATTATACTAATTTAACACAAATAATGCATCCATTAAATTCTGAGAAATTTGTGCAAGACTAATAATAACATTTTATGACAGCAGAAAAATTTCCAAATTTTTCAGAGGTATAAATCCATCATTTCAAGAATTTACAAGATAAGGGTAAAATGGGGAATTTAGGGTATCTACTCCAAAAGTTCTTCAAAATAGAGAAATAATATTTTTCCTAATTCCAATGTGATCTCATCTATGCCTTGGCAAAATTGTTTGAATTTGTACTTGAAGAAACCCTATTTTCCAATTTTATTTCCAAAATAGCTATATTTAAAATAAAATCCAATAAATAGAATTTGATTCCAAAATATCCATTATTAATTTGAGGGATGAAATTTACCCTAATGAACCACTAGAAATAATTTCATGACCCTTGCATGTCACCATTGCCCTAAATACACCAATTTGCATTTTTGCTATTTGCACACCAAGGCTAAACATAGGCTAGCACATGCAAGTGGATTTCCCCAACATGCAGTGAACCCAAGGTGCTGAAAATTTTATCATGCACCAAGGATGACCCCACTGACCCACCACCAAAATATGGGGCCATGGGGAGGAGTAGAACTCCATATATGTCATTTATTTATATTTTGATATTTTACCAAAAACTATAGGAAAATATTCTCTAAAAATTCCTAAATTTTGGCAGGAGCTAAGTATTCCCTAATCATGCATGTGCCCAAAATTTGGGGCCATGGTGACTAATATTGAGACCAGGGCATCCAATTTAATTTCTGCCCTACTCTAGGACCAGTCCTAGGAGAAATGTCCTACAGGACTGTACACTACACCAAAATGTATGTTTAGGGTGGTATTTTAAAGGTAAGACCCTAGGCTACATTTTTCATTAAGGGGCTAAGTTCTGGAAATGCCTGTAAGAGGCCTAAATTTAGCATGCAAAGAGACTGAAAAGGTGTGACAGAATCATACACTATTCATCAAATATTAAATTAAAACATTTAAATCCTCTGCACGAATCTTAAAGTAAAACCAACGGGATCTGGTCATCGTCCCCGATGATTTAACGACCATGATTGATTCTTCCTGGACGATGTTGGCTGGCCTTTTCTGGCCAGCTGAGCCACCACCACCGCCGGCGGATATCGCCACCACCTTCGTTAAGGTGGGGGCTATCGTTTCCCGGCGGTGGGGCCGCCGGAGTTGGCTCCTCCGGCGAACCCGAGCAAGAAAAGAAAAGCTCGATTTTCACCATTTCCTCTCATGGAATCGGGCTCGATTGAGCCCGATATCTCCCTAGATCGATCTAGAAAGTTAGTACGGGAAGAGGTGAGGTGAAACGCACCTGAATCGGGGCTTGGCTGCGGGTCAGGCGGCGGTTTGCCGTGGTGGTGGTGCGCCGGCGAGCTCCACCCCGAAAGCTCAATTCTCCACCGTTCTCCATGATTAAGCAGTCGAATTCCACTCCTCTCGGCCTTCTGAAGCTAATGGTGAGCTCTGTTTGGACTGAGGTGGGCTATATGTGGAGTTAACTCCAATGTTAGCTCGGTTTTGAGCTTTGGAGGTTTCACCCAGCTGCCATGTGGCTCACAACCCTGGTATTCTGCTGGAAATGAATAGGGGAGGTCGGCCACCTGGTTTTGGGCAGCCAAAACCAGCTGATGGGGTGGCCATGTGGCCATTATTCCCTTCATTCCCCTTTCTCTCTCCTCTTTTCCTAAAAATTCCAATTTTACCCCCTTGCATGTACTCTCTCTCCTGATTTAGAGGGGTAGGACTGGTCTTGTTCACTTGGGCTGACTATGGGCCAATTTTGGTGGGCTTTGTCCAAGGGGAAATGACTTGGCCTTCATTTCATTCCTTAGGTCAAATTGTTGACCAAATTGACTTTTAGGGTTGACTGGTCAACCATGGTGGGTGGGCTGACCCCACTTGGTGGAAATGGGTCTAGTGGCACCACCCAACTTGGTTTGGGTCAAGGGGGTGCCCCACATAGGTTAATTTGGCCTATGAGTGTGGGTTTGACCAAATTAAGCCCAAGGTTGACTTTGGTCAATTGTGGTCAAAATGTTGACCCAATGACATACCCTAGGGTCCACTTAGATTGTTTTTAGCGTTAGGGCAATGTGGTGGGGTCATGGTGTGGCTAGGGTCCCCACTCAGGCTAGTTTGACCTAGTTTGACTAAGGTCTTATAGTGGGCCCCACATGGCTACCACCCACTACCTAGGGTCAAACCTAGTTGATCTCCTCAAATCTCACCCATGCCTAACCCAATCTAAGTTGAGGGGTCCAGAAGTAACATGGGATGTTACACGGAAGGCGCTAGAGGCGGGCTACTTTTGGTCCACTCTCTTCAAAGACGCGCATAATTTTGTGCGCGCATGCGATAGCTGTCAGCGGTCTGGTAACATCTCTCGTCGCGATGAGATGCCCCAAAATATATTTTTAGAGTGCGAAGTCTTCGATTTGTGGGGCATAGATTTTGTTGGCCCCCTACCTCCATCTTTCAAAAATATGTATATTTTAGTGGCGGTCGACTACGTATCGAGGTGGGCGGAAGCGCAAGCTCTCCCCACCAACGATGCGCGAGTCGTCGTTACATTTCTTAAAAAACTATTTTCTCGCTTTGGCATGCCTCGCGCAATTGTTAGTGATAGGGGAACGCATTTATGCAACGCTCTTATGGCTAAGACGTTAGCTAAATACAGAGTCACGCACAAGCTTGCCACCCCCTACCACCCGCAAACAAGTGGCCAAGTTGAGGTAGTAAATCGAGAGATTAAACGAATTTTAGAAAAAACCGTTTCACTAAATAGGAAAGATTGGTCCGTTAAACTCGACGATGCGTTGTGGGCATATCAGACGGCATACAAAACCGTAATTGGTTGTACGCCGTTTCGGTTAGTCTATGACAAAGCGTGCCATTTACCCGTAGAATTAGAGCATCGCGCTCTTTGTGCTTTAAAACTCTTAAACCTCAACTCCAACTTAGCCGCTCAGAATAGAAAACTGCAACTAAACGAGCTCGATGAATGGCGTGCGAACGCTTACAAGAGCAATAAATTTTATAAGGAGTGCTCTATGTTATATCACGATCGAAAAATCAAGTCCCAAAAATTATTTTCTCCGGGCGATCTTGTCCTTCTTTACAATTCACGTCTTAGGCTTTTTCCGGGTAAACTAAAATCTAGATGGTCCGGTCCCTTCCTAGTTGAAGAAGTTTTTCCATATGGGGCCGTACTCGTCTCCCACCCGGAAAAAGGTTCGTTTAAGGTAAACAGTCATCGGTTAAAGTCTTATATAGCAGGCGACCCAGTGATCGATTTTAGCGAAACCATAACGTTCCTCCACATTATAAACCCGCCAAAATAGTCAGGCTACATGACTATAAACAAAGCGCTCCTGGGAGGCACCCATCGCTTATCCTTTTCGCTCTTTCCTTATTATCTTTGCTGCTTTTTCTAATAAACACAGGGTTTCTAATCGGCCTCCCCCTACGCGTTTCAGGGAAGCTTCTACCCCCACTCTCTTTATTTTCCTCTTGTTCTGCATACTTACGTTACAACATTGGGGACAATGTTGGACTTAAGTATGAGGGTATTTTCGTGCTTTACTTTCTGCACTTTAATTTTTCTGCATTTCAAAAATACAAAAAAATACATATAACAACAAAACAAAAACAAAAAAATAAAAAAACATCTTAAAATGAAAAAAAAATTTAAATGAAAAATCCAAAAAAAAAAATCCAAACAAATTTTATTTTCTTTTTCTTTCTTTTTTCCAAAAAACTCAAAAAAATTAAAAAAACAACAAAAAAAACTTATGAAGAATATATTTAGTTTCACTTTGTAAATATTTTTTTTGTACATATTCTTTTTTTAAATACTCTTTTCACTCTCCCCCTTTCTCATTCTTGTAAAAACCTCTCTTTTTCTCCCATGTTTTTGTAAATATAATGAAAATTCTCTTAAAAAAATACAAAAAAAAGATAATAGTTCAAAATTTTAAAAAAATTAAGTAAAACAAAACAAAAATACAAAAAAAAGATAATAAATGAAAAACAAAAAAAAATGATGATAAAAACTATAAAAATCAAAAAAATGTTTTGAAACAAATAAATCAAATATTCCATCCTTAACTTTTCTACTATCCAAAAATTCAGTTTTGAGTTTATTTATATCTGAATTTGATTAATTCTTTGTTCACTACTCGTTTGTTAATTATTGATTGAAAAATTTAAATAGCCGGGGTTAAGTTTTAAAGAATTCATTATACTTTGTTAAAAATAGCGAACTTGTTTTAGGCACTACTTCTAATTTTTCATTGATAGGAGCACGTGTATTATGTTAGGAAATAACGACTATAGAATTCAATTATACTTACTTTTAGCTTTCTGAAAAAAATTGGAACGTACAAATTATTAAGGTTGCTCTCAAAAATCTTTAGGATTAAAAATCTAGTTTTCCTTTCTCCCCTTACCTTAGCATGACCTACATGACATGATAAAATTTTCTATCCTTAAAAGATCCTATGTCAATGGGAATAAGATTTCGTTCCGTAAACATAGGCACCCAATAAGTTAAAAATATTATATATGGAGTAAGAGGATAAAATTCATTAGTCCTACACATATACATTGGGTTAATTTTATTGAAGTTGAAAAACAAAAATCATATTAGGAAAATAAGATTTCGTTTTCCTAATAATCCAAAAGAAAAAAAAATTGGAGGTTCGAGAAAAAATTACCTCACCTCAAAAATCAAAACCCTCTTCATAAACCCAATACCCCCTTAGCCAATTACATGATTCTAGAATTAATTCAAAAATCTTTTTGAGAGCATAATTAGTAAATTGTATTATTTCCAGTAGCACTCGTATAAGCTAGAGTTCATATAATTCCAAACTATTTTCGTTAATCTAACCATTACAAATGTTGCCTTCTATTTTATTACATCAAGAAGTCTTTTGGCCAAAACTTTTGCGCTATTTAAATCATCTACATAATTTTAGTACTTAACTCTTACACCCCGTATATTTATTTCGATCTCTCTTATAATTGATTAAGCGGTAGCTAAACTTAGAGTTTTTTTTTCTATTCCTTATAGATTCACCTCAAACTTTTGCTCTGGAATAACAAAAGCCTAAGTATGGGGGTATTTGATGAATTGTAAATATATGTATTTTTGTGCACATTAATTTAGTCATTTTCATTTATTTTCGTCATTTTTACTTATTTTTGTTCAATAAAATGCTCCTATTCTTGTAAATTTACGGCTAACTTATTTTATTTTATTTTTCAGAAAAATTCCAAAATCTGCCAAAATTGGGCAGTACACGCCCGTGTCATTTGGATCACGCCCGTGACCTGGGCATGACAGCTCAAATTCCGTGAAGTTGCAAATTTCTGAAGTAAAAAATCTTGACACGCCTGGTGTCACGCCCGTGTCACACGACACAGGGCGTGACACAAGTCTGTGTCCACTCCACTCGACGAATTCAATTCAACGATCGTCAAACCCGCGACACGCCCAGAGTCACACCCGTGACATGGGGCGTGACTTCACCAACTGGCCCAACAAGATGCTGCCGAAAACTTTTGACACAACCCGCGCCCGGTTCTACCTCCCCAACACGCCCAGCATCATGCCCGTGACCTGGGGCGTGACATCCTCGAACTCAGCCCGAAGTCAACTTTCCTATCCAATCGTCGGCTGCCATCATGAATAGTAATGACACGCCCCCCCCCGACACGCCCGTGTCGGAGGGCGTGTACTTAGAATTTTTTGCCTATAAATTGCCCATTTCTGTAAGGTCCAAGGGTTCAGATTTTTGGGCCATTTTAGTGTGTTTTTGTGGGCTACATGTTGGGTATATTGGTCAAATGTACCTGATTTGAAGAAGCCTCACCCAACTCAATGATATACATCATAATGTATTTGATGTATGTTTGAGTTACTTGTGCAGGTTAAGAAAGTACTGGACTGAAGCAAAAAGTTTCTAAGTCCATGTGTCAACACCCAGAGGGAAAGTGTCGACACTTAAGAAGACTTGTGTCGACACCTAGACAAGATGTGTCGACACTTGGAGTCATTGTGTCGACACCTGGGATGCAGAGTCGACACCAGACAGAAAGTGTCGACACTTGGAGCTGTGTCAACACTCAGTGAAGAAAAGTGCAGACAGAAAGTGTCGACACAAGGAGCTGTATCGACACCCAGTGAAGCTGTGTCTACACCAGAAAGTGTCGACACTTGGAGCTGTGTCGACACTCAGCAAAAGTCTGCAGAGTCTAAGTACAAGTGTCGACACTCAACACAATGTGTCGACACTAAGCAGAAGAGTCAGCACTTGAAGCATTTGTCGACACCCAACACAATGTGTCGACACTCAACAGAAGAGTCAACATTTGAAGTATGTGTCGACACCCAGAACAATGTGTCGACACACAGCTGAAGACTCAACACTTGAAGAAAGTGTCGACACATGAAGCTGTGTCGACACTTAGCAAAAAACAGAAAGAACAACAAATTATTCTAAGTACAAGTGTCGACACTATGGGAATGTGTCGACACTCAGCTGAAGTTTCAACACAAGAAGATGTATCGACACAAAGGAGATGTGTCGACACATAGAAGAATTCAGCAAAAGCTAGAAGAACAAGTACTTGTGTCGACACTCAATTTCAGTGTCGACACATGCAGAAGAATCTGTGTCGAGACATACAAGGAGTTGTGTCGACACCTTGTAGACTTGTGTCGACACTTACACAACATGTGTCGACACTTGGACTATAAGTGTCGACACTTAAAGACAGAAAGTCTCGACACTTACAAACTGTTAGAGATTTTCAAGAAGTGACTGGTTGACATGACAGCTGTCGATCCAGCCGGTCTACAGCAACTGTCAGAGATGTCAGAAGTCAGTTATGAACCGGACCAGCCGGTTACCATGAAGAAGGCCTATAAATAGGCATCCACAGTTTACAGAAACTGTGGTTGGTGTGGTTGTTGAAAGAGTTGATCAAGTGATTAACAAGTGGTACAGATTATTCAAGTAATCAGAAAAGTGATATACGGAGTATCAACACAAGAAGATCTTGCAGTCCAACTGCAGATCTAAGAAGTTGGAGAGAGAGGGCTCCATCCAAGAAATCAGCCTCTCGAACTAGGCTGAGAAGAAGGATTCAGATTCAATTCTGATTCTTAAGAAGCAGAGGTCAAGGAACAACTGCAGAGGATTCAGTCTTATTCAGTTCTACTCAAGAAGCTTTGAAGAAAGCTAAGTCAGATTGGATCTAGCTGAGTTCTTCCAAGAACTCATCAAGAATCTCTCAACTCCCCTCTTATCTTTCTAAGTTGTAGAGTTATTATTTGTAATATCTTTTTAACTTGTATGATCCATTGAATCTGAGTGATTGTAAGCCTATATTTATAAAGGCTGATGGTAGGGCTTGTTTGCCTGAGTGTAGGAGATAGAGATCTCTGAGTGTCGGCCTTGTTAGCTGAGTGTAGGCCTTGGATTGGCTGAGTGTAGGCCTTGATTGGCTGAGTGTAGGCTTTGGGATAAAGCTGAGTTGTAAGGCTTTGGGCCTGAGGTAGGAACCAATTTGGGTTCTGAGACAGTGCAGGAGTTTGGCCGAATCTAGTATACTGCTAGATAGGCGAAGGGGGAAAGTGGATGTACCCATATCTTGGGGAACCACTATAAATCACTGTGTGTTGTACTGTGCTGAAAACTGTTGCTGTGTATGCTGTGTTTTGCTGTGATAAACTAGTTAGTTTGCTGTGAAATAACTGATTGCTGCCAATAAAGTTAGAAAAGGATTAGGTCACCTATTCACCCCCCCTCTAGGTGTTTAGGTACCATATCTTTCAAGTGGTATCAAAGCCAGGTTCCTCAAAACAAGGACTAACAGTCTGAGGAGATCCTGTTTGGCAGATTTAGTGTAAAGCAATTCACAGATTCAAGAAATTCAAGAACATCAAGAAACATGGGTTCTTATGAGAATCACAAGGAATTGGGTTCCATGAAATTACCCATATGTAGGAAAGAGATCTTTGGGATCTGGAAAGAGAGTGTAAGGCTATTTATGGAAGCCTCTGACCCTAGAATCTACATTACAGTTAAGGAAGGGCCTTATGTGCCAATGAAGATTTCAGTATTGGATGCAAATCAGAGGACTCCAAAGGATTTCTCTGAGATGACTAAGGATGAAATTGTCCTATCCACCATGGACAAGAGGGCATAGAACATAATAGTGAGTGCCATTGATGATGCCACTTTTCAGAACTTAATTCACTGTAAGACAGCAAAAGAGATGTGGGATACTCTCATTGTCTATATGGAAGGTTCTGAAGAAGTTAGGCAAGATAGGAAGTCCTTGCTAAATCAGGAGTATGAGAGCTTTAGGAAAGGAAAGGGTGATAGCATCACTGAGTGCTATAAGAAATTTTACAGAATAGTTAATGAACTCATGTCTTATGGAAGAGAGTTCAGTAACTATGAACTAAATGACAAGTTCTTAAGGTCCCTAACCAAAGATTGGGACACCAAGATCTGTGCCATAAGAGAAATGGCTAAGTTGGGGAAATTCCTCCTCCCACACTGTTTGGCAAGCTATTGTCTTATGAAATGCAGTTAACAGTGAGAAAAGAGGAGGAGAAATCAACAAGGACTGAGCACAAAGAAAGAACTGTTGTTTTCAAGACAGAAGTTCCCAGAAAGTGCAGGAATAAGTCTTCAACTCCACCTCCAGAGGTAGTTGAATCAGAGTCTGATGAGTCTGACAGCACAAAGTCTAAGAGCAGTGAAAGTGATGAAGACTTTGCTGCTTTCACTAGACACTTTCAGAAGTTTTTGAAAAAGAAACAGTGGAGGTCAAGGCCTTCTACATCACAAGGAAAGGAAGACTCTTATCAGAAAAAGAGGTCTTCAAAGAATGACAAGAAAAGGACAAAATCAAGCAAGACAACTAGTTCAAAGATTGTTTGCTATTGCTGTAATAGACAGGGCCATGTTATTGCAGATTGTCCAGAGAAGAGAAAGGAATCTGGTGACAGGAAAAAGACTCACTTCAAAGGAAAGAAAGAAAAGTCTTTTGTTGCTAAGAAGGAGAAGACTATATCAGATATATCTTCTTCAGAAACTGAGTCTGAGGCTGAAGCCTACATAGGGATGTATGCAGAAGAAGAAGAGGAAGAATTCATGGAGATCTTGGAATCAATTTATGAACAAGAAGACAGTCATTGCCAAGGGCTAATGGCTTTGACAGAGAGTGCCAAAATCCTGGAGCAGCCAGGACCCAGTCAGGTACAAAGTTCAAGTTTAAATTCAGTTTCTTGTTCTAGTTCAGAATCAGATTTTTCTTCATCAAGTGATGAGAATATATCTGAGTCTGAGGAAGATATTCATCAGCTCATAGATGAATATAAGGTACTGTTGCAAGCCTACAAGAAAAGCAAGACCCTAGCCAAAAGTCAGGCAAAGGAGATTGCAGATCTCAAGGCTGTTGCAACAGATTTTGAGAAACAATTTGATCAAAAACTGAATGAGGTAGCCAGGCTGAAACACATTACTGTGATTCAGATGGGAACTATCACCTATAAGAATGATCAAATTAAGAGACTGGAGAACAATCTTCAGAAAGAAAGAGAGCTTGTTGCTAGGTTTTGAAAACCTAAATCAGTGCTACCTTTAATTGATGAATTTGTTCATCATAAAGGCAAGGCTGGACTGGGTTTTGTTAGACCTGCAGGGACTGAGGAGTCCAAGTTTAAGTCCAAGGGCAAAGCCCCAACATTCAACAGGTCTGCTGTAGATAAAACAGCAAAGGTTGTACCTAAGCAAAGGTACAACAAGTTTGAATGCTGGTGCTGTGGCAAGATTGGACATTTTGCAATGGACTGTTGGTACAATGCCAGTGCCAAGGTGAGTTGCAAGCTACCTGGTGGAAAGCCAGTAGGTAGCTTTGTCAAGTTACAGACTAACAAGTACCAAGGACCCAAGATTGCTTTGGGTTCTAAGGTCCATTAATCTGTTTTGCAGGTGAGTCCAAGTGGCCATACCCCTACATGGTACTTGGACAGTGGATGTTCCAGACATATGACTGGAACTAGGGGACTACTGAAGGACTACATTCCAATCAAAAATGGTCCTAAAGTGACCTTTGGTGGTTCTGAAAAAGGAATCATCAAAGGGTTTGGTAACATTTCTTCAAACTTAGTTACCATTACTCAAGTGGCTTATGTTAAAGGGTTGAAACACAACCTAATAAGTATAAGTCAATTAAGTGATGTAGGGTATGACATCTTATTTTTTAAAAATGGTTGTCATATCAAGAGGTCAAGTGATCAAGAGATCATCTTGACAGGTTATAGGAAGAGAAATGTCTACTGCCTAGACATTATGATTGAGAACAATGGTTCTCCAGTTTGTCTTGTAGCTGATGAGACAGTCTCTCATTGTGTCAAATGGCACAAGAGGCTGGCCCATCTTAACTACAAGACAATTAGCAAACTCTTTAGTAAAGAGTTAGTGAGGAATGGTCCTCAAGTTAAGTGTGTTAAAGATGACATTTGCTCAGCTTGTCAAAAGGGCAAGCAGACTAAATCCACCTTTAGAAGCATAGATAACAAAGATGCTGTGAGGTGTTTGTACCTCTTGCATTTGGATCTCTTTGGTCCAATGCCAGTTCACAGCTTAGGTAGGAAGGTCTATACACTTGTAGTTGTAGATGACTACTCAAGGTTTTCCTGGGTGTTCTTCTTAAGACAGAAATCTGAAACACCTAGTATCTTCTACAGCTTTGTCAAGCAAATTCAGAATGAACTTAATAGTACTGTGGTCAAAATTAGAAGTGACCATGGTACTGAGTTTCAATCTGAAAGCATGACAAAACTATGTGAAGACTTTGGGATATTTCAAGAATTCTCTTCACCTAGAACACCTCAGCAAAATGGCATTACTGAGAGGAAAAATAGGACCTTGATAGAAGCTGGTAGAACCCTACTAAGTGATACATCACTGCCTGAGTATTTTTGGGCTGAAGCAGTTAATACTGCATGCCATGTTATAAATAGGGCTACCATCACTAAAGGGCTAAACAAGACCCCCTATGAAGTAGTGAAAGGCAGGAAACCAAACCTATCCTATTTTAGGATCTTTGGTTGCAAATGCTTCATACTTAACAATGGGAAGTCTTACTTAACTAAGTTTGCTGCCAAGTCCCAAGAGGGAATTTTTGTTGGGTACAGCAATAATAGTAAGGCTTATAAAGTCTACAACTTGACTACACAAGTTGTAGAAGAATCAGTGCATGTAGTTTTTGATGTGACTAAACTTATTAATAATGAGTTGTCTAGCAATGTATGCAGCCCCACAGGTTTGACAAAGACAATGGACAAGCTGACTATAGAAGAAGTGCCTGCTGCAAGACAGCAAGGAGAGGAGAGTAGCTGCTGTCCAGGGGGAGAAGTACATGTGCCAATTGCTGAAGAAATCCAAGGAATACAGCATGATGCAGATGCTGAAGTGGTTCAACCTGAAGTGAGGATGCCTCCAGCCCACAGGCATCTTAGAGATCATCCAGTAGAGCTGATTATTGGAGATCCAAGACAAGGAGTACAAACCAGGAGTAAAAACATGAATGCTGCAATCTATTCCAGCTTTTTGTCTCAAGTTGAACCTAAAAGAATTGAAGAAGCAATAATGGATCCACAATGGACTGAAGCAATGCAAGAAGAGCTTAATCAATTCAAGAGGTGCAAGGTTTGGGAACTTGTTCCTAAACCTAAAGACCACAATGTAATAGGAGTTAAGTGGATGTACAGGAATAAGATGGATGAACAAGGTGTCATTATTAAGAATAAAGCTAGACTGGTTGCTAAAGGATATAGGCAATAAGAAGGTATTGATTTTGATCAAACCTTTGCTCCAGTAGCCAGACTGGAAGCCATAAGAATGTTCTTGGCCTATGCAACCTATCAAGGATTCAAGGTATACCAAATGGATGTCAAGTCAGCATTCCTAAATGGTAATTTGAAAGAAGAAGTCTATGTGGAGCAGCCTTCAGGTTTTGTTGATCCAACTCTACCTCATTATGTCTATAGACTTAGGAAAGCTTTATATGGTTTAAAGCAAGCCCCTAGGGCTTGGTATGAAACCCTATCTAGTTTCCTCATTGAGAACAAGTTCTCAAGGGGAAAATAGATAAGACTCTATTCCTTAGGGAATCTAGAGGCAAAGTCATACTAGTCCAAATATATGTAGATGACATTATATTTGGGTCTACTGAAAGCAGCCTTTGCAAAAAGTTTGCAAAACTTATGCAAGGTCAGTTTGAAATGAGTAGTATGGGAGAGCTGAAGTTTTTCTTGGGTCTCCAAGTTAAACAGACTGAGAGTGGTTTGTCCATTTGTCAGTCAAAGTTCACCCTAGAACTTATAAGGAAGTATGGTATGGATTCATCCAGTACCATGAAGACTCCTATGGGGCCAAGTATGTCTCTTAGCAAGGATGATGCAGGGAAACCTGTAGATGAAACCTTGTATAGAGGGATAGTTGGCTCCCTATTATACTTGACTGCTAGTAGACCAGACATCATGTATGCTACATGTGTTTGTGCAAGGTATCAAGCCTGCCCTAAAGAGTCTCACTTGACTGCTGTCAAGAGAATTTTGAGATATCTAAAGAGCACTCCCTATCTAGGCCTCTGGTACCCTAGGAATGGAGACTTTGATCTAACAGGTTATTCAGATGCAGACTTTGCAGGATGCAAAGAGGATAGAAAGAGCACTACTGGAACCTGTCAATTCCTAGGTGGAAGACTAATTTCATGGAGCAGCAAAAAGCAGACTAGTGTGGCAATCTCCACAGCTGAGTCAGAATATGTGGCTGCAGGAAGTTGCTGTGCTCAACTTCTGTGGATTCAACATCAGCTAGAGGACTATGGATTTCAGGTAAGTAGAACTCCACTTTACTGTGATTCTACAAGTGCTATTTCAATAGCTAATAACCCTGTATCTCATAGTAGAACAAAACATATTGAGATTAAATATCACTTTCTTAGAGAACATGTAGAAAGAGAAGATATTTCACTTGAATATGTTAAAACAGATGAACAAGTAGCTGATATGTTTACTAAGCCCCTAGAAGAAGCTATGTTCAATAGATTCAAAATTGAACTAGGAATGATAAACTTAGACTAAGTTTACAGAATAGAAAATTGGCTAAGTAAAAAGGTGTCGACACATAGACAAGTCTATGTCGACACAGAATAGTGGTGTCGACACTTCAGGAATATGGTGTCGACACATCTAGGAATGTTGGTGTCGACACTTCAGAATGTTAGTGTCGACACATGTCAAGTAGGTGTCGACACATCCAATGTGGTGTCGACACTTAAGTTTTACTCAGAATTTTCTAAGTAAAGTCTCGACGATGTGTCGAGTTATGTTGTGTCGACACATAACCAAGTGTCGACACATAATCTCTGTTAACTAAACTTGTGTCGACACATGTGTGTCGAGACATTATAAGTCAGTGTCGACACTTATTGCCAGTGTCGACACATGTTGAGTTAGCTATCCCGCCTGTTCATCTTCAAAATCAGAAAGGTATAAATAGGGTTCTGTCTTTGTTTGTCGACACACTTTCAAAGTTTCGAGACCAAAACTATTGTGTCGACACTTCTCTCTTCTAAAGACAAATTCTCCAAACCCTAATGGCTCCTAAGCTTGAGGAGAACGTGAACGAGGGCTATGAGCTGGTGCGCGGCGCGTTCGACGACGCAGATCAAGAAATCCAATCAGTGATAACCCTAGTCGCCAATTCTGGACTCGAATACTTGGTTTCAGAACAAACAAAGATTTGGAAGAAGGAAGTTCTTGAATTCCTTAATGGAGCTACTGTAGATGAATCTGGATACAGAATCAAATCCAGAGTTCATGGGACTAAGGTCAAGGTTTCACCAAAGAATCTGAGGAAGGTACTCCAGCTACCTAAAACTCAAGATGAAGAGGAAGTAACTGCTTCAAAGACCAGGGAAGCTCTTACCTGGTGTGGTCTTGATCCCAAGATGAAGATAGGATCGGTATTCAACAAGAAAGGCATGAATAATCAAGGGAAATTCATGTCTGAGATAGTGGGCAAGGTTATTCTCAGCAAGACTGGATGGCATGACAGGGTGTCTGCCTCTATGTTTGAAATTATGACCAGAATAATCTTTACTCTAAGAACAGACTGGTCTCTAGTGGTTTTTGACAAGATCAAGGAGAGCTTGAAGAAGCCCAATCTGGGCAGAATTATCAGTCTCTACCTAGCTGGTACAATACCAGAGGTAATGAGCAATGCTGCTGGAAGCAAGATCAACCACATGAGGAAGATGGACCAAATGATATTTTCCAGATGGGACAGGGTGTTGTCCAAGGAAGTGGCAACCCCAGAGAAGCCAGTTACTGAGAAGGAGATTCCTCCTAAGAAGAAGAGAAAAACTGCTGCTGTGGCACAAGAGTCCTCCAGCAGTTCTGATAGTGAAGAACATGTTGTCTTCACTCCTGATGACCAAGAGGATGTGGCTGCAGAGAAGACCCCTACTGCTGCAGATAATGATGAGATCCAGGGGGAGCCTCCAGTAGTAGAAGAACCATCTACTCTGGACAGTGAGCAAGCCACCATCATTATCCAAGAGGTACTCACTGACCTAAAAACTTTAGACTATATTATAGAAGATGCTAATTTATCTGATGTCCATCAGCAAACTCAGCTAGACAGTCAAGTTACATATGTTGTTTTAGAAGACAAATCTGCTGAACAAGAAGTGGTACCTGAATCAGTGGTTGAAGAGCAAAGACTGTCTCCAGCTCCATCTCCACCTGAATATACAATGGAGGATTTATTCCTAAATCTAGATCAAGAAGATTTTGATATGGACAAGGATGCTGCTGCTGAAGATAAGAGTGCTGCTGCTGAGGGGGAGCAACTGACAGTTCTGGAAGAGCTTATTAGGCTAGAAACTGAGCAAGCACCTGATGTGCAACCTGAGAAGCCTCAAAGCCCTAAGGACAGGGTTGATATTGCCAGCACTTCTGCCTCTGAAGATGAGGAGAGTGTTAGGGCCAAGAAAAAGAAACTTTATGTTTTTAAAAGAAGAAGCCAGAGTTACAAGAAAGCCTTGCAATCTATAGCCCCACAGCCTATAGTTCAACAAGCTCCAACAGTTGATTATAGTGCTTTGATGATTGACATGCAGATCAAGTTGGATGAGCAAAAGAAGGCAATAGAGGCTTATGTGGATGAAGGGCACAAGTCCCTACAGTTTGATCTTGCACAAGATATAAAATCTATAAGGTTTGAAATGAACCTGAACAAGAAGGAGATGACTGACTGCTTCCACAAGGGTGGGAATGCAGTAGTCTATTTGGCAACTCACCAGGAGAAGATCAAGACTCAGGTAGATGATATAGCATTAAAGCAAGGATATGTACTGGAAAATCAGTTAAGGATGAATGACAACTTGACTGCATCACACAATGCTATAGTCACTGAAATGAAGAATAAGACTGCTGAACCTTCTACATCTGCTGCTGCAGTTAAGGCTGACTTTGATAAAGTCTTTCAAGCTGAGATTACTGCTGTCAAGACTGTAATTCAAGATTCCCAGAAGGCCATCTCTGAACAGCTCACTAAGCTCAGACCTTACTTTAAAGAGGGAATCAGGTACTTGGATAGTCAGATTAGATTTCAAAAGGATGGTGTCAGAGACCATATGGCCAGAGAAGTCATAAAGGGGGAGAGAGTATTAGTCAAAGCTAGCTCTGACCATGCCAAATGGATATCTAACTCCATCAGAGCTACACTGGGCTATCCTCCACTTTGTGATGATGATAATGTGGCTGAATCAGGAATTCAAACTGCATATCTTGGAGGTGAGAAAGCAGAAGTAGCTCAAGTGATATATCCACCTCCAGATTTTGACATGGTTCAAGAAGATGTCAGCACAATGTATAGCCCAACTGAGGGCAAGGCCAATGTTCATATTGAGAAGGTTGTTCAACCTATTTCTGAAGCTCTGCAAGAGGCTCTGAACAAAGAAGAAGAGACAAGTTTGTCTAAAAAGAGGTTTAGGGAACAAGCAGAACAAAAGCCAGATTTTGAACAATGGAGCCCTACCTCTAGAAATATAATTCTATCTGCCTGGAAAGCTGCTAAAGACAACATGAATGACAGGAACAAATGGTTCTCTGAGGCAGAATAGAGAAAGCATGAGATCAGGCAGGAGGCTATAGTACAATTCAGAAGGAAGGCTAAGATGGGAAAGCTACCTCCTACTGCTGTGGAGCCTAGCAAGTACTTCACCAAGCCATACCAATATTTTGAGAGACAGAAAATCAAAGCAGAAGAGCTGAAGAAGAAGGACTTAAAAGGCAAGAAGCCTGCTGGTGCTGCAAGTGCTGAAGCCCCTGTCAAAGCTCAAGTCCAAGCTGGAAAGGGAATTGTTATCAAGGAACCTGATCAGAAATAAATTAGGATTTTACTTGAATATTATGTTGCAATCCTTTTTTAATGTAAAACATTTTTGTAAAACATTGAAGATGTATAAGAAAAATGTTAGAATAATATATGATAAATATATTTCATGATTGTTCTGTAAATGTGTCTATTTCTTGATTGTTCTGAAATGATGAATGTGTATACATGTGTGTATTTCTACATGTTTATGTTTACCCTGCTGAATGTAATCTGCTGTACATCATTTTGTAATTTTAATTATGGATGGTGTATATCATTGACTAAGGGTTATGACTTCTCCAAATAGGGGGAGATTGTTGGGTACATTGGTCAAATGTACCTGATTTGAAGAAGCCTCACCCAACTCAATGATATACATCATAATGTATTTGATGTATGTTTGAGTTACTTGTGCAGGTTAAGAAAGTACTGGACTGAAGCAAAAAGTTTCTAAGTCCATGTGTCGACACCCAGAGGGAAAGTGTCGACACTTAAGAAGACTTGTGTCGACACCCAGACAAGATGTGTCGACACTTGGAGTCATTGTGTCGACACCTGGGACGCAGAGTCGACACCAGACAGAAAGTGTCGACACTTGGAGCTGTGTCGACACTCAGTGAAGAAAAGTGCAGACAGAAAGTGTCGACACAAGGAGCTGTGTCGACACCCAGTGAAGCTGTGTCTACACCAGAAAGTGTCGACACTTGGAGCTGTGTCGACACTCAGCAAAAGTCTGCAGAGTCTAAGTACAAGTGTCGACACTCAACACAATATGTCGACACTAAGCAGAAGAGTCAGCACTTGAAGCATGTGTCGACACCCAACACAATGTGTCGACACTCAACAGAAGAGTCAACATTTGAAGTATGTGTCGACACCCAGAACAATGTGTCGATACACAGCTGAAGACTCAACACTTGAAGAAAGTGTCGACACATGGAGCTGTGTCGACACTTAGCAAAGAACAGAAAGAACAACAAATTATTCTAAGTACAAGTGTCGACACTATGGGAATGTGTCGACACTCAGCTGAAGTTTCAACACAAGAAGATGTGTCGACACAAAGGAGATGTGTCGACACATAGAAGAATTCAGCAAAAGCTAGAAGAACAAGTACTTGTGTCGACACTCAATTTTAGTGTCGACACATGCAGAAGAATCTGTGTCGAGACATACAAGGAGTTGTGTCGACACCTTGTAGACTTGTGTCGACACTTACACAACATGTGTCGACACTTGGACTATAAGTGTCGACACTTAAAGACAGAAAGTCTCGACACTTACAAACTGTTAGAGATTTTCAAGAAGTGACTGGTTGACATGACAGCTGCCGATCCAGCCGGTCTACAGCAACTGTCAGAGATATCAGAAGTCAGTTATGAACCGGACCAGCCGGTTACCATGAAGAAGGCCTATAAATAGGCATCCACAGTTTACAAAAACTGTGGTTGGTGTGGTTGTTGAAAGAGTTGATCAAGTGATTAACAAGTGGTACAGATTATTCAAGTAATCAGAAAAGTGATATACAGAGTATCAACACAAGAAGATCTTGCAGTCCAAGTGCAGATCTAAGAAGTTAGAGAGAGAGGGCTCCATCCAAGAAATCAGCCTCTGAAACTAGGCTGAGAAGAAGGATTCAGATTCAATTCTAATTCTTAAGAAGCAGAGGTCAAGGAACAACTGCAGAGGATTCAGTCTTATTCAGTTCTACTCAAGAAGCTTTGAAGAAAGCTAAGTCAGATTGGATCCAGCTGAGTTCTTCCAAGAACTCATCAAGAATCTCTCAACTCCCCTCTTATCTTTCTGAGTTGTAGAGTTATTATTTGTAATATCTTTTTAACTTGTAGGATCCATTGGATCTGAGTGATTGTAAGCCTATATTTATAAAGGCTGAGGGTAGGGCTTGTTTGCCTGAGTGTAGGAGATAGAGATCTCTGAGTGTAGGCCTTGTTGGCTGAGTGTAGGCCTTGGATTGGCTGAGTGTAGGCCTTGATTGGCTGAGTGTAGGCTTTGGGATAAAGCTGAGTTGTAAGGCTTTGGGCCTGAGGTAGGAACTAATTTGGGTTCTGAGACAGTGCAGGAGTTTGGCCGAATCTAGTATACTGCTAGATAGGCGAAGGGGGAAAGTGGATGTACCCATATCTTGGGGAACCACTATAAATCACTGTGTGCTGTACTGTGCTGAAAACTGTTGCTGTGTATGCTGTGTTTTGCTGTGATAAACTAGTTAGTTTACTGTGAAATAACTGATTGCTGCCAATAAAGTTAGAAAAGGATTAGGTCACCAATTCACCCCCCCCCCTCTAGGTGTTTAGGTACCATATCTTTCACTACATCCGTGGATTCTAGTGCTATGTAAGGAGATTTCTCCCTCCTTTCTTTCATGTTTTGTTTTGCTTTATCTTTTAGCTTTGTAATAGCTTGATAATTTTAATAAAAATGTTAGATTTTCTCTCTCTATATAACATAAAAATTCATTTGGATGGCTTACTTCTTTCCTTTTTTATCCTTGGTTTCATCTTTGTTCCCCCTCTTATGAAAAGTGTGTGTGTGTGTATGAGTGTAACTTATTTATTTTACATGCTTTTAATTTGTCTCATGTTAGGTTTTGTTAGAAACTTATGAAATAATGAATTAGCTTTTTCTCCTTTTTTCTTCATGTCCTCTTTTAATGTTTTCAACATCTTCACTCTTATGAATTTGTAAAAGAGTTACTAAAGTATTTTTGATTTTGTTTTACTTAGCTTTATTTTAGGATGAAAACCCTTTTTGTTCTTTCTCTTTTCATTTCAACTTTTTTAGCACTTTTATGAAATCCTAGGAATGAAAATGTTGAAATTTTAATTTTTGAAAGGCTTTAGTTTTTGATTTGTTTTGAAAAACTTTTGTTCTCTAAAAATTTTAATTTGTTCTTTTTATTTGTTTTTGGCAAAACCTAAGCATAAAAAAGTAGATGTTTTAATTTTTAGGTAACTTTCATTTTGCTTTTAATTTGTGTGTGTGAGTGTGTGAGAATAATGTTTTGATGCTTTGTTCAAATTATGTAGAGTGTGTGAGTGTAGGTGTTAGTTTTTCATTCTTAATTTTTCATGCTTTATTTTATCGTTTTCTTTAATTATGTAGAGTGCGTGTGTGTAGGAGTTAGTTTTAGTGCTTTCTTTCAATTCTTATAGAGTGTGTGTGTTTGTGTGCATTTATTTTCGCCTACTCGTTAAGAGTTAAATGGCGCATCGTTTTCATTTCTCGCCTACTCGTTTGAGTAGGACTTGTAATTTTCTTTCATTATTTTTCTGCCTACTCACTTGAGTTAAATGGACGGATTTTATTTCCCGCCTACTCGTTTGAGTAGGACTTGTACTCGCATTTATTTTTGCCTACTCGTTTGAGTTAAATGGCGTATCTTTATCTCCCTGTAAATATTTGAGAAAGCCCTGTAATCGCATTTATTTACTCCTACTCATTCGAGTAGGACTCGCTTTCATTTTAGTCCTACTCGTTTGAGTAGGACTTGCAATTTTCAGCTTTTATCTCCCGCCCCCACTCGTTTGAGTGGGACTCGAAATTTCAATTATGCAAATTTCTTTTTTACGTAACTTAGTTTCTGTTTAATTTATAATTTGGAGTGTGCGTGAGTTCTTGTTTTAGTTAACTTTTCAGCTTTCTAAATATTTGTTATTTTTTATGTTCTCTTCTTATAATCATTTAGCATTTAATTTCGAACTCACGCCTCATTAAAGTATAAAGCCGTCCCCATACCGATGTGTGGCTAATCGCTATTAGCCTCGACATCGAAGAGCATTGGGACATTTAAAATGATTTGTAATAATTGAAGCTCTTTATTTTCATTTTAATTTAAGGACTTAAGGTTTACCCCGGGTTAACGACGCGTAGGACCACACATCGATGTGTGGGCCCTATTTCCGTAGTCCATATGCTAGCTAGCCGAGAGGCCGTGCATATGGACCGATCACCCCTGGGTAAATAGAGTTGCGTGCATACCCTCGAGAGAGGACAAGCGTAATTCTACCGGATTGGGTTCCCCACCCAATAGCGGTGTTCTTAGATTAAAGCGGGCGTTAAGAGGAATCCTTCGTCGGACTAATGTTCGGTCGAATAGTCTTAACGTTCAGGTGAGCGATATCCTTATAGCTAGGTGAGCTCACATTTGTGGAACCTCCACGGCCAAGTTGCCTTTTATTAATTTGAAAACTAAGTCGTATAATTATTAAAAATTGTTTCAGTCTTAATCCGATTCGATGCCGAGCGTTAACCCTTCATCGAATATTTTCTAAAATGTTTTTTCGCTCCTTTACTTTTTCCGTCTTTATTTAATTAAAAAAAATCCACCTTACTTTCAGTAAAATAATAGTCCTCCCGGAGGAGTAAGAATAGTCAACACGACACCGAGAATAATACGACCTCGGTATTCCCCCGAATATCGAGTACTTCTTGCAATAGGTGCACTTGCCTCCTATAGCACGCCCGCGGAGATCGACTCACCGAACCAACCACAGTAAGAGTCTGTTCGCGGGCGCACCATCGCACGACCGTTGGACATAGTGCACACGACCACCGGTCGTGCGCCATTGCTCGTGCATAGTACACCAGTTCTTCTTCCTAATCTGCCATTCCAGTGCGCACGATTACTGGACATAGTGCGCACGACCATTGGTCGTGCGCCCGTGATCGTGCACATTGTTCAATTCTGCTTTCTATAAATATGCAGGTGCCACCCTAATTCCAAGATAGCTCATTTTCCTCCGCTATTTTCGTCTCCGAGGAGGCATTCTGCTGTCCTCCTTCAATCTCCACCCTAGGGAGGTGCTCCGGGCAAGCTTTCACCACCAAATCCAAGCCGGAGCTTCCTCTCGGCCTCCTCCTTCATCCTTGAGCTTCAAGAAGAGCTAGACCAAGCTATCTCCACCAAGCTAGGAGAAGTTGTGTCATCCTCCACCGGATCGTGACATGAAGAAGATGGGCCATTGGAAGGTGGTGAAGCCCTTCTCTACCTCGGACGCAGTTGAGGACCGAGCTTGGATGTGGATTGACAACCCGTCAATTCCAACCATGAATCCTCAGCAAGACTTCGGATCCGGTCAATTTCGCACACTTTTCTTCTCTTGTTATTGATGGTTTAGTTGAACTCTTTGTATTTGATGAAGTTATGCTTAGTGTAATATATGTTTATGTGTAATCATGTCTATGTGATTGGATGTTTTCGTTATTTACTTGAGGTGCTCCATATTCCATCCACCACCATCCACCCTTGCCGCACTAGCAATTGCTAGTAGCGTGCGTCGCGAAGAGGTGCTCACGACCCCCATTCCGCCATTCTCACCACCTCATCCGCAAGCCTACTCGCCCATCTGCCTAGTGATTCGGTGCATAGCGGCCCGACTAGTCTTCCAACCCGCCCGACAAAGCATTGCATAGCGGCGTTACATAGAGTAGTTGTTAGATTTTTACTTTCTTTTTCCGCAAATATCAAAACCCCCCTTTAGTTAACTTCGACCTAAGGACTTCAATCTCAAGTCCTCCTCAAATTAACTCCACCTTACTGTGTTCCTTGAGAGATTGATACTTGGAAAAACTCGCCCATTTTATATTACTTATGCGACTGGTTCACTGCTGTGATCTTTAGCATCAAGTTTTTGGCCCCGTTTTCGGGGAACACAGTCGTGTGAGTTTCTGGAGAGGGAGATGTGAGATTGCATTCCTTTTCCTTTATAAATCGCTTTAGTTTTGTTCTATTTCTGTTTTGACTGCCTTCTTCTTGTTTGTTTAGGCAATTGTAGTAATATATTGTTGGATTTAGTAATTTGCATAATTTATTTTTAATCTGCTATTTCGACACCATGTGGGGATATTCGTATGACCAATGTCGTTGGTGTGGAAAGCCTTCTCACGCAAGTCATGAATGCCCTACGAGAGATATTGAGCATAAGCCTGAGCGCACAATGCATGAGATGCTATATTCGTACACCCCTTCAAAAACTGTGCCCCGAGCTTATGGTCAATTGTCCTCGCCACATACACTGTTCTCTTATTCCTCTCCGTCCCCACAAGGACCACAGATTAATGGGAGAAAGTGTTTGTATTGTCGTAGAACAGATCATGTCCTGTAGGATTATGCCGAGTACATCCGTGTTATGGAAAAGGATGATGAGCCGGACATCCGGATCATCCCGACTCCTACCCTCGGTGGTACACCTTCATCATCTGGTTATGTGTCCCTGTCACATTAATTTTTGAAGGGAATGATGTGGACAAAACCACCAGATGTATTGGTGATCTAGGCTTCGACGTGGCTGAGCCCAACTCTCCCATGCATACATCTCCAAGCGTGGAGCCGATTCTTTGTGAGGAACCTGCGCTTGACTTTTATCCAAGCAAAGTTCTTCATCCTTTTGTGCATTCTACTTCAGTCGTCTCTGACAACATTTTCGACGATGCAACACAAGTTGAGGCTTATGATTCATGGATTGTTTCCACTCCATTAAAGGAGGACAACCTTCCTGGTGTCGAGGATTCTCCCTCGATACAAAAGGAGGAAGTCCAGGTCTTGGTGGAGGCCTCTATGGATCCGACTGAGCCTTGTAGCATTGTCGACATTGCTGATGATATTTTTCTACCTCAGCCTTTAGGGAGTGAAACTGGGATCACTCCCCCGATTATTTCTTTATGTTCTTCGTCTCTTTTGTTTCTTGACTCCCCTTCCTTATCTGAGCCTGTGCAGGTTGAATCTCCACGGGTAAGTTGGGTTGACGTTGAGGCCTTGTGCACAGGCTGTCGACGAGTGCATCCTCTTATATGAGGAGGTTCCTACCTCCTTCACAGTGGAAGCCCCTGCCGCCACCTTCGCCCCCAGCAAACTTGTGGTGGATGAAACCTTGCTAGGCAAGGATTTGTTTTGTGGTAAGATGAGTGAGGACCAGGCCTCCTCCTCATCCTACTTCCTATTTCCTCTGCTTGCGAGGAGCAGGTATGATTATTTAGGCAGATGGATAACTTTTCTATCGCTGTATCGGTACCCGTTACCGAAACGGATATTGGAACAGTTACCTGTGCATTTTTCTTTTCATAGGCCCATTAGCTAGAACCTTTTCGTAGCCGAATAAGTCGTGCTGGGATAACAATAACCCCAGTACTTATCTTTCATTTTCTGCATTTTGTTTTTCATGTCTATTTAGTTTTAGTATTTCTTTGTAGTTTATATATTTTTGTTTTTTTGCGGAGCTCACCCCTGCAGGTATTCATGGCAAATCGCATTGGCGGGGTTGTGATTCTTCATATGGCGGGCCTGCTTCAGGTTTCCACGCATATTCTGGTATGCTCACTGGCGGAGCATTGGGTAACCTCTTCTCTTAGCTCTTTATGATTTTAATTTCTCTATCATATGATGTGTAGTTTAGTTTAAATCTGGGGGAGAGCAAGTTTTGTTACCTTTTGCACGTGAACATCTCATGTGTATACTAGAAGCTTTTATAGTTTTATTTTGATTAGTTCATTGCACTGCACACCACTGCACCCACTTGAACGCGCGCTTAGTTGTTAGTGTGCCGCGAGTTAAACTCATTTGTTCGTTAGATTTGGGAAAATTATGGTGCTTGCTTAGGATTGTGAGACTGAGTAAAATGTTGACCTTGTTGTGTTTCTAGTTAACTGCTCTCGTCTCGTGTAGAAATTCGAGTAGATTTAATTTTTCTGTATGCTTATGGTTTTATACTTTTCTATTTGCGTAAAGATCTTTTTATTCTACTCAAAAGTTGGTGAATCTGGTGTGAATCAAACGGTAGTATAAGAATGTGTGTAGCCGTCACTAGACTCGTTTTGCTCAAGTCGGGAGGAAGGATCATCTTTCTCGGTGGCTAAGAACTTGCCCCAAGCTACTGTCGAAGCATGAGTACTTGGTTAGTCTAGCATAAGCGTGATGTACGCCATCATTTTGGCCCGGTTGAGCTTTGTACCGTTCCTAACGTCATATCCTCGCTAGCCCCGTTGTGCCTACCCTTCTTTTGATTCAGCTCCACCTTCATTAACCAAAGCCTCATAACCAATCCTAGACGCAAACCCAAGTCGAGTTTAGTGTTTTATATTTTCATGTTGGGATGTGATGTGGTGTTATTATTTGTGAAAATGTGGAAGTACTCCCAAGTTTATATCTGCTGAATTGTGAAAATAAAATGAAGAAAAAGAAAAAAAAATATTTGTAAAGAAAAAAAAGTGAAAAGAAAAAGTTTAAATTGAAAATCTTTTTGGAAATGTGATTATATTTGGAGTAGGCGGTGCACACACCCATATGTTAAAAGTTAAGTCTGGAGGTGTGGTGTACCTGCATATATTGTGGTTAGCGGTTGGATTCTTTTTAGGCTAGCTCATTAGGGTTAGGTGCATATCCTTTCTTTTTATCATTGTTTACCTCACCGTAACCCAAGCCCCGTGATTATCCTAAAGTCCTACGGATTTGTGCTTGAGTCTAACTAGTGCTGTGGAGAGAGTGTGAACGGGCAAGCGTATGGTCCCCGATATTGGTGGATTCCTTTAGAGGTGATCCTGATCCCCGATCTTTTACAAAGCTCACCTTAGTGGCCTGCCTACTTTCTTCCTATGCGTGACCGGTTGATTCACCGTGATTCTATTTTTGAGTAGTAATAAAAGTTTGATACGCATTGTGAAAAATATAAACTATTCTGCATACTTAGAAATTTTCTCTATTGTATTTTTACACACGTGAGCATGCGACTTCGCATGGTACTCCGTATCGCAATTTCCTTGTTAGCTAAATCATTTTCCCTATCTGCATAGATTTTGTTTGCTCGGGACGCGCAAACAGTTAAGTCTGGGGGTGTGATGAGTCCGATTTATATAAGGTTTTTCGGACTCATCTGGGCTAGTTTTCACGCATTTGCACTTCACTTTTAGTTCTATATCGTTCATATTTCATATTGTCTATATTTCCATAGGAAGTGCACACTTTGCCCCGTGGTTGTGTATTTTTGTACTTTTAATTGTTTGTACTCCTTATTGTGCTCGTTTGGAATGTCTGTACATATCAATTCTGGGTTTAGGGGTCGTGTGCGTGTTCCAGGGAAGTTTTGAAGCAGGAATAGTGCGCATGATCATCAGATAAAGTGCGCACGACCACTGGTCGTGCTCCGATGATCGTGCGCAATGTACCCTGATTTCCAGAATCGGCCTGTGGTAATCGCACGACCACTAGACACTGTGCGCACGACCATCGGTCGTGCGCCACTGATCGTGTGCATTGATTCCTCTTTTCCTGGAGTTCCGACTGGGGTAATCGCATGACCATTGGACATAGTGCGCGCGACCACCTGTCGTGCACCATTGCTCGTGCGCAGTACCCCATTTCTTCTTCCTAATCTGCCATGCTAGTGCGCACGACCATTGGTCGTGCGCCCATGATCGTGCACATTGTTCAATTCTGCTTTCTATAAATATGCAGGTGCCGCCCTAATTCCAAGAGAGTTCATTGTACTCCGCCGTTTTCATCTCCGAGGAGGGATTCCGCCGTCCTTCAATCTCCACCCTAGGGAGATTCTCCGGGCAAGCTTTCACCGCAAAATCCAAGCCGGATCTTCCTCTCGGCCTCCTCCTTCATCCTTGAGCTTCAAGAAGAGCTAGACCTAGCTATCTCCACCAAGCTAGGAGAAGTTGTATCATCCTCCACCGGATCGTGACATGAAGAAGACGGGCCATTGGAAGGTGGTGACAACCCTTCTCTACCCCGGACGCAGTTGAGGACTAAGCTTGGACTCGGATTGACAACCCAACGATTCCAACCGTGAATCCTCAGCAAGACTTCGGATCCGGTCGATTTCACACACTTTTCTTCTCTTGTTATTGATGGTTTAGTTGAACTCTTTGTATTTGATGAAGTTATGCTTAGTGTAATATACGTTTATGTGTAATCATGTTTTTGTGATTGGACGCTTTCGTTATTTACTTGAGGTGTGCCATATTCCATCCACCACCATCCACACTTGCCGCACTAGCAATTGCTAGTGGCGTGCGTAGCAAAGAGGTGCTCACGACCCTCATTCCGCCGTTCTCACCACCTCATCCGCAATCTAACTCGCCCATCCGCTTAGTGATTCGATGCATAGCGGCCCAACTAGTCTTCCATCCCGCCTAGCGAAGCATCGCATAGCGGCGTTGCATAGGAGTACTTGTTAGATTTTTTACTTTCTTTTTCTGCAAATATCAAAACCCCCTTTAGTTAACTCCGACCTAAGGACTTCAATCTCAAGTCATCCTCGAAATTAACTCCACCTCACTGTGTTCCTTAAGAGATTGATTCTTGGGAAAACTCGCCCATTTTATATTACTTGTGCAACCGGTTCACTGCCGTGATCTTTAACATCATGTTGCAACCCTTCCACATAAGCCACTTTTGAGATTGAGACTATGCCATTTGTAATCATACCATATCCCTTAGTGACTACTTTGTCTAAACCTCAAAAGATAACTTTTGGTCCATTCATCACAGGAGTGTAGTCCATCAAGTGACATCTTATTCCAGTCATGTTCCTGGAATATCCTGTAATGCCTCCATCTGTCCCATGGAATATAACGGTGGGTCCTGCCGGGGCGCCATGCCATATTTCACAGACAAACGACAGAGTTACCTGGGGATATCAAAATCACATTCTATTCGTGTCCTAACACAGAGCATTCTAGCGCAACATTTTAAGTTGTAAGAACGAAACCACATGAATGTCCACTAACTATATAAAGTCCAAATTTATATGTAAACCAAGAATGTATACAACACACACACACACGCTCATGGTCTTAAGGCCTTACAAGTTGCTCTTTACAAATATACAACTTCATACATCGGCACGCAGGCCGGCCACACATGAAATCCAAGCACTCTTCGCACAACCTTCAAGGTCCTTTAAGCAGCAAGGGCTTCATTCCGCTCAATTCAATTCAACCCAACAGCACCTGCAATTTAGACATCCACCCCAAGAGAGGTAAACAAAACAACGGTCAGCATTAGCTGACCAATTATAACGCCCTACCCCTTTCCCGGGGCAGTGTTTCCTTCCCTGTATGCATTGCAATCATAACATCTACCAACCAACCAATCACAACAAGTGCTCTCAGGCACAACAGAATCACAAACGCCAGCCTCCGCTAGATGTTCCATGCATGTATGGCACCTTACTGTGTACCAGACTCCGTAGCAACACCACTGATTAGAGGTTATTAACATGTTGGCTGGCCGGTCCTAGTCACCCCATCACGCATGCTGGGAACATTCCACCCAAACCACTCAGAGGTGAGAACCTCACGGCAAACTTGAGCATTTCCAATTCAGATCGACCCACCACTATGGTGCAGCAAGTCGGGTCTATCTCGCATCCCCCAAGCCATGCCACCAATCGATCTACCAAAATAACCAGGGGCAGGTTAGCCTTTCCCGGGTTCAAACCGTCAGTAGCGCACCACTAGATACGGGTCGGCTTTCCATCCTAATTAGCCACAACCTTTCGCTCTCGTAGAGCAAATAGCGCTCACCGTGCTCACACCACAAAGAGATTATGCAAAGAATCCAAGATTAGTAACCAACTCACACAGAGCATACAACAACAATAGGAGCTTACATTCATAACCATCACACGCATCATACAATACATGGAGTCATCTCTGGTTCACGCATAACCATCACCAATTCAGACTAACCATCTGGATGGGCTTCACACAACATGCCTATGCCGTACTCCACACTTCTGGTTCTATATGCAGACTCAATGTGGAATTGCTTACACTTTCCACCTCTTGGTGGAGGATTCCATGCATATGCATAAAGAAAGGACTTCGTTTGTCCAAGAAGGAGATCATTACCCTTAACAATCGCTTTGGAGCCATAAACTACCCGGATGGAACTCCCCGCCACGGCTTTGCCTCCACGAATCCGCACTTAGCTCACGAATCAGCCCGCTAAAGCTTCTCCGGCAGCCATCTCCCTTCTCCCTTTCCTTCTTCTCCCACTCTCTCTCTCTCCCTAGCTCTTGAGAAAGGGAAATGGATAAGAATGAAGGAGATTATCCCTTCATTTTTGGCCTTATAAGTTGCAGGGAAGGGCCTGAACCCTTGGATCCAGGAAGAATGAAATGAACGGCCTTTATTGCCCAGAAATAAGCTGAACACGGTCTGACACGCCCTATGACACGCCAGTGTCACAGGACGTGTCCCCTAAGTGGTGCACGAACCGCCTCAAATCCAGAAGAGTACACGGCCAGGTGACAGGCCCGTGTCACATCCTACATGCTCGTGTCACATCCTACATGCCCGTGTCACATCCTACACGCCCGTGTCTGGTAGCGGTGTACCTCAAATAGCACACCACCAACTCAACTCGAGTGGGAAACGACCATGTGACATGCCAGTGTCACAGGCCTTGTGCCCCAGGACATAACCGTGTCCACCAACACACAGAACCCTGGCTGCTCCCGAGCAGGACATGGCCAATGACATGCCCGTGTCACCGGTCATGTACCCTTACACGACTGCAGACACGCCCTGCCGTGTAATCGTCGAGTGGTGTTTGATGACCCCGAGGAGGACACGCCCTCTGTAAGACACCTTTTTTTCTTTAATAACATCGGTGTCTTCAGCCCAGAACCACCGCTTTGGGTGACACCTTCCCACCCTGGAAAGTCATCACTACAAAAAACCGATCCTTCCGGCCAAATCGATCACAGTTATAGCATAATAATAAAGGCAAGTACACAGAAATCACATAAATAGTAAATAAACTCCACGATGGGAGTGTCCACAGATATAATGAAATACTAAAATCTTGGGCTCATGCCCAGTACATCAATGCCTCACTACAAATCTCTCATCGCGGAAGCAAAACTAAAACAACTAGTAGCGAATAGGACTCACAGTCCCTGCTGTCTGAACTCCGGTACTAGACTGCCACATCTCCAAGAGTGCCGACCTCCGGGGCTGCTCTTCCATGCTGGGCTCCACGGTCCCCTAAAATGAAGTGGTTCGAAAACTGTTAGTCTAAAAGTCTAAGTCCTATCATCCCCCGCACCTTCCCCCATGGCTTCTAGGCACCAAGCGGGGAGAAGAAAAGGAGAGCACATGAAGGTGGAGAATAACAAATAAGCAGATGGCGGCGAAACTAAACTAGCAGTTCTATAGTATATAAGATAGAATGAATGTGAAAAGACTGAACAAGAAAACTAACCTTAACTTATATGAAAACACATAAGCCAAGGGATCTTTTGCAGGGCTCCTATCATATAAAAAGTCTCATACCAATTTGTTGATGCACAGAAATGGAACTGGGGGCACAGCTATCACCGAGGGGGTGATTGGCCTCACAGGGTATGTGAGGAGGAAGGAGAAGGTTGCGGGGGTAGGGGAGAGGCTTGAGAGAAGAGGCGAGCCTTGATCAACAGAGAGGGTTGATCAAGAGATGAAGAGAAGGGAGACCAGGAGCGGTCGAACTGACAGTAACCGCAACGGTTGCGCTTGCAGGTTGGTTGCCGAGAAGAGTTGAGCTGAGCTGAGGGCAAGGCTTGCTGAGCAGAGGAGCAAGGCTTGCTGAGCAGAGGAGCAAGGCTTGCTAAGCAGAGAAGAGAAGAGGGGGCCGCTAGCAGCGGTAAAAACACACTTCGCCCGTCGCGGCCTAAATGCCACTCTTGCGACGGGCTTTCCTATGATTAATAGCTGGAGATTACAAGCTTACAAGTACACCTTTACAACAAATCACTAAAGGGGTACAAAGAGAAGCTGGCGGCTAAGAGAGAAGAAAATGCCAGAAAGCAGAGAGGAGAAGCTGCCAGGGACTAAGTAAAAGAGTCTGCCAGCTGCTGGAGGACTGGGAAACTGAGTCTGCAGAGTTTGCTGGCAAGCTGCTGGAGAGCTGTGGAGGACTGCGCGGACAGGAAATCTGAGTCCACAGAGTCTGCCGGAAAGCTTTTGACGGACTGTGCAGACAGGAAAACGGAGTCCGCAGGGTCTGCTGGCAAGACTTGTCTCCACCTTTTGGATCCTTGAATGAGAGGCTCCAGGGGCTATTTATAGGCCCATGGAAGTTTTTCAAGAAGCGGGGCCCAGTGACGTCAGCATGACGACCTGCGCGGACTCCGCGGACTGGAAATTTGAGTCCGCCACCTTGGCCGATGAAGCAAGCTGTAGGAGGCCCTGGAGAGAACTGGAGGCCGCCCCCTAGCGGGCGGCCTGGGCGGACTCCGGGTGGAGTCCGCCCGGCAGGTCGGAGGCCGCCCCCGAGCGGCGGCCTGGGCGGACTCCGGGAGGAGTCCGCCCGGCGGAAGCCGGGGCCGCCCCCTAGCGGGCGGCCTGGGCGGACTCCGGGTGGAGTCCGCCCGGAGGATGCCGGGGCCGCCCCCTAGTGGGTGGCCTGGGCGGACTCCGGGCGGAGTCCGTCCGGCAGAAGCCGGGGCCGCCCCCTAGCGGGCGGCCTGGGCGGACTCCGGGCGGAGTCCGCCCGGCGGAAGCCGAGGCCGCCCCCTAGCGGGCGGCCTGGGCGGACTCCGGGAGGAGTTCGCCCGGCGGAAGCCGGGGCCGCCCCCTAGCGGGCAGCCTGGGCGGACTCCGGGTGGAGTCCGCCCGGCGGAAGCCGGGGGCTCCCCCTAGCTGGCGGTCTGGGCGGACTCCGGGTGGACTCCGCCCGGCGGAAGCCGGGGCCGCCCCCTAGCGGGCGGCCTCTGCGGACTCCGGGAGGAGTCCGCCTGGCGGAAGCCGGGGCCTCCCCCTAGCGGGCGGCCTGGGCGGACTCCGGGAGGAGTCCGCCCGGCGGAAGCCGGGGCCGCCCCCTAGCGGGCGGCCTGGGCGGACTCCGGGTGGAGTCCGCCCGGCGGAAACCGGGGCCGCCCCCTAGCGGGTGGCCTGGGCGGACTCTGGGAGGAGTCCGCCCGGCGGAAGCCGGGGCCGCCCCCTAGCGGGCGGCCTGGGCGGACTCCGGGTGGAGTCCTCCCGACGGAAGCCAGGGCCGCCCCCTAGCGGGCGGCCTGGGCAGATTCCGGGGGGAATCGGCCCGGCTGGCGGGCAGAGGCCGCCCTAGGTGGGCGGCCTCGGCGGACGGAGGCAGAAGGCCGCTGCCCCTCGGGTAGTAGGGAGGCCGCCCCTGGTGGGTGGCCTCGGCGGACGACGGCAGGAGACCGCCGCCCCTTGGGCGAACTAGGAGGCCACTCCTAGTGGTGCTGTTGGCGGACTCCTGCAAGGAAAAGCATTGCACGATTAGCGGACCTAACCGCATGTCCCGCGAGGGTGAGCCATGGGAATAGCCTGCCGTCCCGTAGGGCATGCGGTTGCTAGGAGACCTAGGCGGACAGGGAAACCTGTCCGCCTACGCTGGGACTTGTCGCGATCGAAAGGGATAATCTAAGGGTCGCGACTAGCTAGCTGGCCACCTTGGGAAGGATCGCCTATTTCTGGGTTAACACAATTTATACGATAGGGTGTCGTTTTTCTAGCAATTCCTACATTTATATAAATTGAAAAAAAACCTTAACTTATATGCACGCTTGCGCGAACATATAAATCAAGGGGTCGTTTTGCAGGGCCTATTGTATAAGCGTCCCATACCACTTATACAATAGGTGTCGGGTTATGTGCAATGATTATGCTATAAAAACAATTATGCTATGATGTGAACATGCAAGTGCAACTCACCCACTCGACTTTATGTACACAGACCTTTAGTTCCCCCTTTCTGGAGCCGAACATCCGAGAATACCTCCGTAGTGGCAAATGGAAGTGGTGGGTTGGGGCTCGCCCACCTCTAAACCGATAATTGCACTACCAGTCAGACCTATCGTATGCCTCAACACTGGTGCATTTAGAAGAGCTCCTGCGTACACTTGTCGGCTGGCGCACCAGACTTTATTTGGCCAAGTGCTAAACCACAATTGCCGAGTCAACGTATTGGAGTCAGTGCATCGACTCACTAATACTGAAGACCCACCACCTTATACTTTATGCACATGCAACCTTGATGTATAACCACCGAGCCAAAGCTCCCCAGACCATCCCGTCCGTCACAAAAAATAACCGAGCCAAAGCTCGCCGGGACAACCTGCCCATTACAAACAACCACCGAGCCAAAGCTCGCCTGGCCAACCTGCCCATCACCAAATCCACTGAGCCTACTGCCCGAGTGACCCAACCTATCACCCCATGACATCGAGGTGAATGAAGGTGAAACCCTACATTTACTAGTTACTCTTGCATTCCAGTTTTTACCTACAGTTTAGGTCAGCCCAGGACTGCCCAAGGTATTCCCCGTGAATGGCTCTCGAGGGCACTAGGATCTATGATGGGATTACGCCCAAAGCTCCCTTTCACAAGGCACTTACTAATGTTTGTTAATACCCATCTCCTAGTCCCTTAAATGTCGTACTGTATCAAATCCTAGTGTATTTGATATTTCCTCTCCATGGGAAAGACGATCCTTCGTCGATCCCGAGCACCACCAGTCACTAGTCAACCCAACACTTTACTCATCCTATCTTCCAAAGATGAACTCATTTTTATTTATTCAAACCCGCAAACATCTAACCCCAACTCATGTGCCCAAATTCTTATTCCAACATAACTTCTGCAGTTTTACTAAATGCATACCAGGTTAAGCTATATCACATGTAAAATGGGAGGTACACTAAATATTCACACAGTACCCCTATAATAATTACTGGAGGGCTCTCATGACATTTGTAGCTTAAATCCATAAATTCATAATTTTCACAATTATCAGATAATTTATTTAATTATTCTATTAAATTAAAAACTCAAGTTTGAACATGAAGTGCCCATTTGAGACAAGCAAATGCCCCACAAAATTTATGATAAATTCAAATGATTATTTAACACAGAATCCAAAGTATCCCAATTTTCCAGCATGGTTAAAGCCTCTAATTATAATTTTGAATATAACCTATTTTAATCAATTTTAAGAGGCAAGTGCAGCAAAAATACTTCCATAAATTCTAAAAATATTCATGGGTGATTATAAGGACAGATATATGCTCTATGTCAAGTTTCATAATTTATCATCAAGTAATGAGCTCTAAACAAAATATTGAACAATTTTCCAAGTTGATGAGCTTGTGAGGTAGGTATTACAAATATGTATTCAAAAATGCTAATAAAATTCATACATAAGCAATAAGGTCCAAAACTCAGTCTGCCTAATTTTCATGACCTTCCATTGGGCAGTGGTATCATAATGACCAAATGATTAATTAGGGCAATCCCATGAGTTACAAAGGAAGTGCTAAGATTATTGATCCACAATTCCCAATTAAATTACCAGAGGTTCAATCTATCCTTATGACCACACCTCCCAAATTTCATTATTGTTCAAGGAGTTTACTAACTTATTCTAGCACTACAATGTTTGTTCCCTAAACTAGGGTTAGGATTTTGTGGGACCTACCCTTTCCCAAATCCCCTAAGATTTTTACCAGAGTGCTTTAGCTACCCTACCACCATCCCTACCAAATTTGAAGGTCATTCAAGGTCTTTTGGCCTCATGCCCTTCACAAGACACAAAAGCCCTTCCTTAGGGTTTGGTTTAGATCTTAGGGCAAATCTATTCCAATCTACCACATCTTCTATGGGGAGGTGCTAAAAGCCATTCCAAGTCAGTGGCCCAAATTTCAACATCTGTTGAGGTGATTTGACCACTCAAAACCCAAAGTGCACTTTTTGACCAAAATACCCTTTTTAAGGCAAGGCTAGGGTTTGCATGATTTCAATTCAAACCACCCTTAAATGAGATGAAATTTTAACAAGAGCTTTATAATGACCCCAGGCACCGCTCACTAAAATTGGGATGAGTTTGGAGGTCATTTGGTCCCTAAATTAATTTACCCTAAGGATATTAAATAATTCCAAACACTATTGAAATATTACCCCCAAAAATTCTCATTTTTGGGCAGGACGTAGATATTGTCTAGTATGACTCCCTGCCCAAATTTCAAATCATATGGAAAAGATATGAAGTGTGGGCACCCATTTTAATATCTTCCTAGCCCTAGGTATAGACTCCACCAATATGAGTGCCCTGGTCAAACCAGGCACCCAAATGGGTTCAAACCAATTTTGAATTAACGTAAACCCACATGGCTACAATTTATGTGTTGTGCATTTTCTCTGAATTAGCTTCTATATATTTTTAATAATTAAAAACATTAAATCAAAATTGTGTGACAGAATTTAAATAACAGAATACATATCCTATAGTTTAATATCAATACAGCACAAATCTTGGCGAAGCTTTGGATGGCATTCGGTTGTCTTCAACCACCAGCCAACGGTCCCTATTCAACCCGCCTAGAGCCATTTCCAACCGATGTCAGCGGCCAACCGGCGACCTCCCCGGTCGGCCACAGCCGCCACGACCTCCGTTGAGGTGGTGGCTATCTCCAGGCGGAGGCATAACCGCCGGAGGGCCTTTTTCCAGCGATCCCGACAAGGTGAAAATCATGGAAAACCCAGAAATTTTTTCAACTTGGATCGGGCTCATCTGAGCATGAAACCCTTTCTAAATGAATCCTATGATCTACCCATGGATGAAGGAGAAGGGGAGGACCTGTGTGGGTGGCTGTAGCCTTGTCGAACGCCGGATTGTCATGGTCGTGGTGGTGGTGGTCGGATTTCTTCAACTACACAGTGAACTTCCTTGGCTCCTTCAGGTAATGTGTGGAACTGAATCCCTGGAGTCCAGTTGAGCTTTTAAGGAAGAGAGTTGGGGCTTTGCGTGGGTGTAGGCTGTCATTGCCATTAATGGCCCCTTAGTCAATTTTCGGCAATTGTGGGTGGTAGATGAAGCCTGGCTCAAACCAGTCAAAGACTAGCTGGTTGAAATTGGACTGCACTCCCCTTGTCCTAGTGAATTGAATGGGGGTTGGGGAAGGGGAAGGATGAGCTCCAAAGTCTTCCCTCATTACTCCCTTCACTTTATCTCTCTTTCATTTGGAGATTTTTCTCTCTCCTACTCACCAATCCTGAAATTTGACTTCTGCCTAGCCTAATGTGTGCCCACATGTCCATTTCATCCACCAAAACAAGGTTAGCACAAGTGAATTGGGCTTGAGCTTGAGTTAGCACATTTGGGCTAGCTTGACCTAAACCTTAACTAGGGTTGACCTTATTCAATTTGGTCTTTGAGGTTTCCCCTAATGTGTCCTTGGTGACCCATTGGACTCCCCTAAGGTCTAGGAAGGGTTGACTTGGCGCTTTGGAGGTCACTTGACCCTTAATCAGGGCACTTTGACCACTTTAGGGCTAGAGTTGACTTGGGTCAACTTAGCCTTTTTGGTTGACCCCAATGGGTCCTTGGTGACCCATTGGCCTCTCTCTAGGGTTAGGAAGGTATGTGTGGGTCCACTTGGCTAAGGGAAATTCAATTGGCCCTGTGTAGGTCATTTTGACCCATTTAGGGTTAGGGTTGACTTGGGTCAACTTACCCTCTTGGGTGGACCATAATGGGTCCTAGGTGACCCATTGACCTCACTCTAGGGTTAGGAGGGCAGGGTGTGGTCCACTAGGCTAGGGGATGGTCAAATGACCCTAAGTAGGCTAGTTTGACTCATTTAGGGTTAGAGTTGACTTGGGTCAACTTAACCACTTTGACTGCCCTCCATGGGTCCTTAGTGACCCATTGACCCCACTTTAGGTTTAGGAAGACCCTGGTAGGGTTAGTGAGGCTTTACTAGGCACACTACCCTTAGTTAGGGCACCTTGCCTAATTTAGGCCTAGAGTGGTTCTAGGTCAACTTGGCCACCCTGAGTCGACTCCCATGGAACCTTAGGGCTCTAAAGGACCTTACAATGGATTGGTGAGACCATGGTGGGGTCTTAGAGTCATGGTAAGCCTCATGGTCATCCTAAACTAGGGTTTAGGAATCTACAATTTGCAGACCATAGTGATCTGACCTACATTCCTAGGTTCACTTGACCTTCTTGGGCTTCCTAGGGTTTTGTCATGACCTAGTCATGACAAAACTACTCCTAGGGGTCTAGGTGTTTGAGGGATGTTACAAATCCTAATATATAAACAAAAAATTTTGTCCTCGAAATTCTAGTTAGGCCTACGGGGTTTCAAATATGAAAAGTAAATTGTAACATCCTGAGAGGTTTTGAATAATACCTGACTGAAAATCTTCAGGTACCTCTGTCGCAACAAGTCCTGAGGCTCCCATGTGTACTCCTCTCGCCCATGATTCCTCTACAGGACCTTGACCAATGGAACCTTCTTGCGGCGCAAGACTCGTATTCCTTTATCGTCAATCAGAACTTGTTCGAAGTGAACTGACCAATCAGATGCTACCGACCCATCTGTGGCCGTAATCTGCTACTCTGGGCGTAGTAGAGCCCTCCTAAGAGAGGATACATGGAACACGTCGTGCAGACTCACCAGCTCCGGTGGAAGCTCCAGCCTGTATTCCAAGGGACCGATCCGCTACCGGATCCTATAAGGCCCCATATATCTTGGGCTGAGCTTCTTCTTCCAACCGCATACCCATGAAACCACATGCATTGGTCGAATCTTCAAGAACGCATGGTCGCCCACCTGGAACTCCACCTGACGATGCCGAGCGTCGTATTACTTAGCCTGTCGGCTCTGTGCCTCTAGCATCCTATCCCGTAACAATATCACCTGAGCCTCTGTATCCTCAACAAACTCCGAACCCAAAGCCTTCGGATCCTCGTCCTATATCCATGACAGCGGAGTCCTACACCTTCGTCCGTACAGGGCCTCATAAGGAGCCATCCTTATGATGGATTGGTAGCTGTTATTATATGAGAACTCGATCAGTGGCAATAGCTTCTCCCAGGGCTCACAACGATCCATTATGCAAAGTCGCAACAGATCTTCCAAGGTCCGATTAGTGCATTCCGTCTGCCCATCAGTCTGGGCATGAAACGCTATAATGAATGTTAGCAGAGTGCCCAAGTAAGTCTGCACTGATCTCCACTCCCTGGATGTAAACCGTCCATCTCGGTTCGATACAATCGACCTGGGCACGCCATGATAACGGATGAACTGCTCCATGAACTTCCGAACCAACACACCAACTGAGTCATACTTCCTGATTGGAATAAATTTGGATACCTTCATCAGCCAGTCGAAGATCACCCAGATCAAATCGTTCCCCGTCAGCGATCGGGGAAGCCCATGTATAAAGTCCATCGTGATATCATCGTACTTCCACTCCAGCACTAGGAGTGGATGCAATAATCCTGTGGGGTTTCTGCACTCTGCTTTCACCAACTAGCATGCCTCGCAATGGGTCACAAAGTAGGTGATATCCCTCTTCATGCCTGGCCAGTACATGGTCTTATTCAGGTCCGCAGTCATCTTCATAACTCCGGGGTGTACTGAATACCGACTGCAATGAGACTCTGTCATGATATCTTCCCGGACCTGGCCTCCCTCTGGTATGTAAATCTGTCCTCTGAAACACACTAGACCATCCCTCAGTGAGTAATCCCCAGCAGTGCCTGCTTCTAAGTCACGAAATATCGGCTTTAGCGGGGCATCCTGCCTCTGCCCATCTCTGACTCGGTCTCGAATGTCATCTGGGGCAATCAACGATGCTAGGTACTCCCGGTACATCCCAGGGTTATCCTCGGACACAAAGGATATCTGCATCTTTTCTAACATCTGGACCAACTCTAAGGCCATCAATTGCATTCCTGCTCCAAGGTTTGCGGCCTTCCGGCTCAGCGCATCTGCCACCACATTCACCTTCCCTAGGTGGTAGTGCATCTCGTACTAGTAATTTGCTAGAAACTCCACCCATCATCTCTGCCTTATGTTCAGCTCTTTCTACATGTCCACATACCTCAAGTTCTTTTGATCGGAGTAAATGTCGCAGTGGACGTCGTACAGATAGTGTCGCCAGACTTTCAGAGTAAATATGACCGCACCCATCTCTAAGTCATGAACTGGGTAGTTCTACTCATGCTTCTTCAGCTGCCGAGAAGCATATGCTATCACATGACCATTCTGCATCAGCATCGCACACATGCCCTAGTAGGAATTGTCGGTGTAGACCTGGAATCCTTGTTTCCCCAAAGGAAGGGAAAGTATAGAAGCCGAGGTGATCCGACCCTTCAGCTCCTGAAAAGCCACCTCACACTGCGTGGTCCAGAAAAAGGGCACATCCTTCCTCATCAGGGATGTGAGTGGAAGGGCAATACGAGAAAATCCCTCCACGAACTTCCGGTAGTAACCGACAAGTCCTAGAAAACTCCGCACATCTGTGGCCGACTTCTGCTGTGGCCAATCCCGAACTACCTGAATCTTGGCCGGGTCCACTGCCAACCCAGTACCACTGATGGTATGGCCTAGAAAAGCCACCTCCCTCAACCAGAACTAGCATTTGCTGAACTTTGCATAAAGCTGGTGCTCCCGCAGTCTCTCCAGTGTCAGCGTCAGATGTCATGTGTGCTCCTCCTCTGTCCTCGAGTAAACGAGGATGTCATCAAAAAATACAATGACGAACACATCCAGATATGCCTTGAACACCCGATTCATGAGGCTCATGAATGCCTACGGTGCATTCGTGAGCCCAAAAGGCATCACGGTGAACTCGAATAGGCCATATCTACTATTGAAGGCAGTCTTCGGAATGTCCTCCTCCTGAATCCGCAGCTGATAGTAGCCCGGCCTCAAATCCAATTTTGAAAAGAAATGCGCGCCCTCCAGCTGGTCAAACTGCTCATCTATCCTTGGCAGTGGATAGGTATTCTGGACTGTCAATCGGTTCAGTTCCCGATAGTTGATGCACAATCTAAGTGTCCCGTCCTTCTTCTTGACGAACAACACCGCGGCTCCCCATGGTGAAGAGCTTGGCCAGACAAATCCGGCCTCCACTAGTTCCTGAAGCTGGCTTCGAAACTCTGTCAGCTCCTTCAGGGCTATCCGGTAAGGGTCTCTAGATGTCAGCTTAGCCCCCGGCACTAGCTGTATACGGAAATCCTGCTCCCGGTGCGGGGCTAGCCCTGGCAGCTTCTCTGGGAATATGTCGGCAAAATCTTGCACCATCGGGATATCCGAGATGGAACCCTTAGCCTCAGACATTTCAAACAACACTTCATATACATCCTCCCCTGTAAGTGGGCCTTGACGGCCTACACGGATGACAATAAGAGAGGGGGAATAGATCTAATACCTTCGATGACGATGTAGGAATCCCCATGCCTCACAGTAATCCTCTTGGACATGCAGTCAATCTGAGCATGGTTCCAGTGCAACCATGTCATTCCCAGGATCAAATCAAAGACTGGCATGTTCATGATCGTCGATGGTTCTTCAAATATCTTTCCGTCGATCTCCGCCTCCATGTTACAGTGGGCGGTGGTGAATAGCCCGCCGATCTCCGCCTCCATGATCTGTCTGGTAGTTGTATCCTCATCATCAAGCCAGTAAACCGCTCCACGCCTTCCAACCCTTCCACGAAGGCTTCCGACACGAACGAGTGCGAAGCACCCATATCGAACAGTGTATAGGCAGGCTTGCCGTTGATGAAGACTATGCCTGAGGTAATTTAAAGTCTTATAAATCTAATTATGGTTTCTTTCCTAGTTTATCAGTTCTATATCCATAACTCTAATTATCTAGGAAAGAGAAAACTTAAAATTAACTGGAGTACCTGCGATCACTTGCTCCGGATTCCGTTGTTGAGTAAGATCCAGTACATACACTTGCTCCCTCTCTTGCCTGTGGTCTCTGCCCCGGTATCCACGACCTCGGCCACGTCCTCGGCCTCCATAATACTGAGCTGGTAGGGAAGCTAGTGGTGCTGGTGGTGATGCCCCCCTCATGGGCAGTTCCTTCGGATATGCCCCACCTGATGACAGTTGAAGCACTCTGGCGGAGGATATGCCATACCCCTGGGTCTCTACGCCTCCCGCATCTGGTGTGGCTGAGGGGTCACCACTACTGGTTCCCTCTGCTCCTGTCTCACCTCCTGACGAGGCTGGTCTTCTCCTCTTCTCCCATCTGTGATGCCCCGTCATTGATTATTTCTGGCTACCCGGCCCTGATCCTCAGTTGGACGCTTAAGGCCTCGGGTAGTATGCCAATCTGCCTCGATCCTTTTCGCCATCTCCAATATCCAAGGAATAGGCCCGTAGGACACGAACAGTAGAGCCTCCCTCAGATCCTCTCGCAGGCCCTTATAGAACCGCTTAGTGTAACCTGCCTCATCCAATTGATAAGAATCTGCAAACCGTTCTAGGTGGTTGAACTCCCGATGATACTCCACTACTGTCTTGGTGCCCTGTCTCAACTGTAGAAATCTATCCTCTAGCTCGTCTCTGGCCGACTACGGAACAAAATGCTCCAATAGTGCGGCCCGGAATTCCCCCCAAGCTATCTCAGCAACCTCTCTGTCAGCAAACGTCGTGTCCAGCGATGTCTTCCATCATCTCTTGGCATGAGACTCCAAGCAAGAGACTACCAAGGGCACCCTCTCCTCCCACGGGCACCGGATCCCAGTCAGCATCTCATACATGATATCCAGCCACTCCTCCGTCCGAACGGCCAACTCTGTCCCCAAGTAGGATGGGGGAGAAAGTCCTCGGAAAATACTCAGCCAGTTGGCCCCCGGGTTTGGCTGCGGAGCAGGAACCTGTTGTGCCCTAAAAGCGTCGAGGATAGCTGTCAGAGTCTGCCCCATCTCTGACTGTAGGAACATAGTGGGGATCGGGGGAGGTGGTGCAACATTCAGAGTCTGCTGGATTCCGCCCTGTGGTGTAGGCTATGCTGGGGGCTGCGTAACAAAAGCTGATAGTAATTAATCAATTCAATCCTAATTAAAAATGGACAATTTAAATATGATCCCCCTTATGGGCACACCACTGCTACTGCTGCTTAGTTTGTCCACAAACTAAACTCGTGCGGGGGTGACTGAGGGGTTGTGTACTATTACTTTTCGATCGAGGTTTGCGCTTTGATACCACTTGTAAGACCCCTTTTTTTTCTTAATAACAACGGGGTATTCGGCCCAGAACTGCCGCTTTGCGGTGACACCTTCGCACCCGGGAAGGTCATCACTACAAAACGCTGATCCTGCCGGCCAAATCGATCACACCTGTAGCAAAATAATAAAGGTAAGTCCACAGAAATCACATAAATAGTAAATAAACTCCACGATGGGAGGGTCCACAGATATAATGATATACTAAAATCTTGGGCTCATGTCCAGTACATCTATGACTCACTACAAATCTCTCATCACGGAAGCAAAACTAAAAGAACTAGTAGTGAATAGGACTCACAGTCCCTGCCATCTGAACTCCGGTACTATACTGCCCCATCTCCAAGCATGCCAAGCTCCGGGGCTGCTCCTCCATGCTGGGCTCCACGGTCCCCTAAAATGATGTGGTTCGAAAACCATTAGTCCAAAAGATTAAGTCCTATCATCCCTCGTCCCTTCCCCCATGGCTCCTAGGCACCGAGCGTGGAGAAGGAAAGGATAAGACATGAAGGTGGAGAATAACAAATAAGCAGATGACGACAAAACTAAACTAGCAGTTCTATAGTATATAAGATAGAATGAAGGTAAAAAGACTGAATAATAAAAGTAACCTTAACTTATATGAAAACACATAAGCCAAGGGATCTTTTGCAGGGCTCCTATCGTATAAAAAGTCTCATACCAATTTATACGATAGAGTGTCATTTTTCTAGCAATTCCTACATTTATATTTATTGAAATAAAACCTTAACTTATAAGCACGCTCGCGCGAACTTATAAAACAAGGGGTCGTTTTGCAGGGCCTATTGTATAAGCGTCCCATACCACTTATACAATAGGTGTCGGGTTATGTGCAATGATTATGCTATGAAATACAATTATGCCATGATTTGAACATGCAAGTGCAACTCATCCACTCGTCTCTTTGTACACAGACCTTTAGTTCCCCTTTCTGGAGCCGAACCTCCAAGGATACCTCCGTAGTGGCAAACAGAAGCGGTGGGTTGGGCCTCGCCCACCTCTAAACTGATAATTGCACTACCAGTCAGACATATCGTATGTCTCAATGCTGGTGCACTAAACGGAGATCCTGCGTACTCTTGCCAGCTGGCGCCCCAGACTTTATTTGGCCAAGTGCTAAACCACACTTGCCGAGTCAACGTATCGACTCACCAATACCGAAGACCCACCACCTTATACTTTATGCACATGCAACCTTGATGTATAACCACCGAGCTAAAGCTCCCCAGACCATCCCGTCCATCACAAACAACAACTGAGGCAAAGCTCGCAGGGCCAACCTGCACATCACAAACAACCATCGAGCCAAAGCTCGCCAACCTGCCCATCACCAAATCCACAGAGCCTACTGCCCGAGTGACCCAACCTATCATCCTGTGACATCGAGGTGAATGAAGGTGAAATTCTAGATTTACTAGTTACTCTTGCATTCCAGTTTTTACCTATAGTTTAGGTTAGCCCAGCACTGACCAATTATTCCCCGTGAAGGGCTCTCGAGGGCACTAGGAACTATGATGGGATTACGCCCAAAGCTCCCTTTCGCAAGGCACTTACTATTGTTGGTTAATACCAATCTCCTAGTCCCTTAAATGTTGTACTGCATCAAATCCTAGTGTATTTGACATTTCCTCTCCACGGGAAAGACGATCCTTCGTCGATCCCGAGAACCACCTATCACTAGTCAACCCAACACTCTACTCATCCTATCTCCCAAAGATGAACTCATTTTTATTTATCCAATCCAACAAACATCTAGCCCCAACTCATGTGCCCGAACTCATATTCCAACATAACTTCTGTAGTGTTACTAAATGTAGACCAGATTAAGCTATATGACGTGTAAAATGGAAGGTACACTAAATATTCACCCAGTACCCCTATAATAATTACTAGAGGGCTATCATGACATTTGTAGCTTAAATCCATAAATTCATAATTTTCACAATTATCTGATAATTTATTTAATTATTCTAGTAAATCAAAAACCCAAGTTTGAACATGAAGTGCCCATTTGAGACAAGCAAATGTCCCACAAAATTTATGATAAATTGAAGATGATTGTTTAACATTGAATCCAAAGTATCCCAATTTTCCAGAAAGGTTAAAGCCTCTAATTATAATTTTGAATATAACCTACTTTAATCAATTTTAAGAGTCAAGTGCAGCAAAAATACTTCCATAAATTCTGAGAAAATTAATGGGTGATTGTAAGGTCATATATATGCTCTATGCCAAGTTTCATAATTTATCATCAAGTAATGAGCTCTAAACAAAATATTGAACAATTTTCCAAGTTGATGAGCTTGTGAGGTAGGTATTACAAATATGTATTCAAAAATACTAATAAAATTCATACATAAGCAATAAGGTCCAAAACTCTCTCTGCATAATTTTCATGACCTTCCAATGGGCAGTGTGATCATAATGACCAAATGATTAATTAGGGCAATCCCATGAGTTACAAAGGAAGTGCTAAGATTATTGATCCAAAATTCTGAATTAAATTACCAGAGATTCAATATATCCTTATGACCACACTACCCAAATTTCATTATTGTTCAAGCAGGTTTACTAACCTATTCTAGCACTACAATGTTTGTGCCCTAAACTATGGTTAGGGTTTTGTGGGTCCTACCCTTTCCCAAATCCCCTAAGATTTTTACCGGAGGGCTGTAGATACCCTAGCACCCTCCCTACCAAATTTGAAGTTCATTCAAGGTCTTTTGGCCTCATGCCCTTCACAAAGCACAAAAGCCCTTCCTTAGGGTTTGGTCTTAGATCTTAGGGCAAATCTAGTCCAATCTACCCCATATTCCATGGGGAGGTGCTAAAAGCCATGCCAATTCAGTGGCCCAAATTTTAACCTCTGTTGAGGTGATTTGACCACTCAAAACCAAAAGTGCACTTTTTGACAAAAATACCCTTTTAAGGCAAGGCTAGGGTTTACATGATTTCAATTCAAACCACCTCCAAATGAGATGAAATTTTAACCAAAGCTTTATAATGACCCCAAGCAGCACTCACCAAAATTTGGGTGAGTTTGGAGGTCATTTGGTCCCTATATTAATTTACCCTAAGGAAATTAAATAATTCCAAAAACTATGGAAAAATTGTTCCCAAAAATTCTCATTTTTGGGAAGGACCTAGACATTTCTAGGGTTACTCCCTGCCAAATCTCAAATCATTTGGACCAGAGGTGAAGTGTGGGCACCCATTTTAATTTATGCCTAGCCCTAGGTATAGACTCCGCCAAAATGAGTGCCCTGGTCAAACCAGGTACCCAAATTGGTTCAAACCAATTTTGAATTAAAGTAGACGCACAGGGCTACAATTCATGTGTTGAGCATTTTCTCTGAATTAGCATCTAGATATTTTTAATAATTAAAAACATTAAATCGAAATTGTTTGATAGAATTTAAATAACAGAATACATATCATATAGTTTAATATCAATACAGCACGAATCTTGGCACAGCTTTGGACGGTCCCGATTCAACCCGCCTAGAGCCATTTCCAACCGCTGCCGCAAGCCATCCGGCCACCTCCCCGGCCGGTCGCCGCCACCACCACCTCCGTTGAGGTGGTGGCTGTTAGCCAGGTGGCGGCACAGCCGCCGGAGGGCCTTTTTCCGGCGATCCCGACAAGGTGAAAATCGTGGAAAAACCAGAAATTTTTTCAACTTGGATTGGACTCAACTGAGCCCGAAACCCTTTCTAAATGAATCCTACGATCTACCCATGGATGAAGGAGAAGGGGAGGACCTGTGTGGGTGGCTGTAGCCTTGCCGATCGCCGGATGGTCATAGTGGTGGTGGTGGTCGGATTTCTGCAACTGCACAGTGAAATTCCTTGGCTCCTTCAGGTAATGTGTGGAACTGAATCTCTGGAGTCCAGTGGAGCATGTAAGGAAGAGAGTTGGGGCTTTGGGTGGGTGTAGGTTGCCATTGCCATTAATGACCCCTTAGTCAAATTTCAGCCATGGTGGGTGGGGGATGAAGCATGGCTCAAACCAGTCAGACCAGCGAGTTAAAATGGGACCGCACTCCCCTTGTCCTAGTGAATTGAATGGCGGGTTGGGGAAGGGGAATGATGAGCCCCAAAGTCTTCCCTCATTACTCCCTTCACTTTCTCTCTCTTTCATTTGGAGCTTTTTCTCTCTCCTACTCACCAAGCCTGAAATTTGACTTCTACCTAGCCTAATGGCATCCCACATGTCCATTTTGTCCACCAAAACATGGTTAGCCCAAGTGAATTGGGCTTGAGTGTAACACCTCCCCTGTAATGACCGTATAATATGGGTCCGGCCGGGGCCCCACAACATACGGACGCCACAGCTTTAGTATTATAAGTTGATATAACTACCCACACTCAAAACACTTTGCACTACACAGCGGAAACAAAACAGGACTAGAAGTTATCCACCACTAAAAGAGTAATAATAATGGCCTTATGGCCTTACAACAAGTGTCCAAACTCAAATAATACAACAATCAAGAAACTGCATAGCACATCTAGTCTACCTCGGCATGCAAGTCGGACAACATGAGTCTCAAACATAAAACATCATATAAGTAAAGCTACAAAAGAGAGAAGCACTTCATGAAGCTTAGGACTAGATGTAAGTAAAACTACAAAAGAGAGAAGCACTTCAAAGCTACAAAAGAGACTTTCTGGCCTGCAAGCTAGCTCCTGCATGCGATCCTTGCCCTGTAAAATTTATTAGTAACGTGGGTTAGAAAAGGCTGACCTCAAACTGTGTAACAAAACATCTCCTCCCGGCCGCACCTATCGGACCCCGGGGTACCCCTCCAACCTGCAAGTTAGCACTTCGTATGCAATAATCATAAGCAAGAAAAGCAAATACAGAAACAGGCTTGGATGTCACACGCATCACACATGTTCTCTACGGGTTGAGCATATAATAAAAAGGGCCTACTTATGCAACATGTATGCAACAACCCGGGTTTCACCCAAGGCACCCTATCACGTATGCATCTAGCACATCATCACATCATATGGGTACTCATCGATTCCCCATTGGCATAAAGCCGCAAACAAAGGGGTAAAACCATTCCCCCCATCGGCACACAGGCCGTCACATGGAACTCTTGCAAAGGCCCCACCCGCTCAAGGTCTTAGACCCGGGCTTGCCTACAAGCTCTGACGTCTCATGTAAGGATTCCAACAAACACAAAACTGACCGATTCTAAGAAGCCTTGCCGGACCCCACCTGCTCATGGCCTCATTGCCCGGGCTTGTCCCCATGCTTGGCATTCTCGTCAGTCACACAGAAGGGGACTAGTCTCGCCGGGACACTCTCCACACATGACGTGAAAGTCACGGGATAGCCAGCCGACCACAGAGACATAGCCACGCCTTGGCACATCACATACCAAGACTATTCCACCCTAATCCCTCATTTGTACCGCAGCATTCCCGCGCACCAAGGAAACCATCTCCAACTCGTGCGGAGCTAACCTTGTCCACCAAGGAAACCATGTACCGCCACGAGGAGCTAACCTTGTCCGGTTCCGACTACGCGTACTCTCTTGAAAAAAAGTGGGAAACATCACCACATCATAATCGACATCTTGCCGCGACGGAATCTCTACGAATCCTGAACGTTCGTATGCAACATCACCGAGTCGGACTAACTGTCGCGATTACGGCTTCATCCACCATGCCTAATCCACTAACGAAGTGGATCTCTAATGCAAAACATGCCGGGGATGGACTCAATCAACCCGGAGGTTCCTCTTGAACCTAGGCAAACCAAAACCCCTCTCATTTGAGAGTTTGGTGCCCAAAAACTAGAAAGAAGAATAAATGATGCTAAGACATGCATCCTAAGACCGAGAGGAGAAGTGTCGTTCACTTCCGACTCCTCTTCCTTGCCATGGCAAAATAACCAGATGAAAATCTTCGCAAAGATATAGCCTCCACGGATCTGAACTCGGCTCGCGATTTGGAGCACCGAAACCTCTCCTACAGCCCAAACGCTCCTTCTCCTTCTTCCTTGCTCTCACTTCTCTCTAGATCTTTAGTAAGAGAAAGCTTGGAGAAGAATGAGGCTTTTCAACCCTATTCTCGGACTTAACTCCCCAAGAATAGTCCTGAACCGTCAGATCCTAAAATCTGTGAAAGAATGGCCACGATCCTCCTGGAAAATAAAAGACCTGGGCCGAACACGGCCTGGAACACGCCCGTGTCCAGGGCCGTGTGCCTCATTCGCCGTCTCGAATCAACGCGCCTGGAACAGCACATGGGCATCCGACACGCCCGTGTTCTACCCGACACGCCCGTGTCCCCACTGACACGGCCGTGTGGTCGTCCGTATGCCTCCATCGACACGGCCCCGAAAACATCCCGAGAAGTGACACGGCCTGGGACACGCCCGTGTCCCAAGCCGTGTGCCATGTCTCTACACTCGTCGACTGCCTTTGTGCCGACACCGCGGAAAAACGTCGAGCGAAGATCGTCGACCCAGCGGGACACGCCCTGTGACACGCCCGTGTCACAGGCCGTGTGCCCCAGTCTCGACACTCGACACTCGACACTCGTTGAGTGGACATCGTCGACTGAAGATCGTCGACAGACCCACACGGCCTTGGACACGCCCGTGTCCTAGGCCGTGTACCTCGTCTCGATACACTGTCGAGCGAAAGTGTCGACACCCCGGGCCGAGTGTCGACACGGGCTCGACACGCCCTGCGACACGCCCATGTCGCAGGCCGTGTGCCCTAGTCTCGACACGCTGTCGAGCGAAAGTGTCGACAACCCGGCCGAGTGTCGACACGGGCTCGACACGCCCTGCGACACGCCCGTGTCGCAGGCCGTGTGCCCCTTGCCAGAAACAAAAAATTTCCAGAAACGCAAAACGACCCTTTCTCAAAACTGCGGTGTTACAACTCTCCCCCCTTAACAGAATTTCGTCCCAAAATTACAAAACAAAAGGGAACAAAACTTAACTTGTACCTGAAATGAAGAGTTCTGGATACTCTTCTAGCATGACCTGTTCTCGCTCCCAAGAGAACTCCTCTCGACCGTAGTTGTCCCATCGGACTTTCACGAGTTTAACCTCTTTATTCCGCAACTGCCGAGTCTCTGAATCCTCTATAGCAATTAGAAGGACTCGCGTCCTCAAGTCTTCCTCAATCGGCACCGATGCCGGCTCAATCACCACACTAGCCTCCACCAAGGCTTTCCTCAAAACAGACACGTAGAAGACGTCATGCAATCCACTCAGCTCCGCGGACAACGCCAACCGATAGGCTGCTTCTCCCACTCGTTCAATAACTTCAAAAGGGCCCAAAAACCTTGGACTCAACTTCTTGAGTCGGCGAATCCGTGAGACGCCTTTGAATGGTTTGATCCTCAAATAGACCCAATCACCTACCACAAACTCCAACTTCCGGTGACGAGCATTAAAGTATTTTGCTTGACGGTCTTGCGCCACCTTCATACGCTCTTGTATGGTCCATACCATCTCACAAGCGTCAACTACCACCTCCTTTCCCAAACTCTTGGTGTCTCCTGCCTCTGCCCAAGACATTGGTGTTCAACACCGCCTCCCATACAAAGCTTCGTATGGAGCCATTTTTATACTTGCTTGAAAACTGTTGTTGTACGCGAATTCCACCATGAAGAGGCGATCCTCCCACTTTTTGCCGAAGTCAAGAACGCACATTCTCAACATATCCTCCATAGTACGGTTCGTTCTTTCAGTTTGCCCATCAGTTTGAGGATGGAACGCCGTAATGAACTTTAGCTTCGTGCCCAAGCTCTTCTGAACCAATCTCCAGTCCTTGGACGTAAACCGTCCATCTCGATCACTGACTATGCTCTTAGGAATCCCATGTAGTCGCACAATGTTGCGAACATACAACTCCACCAGTTTCTCCATGCTGTCCTATTTCCGATTTGGGATGAAGTGGGCCACCTTGGTTAAGCGGTCCACGATCACCCAAATAGCATCATTACCCTACTGCGATCTAGGCAAACCATGCACAAAGTCCATGGAGATGTCATCAAATTTCCATTCAGGGATTGGAAGGGGCTTCAGGAACCCGCCCGGCTTCTGACACTCGGCCTTCACCAAGGCGCAAGTCTGGCAACGATTCACATACAAAGCTACGTCCCGCTTCAACCCCGGCCACCAAAAGGATTTCTTCATATCCAAGTACATCTTTGTACTGCCCGGGTGAATGGAGTACTTTGTGAAGTGAGCCTCAAACATCAACTCCTCACGGAGTTTGCCGAACTGCGGTATACAAACCCTTCCGTCCTTCCTCAGAATCCCATCAATCATCTCCCAGGCGCTGCTCTCGCCCGTTTGAGCCTCCAACACAAAAGGTTGAAACTCCACATCCAACCGAGTCGCTTCCCGAATGCGATCGGACAAGTCGTTCTGCACTTCAATCCAGTTCAACCGAGACACGCTGGACTCGCCTCTCGCAACACATTCCAAACCAAGGGACTCCCACTCCCGTACCAACCGCTCATCATGAGTTTCGATCCAATTCCCTTGCCCCGAGTACTTCCTACTCAAGGCATCCGCCACCACATTGGCTTTACCTGGCGTATACTGAATCGCCACCTCGTAGTCTCCAAGAAACTCAACCCACCTGTGTTGTCACATGTTCAAGTCCTTTTGATCCAAGAGATACTTCAAGCTTTTGTGATCCGTGAAGATCTCCACCTTTGCACCATATACATAATGCCGCCATATTTTCAACGCAAACATTACCGCCGCCAACTCCAAGTCATGTACGGGGTAATTCCTCTCATGAGGCTTCAGTTGTCTAGACCCAAAAGCTATCACCTTGCCATGTTGCACCAAAACGCAACCCAAACCGCATCCCGATGCGTCACTGAAAATCTGAAATCCCTCGGTCCCTTGCGGTAGACTTAGGATTGGAGCCATCATCAGTCTCTCCTTCAGTGCCTCAAATGCTTAGCTGCTCTCTTGAGTCCACACAAACTTATGATCTTTACGAGTGAGTGAGGTGAGGGGTAGAGCTATCCACGAAAAATTCTCCACGAACCTCCTGTAATACCCGGCTAGTCCAAGGAAACTTCGGACCTCCGCCTCGGTCCTCAAAACCGGCCAATCTCTGATGGCTTCCACTTTTGTTGGATCCACTGCCACCCCATACCCACTAATCACGTGGCCCAAAATTGCCACCTTCTCTAACCAGAACTCGCACATGGAGAACTTTGCATACAACTGATTCTCCATCAACACTTGCAAAACCACTCTCAAGTGGGTCTCATGCTCCACTTCTGATTTGGAATACACCAAAATGTCATCAATGAAAACAACCACAAAAGAATCCAAGTATTCCCGAAATACTCGATTCATAAGATCCATGAACACAGATGGTGCGTTCGTCAGCCCGAACGGCATCACCGTAAACTCAAAGTGTCCATACCTTGTACCAAAGGCAGTCTTGGGTATGTCCTCATCCCGAATTCGCAGTTGATAATAGCCTGACTTCAAGTCCAATTTTGAATACACCACTGACCCTACCAATTGGTCGAACAAGTCATCTATCCGAGGAATCAGATACTTATTCTTGACAGTCAATTTATTCAGCTCTCGGTAGTCTATGCATAGCCGCATGATACCGTCTTTCTTCTTTACAAACAACACCGGCGCACTCCACGGTGAAGAACTGGGTCTGATATACCCTTGCTCCAACAATTCCTGTAACTGTACCTTAAGTTCGGCGAACTCCTTTGGTGCCATCCTAAACGGAGGACGTGACACCGGCCTAGCATCCGGAACTAACTCGATCGAGAAATCGATCTCCCTCCGAGGAGGCGATCCAGGAAGTTCATCCGGAAACACATCCTTGAACTCTGCCACTACGGGAACTTCCTCAATAGATAGATGGGAGAGACGAACCTCCAATAACGCTACAATCGCTACACCACCCTGGTTAACCGCCTGCATCAACTGCAAGGACGAAATCAGGGAACAGGCCACTCCACAAAGGCCCTCAAATTCGACCTCTTCCTGCCCTTTGCTCCTTAGGGTCACTACCTTAGATAGGCAGTCAATACTGGCGCGCTGCTCTGCAAGCCAGTCCATGCCCAAAATGACATCGAACTCAACCAATGTTAAAATCACTGCTACCAAAACGAAGTCAACTCCGCCCAACTCCCAACAGATGCGCCCTTTGGCCCCGGTGGTCATGGATGACCCATTGGGCATGCACACTTTCAACTCTGCGTCCGCCGAGAAAGACACAACTCCTATTCTCCGGATGAAGCTCTCCGCGAGAAAAGGGTGTGATGCTCCCGTATCAAACAATACCCTAGCGGGCTATCCGGAAACTAACACGAAGCCTACAACATAGACATCACACAAAAGTCTAAAAGGATGAAGCACAAAATTTAAACTTAAATTTTCTTCATACCTGTCACCACATCGGTTTGGCGGATCGCTTCTTGCTTTCCAAGGTTGTAAGCCCTTGGTTGCACCGGTTGGAACCGAGAAGAGCTCGACTCTGCCATCTTCCCTTTCTCTGGAGCACTGGGTCCGGAGCGCACAGTCTGCTCCTGCCTAGCCTCTTTCCCCGCTCCTCCTTGGGGACAAACAAGAGCTATGTGCCCCACCTTACCGCAGTTGTAGCACGTCGGCGGTACCCTAGAGTGTGGACCTCCAGGCGTCCAATTGCTCTTCTCACCGGATCTGGAAGGTTGAGGCTTCTTCCTCCACCTACTCCCTTCATACTTTCCATGGGATTGGGAAGGCTTCCCTTCCCCTTGCTTGGGAGTAAAACCCTTACGACGTTGGGTTCGCTCCAAATCACTTTCCAACATCCTGGCAGCCTCAACTAGTTCATTGAATCCGGCTCTCTTCATGGAGATGAGGGGTTGTCTCAGGTTCTCCCTCAGCCCCTGGTAGAAGAGGTTATCCCTCTCTATATAATCTGCCATCGTCGTTCCCGCGTAACGACCCAAACGGGTGAACTCCTGCACATACTCATCCACCGTCTAGTCTCGCTGTATTAAATGCAGAAACTGTCTCTGAAGGGCCAACCGTGTAGAAATGGGAATGTACCTCTTAAGAAAAGCATCCCCAAACTCCTCCACCGACGGGGTGCGCCCTAGGAACTGGCGGCCGCTATGGCTCACCCACCACAACTTGGCGTCTCCCTCCAACATGAATGCCGCATATTCAGTTTTCTTTTCTTCTGGCGTCTCTGCCGCCCTCAAAATCTCTTGAATGCGAACCCACCAGTCCTCTGCATCCGTTGGCGTACCAACTCCCTTGAATGACGGGGGATGGAAACTCAGGAAATACTTCATTTGTCGGTCTCCATGTCCGACAACCAGCCTTTCCGCCAAAGGCTCCACTCGCCTGCCTCTCTACCTGGCACGGCCGTCGCCGTGTCCGGTGTAGCAGGGGTTGCTACCTGAGCTGCCGCTGCAGCTTGGGCTGCCACCATCACTTCTGCAAGCATGAGGCAGAAGTTGGCTGGGTTTACACCCGTGCCCAAAAGACCTGGAGCAGTAGCACTGCTCGCCGAAAGCTCTTCTCTTGCTCTCGATGTTCCCGCCTCGTTACTTGCACTCTTCAAGAAAAAAGAAATAAGGAATCAGTCTCAAATCTCAAGACTTAAACATAAGGACACTCATGGTCCCGCGTTACTCTTATGTGGATAACTTCTCTACGCATTGACCTTGAATATAACGTCGCTTTGATACCAAATTGTAACACCTCCCCTGTAATGTTCGTATAATATGGGTCCGGCCGGGGCCCCACAACATACGGACGCCACAGCTTTAGTATTATAAGTTGATATAGCTACCCACACTCAAAACACTTTGCACTACACAGCGAAAACAAAACAGGACTAGAAGTTATCCACCACTAAAAGAGTAATAACAATGGCCTTATGGCCTTACAACAAGTGTCCAAACTCAAATAATACAACAATCAAGAAAGTGCATAGCACACCTAGTCTACCTCGGCATGCAAGCCGGACAACATGACTCTCAAACATACAACATCATATAAGTAAAGCTACAAAAGAGAGAAGCACTTCATGAAGCTTAGGCATTTCTGGCCGGCGAGCTAGCTCCTGCATGCGATCCTTGGCCTGTAAAATTTATTAGTAACGTCGGTCAGCAAAGGCTGACCTCAAACTGTGTAACAACACATCTCCTCCCGGCCGCCCCTATCGGACCCTGAGGTACCAATCCAACCTGCAAGTTAGCACTTCGTATGCAATAATCATAAGCAAGAAAAGCGAATACAGAAACAGGCTTGGATGTCACACGCATCACACATGTTCTCTACGGGTTGAGCATATAATAAAAAGGGCCTACTTATGCAACATGTATGCAACAACCCGGGTTTCACCCAAGGCACCCTATCGCGTATGCATCTAGCACATCATCAAATCATATGGGTACTCATGAATTCCCCATTGGCATAAAGCCGCAAACAAAGGGGCAAAGCCATTCCCCCCCATCGGCACACAGGCCGCCACATGGCTCTCTTGCAAAGGCCCCACCCGCTCAAGGTCTTAGCCCCGGGCTTGCCTACAAGCTTTGACGTCTCATGTCAGGATTCCAACAAACACAAAACTGACCGATTCTAAGAAGCCTTGCCGGAACCCACCCGCTCATGGCCTCATTGCCCGGGCTTGTCCCCATGCTTGGCATTCTCGTCAGTCACACAGAAGGGGACTAGTCTCGCCGGGACACTCTCCACACATGACGTGAACGTCACGGGATTGCCAGCCGACCACGAAGACATAGCCACGCCTTGGTACATCACAAACCAAGACTATTCCACCCTAATCCCTCATTTGTACCGCAGCATTCCCGCGCACCAAGGAAACCATCTCCAACTCGTGCGGAGCTAACCTTGTCCACCAAGGAAACCATCTACCGCCACGAGGAGCTAACCTTGTCTGGTTCTGACTACACGTACACTCTTGAGAAAAAGGGGGAAACATCACCACATCACAATCGGCATCTTGCCACGACGGAATCTCTACGAATCCTGAACGTTAGTATGCAACATCACCGAGTCGGACTAACGGTCACAACTACGACTTCACCCACCATGCCTAATCCACTAACGGAGCGGATCTCTAATGCAAAACATGTCGGGGACGGACTCAATCAACCCGGAGGTTCCTCTTGAAACTTGGCAAATCAAAACCCCTCTCATTTGAGAGTTTGGTGCCCAAAAACTAGAAAGAAGAATAAATGATGCTAAGACATGCATCCTAAGACCGAGAGGAGAAGTGTCGTTACCTTCCGACTCCTCTTCCTTGCCATGGCAAAATAACCGGATGAAAATCTTCGCAAAGATCTAGCCTCCACGGATCTGGACTCGGCTCGCGATTTGGAGGACCGAAACCTCTCCTACAGCCCAACCCTCCTCCTTCTTCTTTGCTCTCACTTCTCTCTAGATCTTTAGTAAGAGAAAGCTTGGAGAAGAATGAGGGTTTTCAACCCTATTCTCGGACTTAACTCCCCAAGAACAGTCCTGAACCATCAGATCCTAAAATCTGTGAAAGAATGGCCACGATCCGCCTGGAAAAAGAAAGACCTGTGCCGAACACGTCCTGACACACGCCCGTGTCTAGGGCCGTGTGCCTCATTCGCCGTCTCGAATCGACGCGCCTGGAACAGCACACGGGCATCCGATACGCCTGTGTTCTACCCGACACGCCCGTGTCCCCACTGACACGGCCGTGTGGCCGGCCGTGTGCCTCCATCGACACTGCCCCGAAAACATCCCGAGAAGTGACACGGCCTGGGACACGCCCGTATCCCAAGCCATGTGCCATGTCTCGACACTCGTTGACTGCCTTTGAGTCGACACCGCGGAAAAATGTCGAGCGAAGATCGTCAACCCAGTGGGACACGCCCTGTGACACGCCCGTGTCACAGGCCGTGTGCCCCAGTCTCGACACTTGACACTCGACACTCGTCGAGTGGACATCGTCGACTGAAGATTGTCGACAGACCCACACGGCCTTGGACACGGCCGTGTCCTAGGCTGTGTGCCTCATATCGACACAATGTCGAGCGAAAGTGTCGACACCCCGGGCCGAGTGTCGACACGGGCTCGACATGCCCCGCGACACGCCCGTGTCGCAGGCCGTGTGCCCTAGTCTCGACACGCTGTCGAGCGAAAGTGTCGACAACTTGATCAAGTTTCGACACGGGCTCGACACGCCCTGCGACACGCCCATGTCGCAGGCCGTGTGACCCCTGCCAGAAACGCAAAATGACCCTTTCTCAAAACTGGGGTGTTACATTGAGCTTGAGTTTGCCCATTTGGGCTAGTTTGACCTAAACCTTGACTAGGGTTGACCTTGGTCAATTTGGTCTTTGTGGTTGCCCCTAGTGGGTCTTTGGTGACCCATTGGCCTCCCTAAGGTCTAGGTAGGGTTGACTTGGCCCTTTGGAGGTCACTTGACCGTTAATCAGGTCACTTTGACCACTTTAGGGCTAGAGTTGACTTGGGTCAACTTAGCCTTTTTGGTTGACCCCAATGGGTCCTTGGTGACCCATTGGCCTCTCTTTAGGGTTAGGAAGGTATGTGTGGGGTCCACTTAGCTAAGGGAAATTCAATTGGCCCTGTGTAGGTCATTTTGACCCATTTAGGGTTAGGGTTGACTAGGGTCAAGTTAGCCTCTTAGGTGGACCCCAATGGGTCCTAGGTGACCAATTGACCTCACTATAGGGTTAGGAGGGCATGTGTGGGGTCCACTTGGCCAGGGGATGGTCAAATGACCCTAAGTAGGCAAGTTTGACCCATTTATGGTTATAGTTGGCTTGGGTCAACTTAAACACTTTAACTGCCCTCCATGGGTCCTTAGTGACCCATTGACCCAACTTTAGGTCTAGGAAGACCCTGATAGGGTTAGTGGGGATTTACTAGTGCACACTGGGGCTTTACTAGTGCACACTGCCCTTAGTTAGGACACCTTGCCTAATTTAGTCCTAGAGTGGTTCTAGGTCAACTTGGCCACCCTAGGTCGACTCCCATGGACCCTTAGGGCTCTAATGGACCTTACAATGGATTGCTGAGACAATGGTGGGGGTCTTAGAGTCATGGTAAGCCTCATGGTCATCCTAAACTAGGGTTTAGGAATCTACTATTTACAGACCATAGTGATCTCACCTACATTCTTAGGTTCACTTGGACTTCTTGGGCTTCCTAGGATTTTGTCATGACCTAGTGATGACAAAACTACTCCTAGGGTTCTAGTTGTTTGAGGGATGTTACATCCTCTAACACGCCCGTGTCGCAGGGCGTGTTCCCTCTCGAGAACTTCTCGAGTCCAATTCGTCGAGTACTCGAGAGGCTGCTCAACCCGTGTAAGACCCCCCCTCCCGGATCACAAAACATGGCATGAAGGGGGGGTCTTATGCCCAAAACAGCCACCTTGCGGCAGCATTAGCACTCAGGCTAACCTGTACCACAAGTCGCCTATTCCGCCGGCTACAATCAATATCAATATAAACATGCCAACCCAACCTTAATATAAGCAAGAAGAAGTCAAATCCACACTAAGCATATATGTCCAAATACATCAAATAAGAGAAGCTAAAACATGATTTTACAATATCAGAGTATGACTATAAAATTGCCCAAACGGGCTACATCAAAATCTCATAATATTCACATCCGTAACCAATGGTAGCGACGATACCATCACATCAGGCCCTGTCGTCTTGGCCTGGCTGTCCTGCTGTAAAGTCTACGACTGCTCTACCTGCGGGGTGACCTCCTAAAAAGGAAGACGTAGCAACCTTTAGTCAAAAAGGCTAAGTGGCTTCACATCCGCTCCCCCAGCGACTCCTCGGTACCAGGAGGAGACATGAACAAGGTTACAAGTATAATATAAGTAGTAAAGCAGGTACAAGCAATTGGTAATAGTACATGAATAACAACATTATAAACTAGCAGTTCTACTTGAATAACAATATTGCAGACTAGCAGTTCTACTTGAGCAATTAGTAAATCAACAAGTACAAGTAACTACAGCAGGAAAGTAACTTAACTTATTAGGATGCCCATACAAGCTTATAAGTTATGGATCGGGTTACAAAAAAGTAACTCATCGCATAAGAGTGCACATACAAACTTATACGATGAGGATCTTGTTGTGCAATGTTATGAAATGTTACGTATGTTATGCAATGACTCACCCATGATCACACAAATGCAATTGCTATGCCGACATAGACTATAGTTCCCACTATTCGAGCAGGTAGCTAACCTCTCAGGCATAAACCGCCCTGGCCAGGCGGTGACAGTAGAGCGGGCATCTCTACTACTAGGCGAGTATCCACACTACTTCACCTAGTCCTCCGTACACCTCAATGCTAAGAACACAACAACAGAGCCCATGCGTACTCTTCCCCAGCGGGGTCTCGGGTAGATGTGCACCGAGAACACAGCCCGAACTGGCCTGGTGTGACCCGGAAGGGGCCTCGAAAGAAGGCACGAGGACACAGCCCAACCATTCACTTGGCACGAAAGGGGCCTCGGTATGTGGACACCGAAGACACAACCCAACCGCCCAAAGTCTAACTGTCAACTCCCGTCGGTGTGATGATCGGCGAGCCCGTAGACCTACGACACCGCATGTTGACTAACACCACATGCAAATTCCACATCGTCGGGGCATGGTAGGGGCCTCAGAAGTAAGCACGAGGACACAGCCCAACCATCCATCTATACCATATCTCAGCACAAACCAACCAGTGACGGTCAACACCGCACTTACATCCATTCACAATACTACCCGTAGGGAGACTACGCTCTAAGTATTGGACTACTACATTTCATTCTAACAATCATACATTCTAATGAACATGGCTTATTCTTCTATTTGTTATTCCAAATGATTTCAACATATTACAAACATGATGCGCATTAATAATAATCTACCAATTTGTATCCAGTCATTTCATTCATCATATTATAAACAAGGTGTGCATTTGTAATAACCTTTCAATTTTACCAAGTCATATCATGCATTAAAGCTCGCTCCACAATTCAGTTTTATGAAATCTAATTAACAAGATTTATCATTCATAGCACTTCGGTGGTCAGCATAAAATGTTTCATCAAAATCTAGAGTTAATTAGCAACATCGATTCCACCGAATTCAAATTCATATTATATAAACCGCAGAATTTAAGTGTAGAATAAATCTGGACAGCAAATTCAACCAGAGATTCCCGAAGCTACATGAATCCGGTGAAGACATATAACCCCTCGATGGAAAGGTATTTACATGGGTTACAACTTTCATATTCAGCCCACAACCCAAATTTGAGTGTATACTATTTGAAATCAGCCTTGAAGTCCGCTGCGTACAGAACACAATTTCTGCATGTAGGATTTATCGGCCGTCATGTTCGTTCAGACTTCACCATCTCTACAGACTTCGCATTAAGACGTGTAACCACTCGTTGGAAAGGTATTTTCAGGGGCTGCAACTTTCGTGTTTAGGTGGAAGCCCATATCTAGCCATATCCAACTTGAAAATGGACAACAAGATCATTGCGCGCAGAATACAGATTCTGCACGCATCTTAAAGAGGAATGAACGACATCGGTTCATCTTCCTCCTCAAATCGATCTTCCAAAATCACTCCAGAAATTCCTCCTCCATTATTCACCCTCAAAGGGGCCATGATTTTTCACGAAACCATCCACCCATCATCACCTAGAATAAAGGGGAGGTTGAAGAGATCTAAAACCTAGAACACATGTCCTAGCATGGCCGTCCCTAGAAAACTCCTTCTCTCCATCAAGACTCTCTTGAGTCGATATCGCTCCTAAGAAAACAACTAAAGATCTAGCACCAAGGGAGAGAGTAGGAAGCTCACCTCATTTTCGGTGTTTCCACCATTTCCGGCCATGGATCTCGTGACTCTTCTCGGCGACACCTTCTTTTCCACGGCTGCGGCGGATCTTCTCCTCTAGAACTTGATCCAGCGACTTCCTTCTCTCAACAGGAGTTTCTCTCAGAAAAACGGCTGGAATGAGGAGTGAAAAGGGCTAGGGTTATCACCTCCCCTTTTATATAAAAGTGACACGGGTAGGGACACGCCCGTGTCCTTACCCGTGTCCTACTTAGGCGAAGCATTACGATGGTTTTTATGCGTCGGTTCAATACTCGATACGACACACGAGTGGGACACGCCCATGTCGGCCCAGTCACGCCCGTGACGTGGGGCGTGTAACCCACTCGAGACTTACTCGAGAGGACTTACTCAAGAGAAAACCAACTACTCGAGTACACAGATAGGACACGCCCATGACAGCCCAGTCACGCCCGTGACATGGGGCGTGTAACCCTCTCGAGACTTACTCGAGAGGACTTACTCGGGAGAAAACCAACTACTCGAGTACCCAGATAGGACACGCCCGTGTCACAGGGATGACATGCCCGTGTCACCCCCTCTTACTCGAGTACTTTTCCACCTACTCGAGTATATTTCGACCTACACGAGAACTACTCGAGGATGAGCGGGACACGCCCTATGACACACCCGTGTCACAGGCCGTGTACCCCATACTTGACACTCGACGATCATCGAGCGCTGGTCATCGACCAGAGGGAACACAAGCCCTCTGACATGCCCGTATCGGATGGGACACGCAAGTGACACGGTGCGTGTCTCGCCCGAACACTTCATCGAACCCATTTTCGTCGACCTCGTGACTGCTACGCACCCGAGCAGGACACGCCCGGGGACATGCCCGTGTCCTAGGACGTGTCACTAAAAATTTGCCAATCCCAGACTTTTGACTGTTACATGCTTCCCAGTTGTCAGCACTCCCCTGAGCCCAAGTCAGCTCTCCTAGCTCAAAAACACATACGAGGGGCCTAGTGCGATTCGGTACGTTACAAATCCTATAAACAAAATAAAATATTTTGTCCCCGAAATCAGGCTTAGGCTGTGAGGAGAAAAGCATAACAGAAGATACAATATGCTTTTAAATAAAATTACCTTGAGAAAACAACTCCGGATAGCTTTTTTGCATCAATTCCATGGGCTCCCATGTGTATTCCTCCTTCCCATGATTAGACCATAGCACCTTCACCAAGGGAACAATTTTGCGGCGCAATATCCTTGTCTCATTATCTAAGATCCGCACCGGCTTTAGTCGCATCGACCTATCGGACGCCACAACACCATCAGTTATGGGGATGTATTGATCAGGCCGCAACAACGCCTTCCGAAGCGACGACAAATGGAACACGTCGTGGAGGTTCTCTATCTCGGGCGGTAACTCCAACCGATAGGCCAACGGGCTAATCCTTTCCAATATAGTATAAGGCCCAACATACCTTGGGCTGAGCTTTTTCACACCACGCACACGTGACACTCCATGCATCGGTCGAATTTTCAGGAACACCTTATCACCCACTTGAAACTCCACCATCCGGTGCTTTGCATTGGAATACTCCATCTGTCGACTTTGAGCCTCCATCATGCGATCCCGTATCAGTCTAACCGCTGCATTGGTATCATCAATATATTCAACGCCCAAAGCCTTCGGGTCTTCATCTTTCACCCAAGACAAAGGGGTTCTACACCTCCTTCCGTAAAGAGCTTCATGAGGTGCCTTGCCGATGCTAGCCTGATGGCTATTATTGTAGGAGAATTCTACCAATAGTAAGAGCCTTTCCCACGGATCTCCTCTATCCAACACACATAATCTCAACAAATATTCCAATGTCCGGATGGTCCTTTCAGATTGCCCGTCCGTCTGAGGATGAAACACGGTGCTGAAGGTAAGGCGCGAGCCCAAATACGCATGTACCGCTTTCCACTCATTGGAGGTAAACCAACCATCACAATCAGACATGATCGTCTTAGGCACGCCATGATACCATATGAATTGCTCCACAAAGAGGCGTATAAAGACATCAACATGAGCTTCTTCTTCATTGGGATAAACCGATCTACTTTCGTCAGGAGATCAACTATCACCCACACTGAATCATTCCCGGAGCGTGAGCGAGGTAACCCATGGATGAAGTCCATGGAGATATCCTCGAACTTCCATTCAGGGATGGGCAATGTGTTGGGTACATTGGTCAAATGTACCTGATTTGAAGAAGCCTCACCTAACTCAATGATATACATCATAATGTATTTGATGTTTGTTTGAGTTACTTGTGCAGGTTAGGTATTCACTGGACTGAAGCTAAAAGTTTCTAAGTCCATGTGTCGACACCCAGAGGGAAAGTGTCGACACTTGAGAAAGCTTGTGTCGACACCCAGACAAGCAGTGTCGACACTTGGAGTAATTGTGTCGACACCTGAGAAGAAGAGTCAACACCAGACAGAAAGTGTCGACACTTGGAGCTGTGTCGACACTCAGTGAAGAAGAATGCAGAAAAGCTGTGTCGACACTTAGCAGAAGTGTCGACACCTAGAAGAGCTGAGTCTACATCAGAAAGTGTCGACACTTGGAGTTGTGTCGACACTCAGCAAAATTCTGCAGAGACTACGGACAAGTGTCGACACTCAACACAATGTGTCGACACTCAATCAGCAGAGTCAACATATGAAGAATGTGTCGACACTCAGCACAATGTGTCGACACACACTCAAAGGAGTCAACACTTGAAGTATGTGTCGACACTCAGCACAATGTGTCGACACACAACCAGAAGAGTCAACACTTGAAGAAAGTGTCGACACCCAGCACAATGTGTCGACACTTAGTTGAAGACTCTACACTTGAAGAAAGTGTCGACACCCAGCACAATGTGTCGACACTTAGTTGAAGACTCTACACTTGAAGAAAGTGTCGACACAAGGAGCTGTGTCGACACTTAGCAAAGAACAGAAAAGTTTACAAAATATTCTAAGTACAAGTGTCGACACTAAGGGAATGTGTCGACACTCAGCTGAAGAAACAAAATTGAAGACTTGTGTCGACACCAAGAAGCAGTGTCGACACTTGACAGTTTCAACACATGAAGATGTGTCGACACAAAGGAGATGTGTCGACACTTAGAAGAATTCAACAAGTTACAGAAGATCAAGTACTTGTGTCGACACTTAATTTCAGTGTCGACACTTGAAGAAGAATCTGTGTCGAGACATACAAGGAGTTGTGTCGACACCTTGTAGACTTGTGTCGACACTTACACAACATGTGTCGACACTTGGTCTATAAGTGTCGACACTTAAGAACAGAAAGTCTCGACACTATCTGACAGTTAGAGAATTTCAAGAATTGACTGGATGACATGACAGCTGCCGTTCCAGCCGGTTTACAGCACTTGTCAGAGATGTCAGAAGTCAGTTATGAACCGGACCAGCCGGTTACCATGAATAAGGCCTATAAATAGGCACAGACTGTTTACAGAAAGTGTGTTGATAAGGTGTTAATAAGAAGCTGAAAAGAAGTATTGTTAAGAAGATTAAGTTCTGACCCAGTGCAGAACAATCTAAGAGATTTGTTCAAGGGGTTGCTGATCAAGTTATCCAAGTGATACAAATCAAGAAGATCTTGCTGTCCAACAGCAGATCTAAGAAGTTGGAGAGAGAGAGCTCCAATCAAGAATTCAGTCTTTGGAACTAAGGCTGAGAAGAAGGATTCAGAATCATCTGGATCTCAAGAAGCAGAGGTCAAGGATCAACTGCAGAGGATTCAGACTAATTCAGTTCTACTCAAGAAGCTTTGAAGGAAGCTAAGTCAGTTTGAATCTAGCTGAGTTCTTCCAAGAACTCTTCAAGAAACTCTCAACTCCTCTCTTATTTTCTGAGTTGTAGAGTTAGTTATTGTAATTCAATTTTAACTTGTAGGATCCATTGGATCTGAGTGAATTGTAAGCCTATATTATAAAGGCTGAGGGTAGGGCTTGGTTGCCTGAGTGTAGGAGTTGAAGAACTCTGAGTGTAGGCCTTAATTGGCTGAGTGTAGGCCTTGATTGGCTGAGTGTAGGCCTGGGTGGCTGAGTGTAGGCCTTGGTGGCTGAGTGTAAGGCTTTGGGCCTGAGGTGTAGGAACCTAGTTGGGTTCTGAGATAGTGGAGAAGTTTGGCCGAATCTAGTACACTGCTAGATAGGCGAAGGGGGAAAGTGGATGTACCCAAAGATTGGGGAACCACTATAAATTTGTGTGTCTGCTGTGCTGTGCTGTGCTGTGCTGTGGATTAGCAGTTTATATTTTGTTATTGCTGTTAGCTGTAGAAATCTGTGAGATAACTGTTTTGCTGCTAACAAAGTTTCAAAAAGGTTTTGGTCACCTATTCACCCCCCCTCTAGGTGTTTAGGTACCATATCTTTCAGGTGGTATCAGAGGGAGGTTCCTCAAAAAGGACTAACTGTCTGAGGAGATCCAGTTTGGCAGATTCAGTGTAAGTCAGAACACAGTTTCAAGAAAATCAAGAAACATGGGTTCTTCAGAGAATCACAAGGAATTGGGTTCAATGAAACTGCCCATATGCAGAAAAGAGATCTTTGGGATCTGGAAAGAAAGGGTTAGGCTATTTATGGAGGCCTCTGACCCTAGAATCTACATCACAGTCAAAGAGGGGTCATATGTGCCCATGAAGGTTTCAGTTTTGGATGCTACACAGAGAACTCCAAAGGATTTCTCTGAGATGACTAAGGATGAAATTGTCCTAGCCACTATGGACAAGAGGGCACAAAACATTATAGTAAGTGCCATTGATGATGCCACTTTTCAGAACTTAATTCACTGTAAAACAGCAAAAGAGATGTGGGATACTCTCATTGTCTATATGGAAGGTTCTGAAGAAGTTAGGCAAGATAGGAAGTCCTTGCTTAATCAAGAGTATGAGAGCTTTAGGCAAGGAAGAGGAGATAGCATCACTGAATGCTACAAGAAGTTCTATAGAATTGTTAATGAACTCATGTCCTATGGAAGAGAGTTCACTAACTATGAATTGAATGATAAGTTCTTAAGGTCCCTAACCAAAGATTGGGACACCAAGATCTGTGCCATCAGAGAAATGGCAAAGTTGGGAGAAATTCCTCCTCCCACACTGTTTGGCAAGTTGTTGTCTTATGAGATGCAGCTGTCAGTGAGAAAAGAGGAGGAAAAATCAACAAGGACTGAGCACAGGGAAAGGACTGTTGCCTTCAAGTCAGAAGTACCTAGAAAGGGCAGGACTAAGTCATCAACTCCTCCTCCAGAGGTAGTTGAATCAGAATCTGATGAGTCTGTTAGCACAAAGTCTACAAGCAGTGAAAGTGATGAAGACTTTGCTGCATTCACCAGACATTTTCAGAAATTCCTGAAGAAGAAACAGTGGAGATCCAGACCTTCATTTTCCAAAGGGAAAGAAGTCCAGTATCAGGAGAAGAAGCCTTCAAAGAAGGACAAGAAAAAGACAAAGACTAGCAAGGCAACTGGGTCTAAGATAGTGTGTTACTGCTGCAATAGACAGGGTCATGTTATTGCAGATTGTCCTGAGAGAAGAAAAGAATCCAGTGACAAAAAGAAGACTCACTTCAAAGGAAAGAAGGAGAAGTCCTTTGTTGCAAAGAATGAGAAGACTCTTTCAGACATTTCTTCTTCAGACACTGAGACAGATGCTGAAGCCTACATAGGGCTATTTGCTGAAGAAGAAGAAGAGTTTATGCAGATCATGGAATCAATCTATGAACAAGAAGAGTGTCAGTGCCAAGGACTGATGGCATTGACTGAAAGTACCAAAATCCTGGAGCAGCCAGGACCTAGTCAGGTACAAAGTCCAACTCAAAGTTCAGATTCCAGTTCTAGTTCAGAGTCAGATTCATCTTCATCAAGTGATGGAAGTGTTTCTGAATCTGAGGGAGATATTCATCAGCTCTTAGATGAATATAAAGTACTGTTGCAAGCCTATAAGAAAAGCAAGACCCTAGCCAAAAGTCAGGCAAAGGAGATTGCTGATCTCAAGGCAGCTGCAACAAATTTTGAGAAGAAATTTGATCAAAAGCTCAATGAGGTAGCCAGGCTGAAACACATTACTGTGATTCAGATGGGAACTATCACCTATAAAAATGATCAAATTAAGAGACTGGAGATCAATCTTCAGAAGGAAAGAGAGCTAGTTGCTAGGTTTTCAAAACCTAAATCAGTGCTACCCTTGATTGATGAATTTGTTCATCATAAAGGAAAGGTTGGATTGGGTTTTATTAAACCAGCTAGGACTGTTCAGGATCATTCCAAGTCCAAGGGCAAAGCCCCAACATTCAATAAGCCTGCTGTAGTCAAGACAGCCAAGTCTGTACCTAAGCAAAGGTACAACAAGTTTGAATGCTGGTGCTGTGGCAAAGTTGGCCACTTTGCCTTGGACTGTTGGCACAATGCAAGTGCCAATGGGAGTAGCAAGCTACCTGGTGGAAAGCCAGTAGGTAGTTTTGTTAAGTTGCAAACTAACAGTTACCAAGGACCCAAGAAACTATTGGGTTCTAAGGTTAAGTAATTTGTCTTGCAGGTAAGTCCAAGTGGCCATACCCCTACATGGTACTTGGACAGTGGATGTTCCAGACACATGACTGGAACTAGGGGACTACTGAAGGATTTCATTCCAATCAAAAATGGTCCAAAGGTGACCTTTGGTGGTTCTGAAAAAGGAATCATCAAATGGTTTGGTAACATTTCCTCAAACTTAGTTACCATTACTCATGTGGCTTATGTTAAAGGGTTGAAACACAACCTTATAAGTATAAGTCAATTAAGTGATGTAGGGTATGACATCTCATTTGTTAAAGATGGTTGTCATATCAAGAGGTCAAGTGATCAAGAGATCATTTTGACAGGTTATAGGAAAAGAAATGTCTATTGTCTAGACATTATGGTTGAGAACAATAGTTCTCCAGTTTGTCTTGTAGCTGATGAGACAGTCTCTCAATGTGTCAAATGGCACAAGAGGCTTGCCCATCTTAATTACAAGACTATTAGCAAACTCTTTAGCAAAGAGTTAGTGAGGAATGGTCCTCAAGTTAAGTGTGTTAAAGATGGCATTTGCTCAGCTTGTCAAAAGGGCAAGCAGACTAAATCCACCTTTAGGAGCATTGAAAACAAAGATGCTGTGAGGTGCTTATACCTCTTGCATATGGATCTCTTTGGTCTAATGCCAGTTCACAGCTTAGGAAGGAAGGTCTACACCTTTGTAGTTGTAGATGACTACTCAAGGTTTTCCTGGGTGTTCTTCTTAAGACAGAAATCTGAAACACCTAGTGTTTTCCATAACTTTGTCAAGCAAATACAGAATGAACTAAACAGTACAGTGGTCAAAATTAGAAGTGACCATGGCACTGAATTTCAGTCTGATAGCATGACAAGACTATGTGAAGACTTTGGGATATTTCAAGAATTTTCTTCACCTAGAACACCTCAGCAAAATGGCATTGCTGAAAGGAAGAATAGGACCTTGATAGAGGCAGGTAGGACCTTATTAAGTGATTCATCACTGCCAGAGTATTTCTGGGCTGAAGCAGTTAACACTGCATGCCATGTGATAAATAGGGCTACCATCACTAAAAGGTTAAACAAGACCCCCTATGAAGTTGTGAAAGGCAGGAAACCAAACCTATCCTATTTCAGGATTTTTGGTTGCAAATGCTTCATACTTAACAATGGAAAGTCTTACTTAACTAAGTTTGCTGCCAAGTCCCAAGAGGGAGTGTTTGTTGGGTACAGCAATAATAGTAAGGCTTATAGAGTCTACAACTTGACTACACAAGTTGTAGAGGAGTCTGTGCATGTAGTTTTTGATGAGACAAAACTTATTAACAATAAGTTGTCTAGTAGTGTGTGCAGCCCCACAGGTCTTACTAAGAAGATGGACAAGCTAACCATAGAAGATGTACCTGCTGCAAGACAGCAAGTAGAAGAAGATGGCTTATGTCCAGGGGGAGAACTACATGTACCAGGAGCTGAAGAAGTACAAGGAACTCAGCTTGATGAAGATGCTGAAGAAGTTCAACCAGAAGTAAGGATGCCTCCAGCCAACAGGCATCTAAGAGATCATCCAGTAGAGCTGATTATTGGAGATCCAAGACAAGGTGTTCAGACAAGGAGCAGAAATCAGAATGCTGTAGTATATTCAAGTTTTCTGTCTCAAATAGAACCAAAGAAATTTGAAGAAGCTATACAAGATCCACAGTGGACTGAAGCAATGCAGGAAGAGCTTAATCAGTTCAAAAGGTGCAAGGTTTGGGATCTGGTTCCTAAACCTAAAGATCACAATGTGATAGGAACAAAGTGGATCTACAGGAATAAGTTAGATGAACAAGGAGTCATCATTAAGAATAAAGCAAGATTGGTTGCTAAAGGTTATAGGCAAGAAGAAGGTATTGATTTTGATCAAACCTTTGCTCCAGTAGCCAGACTGGAAGCCATAAGGATGTTCTTGGCCTATGCAACCTATCAAGGATTCAAGGTATACCAAATGGATGTGAAGTCAGCATTCCTAAATGGTAATCTAAAGGAAGAAGTATATGTGGAGCAGCCTTCAGGTTTTGTTGATCCTACTCTTCCACATCATGTCTATAGACTTAGGAAAGCATTGTATGGGTTAAAGCAAGCTCCTAGAGCTTGGTATGAAACCCTATCTAGTTTCCTCATTGAGAACAAGTTCACAAGGGGGAAAATAGATAAGACTCTATTCCTTAGGGAATCTAGAGGCAAAGTCATACTAGTCCAAATATATGTAGATGACATTATATTTGGGTCTACTGAAAGCAGCCTTTGCAAAAAGTTTGCAAAACTTATGCAAGGTCAATTTGAGATGAGTAGTATGGGAGAACTGAAGTTTTTCTTGGGTCTCCAAGTTAAACAGACTGAAAGTGGTCTATCCATATGTCAGTCCAAGTTCACCCTAGAACTCATAAGGAAGTATGGTATGGATTCATCCAGTACCATGAAGACTCCTATGGGGTCAAGTATGTCTCTTAGCAAGGATGATGCAGGGAAACCTGTAGATGAAACCTTGTATAGAGGGATAGTTGGCTCCCTTTTATACTTGACTACTAGTAGACCTGACATCATGTATGCTACATGTGTTTGTGCCAGGTATCAAGCCTGCCCTAAAGAGTCTCATTTGACTGCAGTCAAAAGGATTTTGAGATATCTAAAGGGCACACCTTATCTAGGCCTCTGGTACCCTAGGAATGGAGATTTTGATCTAACAGGCTATTCAGATGCAGACTTTGCAGGATGCAAAGAAGATAGAAAGAGCACTACTGGATCCTGTCAATTCCTAGGTGGAAGACTCATTTCATGGAGTAGTAAGAAGCAAACCAGTGTGGCTATCTCCACAGCTGAGTCAGAATATGTAGCTGCAGGAAGTTGCTGTGCTCAACTTCTGTGGATTCAACATCAGCTAGAAGACTATGGATTTCAGGTAAGTAGAACTCCACTTTTCTGTGATTCTACAAGTGCTATTTCAATAGCTAATAATCCTATATCACATAGTAGAACTAAACATATTGAGATTAAATATCATTTTCTTAGGGAGCATGTAGAAAGAAATGATATTGCACTTGAATATGTTAAAACTGATAATCAGATAGCTGATATGTTTACTAAGCCCTTAGAAGAAGCTAAGTTCAATAGGTTCAAAATTGAACTAGGTATGATAAACTTAGACTAAGTTTACAGAACTAAAAATTGGCTAAGTAAAAAGGTGTCGACACATAGACAAGTCTATGTCGACACAGAATAGTAAGTGTCGACACTTCAGGAAAATGGTGTTCTTTCGACACAATTGAGCTGCAGCTAGGAAGTTGGTGTCGACACTTCAGAATGTTAGTGTCGACACATGTCGAGTTGATGTCGACACATCCAATGAGGTGTCGACACTTAAGTTTTACTCAGAATTTTCTAAGTAACGTCTCGACTACATGTCGAGTAGTGTGGTGTCGACACATAACCAAGTGTCGACACATAAAATCTGTTGACTAAACTTGTGTCGACACATGAGTGTCGAGACATTATAAGTCAGTGTCGACACTTATTGCCAGTGTCGACACATCTTTAGTAATCCATCCCGCCTGTTCGTCTTCAAACCAGAAAGGTATAAATAGGATTCTGTCTTTGTTTGTCGACACGCTTTCAGAGTTTCGAGACCAAACTACTGTGTCGACATTTCTCTTTTCTAAAGACTAATTCTACAAACCCTAATGGCTCCCAAGCTCGAGGAGAACGTCAATGAAGGCTATGAACTGGTTCGTGGCGCGTTCGACGATGGCGATCAAGAAATCAAATCGGTGGTAACCCTAGTCACCGATTCTGGATTGGAGTACTTGGTTTCAGAACCAACCAAAATATGGAAGAAGGAAGTTCTTGAATTCCTTACTGGAGCTTCTGTAGATGACTCAGGTTACAGAATCAAATCAAGAGTGCATGGAATCAAGGTCAAGATTTCACCCAAAACTCTGAGAAAGGTACTTCAGCTACCTAAAATTCAAGCAGAAGAGGAAGTGACTACATCTAAGACCAGGGAAGCACTTACCTGGTGTGGTCTAGATCCTAAGATGAAGATAGGATCTGTATTCAACAGGAAAGGAATGAATAACCAAGGAAAATTCCTGTCTGAAATTGTGGGGAAAGTTATACTCAGCAAGACTGGAGGGCATGACAGGGTGTCAGCCTCCATGTTCAGTGTTATGACCAGAATTATCTTCAACCTAAAAACAGACTGGTCAATGGTTGTGTATGAGAAAATTAAGGAGAGTCTGAAGAAGCCCAATCTGGGCAGAATACTAAGTCTCTACCTGGCTGGTACAATACCAGAGGTAATGAGCAATGCTGCTGGTACTAAAATCAATCACATGAGAAGGATGGATCAAAGGATATTTTCCAGGTGGGAAAGAGTACTATCTAAGGAAATACCTACCCCAGAGAAGCCAGTTACTAAGAAAGCTTCACCTCCAAAGAAGAAGAGGAAGATAGCTCCTGTGACATAGGAGTCCTCCAGCAGTTCAGGTAGTGAAGAACAAGTTGTTTTCACTCCTGATAGTCAAGAGGAAGTGGCTGCAGAGAAGTCTCCTGCTCCTCAAGAGCCAGCTGAAATCCAGGGGGAGCTGCCTCCAGCTAGCCCCAAGTATAAGGATCCAAGCTAGGGGGAGCTTCCAGCAGTAGAAGAACCCTCTACTCTGGACAGTGAGCAAGCCACAATCATTATCCAAGAGGTACTTACTGACCTCAATACTTTAGATTTTTCTGTAATAGATTCTGATTTGTCTGATGTCCATCAGCAAACTCAGCAAGCAAATCAAGAACCAGATGTTGTTCTCCAAGACACATCAGTTATCCTAGAAGTGGTTCCTGATAAAGTAGTTGATGAACCCAGTACTTCTCCTGCACAGTCACCAGTAGAATTTACCATGGAAGATCTATTTCTAAATCTAGATCAAGAGGACTTTGACATGGATAAAGTTGCTGCTGCTGAAGAGAAGGGTGCTGCTGCTGAGGGGGAGCAACTGCAAGTTCAGGAAGAGCCTGGAAGGCAAGCAAGTGAGAAAGCACTAGATGTGCAAGCTGACAAACCATCAAGCCCTAAGGACAGGGTTGATATCGCCAGTACTTCAGAGTCTGAGGAAGATGAGGCTGAACAAGCTAAAAAGAAGAAACTCTATGTCTTCAAGAGGAGAAGTCAGAGTTACAAGAAAGCCTTGCAATCCATTGCCCCACAGCCTATAGTTCAGCTTGGTGGAGATGCGGGGTACAAAACATCTACATCTGCTGCTGCTGCAAAGGCTGATTTTGATAAAATCTTTCAAGCTGAGATTACTGCTGTCAAAACTGCTATACAAGATTCCCAGAAAGCAATCTCTGACCAGCTTACAAAGCTTAGACCTTATTTTAAGGATGGAATCAGGTACTTGGACAGCCAAATCAGGTTCCAGAAAGATGATGTAAGAGATCATGTTGCACAAGAAGTCATAAAGGGGGAGAGGGTGTTAGTCAAAGCAAGCTCAGACCATGCTAAGTGGATATCAAATTCCATCAGGGCTACCCTTGGATATCCTCCCCTGTGTGATGATGATAATGTTGCTGAATCAGGGATTCAAAGTGCATATCTTGGAGGTGAGCAACAGGAAGTAGCTCAAGTGATCTATCCACCTCCAGATTTTGACATGGTTCATGCAGAAGTCAGCACAATGTATAGTCCAACTACTGGAAAGTCTAATGTTCATTTAGAAAAGGTTGTTCAACCTATAACAGCAGCTATGCAAGAGGCTTTGGACAAAGAAGAAGAGACAAGGCTGTCAAAGAAGAGGTTTAGGGAACTAGCAGAACAAAAGCCAGATTTTGAACAGTGGAGCCCTACCTCTAGAAATATCATTCTCACTGCCTGGAAAGCTGCTAAAGACAACACTACTGATAGAAACAAGTGGTTCTCAGAAGCTGAATGGAGGAAGCATGAGATCAGGCAGGAAGCCATTGTCCAGTATAGAAGGAAGGCTAAGTTAGGAAAGCTACCTCCTACAGCTGTGGAGCCTAGCAAGTACTTTCCTAAGCCCTATCATTACTTTGAGAGGCAAAAGATCAAGGCTGATAAGCTCGATCTCAAAGGAAAGAAGACTGCTGATACTGAGCCTGCTGCTGCTGCTGCTGTAAAGGCCAAAGTACAAGCTGGGAAAGGAATAGTTATAAAAGAACCTGATCAAAACTAGACTAAGATTAGACTAAGAAACATTGTTGTAATCTTTTACATATGAAATATTTTTGTAAAACAATGGAAATGTATTAAAACAATGTTAGAACAATTTTTGATAAATATATCTCATGATTGTTCAGAAGCATGTGTCTATTTCTTGTTTGTTCTGCAATGTTTAATGAGTATACATGTGTGCTTTATTACATGTTTAAGTTTACCCTGTTGACATATACCTGCTTTACATCATTTTCTAATTTTTAATTTTGAGTGGTGTATATCATTGACTAAGGGTTATGACTTCTCCAAATAGGGGGAGATTGTTGGGTACATTGGTCAAATGTACCTGATTTGAAGAAGCCTCACCTAACTCAATGATATACATCATAATGTATTTGATGTTTGTTTGAGTTACTTGTGCAGGTTAGGTATTCACTGGACTGAAGCTAAAAGTTTCTAAGTCCATGTGTCGACACCTAGAGGGAAAGTGTCGACACTTGAGAAAGCTTGTGTCGACACCCAGACAAGCAGTGTCGACACTTGGAGTAATTGTGTCGACACCTGAGAAGAAGAGTCAACACCAGACAGAAAGTGTCGACACTTGGAGCTGTGTCGACACTCAGTGAAGAAGAATGCAGAAAAGCTGTGTCGACACTTAGCAGAAGTGTCGACACCTAGAAGAGCTGAGTCTACATCAGAAAGTGTCGACACTTGGAGTTGTGTCGACACTCAGCAAAATTCTGCAGAGACTAAGGACAAGTGTCGACACTCAACACAATGTGTCGACACTCAATCAGCAGAGTCAACATATGAAGAATGTGTCGACACTCAGCACAATGTGTCGACACACACTCAAAGGAGTCAACACTTGAAGTATGTGTCGACACTCAGCACAATGTGTCGACACACAACCAGAAGAGTCAACACTTGAAGAAAGTGTCGACACCCAGCACAATGTGTCGACACTTAGTTGAAGACTCTACACTTGAAGAAAGTGTCGACACCCAGCACAATGTGTCGACACTTAGTTGAAGACTCTACACTTGAAGAAAGTGTCGACACAAGGAGCTGTGTCGACACTTAGCAAAGAACAGAAAAGTTTACAAAATATTCTAAGTACAAGTGTCGACACTAAGGGAATGTGTCGACACTCAGCTGAAGAAACAAAATTGAAGACTTGTGTCGACAGCAATAAGCAGTGTCGACACTTGACAGTTTCAACACATGAAGATGTGTCGGCACAAAGGAGATGTGTCGACACTTAGAAGAATTCAACAAGTTACAGAAGATCAAGTACTTGTGTCGACACTTAATTTCAGTGTCGACACTTGAAGAAGAATTTGTGTCGAGACATACAAGGAGTTGTGTTGACAGCTTGTAGACTTGTGTCGACACTTACACAACATGTGTCGACACTTGGTCTATAAGTGTCGACACTTAAGAACAGAAAGTCTCGACACTATCTAACAGTTAGAGAATTTCAAGAATTGACTGGATGACATGACAGCTGCCGTTCCAGCCGGTTTACAGCACTTGTCAGAGATGTCAGAAGTCAGTTATGAACCGGACCAACCGGTTACCATGAAGAAGGCCTATAAATAGGCACAGACTGTTTACAGAAAGTGTGTTGATAAGGTGTTAATAAGAAGTTGAAAAGAAGTATTGTTAAGAAGATTAAGTTCTGACCCAGTGCAGAACAATCTAAGAGATTTGTTCAAGGGGTTGCTGATCAAGTTATCCAAGTGATACAAATCAAGAAGATCTTGCTGTCCAACAGCAGATCTAAGAAGTTGGAGAGAGAGAGCTCCAATCAAGAATTCAGTCTTTGGAACTAAGGATGAGAAGAAGGATTCAGAATCATCTGGATCTCAAGAAGCAGAGGTCAAGGATCAACTGCAGAGGATTCAGACTAATTCAGTTCTACTCAACAAGCTTTGAAGGAAGCTAAGTCAGTTTGGATCTAGCTGAATTCTTCCAAGAACTCTTCAAGAAACTCTCAACACCTCTCTTATTTTCTGAGTTGTAGAGTTAGTTATTGTAATTCAATTTTAACTTGTAGGATCCATTGGATCTGAGTGAATTGTAAGCCTATATTATAAAGGCTGAGGGTAGGGCTTGGTTGCCTGAGTGTAGGAGTTGAAGAACTCTGAGTGTAGGCCTTAATTGGCTGAGTGTAGGCCTTGATTGGCTGAGTGTAGGCCTGGGTTGCTGAGTGTAGGCCTTGGTGGCTGAGTGTAAGGCTTTGGGCCTGAGGTGTAGGAACCTAGTTGGGTTCTGAGATAGTGGAGAAGTTTGGCCGAATCTAGTACACTGCTAGATAGGCGAAGGGGGAAAGTGGATGTACCCAAAGATTGGGGAACCACTATAAATTTGTGTGTCTGCTGTGCTGTGCTGTGCTGTGGATTAGCAGTTTATATTTTGTTATTGCTGTTAGCTGTAGAAATCTGTGAGATAACTGTTTTGCTGCCAACAAAGTTTCAAAAAGGTTTAGGTCACCTATTCACCCCCCCCCCCCCTCTAGGTGTTTAGGTACCATATCTTTCACAATGATTATAACAAACCACCGGGGCTCTTGCATTCTACCTTCACTCTTTGACAAGCTTCACAGTGTGTAACAAAATATCGGACATCCTTCTTCATTCCCGGCCAACACATGGTCTTCCGCAAGCCGATGTACATCTTAGCATTACCCGGGTGCACTGAATACTGAGAGCAATGTGCCTCTCTCAAGATATCCTCCCAGATTCTAACGCCCTTGGGAATGTATAGCCGACCACGGAAATAAACGAGGCCGTCTTTTTGTGTATACGTGTCTTTCTTAAGAAAGAGTTCTTGAGTAGAAAGACTGCCAGGGTAGATCTCAAAGAAGTTCAAGAACCACAAAATGTTGAATGAACCGGAATTGGAACCTGAGCCAGGACTACAAGTTGTTATAGCTAGAGAACCTACTCAGGAAACACAAGTTCCACGTAGATCTGGTAAACCAAGGTTTAAGCCTTAGAGATATGGATTTCTCGTGTCTCAAATAGGTAATGTGTTGCTTATGGATCATAGTGATGAACCTACAACCTACCAAGAGGCTATGAGTGGACCGGACTCTGAGAAGTGGCTTGAGGCCATGAAATCTGAAATGGACTCCATGTATGAAAACCAAGTTTGGACTTTGGTGGAACCACCTGAAGCGGTACGACCCATAGAGTACAAGTGGGTCTTCACGAAGAAGACCGACATGGATGGGAATATACAGACATTCAAAGGGTGACTGGTGGCTAAAGGTTTCAAACAAATTCATGGTATTGACTATGATGAGACTTTTTCCCCTGTTGCCATTGATATATCCATCAGAATTCTACTTGTTATTGCTACGTATTATGACTACGAGATCTAGCAGATGGATATCCAAATGGCTTTTCGAAATGGAAACCTCCTTAAGGAAGTGTATATAACACAACCATAGTGTTTTGTATCTCCAAGTGAAGCCACTAATATATACAAGCTGTAGAGATCCATTTATGGATTAAAACAAGCTTCTTGAAGTTGGAATCTTCATTTTGATGAAAAGATCAAAGTGTTTGGTTTTATCAAGAATGAGGATTAACCGTGTGTTTACAAGAGGATTAGTGGGAGAATTGTTGTCTTCCTGATATTGTATGTAAAAGATATACTGTTGATCGGGAATGACAATCCAATCCTGTAAGTTGTTAAGAACAACCTAGGGAACTGCTTATCAATGAAGGACTTGGGTGAAGCGACGTATATACTTGGTATTAAGATCTATAGAGATGGATTTAAGAAGTTGTTGTGTTTGACCCAAAGTGCGTACATTGACAGGGTGTTGAAACGGTTCAGTATGCTTGAGTCAAAAAAGGATTATTCTCCATGTCTAATGGTATGAGTCTCTCTACAAACCGAAGTCCTAAGTCTTGTGAAGATAAGGACTGCATGAACTTGATTCCATATGCTTTGGTAATTGGGTCAATCATGTATGCAATGATATATACTATACCCAATGTCTCTTGTGCTTTGAGCATGACTAGCAGGTATCAGCCTGATAATGATGAAAGTCACTGGATTTCCATTAAGAATATTGTGAAGTACTTGCGAAGGACTAAGGATACGTTCTTGGTATTTGGTGGAGAGGAAGAGCTCGTTGTAAGGGGTTACACAGATGCTAGCTTCAAACTGATTGGGATGACTCAAAGTCTCTGTCAGGTTTCATATTCTTCCTTAATGTAGGTGCAGTTAGATGGAAATGTTCCAAGCAGGAGATAGTTGTGGATTCTAGAACTGAGGCCGAGTATATCACCGCTGTAAATTCAGCAAAAGGTGGCTGTATGGATTAGGAAATTCATCTACGAGTTAGATGTAGTTCCTAGAATTGCTCATGTTGTAGATCTCTACTGTGACAAGAACAGTGCAATTACACTTGCTTCAGAACCTAGATCTGATCAGCACCCCAAGCACATACTTTGGAGGTTCCATCTAATTCGACAGATTGTCGATCGAGGAGATGTGAGCCTTAGCAGAGTGCTGACTGAAGAAAATATTCCAGATCCACTAACAAAGCCTCTAGCGCAGAGAAAGCATGACAGTCATGTTAGATCTATGGTTATCTGATACCTTAATGATCTGTGTTAGTGTGAGTGTTGTAGATTGTTTGTTTGTTGGTTGTAATAATTCATTTGATGAACATAGTACTGTATACATTTCATTTATATTTTTTGGCAACTTCTTTTATTATGTTATTATTTCTATTGTGATAGAGTGATAACCCAATAAATTCCATTAGAGTGTTTGCTTCCATAGGTCAAGTAGTGACTTGAATGTGAGAACCTATGATCCTAGAAGCTTCATTCTTAAAGGTCCCTGGTCGTTGTATCATCTTAGAAGCTATGGGCGATGATGATACCTTTAAGACTATCATGCACATTGACTGATGACCCGTCCTCACAGGTCATGATATTGTGATATCAAGTCATCACATGGGTACTTGTTAGTGAACAAGTTGTATTAAATAGACCCACCATGAGAATACTTTGTGGATTGTTATATAAACGTGTCACAAATGTATTTCAAGTGGCAATGGTGTTTGTGATCCTTTTACCTGAAGTCACAACATCTATTGAGTGAGGAAGTGCATGCTTTGATGCCATCAAAAGTCCAGTCTTGAGAAAGTTGGATGATAATGATGGCTATTGGGTATGTTACGAGTCATTTGTGTGTTTGCGTGTGAGCAGATATGAGATTTGTCCTCCTTTATGACAAGAGTTGCATCTATGGGCCCCTTGATGGATTTGGACTGAGAAATGCATTACCATGCTATGTTGAGTCAATATATGATATTGGGCTAATTAATTTCAGGAAGTCCATTCAAGATCAGGAAACTAGGATTGAACAATTATGATGGTGACACAGTCTATACCACTATTTCTATCCGGATGTAAGGAATTAAGGGACATGACAACACTATAACATTGGTCACAATGGCTTTTCAGTTTATAAACTCTTACTGTTTAGGGAGCAATGATGTATTGCTAGAGGCCCCTCATTGTTTGTGAAGCTTTTGTTTGATAATTCAAGATCAAGTGGGATACTATTGGTGTTACCATTGTGATCTGGAAGTGATCAAGCATGTGGCCTCACTGCCAACTCAGTATGAGCCTATTAGTATCGCACATAAGATTGTGGATAAATTGGGAGATTGGATTTGTATGATATAGCTCATATGATGAGTTGAAAAGATTTCGCTCAGTCAGGCTAAAAAGCGTTGAGTGCTTTGAGACTAGTCAGTGCCATTGTCAAGTTATCAGGTACCTCATCAAATAGTGGTATTGATTGTGTTGAGTATACTCAGCGATTCGCCGAGTATCAGACTTAAGCATTGAGTGTGCTCAGCGATTCGTCGAGTATCACACTTAAGCATTGAGTGTATTGACTATACTGGACAATTCTTTGTGTTAAGGTGTTGATTCGACGAGTCTAGGTCTCAGGCATTGTGTAACACCCAAAAAAGGAGGTGGCGGTAACAAGCTTAAAGTCGACCTGAGATCGACAAAAATCATCAAGTATAGCTCGACGAAAGCATCAACCAGAGCTCGATGAAAATCATGGAGTAGAGCTCGACGAAAGTAGCTCTATCAGGTGTTATGGCCAGTTCGACGAACTCAGACTCTGTTCGACGAATTCTCTCTTATTCGACGAATTGTGTTCGACGAATGTGACTGTCGTTCGACGAATTGTCGAAATAAGAGGATATGGTCGAGTGGTGACTCTTGTCAGGTGGCTGGTGTGAGTCCACTGAGTGGTGATTGACTTTTCATCTTCAACCCTGTCGTTGGTTAGTTTTGATGATTTTATCGTGTGGCTGGGGTGTATCCATAAGCTACTTATGCAGAGCCATAGGAAGGAGGAAAACATTATTTCCTTTTAAATTCACTTTCTTTCCAATTCTGGAGGATAATCCTCTTGGCTGGAACAATGGTTTGGGGTAGATCTTGCTGAAGTTGCTGGAGCAAATTTGGTGGTTGAAAAAAAGATCTGAAGCTAGATTCGCGAAGGGGAAAGTGAGGCGCTCATTTCCATCTGCTCAGAAAAAGCTTTGTCATGCCTCCGAAGTGAACTTCAAGGGTAATGATCTTCCTCCTTGGACATGTGAAGTCCTTATTTAGCATATGTATGGATTTCACCCACCAAATGGTGGAATGTTGAGGGATTTCCGTTGGGTTGATTCTTGAAATCCACAAGAAGTCTTGCATATAGATCTAGAAATGTTTTGTACGGAATAGACATACTGTGTTAAGCCCATCTAGAAAGGTTGGTCTGTATTGGTGATGTTTTATTTTGAGCACCAGAGAAGACTCCGCGTATAAACGAGTACTTTGTGGAGTCGGTGGGTTGTGCCTGTGAAGTGGAGTAGTAGGAAATACGGGAGAGGAATTCCAGGAAAATATCCTTGAAGTGTGTGTGTTGTATGCTATGAAAGTACAGTGTTTCTGGCGCTACAGGTGGCTGCAGGGTTTCTGGATCGTTGGTCTAGATGTGGTTGAGGTTGGGTACAAAAAGAGAGTTCTTTCGCTAACGCCAGACAATTGTGGCTGTCACTGGCGATAGCACCTAGCTAACCCGTTATTGTGAAAGCCAGTCTTGCGAGGACAATGTGTCTATTGTGAGTTATGTACTCTTAAAGGCTAGTGAGCCAAACAGACAAGGGGATGCCGACCCGTGTCAGTATAGACATTAAAATGGAGATTTGAGCAACGGGCAAGGGTTGAACGTATCCACGTGATGGTTGTCTACCTTGAGTGCCAAAGTTAATGGCTTCATTAGGATCACATCATGAGAGTCTTGGATTGTTCGCCATCAAAACTAAAGTCTCCGGCCATGGGCCGTGGAGTATGAATGCTCAAGTTTTACGGTTGGGTTTGAGAACTGAGAACGGTGGTGGGACCCTAGTTTTCCGGTACATCGAGAATGTGCTCTGAGTGCATGGAGCATCGGGCTGTGTGGTCGATGTTTGTGATATTGATTATGCATGAGTGCACGTATTGTGATATATCTGCTTGTGAAAATGCTATGCCTATAGGGAAGGAATACCACAATGCCGAGAAGGGGGTAGGGTCGTTGTAAATTGGTCAGCTGAATGCTGACCGTTGCTTTGTTTTCCACCGTTGCGGTGAATTGTCCCTATACAGGTGCTGGAGAGCGGAGCAGAAAATAGTGGGTTGAAGCCCTTGCTGCTGCTGCTGCTGTGCTGGCCCTCGAAGGCCGAGTAAAGAAATGTTTTGCTATTTTAATGTGTGGCCAGCCTGCGTGCTGATGTATGTAATCCACATTTAAGAAAACCTATAAGGCCTTAAGGACAAACATTTTGTGTTTTATGTATACATTTCTGTGAGTTATATATGTAAATGTGGTTGTTTATATATAGTGGACATTCATCGTTAATGAGTTCAAGTATAACCACTAATGCTTCAGCTAGAATGCTCTCATTTAGGATGCGTGTTTTAGTCTTTGATATTAACATGTAACCCCATCATCTGTTTGTGGTATATAGTGTGGGGCCCCGGCCGGACCTTCTATTATATGTCATGTAACAGATGAAGGTGTTACAATTTGGTATCAACTTGTCCAGGTCTTCCTTCATCGAATTCGTGGTCGAATTCTTTTGAGGGGTGGCGAGCACGTGTAAGTGTGACCTGTTATAACATAAATGAACTCAAGAATGTCCACTAAGAAATGTAAATACACCTGTTTGAGGAACCTTCATGTTCCTGCTATGTTGTTGTTGCTTTTACCAAGTCGCTAAAGTGTGCCTTTTACACGTATAGGTGACTCGAAGTGGTTCCGGGAAGTCTGAGCCCCATCATTCTGATGAGAGTACGACACCAGTTGAGATGCCTACACCTCCTCCTTTTGCGGAGACCATACGCTTAGTTGCGAAGGAGTTGTTTGCTATGATCCAGGCACAACCTACTGGGCAGGCAAAACCTACGGTTATGCCAGAACAGGTTGGTGTGAGGCCCGAACCTGTTGCGGCTGTTATAAATCCACGAGCAGTGAAACAGCAACTAAAGCAATTTATGAGCTTCAATCATCCTACGTTCATGGGGGCGAGATCCCCAACATAGGCAGAGGATTGTCTTGAGCGCGTCAAGAGGATTTTGACAGTGACACGAACAGAGGAGGAACAAAAAGTTACCTTAGCCACTTTCCTATTGGAAGGAGAGGCTTGGCTTTGGTGGGATGAAATTGAGCTGCACCACTTGGGGGCAGACAACTAACTGAAGTATCGATCAAGGAGTTTTCGAGACTGTTTTTGGCAAAGCATTTGTGATTGATTATTTACGCATCAGGTCCGAAAACTTGATGCGGTTAAAACTTCAAAAATTGGTGAGAATTTCCTCGGCGCCCCGGGCGGTTTTATTTAAGAAAAGCGGTGATTGGGTTTTCATTTAGAAAACAAGTCGTGTGGATTTATTAATTTAGATATAAAAAGATGCAATCGAGTTTTAACGAAAGGAGGCAAGTGCACCTATCGCGTGTAGTACAAGATAATCCGGGATGGAATATCGAGGTGGTATTGTCTCGGGGTCGGTTCGATTATTTCTACTCTTCCCTGGAAGGGACTATTATTTTACCGATAATTATCTTGTCGGGATATCTTTTTTATATAATAAAAAGGCAAAAAGAAAGACAGAAAATGAAAGCATAAAAGGTGGAGCCGGTGAAAAGCTTAGTGCGACGGAATCGAATGAAATTGAACTAAAATAAACTTTTAATAAAAAGAGATCCTAATTTTCAATTAAGGTGGAGACTTGGCCGTGGAGGTTCCACTAAAATGAGCTCACCTAGCTATAGGGCTATCGCTCACCTGAACACTAAGACTATTTGACCGAACATTAGTCCGACGAAGGATTCCTCTTAACGCCCGCATTACGCTAAGAACCCGGCTATTGGGTGGGGAACCCAATCCGGTAGAGTTGGCGCGCCTCCTCTCTCGAGGGTTAGTGCGGAACTCTCATTACCAAGGGGTGATCTGTCCATACGCACGGCCTCTCGGCTAGCTAGCGCATGGACTACGGAAATAGGGCCCACACATCGATATGTGGTCCTACGCGTCGTAAACCCTAAGCAAATCTTAAGTTAATTTAATTAATTAGAAAATAAGGACCTTTTATTTTTTAAAGCTACTTTATCTGTCCCAATGCTCTTCGATACTGAGGGCTAAGAATGGTTAGCCACTCATCGGAATGGGATGGCAGACGGTGAAAGCAATAAAAGGAAAGCAGTAAATAAAGCAGGAAAGAAAGCAGTAAAATAAAGCAGTAAGAAAGCAGTAAATTGCAAGTCCTACTCAAACGATTAGGACTGAAATGAAAGCAGAAAATGCGAGTCTCGGCGCAAATGCGTCGGCGGGAGAAATGAAAGCGAGTCCTACTCAAATCAGTAGGACAAAATAAATGCAATGCACGCACACTCTCGACAGAAAGTAAAACTCACGCACACACACTCTCGACATAATATAAAATACGCACGCACACAAGTCCTACTAAAATGAGTAGGATAAAAAAAATGTGGGTCCTACTCAAACAAGTAGGACTAAATAAATGCACCCACTCTACAGAAAGTAAAACACACTCACTCGACAGAATGTAAAAACTCACACACTCCACTGAATGAAATAAAAACAATGCGCCATACAACTCTTAACGAGTAGGCGGAAATAAATGCGCACACATAACAAATTGCAAAAAACCAAGTCACCGAAAAATTAAAATAACTACATTTCTACCGCTAGAATGCGGTAGAAAAGCATAAAAAGCTAAAATAAAAATTAAACTAGCCATTGGGTTTGCAAATAAACGGAAAGTGCAAGTGCTCAAAAAATTAAAACAAATACATTTCTACCGCTAGAATGCGCTAGAAATGCGTAAAAAGAAGACGAGAAATTTAAAAGAGCAAAAGTTTAAAACAAAAATTCAAATGCTCGAAAAATTAAAACAACTATATTATCATTCCTATAACTCCGTAAAAGTGCGTAAAAAGTGAAAATAAAGAAAAAAGAACCAAAATGTTTTACAATCTAAACACGAAAATCTAAGTTAGCAAAAAATGAAAATCACGTTAAAAATGTTTTTACGGGTTTATAGGAATGAATAAAAACTATAAAAAACCTAAGTATAACAAAAGCTAATGAAAAACATAATGAAAACATAGAAGTAAAACTATACTCATACACTCACACACGCATTTTAAAAGACGAAAAATAAAGTTAAAACAAAGCATAAATAAGATTGTATAAGAGTGGCCACATAGATGAAATCCAAATCCAAAGAAAGAGAGAAAATCTACAAATTTTATTAAGCAAAGTAGGAGATTACAAAACTAAGAAAATAAAGGTGGGGGGGGGGGAGAAATTCCCTTACATAGAATTTGGAATTCATTTCAGCAGCATAACCCTATACAAAATGGCCCAAAAAGTGGAACAGGATTACAAGCAGAAGGCTGGAATTTATAGACAAAAAATTTTACGGGACACGCCCTCTGACACGGGCGTGTTAGGGGGCGTGTCAGCACTGTGCATGATTCGATCCGGCGATTTGACGGCAAAATTGACTTTGGGCTGGACACGTGTCAGTCACGTGGCGGTCACGCCCCAGGTCACAGGCATGACTATGGGCGTGTCGGGGAGGTAGAACTGGGTGCGGGCTGCATCGAAAGTCGCGGGTGCAGTCTTGTCGGCCAGTTGGAGAAGTACACGTGGCGGGGACTCCCGTGTCGCATCTTGACACGGGCATGTCTTGTTGAGTCGACATTCGTCGAGAGGAAAACGTCGAGCGTGTTTTCGTCGAGTCAGGTGGAGATGTCACGCCCCAGGTCACGGGCGTGATGCTGGGCGTGTCGGGTTAGTCGGCGATCGTCGAGCGGAAAACGTCGAGCGGAAAACGTCGAGCGGGAGTGACACAACATTGGTCACGGGGCATGTCAGGCTGACACGGGCATGACCCCGTGCGTGTCAATCAATTTCTTGGCAAATTTGTTGATTTCACGGGTTTTGCAACGTCACGCCCTGGTCACGGTTGTGACCCAAAGTACACGGGCGTGTACTTACTGTTTTGGCATATTTTTGGATTTTTTTTCCTGAAAAATAAAATAAATTGAGTTAGCAAAATATTTACAAAAATAGGAGCATTTTATTGAACAAAAATAAGTAAAAATGACAAAAATAAATGAAAACAACTAAATTAATGTACATAAAAATAGGTATATTTACAATTCATCAAATACCTCCATACTTAAGCTTTTGCTATTCCAGAGCAAAAGTTGGAGATGAACTTTTAAGTAATTAAAGATATCCTAAGTTTATGTACTGCTTGACTTAATTAAAAGTAAGATCAAAATAAATATCCGTGGTACTAGAGTTAAATCTGAAAGATAGAGTACCTAAACACCTAGAGGGGGGGGGGTGAATAGGTGACCTAATTCTTTTTCAAACTTTAATGGCAGCAATCAGTTATATTACAGAATCTATACTACTTTTGCACAGCAATCACACAAGCATTCACAATCACAATCACAGCACAGCAGACACAGAGTTTTATAGTGGCTCCCCAAGCATTGGGTACATCCACTTTCCCCCTTCGCCTATCTAGCAGTGTACTAGATTCGGCCAAACTCCACCACTGTCTCAGAACCCAAATTGGTTCCTATACCTCAGGCCCAAGGCCCTACAACTCAGCTTTATCCCAAAGCCTACACTCAGCCACAAAGGCCTACACTCAGCCAACAAGGCCTACACTCAGAGATTTCAATCTCCTACACTCAGGCTCTCAAGCCCTACCCTCAGCCTTTATAATTTCAGGCTTACAATTCACTCAGATCCAAAGGATCCTACAAGATAAAACTGTTTATAGAAATAATAACTCAACAACTCAGAAACAAGAGAGGGGAGTTGAGAGTTTCTTGATGAGTTCTTGGAAGAACTCAGCTGGATTCAATTTAACTTAGCTTTCTTCAAAACTTCTTGAAAGTAGAACTGAATAAGACTGAATCCTCCTGCAGTTGATCCTTGATCTCTGCTTCTTAAGATCCAGAATAAATTTGAACCCTTCTTCTCAGCCTAGTTCCAACGGCTGATTTCTTGGATGGAGCCCTCTCTCTCCAACTTCTTAGATCTGCACTTGGACAGCTAGATCTTCTTGATTTGATACTTGATCAATAACTCTGTGTACCACTTTAATAACTTGTTCAACAACAATCTGAACAACAGTTTCTGTAAACTGTATGAGCCTATTTATAGGCCTTCTTCATGGTAACTGGCTGGTCCGGTCTATAACTGAATTCTGACATTTCTGACAGGTGTTGTAGACCGGCTGGAACGACAGCTGTCAAGTCATCCAGTCAGTTCTTGAAAATCTCTAACTGTCTGATAGTGTCGAGACTTTCTGTCTTTAAGTGTCGACACTTATAGACCAAGTGTCGACACAAGTTGTGTAAGTGTCGACACAAGTCTACAAGGTGTCGACACAACTCCTTGTGTTGTCGATACTATGTCTCGACACAGATTCTTCTTCATGTGTCGACACTGAAATTGAGTGTCGACACAAGTACTTGATCTTCTATCTTTTGCTGAATTCTTCTAAGTGTCGACACATCTCCTTTGTGCCGACACAACTTCTTGTGTTGTATCTGTTAAGTGTCGACACTGCTTCTTGATGTCGACACATAGTCTTCTATGTTGATACTTGCTGAGTGTCGACACAGCTCCTTGTGTCGACACTTGATTCTTCTGTTGAGACTTCAGCTGAGTGTCGACACATTCCCTTAGTGTCGACACTTGCACTTAGAATAATTTGATGATCTTGTTGTTCTTTGCTAAGTGTCGACACAGCTCCATGTGTCGACACTTTCTTCAAGTGTAGAGTCTTCAGGTGAGTGTCGACACATTGTTCTAGGTGTCGACACTTACTTCATGTGTTGACTCTTCTGTTGAGTATCGACACTTTGTTCTTGGTGTCGACACTTTCTTCAAGTGCTGACTCTTCTTGTTGTGTGTCGACACATTGTTCTTGGTGTCGACACTTTAACTTAGTCTCTGCTGACTTTTGCTGAGTGACGACACAGCTCCAAGTGTCGACACTTTCTGGTGTAGACACAGCTTCACTGGGTGTCGACACAGCTCCCTGTGTCGACACAGCTTTACTGCACTTTTCTTCACTGAGTGTCGACACAGCTCCTTGTGTCGACACTTTCTGTCTGGTGTCGACTCTGCATCCCAGGTGTCGACACAATGACTCCAAGTGTCGACACTGCTTGCCTGGGTGTCGACACAAGTCTTCTTCAGTGTCGACACTTTCCCTCTGGGTGTCGACACATGTACTTAGAAACTTTTTCATCATTTCCTGCAAATACTTAACCTGCACAAGTGACTCAAAAACACATCAAATACATTTTGATGTATATCATTGAGTTGGGTGAGGCTTCTTCAAATCAGGTACATTTAACCAATGTACCCAACAATCTCCCCCTATTTGGAGAAGTCATAACCCTTAGTCAATGATATACACCATTCATAATTAAAATTACAAAATGATGTAAAGCAGGACTATGTACAGCAGGGTAAACATAAACATGTATCAATTTCACATGTATACAAATTCATCATTACAGAACAAATAAGAAATAGATATATTCACAGAACAAACATGAAATAGATTAATCATATATTGTTCAAATATCTGTCATACAGTTTCAGAAGTTCACAAAATGTTTTTCATCAAGAAAATTACAAAGCAAACTTCAAGAAAATGCTAAATCTATTTTTGTTCTGGCTCCTTAATCACTATGCCTTTGCCAGCTTGAACTTTAGCTTGGACAGCAGCATCAGCAGATTCAGCATCAGCAGGCTTCTTGCCTTTCAGATCTTTCTTCTTAAGCTCTTCAGCTTTGATCTTCTGTCTTTCAAAATAATGGTATGGCTTTGGAAAGTACTTGCTAGGCTCCAGAGCAGTAGGAGGTAGCTTTCCCATCTTTGCCTTCCTTCTGTGTTGAACTATGGCCTCCTGTCTGGTTTCATATTTTCTCCATTCAGCTTCAGAGAACCATTTGTTCCTGTCTTGAATGTTATCCTTGGCAGCTTTCCAGGCAGTTAATATAATATTTCTAGAGGTAGGGATCCACTGTTCAAAGTCTGGCCTTTGTTCTGCTTGTTCCCTAAACCTCTTCTTAGACAACCTTGTCTCTTCTTCTTTTTGTAGAGCTTCTTCTTCTTTCTGAAGTGCTGCTTGCATAGCTTCAGACATAGGCTGAACCACTTTCTCCAGAATAACATTAGACTTCCCTTCAGTTGGGCTATACATGTGATGAATATCAGCTTGCACCATTTCAAAATCTGGTGGAGGATAGATCACTTGAGCTACCTCTGGTTGCTCACCTCCAAGATATGCAGGTTGAATTCCAGATTCAGCAACAATGTCATCATCACAAAGTGGAGGATAGCCCAGTGTAGCTCTGATGGAATTAGATATCCATTTGGCATGATCAGAGCTAGCTTTGACTAAAACTCTCTCCCCCTTTATGACTTCTCTAGCCATATGATCTCTGACATCATCCTTCTGGAATCTGATTTGATTATCCAAGAATCTGACTCCATCTTTAAAGAAAGGTTTGAGCTTTTTAAGTTGTTCAGATATGGCCTTCTGGGAGTCTTGAATAGCAGTCTTAACAGCATTGATTTCTTCTTGAAATACCTTGTCAAAGTCAGCTTTAACAGCAGCAGTAGAGGTAGAGGGTTCAGCAGCCTTGTTCTTTAACTCAGTGACAATAACATTATGGGAAGCAGTCAAATTGTCATTCATCCTTAGCTGATTTTCAAGAACATACCCTTGCTTCAATGCTATGTCATCCACTTGGGCCTTTATCTTTTCCTGGTGTGTTGGCAAGTACACCACTGCATTTCCACCTTTGTGGAAGCATTCAGTCATCTCCTTTTTGTTAAGGTTCATTTCAAACCTTATAGACTTGATATCTTGGGCAAGATCAAACTGTAAAGATTTCTGCCCTTCATCCACATAAGCCTCTATGGCTTTTCTATGTTCATCCAGTTTTATCTGCAGGGCAATCATTAAAGCACTATAATCAACAGTTGGAGTTTGCTGAACTATAGGCTGTGGGGCAATCGATTGAAGAGCCTTCTTATAACTTTGACTTCTTCTCTTGAATACATAAAGTTTCTTCTTCTTAGCCCTGACAATCTCCTCATCTTCAGAGGCAGATGTGCTGGCAATATCCACCCTCTCCTTAGGGCTTGAAGGCTTCTCAGTTTGCACATCTTGTGCCTTCTCAGGTTCTGTCCTCACATGCTCTTCCAGAATTTCCATCTGCTCCCCCTCAACAGCAGCATTCTCTTTATCAGCAGTAGCCTTGTCCATGTCAAAGTCATGTTGATCTAGATTTAAAAATAAATCCTCCATAGTGTATTCTTGTGGTGATGGAGCTGGAGGAATACTAGGTTCTTCAACCACTGAATTAGTAATATCTTGAGCAACAGCAGATGTGTCTTCTATGACAGCATCTGGTACTTGACTATCCAGCTGAGTTTGCTGATGAAAATCAGACAAATCAGCATCTTCTATAAGAAATTCTAAAGTATTTAGGTCAGTGAGTACCTCTAGTATGGTGTTGGTGGCTTGTTCACTTTCCAGTGTAGAGGGTTCTTCTACAACTGGAAGCTTCCCCTGGCTGTGATCCTTGTGGATGGGGCTAGCTTGAGGTAGCTCCCCCTGGATCTCAGCAACCTCTTGAGGAGCAGGAGTCTTCACTGCAGGCTCTTCCTCATGGTCATCTGGAGTGAAAACAACATGTTCTTCACTTTCAGAGCTGCTAGTGGACTCTTGAGCCACTGGAGCAGTCTTCCTTTTCTTCTTGGGAGGAATCTCTTTATCAGAAACAATCTTTTCAGGGGTTGGCATTTCCTTTGACAACACCCTGTCCCATCTAGAAAAGATCCTCAGATCCATCCTTCTCATATGATTTATCTTGCTTCCTGCAGCTTGTTGCATTACCTCTGGTATGGCACCAGCTAGGTATAGACTTATAATTCTGCCCAGGTTGGGCTTCTTCAAGCTTTCCTTAATCTTCTCATAAACTACCATAGACCAGTCAGTTTTTAGAGAGAAGATAATCCTTGTCATTATTCCAAACATATAGGCAGACACTCTGTCATGCCCTCCTGGCTTGCTGAGTAAGACCTTACCAACAATTTCAGACATGAATTTGCCTTGGCTGTTCATGCCTTTCCTGTTAAACACAGATCCCAGCTTCATCTTAGGATCAAGTCCACACCAGGTTAGAGCTTCCCTGGTCCTTGATGCAGTAACTTCATCTTCCTCTTGAGTTCTTTGAAGCTGTAGAATCTTCCTCAGACTTTTTGGGGATACCTTAACCCTTGCTCCATGAACTCTGGATTTGATTTTGTATCTAGATTCATCCACCTTGGCTCCATTGAGGAATTCGAGTACCTCTTTCTTCCATATCTTTGTGGGTTCAGAAACTAAATATTCTAACCCAGAATCGGCTACTAGGGTTACGACAGAGTTGATTTCTTGATCAGCATCTTCGAAAGCGCCGCGCAACAGCTCATATCCTTCGTTGACGTTCTCCTCAAGCTTAGGTGCCATTAGGGTTTATAGAATTTGTCTTGAGAGAAGAGAGGTGTCGACACAGTAGTTTTGGTCTCGAAACTTTGAAAGCGTGTCGACAAACAAAGACAAAACCCTATTTATACCTGTCTAATTTTGAAGATGAACAGGCGGGACAGCTAACTTAAAATGTGTCGACACTGGCAATAAGTGTCGACACTGACTTATAATGTCTCGACACATATGTGTCGACACAAGTTTAGTCAACAGATTTTATGTGTCGACACTTGGTTATGTGTCGACACAACATAACTCGACACATTGTTGAGACTTTACTTAGAAAATTCTGAGTAAATACTAAGTGTCGACACCACTATGGATGTGTCGACACCTACTTGGCATGTGTCGACACTAACATTCTGAAGTGTCGACACCAACTTCCTAGATGTGTCGACACCTTTTTCCTGAAGTGTCGACACCATTTTTCTGTGTCGACATAGACTTGTCTATGTGTCGACACCTTTTTACTTAGCCAATTTCAATTCTGTAAACTTACTCTAAGTTTATCATTCCTAGTTCAATTTTGAATCTATTGAACTTATCTTCTTCTAGGGGCTTAGTAAACATATCAGCTACTTGATTATCAGTTTTAACATATTCAAGTAAAATATCTTCTTTTTCTACATGCTCCCTAAGAAAATGATATTTAATTTCAATATGTTTAGTTCTACTATGGGATACAGGATTATTAGCTATTGAAATAGCACTAGTAGAATCACAGAAGAGTGGAGTTCTACTTACCTGAAATCCATAGTCCTCTAGCTGATGTTGTATCCACAGAAGTTGAGCACAGCAACTTCCTGCAGCCACATACTCTGACTCTGCAGTGGAAATAGCCACACTGGTTTGCTTTTTGCTACTCCATGAAATTAGTCTCCCACCTAGGAATTGACAGGTTCCAGTAGTGCTTTTTCTATCTTCTTTGCATCCTGCAAAGTCTGCATCTGAATAACCTGTTAGATCAAAATCTCCATTCCTAGGGTACCAGAGGCCTAGATAGGGAGTGCCCTTTAGATATCTCAATATTCTTTTGACTGCTGTCAAATGAGACTCTTTAGGGCAGGCTTGATACCTTGCACAGACACATGTAGCATACATGATATCTGGTCTACTAGCAGTCAAGTATAATAGGGAGCCAACTATCCCTCTATACAAGGTTTCATCTACAGGTTTCCCTGCATCATCCTTGCTAAGAGACATACTTGACCCCATAGGAGTCTTCATGGTACTGGATGAATCCATACCATACTTCCTTATGAGTTCTAGGGTGAACTTGGACTGACATATGGATAAACCACTTTCAGTCTGTTTAACTTGGAGACCCAAGAAAAACTTTATCTCTCCCATACTACTCATCTCAAATTGACCTTGCATCAGTTTTGCAAACTTTTTGCAAAGGCTGCTTTCAGTAGACCCAAATATAATGTCATCTACATATATTTGGACTAGTATAACTTTGCCTCTAGATTCCCTAAGGAATATAGTCTTATCTATTTTCCCCCTTGAGAACTTGTTCTCAATGAGGAAACTAGATAGGGTTTCATACCAAGCCCTAGGGGCTTGCTTTAACCCATATAAAGCTTTCCTAAGTCTATAGACATGATGAGGTAGAGTTGGATCAACAAAACCTGAAGGCTGTTCCACATAGACTTCTTCCTTAAGATTATCATTCAGGAATGCTGACTTGACATCCATTTGGTAAACCTTGAATCCTTGATAGGTTGCATAGGCTAAGAACATCCTTATGGCTTCCAGTCTGGCTACTGGAGCAAAGGTTTGATCAAAGTCAATACCTTCTTCTTGCCTATATCCTTTAGCAACCAGTCTTGCTTTATTCTTAATGATGACCCCTTGTTCATCCAACTTATTCCTGTAGATCCACTTGGTTCCTATTATATTGTGTTCTTTAGGTTTAGGAACAAGTTCCTATACCTTGCACCTTTTGAACTGATTAAGCTCTTCTTGCATTGCTTCAGTCCATTGTGGATCTTGTATTGCTTCTTCAAACCTCTTAGGTTCAACTTGAGATAGAAAACTGGAGTAGATTGCTGCATTTATGTTTCTGCTCCTGGTTTGTACTCCTTGTCTTGGATCTCCAATAATCTGCTCTACTGGATGATCTCTAAGATGCCTGTTGGCTGGAGGCATCCTAACTTCTGGTTGAACCTCTTCAGCATCTCCATCATGTTGTATACCTTGAACTTCATCAGCAATTGGTACATGTAGTTCTCCCCCTGGACAACAGCTACTGTCCTCTACTTGCTATCTTGCAGCAGGTACTTCTTCTATAATAAGCTTGTCCATCTTCTTTGTTAAACCTGTGGGGCTGCATACAGTACTAGACAACTCATTGTTAATAAGTTTAGTCTCATCAAAAACTACATGCACAGATTCTTCTACAACTTGTGTAGTCAAGTTGTAGACTCTATAAGTCTTCCTATTATTGTTGTACCCAACAAAAAATCCCTCTTGGGACTTGGCAGCAAACTTAGTCAAGTAAGACTTTCCATTGTTAAGTATGAAGCATTTGCAACCAAAGATCCTGAAGTAGGATAGGTTTGGTTTCCTGCCTTTCACAACTTCATAGGGGGTGATGGTAGCCCTATTTATAACATGGCATACAGTATTAACTACTTCAGCCCAGAAATACTCTGGCAGTGATGTATCACTTAGTAGGGTCCTACAAGCCTCTATCAAGGTCCTATTCTTCCTCGCAGCAATGCCATTTTGCTGAGGTGTTCTAGGTGAAGAGAATTCTTGAAATATCCCAAAGTCTTCACAAAGTTTTTTCATGCTATCAGACTGAAACTCACTACCATGGTCACTTCTAATCTTGACCATTGTACTGTCTAGTTCATTCTGAATTTGCTTGACAAAGCTATAGAAGACACTAGGTGTTTCCGATTTCTGTCTTAAGAAGAACACCCAGGAAAACCTTGAGTAGTCATCTACAACTACAAGAGTATAGACCTTCCTACTTAAGCTGTGAACTGGCATTGGACCAAAGAGATCCAAGTGCAAGAGGTATAAACACCTCACAACATCTTTGTTTTTTATGGTTCTAAAGGTGGATTTAGTCTGCTTGCCCTTTTGACAAGCTGAGCAAATACCATCTTTAACACACTTAACTTGAGGACCATTCCTCACTAACTCTTTGCTAAAGAGTTTGCTAATAGTCTTGTAGTTAAGATGGGCTAGCCTCTTGTGCCATTTGACACAATGAGTGACTGTCTCATCAGCTACAAGACAAACTGGAGAACCATTGTTCTCAACCATAATGTCTAGGCAGTAGACATTCCTCTTCCTATAACCTGTCAAAATGATCTCTTGATCACTTGACCTCTTGATATGACAACCATTTTTAACAAATGAGATGTCATACCCTACATCACTTAATTGACTTATACTTATTAGGTTGTGTTTTAACCCTTTAACATAAGCCACTTGAGTAATGGTAAACAAGTTGCTAGAAATGTTACCAAATCCTTTGATGATTCCTTTTTCAGAACCACCAAAGGTGACTTTTGGACCATCTTTTATTGGTATGTAGTCCTTTAGTAATCCTCTAGTTCCAGTCATATGTCTGGAACATCCACTGTCCAAGTACCATGTTGGGGTATGGCCACTTGGACTCACCTGCAAAACAGATTAATGAACCTTAGAACCCAAAGAATTCTTGGGTCCTTGGTACTTGTTAGTTTGCAATCTGACAAAGCTACCTACTGGCTTTCCAACAGGTAGTTTGGTACTCACTTTGGCACTAGCATTGTGCCAACAGTCCACTGCAAAATGGCCAACTTTGCCACAGCACCAGCATTCAAACTTATTGTACCTTTGCTTAGGTACTGTCTTTGCTGTCTTATCTACAGCTGACTTGTTGAATGTTGGGGCTTTGCCCTTGGACTTGGGCTTGGACTGCTCAGTCCTTGCAGGTTTAATAAAACCCAGTCCAGCCTTGCCTTTATGATGAACAAATTCATCAATTAAAGGTAGCACTGACTTAGGTTTAGAAAACCTAGCAACAAGCTCTCTCTCTTTCTGAAGATTGATCTCCAGACTCTTAATTTGATCATTCTTAAAGGTGATAGTCCCCATCTGAATCACTGTTATGTGTTTCAGCCTGGCTATCTCATTAAGCTTTTGATCAAATTGCTTCTCAGAATCTGTTACAGCAGCTTTTAGATCAGCAATTTCCATTGCCTGACTTTTGGCTAGGGTCTTGCTTTTCTTGTAAGCTTGCAACAACACTTTATATTCATCTATAAGCTGATGAATATCATCCTCAGACTCAGATATACTTCCATCACTTGATGAAGATGAACCTGATTCTGTACAAGAACAAGAAACTGAACTTAGAGTTGAACTTTGTACCTTACTGGGTCCTGGCTGCTCCAGGATTTTGTCATTCTCTGTCAAAGCCATTAGCCCTTGGCATTGACTGTCTTCTTGTTCATAAATAGACTCCATTATCTGCATGAATTCTTCTTCTTCTTCTTCAGCAAACAGCCCTATGTATGCCTCAGCATCAGACTCAGTTTCTGAAGCGATATCTGATAGAGTCTTCTCTTTCTTGGCTACAAAAGACTTCTCTTTCTTGCCTTTAAAATGAGTCTTTTTCCTGTCACTAGACTCTTTTCTCTTTTCAGGACAATCTGCAATAACATGTTCTTGTCTATTGCAGCAATAGCACACTATCTTAGAAACAGTTGCCTTGCTAGATTTAGTCCTCTTCCTATCCTTCTTTGAGGCCTTTTTATTCTGATATAGGTCTTCTTTTCCTTGTGAAGTAGAGGGCCTTGTCCTCCACTGTTTCTTCTTCAAGAATTTCTGAAAGTGTCTAGTGAAGGCAGCAAAGTCTTCATCACTTTCACTGCTTTCAGATTTTGTGCTGACTGACTCATCTGACTCTGATTCAACTACCTTTGGAGGTGGAGTTGATGACTTATTCCTGCACTTTCTGGAGGCTTCTGTCTTGAAGGCTACAGTTCTTTCCTTGTGTTCAGTTCTTGTTGACTTCTCCTCCTCTTTCCTCACTGTCAATTGCATTTCATATGACAACAATTTGCCAAATAGTGTAGGAGGAGGAATTTCTCCCAACTTAGCCATTTCTCTAATGGCACAAATCTTTGTGTCCCAATCTTTAGTTAGGGACCTTAGGAACTTGTCATTTAGTTCATAGTTACTGAACTCTCTTCCATAAGACATGAGTTCATTCACTATCCTGTAGAACTTCTTATAGCACTCAGTTATGCTATCACCCTTTCCTTGTCTAAAACTTTCATACTCCTGATTTAGCAAGGATTTTCTATCTTGTCTAACTTCTTCAGAACCCTCCATATACACAATAAGAGTGTCCCACATCTCTTTGGCTGTCTTACAGTGTATAAGATTCTGAAATGTTGCATCATCTATGGCACTCACTATAATGTTTTGTGCCCTTTTGTCCATGGTGGCTAGGACAATCTCATCCTTAGTCATTTCAGAGAAATCCTTTGGTGTTCTCTGATTTGCATCTAGAACAGATATCTTCATGGGCACATAAGGCCCTTCCTTTACTGTGATGTAGATTCTAGGGTCTGAGGCCTCCATAAACAGCCTTACCCTTTCCTTCCAAATCCCAAAGATTTCCTTTCTACATATAGGTAATTTCATGGAAACCAATTCCTTGTGAGTCTCAGAAGAACCCATGTTTCTTGATTTTCTTGAATCTATAATTTGCCTTAGACTGAATCTGCCAATCAGGATCTCCTTAGACTGTTAGTCTTTTTTTTGAGGAACCTCGCTTTGATACCACTTGAAAGATAGAGTACCTAAACACCTAGAGGGGGGGGGGGTGAATAGGTGACCTAATTCTTTTTCAAACTTTAATGGCAGCAATCAGTTATATCACAGAATCTATACTACTTTTGCACAGCAATCACACAAGCATTCACAATCACAATCACAGCACAGCAGACACAGAGTTTTATAGTGGTTCCCCAAGCATTGGGTACATCCACTTTCCCCCTTCGCCTATCTAGCAGTGTACTAGATTCGGCCAAACTCCACCACTGTCTCAGAACCCAAATTGGTTCCTACACCTCAGGCCCAAGGCCCTACAACTCAGCTTTATCCCAAAGCCTACACTCAGCCACAAAGGCCTACACTCAGCCAATAAGGCCTACACTCAGAGATTTCAATCTCCTACACTCAGGCTCTCAAGCCCTACCCTCAGCCTTTATAATTTCAGGCTTACAATTCACTCAGATCCAAAGGATCCTACAAGATAAAACTGTTTATAGAAATAATAACTCAACAACTCAGAAACAAGAGAGGGGAGTTGAGAGTTTCTTGATGAGTTCTTGGAAGAACTCAGCTGGATTCAATCTGACTTAGCTTTCTTCAAAGCTTCTTGAAAGTAGAACTGAATACGACTGAATCATCCTGCAGTTGATCCTTGATCTCTGCTTCTTAAGATCCAGAATAAATCTGAACCCTTCTTCTCAGCCTAGTTCCAACGGCTGATTTCTTGGATGGAGCCCTCTCTCTCCAACTTCTTAGATCTGCACTTGGACAGCTAGATCTTCTTGATTTGATACTTGATCAATAACTCTGTGTACCACTTTAATAACTTGTTCAACAACAATCTGAACAACAGTTTCTGTAAACTGTATGAGCCTATTTATAGGCCTTCTTCATGGTAACCGGCTGGTCCGGTCTATAACTGAATTCTGACATTTCTGACAGGTGCTGTAGACCGGCTGGAACGGCAGCTGTCAAGTCATCCAGTCAGTTCTTGAAAATCTCTAACTGTCTGATAGTGTCGAGACTTTCTGTCTTTAAGTGTCGACAATTATAGACCAAGTGTCGACACAAGTTGTGTAAGTGTCGACACAAGTCTACAAGGTGTCGACACAACTCCTTGTGTTGTAGATACTATGTCTCGACACAGATTCTTCTTCATGTATCGACACTGAAATTGAGTGTCGACACAAGTACTTGATCTTCTATCTTTTGCTGAATTCTTCTAAGTGTCGACACATCTCCTTTGTGTCGACACAACTTCTTGTGTTGTATCTGTTAAGTGTCGACACTGCTTCTTGATGTCGACACAGAGTCTTCTATGTTGATACTTGCTGAGTGTCGACACAGCTCCTTGTGTCGACACTTGATTCTTCTGTTGAGACTTCAGCTGAGTGTCGACACATTCCCTTAGTGTCGACACTTATACTTAGAATAATTTGATGATCTTGCTGTTCTTTGCTAAGTGTCGACACAGCTCCATGTGTCGACACTTTCTTCAAGTGTAGAGTCTTCAGCTGAGTGTCGACACATTGTTCTAGGTGTCGACACTTACTTCATGTGTTGACTCTTCTGTTTGGTGTCGACACTTTGTTCTTGGTGTCGACACTTTCTTCAAGTGCTGACTCTTCTTGTTGTGTGTCGACACATTGTTCTTGGTGTCGACACTTTAACTTAGTCTCTGCTGACTTTTGCTGAGTGTCGACAAAGATCCAAGTGTCGACACTTTCTGGTGTAGACACAGCTTCACTGGGTGTCGACACAGCTCCCTGTGTTGACACAGCTTTACTGCACTTTTCTTCACTGAGTGTCGACACAGCTCCTTGTGTCGACACTTTCTGTCTGGTGTCGACTCTGCATCCCAGGTGTCGACACAATGACTCCAAGTGTCGACACTGCTTTCCTGGGTGTCGACACAAGTCTTCTTCAGTGTCGACACTTTCCCTCTGGGTGTCGACATATGGACTTAGAAACTTTTTCATCATTTCCTGCAAATACTTAACCTGCACAAGTGACTCAAAAACACATCAAATACATTTTGATGTATATCATTGAGTTGGTTGAGGCTTCTTCAAATCAGGTACATTTAACCAATGTACCCAACAAAATCCTAATTTATGAAATGTTATAAATAGAGGAAGAGTTTCAAAAATACTTCTAGATAAAACAAATAGAAAGCAAAAATTTATTTTTGTTAGTTTAACAAAGATGGATTGAAATTATATAAAAAACTTTAGCTTAAAAGAAGTTAAAGGAAATTATGCAATTTAAAAATTATGCTCTCAAAAAATTTTAAATTAATTCTAGAATCATTGAAATAGGATAAGTGGTTTGGTAGTTTATGAAGAGGGCTTGGATTTAGAGGCGAGGTAATTTTTTCTCGAACTTCTATATATTTTTTTCTTTTTGGATTATTAGGAAAATGAAATCTTATTTTCCTAATATCATTTTTTTTCTTTCAACTTCATAATAAAATTGACCCAATGTATATGTGTGGGAGTAATGAATTTTATTCTCTTACTCCGTAATATATAATCTTTTTAAATAATGGGTGCCTCTGTTTCGGAATGAAATCTTATTCCCATTGACATAGGATCTTGTTAAGGGATAAAATATGGGTAAGCATGTCAAGTGAGACATGAAAAAAAGGAGGTGGGTTTATTATTTTAAAAAAATAAATCTAGATTTTAATAAAAAAAGTTTTGAGAGCACCTTTTTAAAATGAACGTTCCTATGTTTCTAAAAGTAGAAATAATTGAAATCCATGGTTGTTATTTTCTAACATAAAAGACGAGCTTCTATTTATAAAAAATTAGAAGTGGTGGTGAAAAACAAGTTTCCTATTATAAGGAAAAGACATAATCTTTTTTTAAAACTTAACCCCAGACACTTAAATCTATCGAACTTTAATTAATAAACGAATAGTAAGCAAAGAATAATTAAAATTCACATATTAATTAACTGCAACTATATTTTTAGAAAACAAAAAAGGTTAAGATATGGTATATTCGATTTATTTTGTTACATAATAAACGATGTTTTTTGGATTTTAGGGTTTTTATCATTTTTTTGTATTTTGATTATCATCTTTTTTTTGAATTTTTCTTTATCATCTTTTTAGGATTTTTTTTTATTTTTATCTTTTTAGGGTTTTTGGATTTTCAAATTTGTTTTTTGATTTTTTAGTTTTTTTACAAGAAAGGGGACAGAAAGAAGTGTTATTTATAAAGAAGAGAGGGGGAAGAGAAAATTTTTTACAAAGAAGAAGAGAGGGAGGAAAGAGAGATTTTTGTATAAAAATGTACAAAGTAAAAACTCGAAGGCGGCCCGCGAACAAACTCTTATTTAGATGGTTGATCCGATGTGTCGAACGTCGCGGGTTTGCTAAAAAGCGAGGTTTTAGAAATAAGAAGGAGGGGGGGGGGAGAGAAAGATTATTTTTTTACAAAAAATATTTACAAAGGAAAAGAATTTTTTTTTGATTTTTTTTTATGTTTTATAAGTTTTTTTTGTGATTTTGTTGTGTTTTATGATTTTTTGAGTTTTAAGATAATAGAAAAAACAAGGAAAATTTTTTTGTCTTAATTTTTGTAAATTTTTTGTATTTTTTTGCTAAGTACAAAATATTAAAAGTGCAGAATAGGAAAACACCCTCATACTTAAACCCAACATTATCCCCAATGTTGCAATCTAAGTATGCGGAACGAATAATTTACAAAAATTAAAAGAGAGGGTAGAAGCTTCTCTTAGACGAGTACGGGGTGGCTCGAGTTGAAACCCTGCATTATTTTAGAAGAAGTAGCAAAAATATAACAGAAAAAATAAAATGAAAATATAAACTCGGCCTAAAGAGTGTGGGTGGTAGGGGATGGAAAGTGTGTGGGTGACTCGAAGCTAACGTCTTATCTATATGAGTGTGAGAAAAAAACGATCCCCTAGCGCGCACAAGAGTGAAGCGCGCCGAAGTAAAACAAAACAAGTTAAAATAAAATAAGGTAAACAAAATATATACATTTTTAAAAGCAAATTATTATATTTTTTTGGTGTTTTAAGTAGATTTGTTTTTTGTAGTTAGTATTATTTTCTTTTGTTTTTGTTGTTTTTTAGAGGTATGTTTTATTTTGTTTGTAGATTTTTTGGTTTTTAGAATTTTTTTTGTGGGTTGTTAGTTTTTTAGGTTTTTTTAAGTTTTTTTTGCTGTTAGTTTTTTTATATATTTTTTAGTGTTTTTTAGTTTTTAGATTTTTAGGTTTTTGTTTTTTAGTGTTTGAGTTGTTTTTTCATAAAAATAAACAAAAAAATATTAAGTTATTATTATTTTTTTTAGATTTTTGTTTTTGGTTTTATAGGTTTTTGGATTTTTAGTTTTTGTTTTTTTTGTTGTTTTTTTGTTTTGTTTTTTTTTTATTTTTAAACTAGTTATTATTATTATTATATTGGCCAAATTATATATATATAGAGAGGTAAAATTAATAGATTTCCTAGGTTCAAAATAACGACTCGAAAATTCCCCGGCAACGACGCCAAAAATTTGATTGATTATTTTCGCATTAGTTCCGAAAACTTGATGCGGTTAAAACTCCAAAAATTGGTGAGACTTCCCGCGGCGCCCCGGGCGGTTTTATTTAAGAAAAGCGGTGATTGAGTTTTTATTTAGAAAACGAGGTGCGTGGATTTATTAATTTGGATATAAAAAGATGAGATCGAGTTTTAACGAAAGAAGGCAAATACACCTATCACGTGTAGTACAGGATATTCCGGGGTGGAATATCGAGGTCGTATTGTTCTCGGGGTCGGTTCGATTATTTATACTCTTCCCTGGAGGGGACTATTATTTTACCGATAATTATCTTGTCGGGATATTTTTTTATATATAATAAAAAGGCAAAAAGAATGACAGAAAATGAAAGCATAAATGGTGGAGCCGATGAAAAATTTAGCGCGACGGAATCGAATGAAATTGAACTAAAATAAACTTTTAATAAAAAGAGATCCTAATTTTCAAATTAATTAAGGCGGAGACTTGGCCGTGGAGGTTCTACTAAAATGAGCTCACCTGGCTATAGGGCTATCGTTCACCTGAATACTAAGACTATTCGACTGAATGTTAGTCCGACGAAGGATTCCTCTTAACGCCCGCATTACGCTAAGAACCCCGCTATTGGGTGGGGAACCCAATCCAGTAGAGTTGGCGCGCCTCCTCTCTCGAGGGTTAGTGCGGAACTCTCTTTAACAAGGGGTGATCGGTCCATACGCACGGCCTCTCGGCTAGCTAGCATATGGACTACGGAAATAGGGCCCACACATCGATATGTGGTCCTACACGTCGTAAACCCGAGGCAAACCTTAAGTTAATTTAATTAATTAGAAAATAAGGACATTTAATTATTTAAAGTTATTTTATCTCTCCCAATTCTTTTCGATACTGAGGGCTAAGAACGGTTAGGCACTCATCAGAATGGGGACGGTAGGCGGTGAAAGCAATAAAAGGAAAGCAGTAAATAAAGAAGGAAAAAAGCAGTAAAATAAAGCAGTAAGAATGTAGTAAATTGCAAGTCCTACTCAAACAAGTAGGACTGAAATGAAAGCAGAAAATGAGAGTCCCGGCGCAAATGCGTGGGTGGGAGAAATGAATGCGAGTCCTACTCAAATGAATAGGACAAAATAAATGCAATGCACGTACACTCTAGACAGAAAGTAAAACTCACGCACACACACTCTCGACATAATATGAAATACGCACGCATACAAGTCCTACTCAAATGAGTAGGAGAAAATAAATGCTGTTCCTACTCAAATGAGTTGGACTAAATAAATGCACCCACTCTACAAAAAGTAAAACACACTCACTCGACAGAATGTAAAAACTCACACACTCTACTAATGAAATAAAAACAATGCGCCATTCAACTCATAACGAGTAGGCAGAAATAAATGCGCACACATAACAAATTGCAAAAAACTAAGTTACCGAAAAATTAAAATAACTACATTTCTACCGCAAGAATGTGGTAGAAATGCATAAAAAGCTAAAATAAACATTAAACGAGCCTTTGGGTTTGCAAATAAACGGAAAGTGCAGGTGCTCGGATAATTAAAACAAATACATTTCTACCGCTAGAATGCAGTAGAAATGCGTAAAAAGAAGACGAAAAATGTAAAAGGGCAAAAGTTTAAAACAAAAATTGAAATGCTTGAAAAATTAAAACAACTATATTATCATTCCTATAACTCCGTAAAAGTGAGTAAAAAGTGAAAATAAAGAAAAAAAACCAAAAAGTTTTACAATCTAAACACGAAAATCTAATTTAGCAAAAAATGAAAATCACTTTAAAAACATTTTTACGGGTATATAGCAATGAATAGAAACTATAAAAAACCTAAGTCTAACAAAAGCTAATGAAAAACATAATGAAAACATAGAAGTAAAACTATACTCATACAATCACAAACACATTCTAAAAGACGAAAAATAAAGTTAAAACAAAGAATAAATAAGATTGTATAAGAGTGGCCACATAGATGAAATCCAAATCCAAAGAAAGAGATAAAATCTACAAATTTTATTAAACAAAGTAGGAGATTACAAAACTAAGAAAATAAAGGAGGGGGGGAGAAATTCCCTTACATAGCATTTGGAATTCATTTCAGCAGCATAACCCTATACAAAATGGCCCAAAAAGTGGAACAGGATTACAAGCAGAAGGCTGGAATTTATAGACAAAAAATTTCACGTGACACGCCCTCTGACACGGGCGTGTCAAGGGGCGTGTCAGCACTGTGCATGATTCGATACGGTGAATTGACGGCAAAGTTGACTTCGGGCTAGACACGTGTCGGTCACGTGGCGGTCGCGCCCCAGGTCACGGGCGTGACTATGGGCATATCGGGGAGGTAGAACTGGGCGCAGGCCGCGTCGAAATTCGTGGGTACAGTGTTGTCATCCAGTTGGAGAAGTACACGTGGCGGGCACGCCCGTGTCGCATCTTGACACGGGCGTGTCTGGTTGAGTCGACATTCGTCGAGAGGAAAATGTCGAGCGCATTTTCGTCGAGTTAGGTGGAGAAGTCACGCCCCAGGTCACGGGCGTGACGCTGGGCGTGTCGGGTTGGTCGACGATCGTCGAGCGGAAAACGTCGAGCGGAAAACGTCGAGCGGGAGTGACACGACAATGGTCACGGGGCGCGTTGGGCTGACACGGGCGTGACCCCGAGCGTTTCAATCAGTTTCTTCGCAAATTTGTTGATTTCACGGTTTTTGCAACGTCACGCCCTGGTCACGGGCGTGACCCAATGTACACGGTCGTGTACTTACTGTTTTGGCAGATTTTTGGATTTTTTTCGTGAAAAATAAAATAAATTAAGTTAGCAAAATATTTACAAAAATAAGAGCATTTTATTGAACAAAAATAAGTAAAAAATGATGAAAATAAATGAAAACAACTAAATTAATGTACATAAAAATCGGTACATTTACAATTCATCAATTTGTCATCGGCTCAGGGCATAGCCATGGAAAATGAATTCCAGTGTCTAACCCAGGGAGAAAGTTGTAACACCCCTATTTTTTTTTGGCAATTGTGTAATTTTTGTTTGGCGTTACTTTGGCATATTTTTGACCTTTGCCGTTGTTAGAGCGTGATCTTCGTTCTTTAGGCCTTTTAGTGGCTGGTTTGGTAGCCTGTTTGCAAGATTCCCTAGCAAGCCGGAGCCTGTTGTGGTGACTCGGTGGTGCCTCTTCGGGAATGCTTGTGTTTTTTATTCGGGCAAGGTTAGCCCAAGTGTTGTTTGTCGGATGATGATTTCGACTTTGCCACTAGGTTCGTAGGACGTGTATTTAGCTACGGTGTGAATTTCGTTACATTCCGAGATAGTATGGCTAAGACGAAGTTGGAACATATGAATATGAGGTGATAATATATTGGTTACTGATTTCCTCCCTAGGTGCAAATTTATGGTTGAAATTTGTTGTAGTAGGGGAGAGTTGTAACATTGCAAATCCTGGAAATTTGAAAAATTTGAGTGACACGGCCTTGGACACGGGCGTGTCACAGGGCGTGTCTGGCTCAGGTTGCGCTGATGGCGGCGTGGTCGACGAATTTCGGTAAACGAAATTTTCAGGGGTGTCACGCCCGCTGCCACAGGCGTGACAGCGGACGTGTCGAGTGGTCGACGAATCGAGGTCGACGAATTGTGGTCGATGAATTGAGGTCGATGAATTGAGGTTGACGATTATCGAGAGAAGGGGTACACGACCTGTGACACAGGTGTGTCACAGGGCGTGTCCCGCTGGGTCGACGAACTTCGTTCAATGAAGTTCGCTCGACGAATGTCGACTGTCGAGTAAATGGGTTACACCCCCTGAGTCACGGGCATGACTGTGCCAACACGGGCGTGTCTCCTGGAGGTTTTCATTCTGGATAAGCCCGAATGGTTGGTTTGTGTGCCGCTTAAAGTACACTCCCTGGGGCGGGGCATGTCATGGGGCGTGTCAGGGCCGAATGTTGACTTTTTCAGAAAATGTTTCAGCCGTTCAATTTCTTTATTTTTTTTTTATCTAAGGGTCCAACTTTTTCCCTGGGTAATAAGGCCGAAAATGAGTCTTTATCCTTTTCATTCTTCTTCTTCTTCGCATTCCCCATTTCCAAGAGAGAGAGAGAGAGAGCAAGGGAAAGGAAAGAGGAACCAGCTGCTCTCGCCTAGATTTTTCTCCTTAGGTAAGATTTCCTTTCTCTGGGCTAAGCTATGGGCTGTCAAATTTCTCAGTATTCCCTATTTTGTTCACCTCAGGTTTTGCGGTTTTATGGATAATTTTTCCTAGCTGTGCTAAAGCTAAAATAGCGGCTGTGTGCCTTGAAGGTTGAGGCAAGTGGTGCTCTTTGCCCTTGCCAAGTTTTCCTTTACTTTTATAATTTATGGCTAGTTGTGTGGTAAATTTCCTGTAGAAGTTAGGGTTGCTGATTTTGCGTCCAAACCATGGCTGTAGCCGGGTAGAAATAGGAACGTAGGGAATTCTTTGTTGTAGCTCTGTATAGAAAACGTTGCGTGCTTGCTTAGGATGGAATTTCAGGTTTTGTGGTTAAGTATTTTGACGTTGAGTGAGTATAAGATGGGGTATTTCGAGTTAATGGTGTTTCTCGGCTTGTTCTGACGGCCGTGTCGTGAATTATGGTGGGTGGTTTTGTTTGATGGCTCTGTGAGCGGTGGTGTGGTGTAAAGCCTTGGTGGCAACCATTTTGGTGTAGAGAGCACCTTTTGGCCCCGATTTGGGCCGGTTGTTTTATGGTGTAGAGAGCACCTTTTGGCCCCGATTTGGGCTGGTTGTTTTATGGTGTAGAGAGCACCTTTTGGCCCCGATATGGGCTATTTTTGTTTTGTGCGTTACACCTTAGGGCTGCCACCGTTGAACCCTTGAGGATTATGGCTTTACCACTGCTAATCTTCATAAGTTAGGACTGTTCGTTCCTTTGTTATTTTGGCATATGCTTGCCTTGTTGCTCCTGCATATTTTAGCAGGATATGTTGATTATTTCTCGTACTTGGTGCATCTTGATCCTGCCTTGGGCAGTGGGTTAACTTTACTGTTCTATTCTGCTCCCTTTTGGTCATTTAATAGCATTGGTTGTCGGGTTGGTAAACCCTCTTTTCTTACTTATGGATCTAATGCTCCGTTTCTTTTCCTTATATACTTGCTGAGGTATTCTTTCTTTGAATGCCTCAGGTTCAGGTTATAGCCGATTGAGCGGCTAGTGTTCTGTTTGCTGGAGCTTGCTTGTGGCCTCCGGGGTAGCTGAGGTTGCTGTTTCTCGAGTTGGCGAGGTAGTTCCTTCTTTCTTTATAGACATACATACTCTCCAGTGGGTTCGTGTCAGGTTGTGTACGCTCACTGGTGGCTTACTTTTAAGGATTTAATATGAACTGAGTACTGCTAGTTTTGCCCTTTGGCGGTTGTTTACTTGCTTCTGGTAATGTTTTATGCTAGGGTGCATGATAGGTATTTTGAAACCCTAAAAGTATTACTATATGTATCTCATGCATGTCATGATTTTAAAACTAAAGCACTACTTCTCAAGTACGTAAAGGTCTATTTTTATTATATTTGTTTATTGTGGACTAGCTGATCCACTGTGCTGAGGGATACAACCATCAAACTTAATTGGTTTTCTTTCGTATTAAAATATGATTTTATTCAACGAACTAGAGTATGGGTTTTGCCTGAGCGCGTGCAGTTATCCCCTACACGGCGTGACATCATAACACATATTTTCTCTTGCTCTGATATGATTTAAATGTTTGAGAAAATGCGGGTTGTGACAGTTGGTATCAGAGGCAGGTTTGCTTGATAATTGGTCGGGCAACCATTCCTTGTTTAGTGTTAGTTATCTGCATCATACCATATACACACTGAGGTGTCATTAGTACGTCTTGTCTGAAGCATGAACACTACACTCATAAGCATGACAAGACGTATCTGGGGTATATTATGTAGTATGGGATGCATAATATGTGTCTGGATATGGATCCATCATAGGTGGCAACATGTGAGGGTTATGTAGTATGGGATGCATAATCTCACCGTATGGCTGCGACTAACACGTTTTCTTTTTTCGCTGCATGTATTATTATGTAGTATGGGATGCATAACATGCCTTGTGTACGCCGCTCATAACATGCATTAAGGCCTTTTTAGAATGCATAGCACAACATTGATAACATAATAATGCATAAGCACAACGTGCCAAGCAAAAAGTTTACATGATGACACGTGTACACCCATGGTTTTGAGTCAAAAAGAACTATAAAATTCATGCATTCATGGTGTAGGAACCTGAGTTAGTGTGATGAGGGTGACTCATCGTAGTTTAGGCATAACATCATCATTATAAAACAACAAAAACCCCCAGAGCAAGTTAGCAGTTGAAGTTCATATGTCAGTATGTGAGTCTATACCGGGTTGTTTTGGACTAGCAGTTGGGGCTAGGTCTTTATTCGTGCTAATTCGCTTATAGGATGTCGAAGCGTCCTGTGACGAGGCAGACTCCCCAGTCGGAGGGCGAGTCTTCGGGTGCCAGAATAATGCAATGATGGAGAGTCTACGACATAATAATAAGGCCTTAGCAAGGCAGATGGTGGATGTGCAGTCTCAGATGCAGTCTATGTTTTATGTGGTGTTTGGGCTGGCTCCGAGGGTGCATGATGCGCCCGCGAACAGACTCTTATTGTGGTTGGTTCGGTGAGTCGATCGCCGCGGGCGTGCTACAGGAGGCAAGTTCACATATCGCAAGTAGTACTCGATATTCGGGGGAATACCGAGGTCGTATTGTTCTCGGGGTCGTGTTAACTATTCTTACTCCTCCGGGAGGACTATTATTTTACTGAAAGTAAGGTGGATTTTTTAATTAAGTAAATGTGGAAAACGTAAAGGAGCAAAAAAACAATTTAGAAAATATTCGATGAAGGGTTAATGCTCGGCATCGAATCGGATTAAGACTAAAATAATTTTTAATAATTATAGGACTTAGTTTTCAAATTAATTAAAAGGCAACTTGGCCGTGGAGGTTCCACAAATGTGAGCGTACTTATCTCTAGGAATATTGCTCACCTGAACATTAAGACTATTCGACCGAACGTTAGTCCGACGATGGATTCCTCTTAACGCCCGCTTTACGCTAAGAACCCCGCTATTGGGTGGGGAACCCAATCCGGTAGAATTACGCTTGTCCTCTCTCGAGGGTATGCACGCAACTCTATTTACCCAGGGGTGATCTGTCCATACGTACGGCCTCTCGGCTAGCTAGTGTATGAATAACGGAAAAAGGGCCCACACATCGATTTGTGGTCCTACGCGTCGTTAACCCGGGGTAAACCTTAAGTCCTTAAATTAAAATGAAAATAAAGAACTTCAATAATTACAAATAATTTTAAATGTCCCAATGCTCTTCGATGCCGAGGCTAATAGCGATTAGCCACACATCAGTATGGGGACGGCTTTATAATTTAATGAGGCGCGAGTTCGAAATTAAACGCTAAATGATTATAAGAAGAGGATATAAAAAAAATAACAAACATTTAGAAAGCTGAAAAGTTAGCTAAAACAAGAACTCACGCACACTCCAAATTATAAATAAAATAGAAACTAAGTTACACATAAAAGAAATTTGCATAATTGAAATTGCAAGTCCCACTCAAACGAGTGGGGGCGGGAAATAAAAGCTGAAAATTGCAAGTCCTACTCAAACGAGTAGGACTAAAATGAAAGCGAGTCCTACTCAAATGAGTAGGCGAAAATAAATGCAAGTACAAGTCCTACTCAAACGAGTAGGCGGGAAATAAAGTCCGTCCATTTAACTCAAGTGAGTAGGCGGAAAAATAAAGAAAAAAAATTACAAGTCGTTCTCAAACGAGTAGGACTGGAAATGAAAACGATGCGCCGTTTAACCCTTAACGAGTAGGCGGAAATAAATGCACACAAACACAGACACTCTATAAGAATTGAAGGAAAGCAATAAAACTAACTGCTACACACACGCACTCTACATAATTAAAGAAAACGATAAAATAAAGCATGAAAAATAAAGCATGAAAAGCTAAAACCTACACTCACACACTCTACATAATTTGAACAAAGCATCAAAACATTATTCTCATACACTCACACACACCGGCGAGAAATAAGAAAAACAAAGTGATTGAAAAACTAAAATGACTGCATTTCTACCGCTGAAATGCAGTAGAAATGCATAAAAAGGCAAAATAAAAATTGTTTGTGCAAAAAGTTTTCATATTAAAGAGAGATAGGCAAGTGCCTGAAAAATTAAAACGTTTACATTTTCACCGGTAGATTTTGATAGAAATGCTTAAAAAGTGAAAATAAAAATTGTTCGAGCGAAAATATTTTTTGTAATTGCAAAAATTCTAAGTTCTTGAAAAATTAAAATAACGCATTATCTGTTTTTAAAGCTTTGTAAATCGGGTGAAAAAGGTGTAAAAACAGAAAATGAAAGTAAAACCCTAAGTCTAACCGATTCTCTAAAGAATATGATAAAAAAAAGGGCCATAGTAACGGCTAGAAATTTGATAAAAAAGGAAGTAAAATAAAAAGGTTTTCGTTTAAAAAAATATAAATTTCGCAAGTTTAAGCTCATACACGCACACACGCACCATGAAAATGAAAATAAAAGTACATAAGATTGATGAGAAGGAGGCTTTTTGGAGAAATTTTAAAGCATGTAAGGATGAAATAATAATGATTTTTATTACAAACAAGGGTTGATTACAAGAGTCCAAACATACAAACTTAAAAAGGAGAGGGGGGGTCCTTACATAGCACTAAGCAAGCTCCAAACAGCAGCCCTGGTCAACAAAATGGTCAAAATTTGGACCCCCCGGACCTTACAGAAATGGGCAATTTATAGGCAAAAAAATCTAAGTACACGCCCTCCGACACGGGCGTGTCGGGGGGGGGGGGGGTGTCACTACTATTCATGAAGGTGGCCGATGATTTGATAGGAAAGTTGACTTCGGTCTGAGTTCGAGGATGTCACCCCCCCGGTCACGGGCATGACTCTGGGCGTGTTGGGGAGGTAGAACCGGGCGCAGGTTGCGTCAAAAGTCTTCGGCAGCATCTTGTCGGGCCAGGTGGAATGGTCACGCCCCAGGTCACGGGCGTGACGCTGGGCGTGTTGGTTGGTGTCGACACTCGACAATCGTCGTGCGGAAAGTGTCGAGTTGAAATCGTCGAGCTGAGATTGAGTCATGCCCTAGGTCACGGGCGTGACTCTGGGCATGTCGCGGGTTCGACGATCGTTGAACTGAAATCGTCGAGTGGAGGGGACACGGGCTACTGTCACGCTCCGTGTCGGGTGACACGGGCGTGACACCAAGCGTGTCAAGCTTTTTACTTCAGAAATTTGCAACTTCACGGGGTTTTGAGCTGTCACGCCCCGGTCACGGGTGTGATCCAAATGACACGGGCGTGTACTGCCCAATTTTGGCAGATTTTGGAATTTTTCTGAAAAATAAAATAAAACAAGTTAGTAGTAAATGTACAAGAATAGGAGCATTTTATTGAACATAAATAAGTAAAAACGACAAAAATAAATGAAAACGACTAAATTAATGTGCACAAAAATACGTATATTTACAATTCATCAAATACCCCCATACTTAAGCTTTTGCTATTCCAGAGCAAAAGTTTTAGTTGAATTTATAAGGAATAGAAAAAACTCTAAGTTTAGCTACCGCTTAATCAATTATAAGAGAGATCGAAATAAATATACGGGGTGTAAGAGTTAAGTCCTAAAATTATGTAGATGATTTAAATAACGCAAAATTTTTGGCCAAAAGACTTCTTGATGTAATCAAATAGAAGGCAATATTTGTAATGGTTAGATTAACGAAAATAGTTTGGAATTATATGAACTCTAGCTTATAGGAGTGTTACTGGAAATAATACAATTTACTAATTATGCTCTCAAATAGATTTTTGAATTAATTCTAGCATCGTGTAATTGGCTATAAGGGGGGTAGTGGGTTTATGAAGAGGGTTTTGATTTTGAGGTGAGGTAATTTTTTCTCGAACCTCTATTTTTTCCTTTGTATTATTAGGAAAACGAAATCTTATTTTTCTAATATGATTTTTGTTTTTCGACTTCATAAGAATAAAATTAAACCAATGTATATTTGTAGGAGTAATGAATTTTATCCTCTTACTCCATATATAATCTTTTTAAATTATTGGGTGCCTATGTTTACGGAACGAAATCTTATTCCCATTGACATAGGATCTTTTAAGGATAAAAATTTTATCATGCCAAGTAGGTCATGATAAGGTAAGGGGAGAAAGGAAAACTAGATTTTTAATCCTAAAAATGTTTGAGAGCAACCTTAATAATTTGTACGTTCCAGTTTTTCAGAAAGCTAAAAGTAAGTATAATTGAATTCTATAGTCGTTATTTCCTAACATAATACACGTGCTCCTTTCAATGAAAAATTAGAAGTAGTGCCTAAAATGAGTTAGCTATTTTTAACAAAGCATAATGAATTTTTTAAAACTTAATCCCAGTTATTTGAATTTTTTACTCAATAATTAACAAACGAATAGCAAACAGAGAATTAATAGTATTCTCATATAAATAAACTCAAAACAGAATTTTTGGATAGCAGGAAAGTTAAGGATGGAATATTTGATTTATTTGTTTCAAAACAATTTTTTTATAGTTTTTATCATCATTTTTTTTGTTTTTCATTTATTATCTCTTTTTTTGTATTTTGTTTTGTTTTACTCAATTTTTTTTTGTATTTTTGAACTATTATCTTTTTTTTCTTTTTTTTTTAAGAAAAATTTTCATTCTATGTACAAAAACATGAGAGAAAAAGAGAGGTTTTTACAAGAATGAGGAAGGGGGAGAGAGAAAAGAGTATTTACAAAAAGAATATGTACAAAAAAATATTTACAAAGTGAACCTAAATATATATATATTTTTTTGTTTGTTTTTTTTTTGTTTTATAAAGAAAGAAAAAGAAAATGAAATTTTTTTTTTGGATTTTTCATTTTAATAATTTTTTGTCTCATTTTAAGATTTTAATTTTTTTTGGATTTTTCATTTTTTTTTTGTTTTTGTTTTGTTGTTATATATATATTTTTTGTATTTTGGGAATGCAGAAAAATTGAAGTGTAGAAAGTAAAGCACGAAAAGACCCCCATAATTAAGTCCAACATTGTCCCCAATATTATAACGTAAGTATGCGGAACAAGAGAAAAGACAATATATAAAAAGAAAATAAAGAGAGGGGGGTAGAAGCTTCCCCGAAACGCGTAGGGGGAGGCCGATCAGAAACCCTACATTTATTAGAAAAAACAGCAAAGATAATAAGGAAAGAGCGAAAAAGATAAGCGAGGGGTGCCTCCCAGGAGCGCTTTGTTTATAGTCGTGTAGCTTGACTATTTTGGCGGAATTATAGATCGAGGAGGGTTATGGTTTCGTAATGCTCGATCAATGGGTCGCCCGCTATGTATAACTTAAGCCGATGACCGTTTACTTTAAACGAACCTCTTTCCGGGTGGGAGAGGAGTACAGTCCCATATGGAAAAACTTCTTCAACTAAGAAGGGACCGGACCATCTAGATTGTAGTTTACCCGGAAAAAGCTTAAGGCGTGAATTATAAAGAAGGACAAGATCGCCCGGAGAAAATATTTTTGGGGACTTTAAATTTCGATCGTGATATAACTTAGAACGCTCCTTATAGAATTTATTGCTCTTGTAAGCGTTCGCACGCCATTCATCGAGCTCGTTTAGTTGCAGTTTTCTATTCTGAGCGGCTAAGTTTGCGTCGAGGTTTAAGAGTTTTAAAGCACAAAGAGCGCGATGCTCTAATTCTACGAGTAAATGGCACGCTTTGCCGTAGACTAACTGGAACGGCGTACAACCAATTGGGGTTTTGTATGCCGTCCGATACGCCCACAATGCATCGTCGAGTTTAACGGACCAATCTTTCCTATTTAATGAAACGGTTTTTTCTAAAATTTGCTTAATCTCTCGATTTACTACCTCAACTTGGCCACTTGTTTGCGGGTGGTAGGGGGTGGCAAGCTTGTGCATGACTCCGTATTTAGCTAACGTCTTAGCCATAAGAGTGTTACAAAAATGCGTTCCCCTATCACTAACAATTGCGCGAGGCGTGCCGAAGCGAGAAAATAGTTTTTTAAGAAATGTAACGACGACTCGCGCATCGTTGGTGGGGAGAGCTTGCGCTTCCGCCCACCTCGATACGTAGTCGACCGCCACTAAAATATACATATTTTTGAAAGATGGAGGTAGGGGGCCAACAAAATCTATGCCCCACAAATCGAAGACTTAGCACTCTAAAAACATATTTTGGGGCATCTCGTCGCGACGAGAGATGTTACCCGACCGCTGACAGTTATCGCATGCGCGCACAAAATTATGCGCGTCTTTGAAGAGAGTGGGCCAAAAGTAGCACGCCTCTAGCGCCTTCCGAGCGGTCCGGTTGGCTTGATAATGCCCACCGGCTGGACCCTTGTGGCAGTGCTTAAGAATTTGCAAGCACTCCACACCCGCAATGCATCTTCGGACTGCTTGGTCCGCGCAGATACGAAAAAGAAATGGGTCATCCCAAAAGAAATTTTTCAAGTCAGAAAAGAATTTCTTCTTTTGATGACTTGAAAACTCTTTTGGAAGCACCCGCGCTACTAAGTAATTTGCAAAGTCTGCGAACCAAGGCGAAGATGACGAAGATTTATGAATGCAAAGGAGGCGTTCCTCGGGGAATCTGTCATTTATTTCAGATTCGACGAGCGCTTTCGCACCCGGATTTTCTAAACGGGAGAGGCGGTCTGCCGCTAGATTTTCCTCTCCCCACTTATCTCGGATCTCCAAATCAAACTCTTGTAGGAGGAGAATCCATTGAAGAAGGCGGGGCTTCGCATCATTTTTAGCTAATAAATATTTAAGCGCGGAGTGATCCGTAAAAACGATAACTTTAGATAGCGTTATATACGAGCGAAACTTATTAAAAGCGAAAACGACGGCTAAGAGTTCCTTTTCCGTTGTCGTGTAATTTACTTGTGCGGAAGTGAGCATCTTGCTAGCGTAATAAATAGGATGAAAATGTTTTTCTACGCGTTGGCCAAGAACGACACCTAAGGCAATATCACTAGCGTCGCACATAATTTCGAACGGAAGGGACCAATTAAGGGCCACTAAAATTGGTGAAGTGTTAAGTTTTTGTTTTATTAAATTAAAGGCGGACTCGCATTCGCTACTAAAGACGAAATGTGATTCCTTTTCCAAGAGGTGAGTAAGCGGCTTTGTTATTTTTGAAAAGTCTTGAATGAAGCGTCGATAAAAGCCCGCATGGCCTAAGAAACTCCTAATAGATTTTACGTTCGTTGGTTGCGGAAGTTTTTCTATGATTTCTATCTTGGCCTTATCCACCTCTATCCCCTTAGACGAAATCATATGGCCGAGGACCAAAACTCCTCGAACCATAAAGTTGCATTTTTCCCAATTTAATATAAGGCTTGTGTCCTCGCACCGTTGAAGGACACGATCTAAATTGTGAAGGCAATCGGGAAAAGAGCGTCCGAAAACAGAAAAGTCATCCATAAAGACTTCCATAATGTCTTCTACTAGCTCGCCAAAGATTGCTAGCATACATCTTTGGAATGTAGCCGGCGCATTGCAGAGTCCAAATGGTATTCTTCGATATGCGAAGGTGCCAAACGGGCAAGTAAAAGTTGTTTTCTCTTGATCATCGGGGGAAATGGGGATTTGGAAAAACCCTGATAAACCTTCAAGAAAACAGTAATACGGATGACCGGATAAACGCTCTAAAATCTAGTCCAGAAAAGGCAGTGGGAAATGGTCCTTGCGGGTGGCATCATTAAGTTTTCTATAATCAATGCACACTCGCCAACCCATAACAGTACGAGTTGGGACGAGCTCGTTATGCTCATTCGCCACTACGGTAAGACCGCCCTTCTTGGGCACGACTTGCACGGGACTAACCAATGCACTGTCTGAAATAGGGTAGATAATCCCCGCATCTAATAACTTAATAATTTTGGCTTTAACAACGTCTTTCATGTTTGGGTTAAGACAACGCTGCGGCTAAATAGTTTTGCGGCAATTATCGTTAAGAAATATCTTATGGGTGCAAAAGGAGGGGCTAATCCCATTTAAGTCAGAGATTTGGCACGCAATTGCGTGGCGATGTTTAAATAAAACTTCCAATAAATCGGAAGTCTCCGAATCACTCAAGTCCGAAGAAATAATAACGGGAAGCGTATCGCCTTTTCCCAAAAATGCGTATTTGAGCGAGGCAGGTAAGGGTTTGAGGTCTAGGATGGGCGGTTCTTCTAGGGAGGTTTTAATGCCTATGTCTTTCTTACCAATTGGTTCGAAAGGCAAGTCTAAAGAGGTATCCTCATCGCATTTAAAATTTTCGAGCGCATAAATATCGTCGTTTAAAAACACGGACTCGAAAACGGGATAAGAACGATCTCCAAAAAAGGTATCTAAAGAGTAGCAGAAATCGTCGCTCGATGACAAATTGTCCATCGAGGGATTAATAGAGAAAGTAACTTGGTCATCGCCTACTCAGAGGAGAAGACTACCATTACTAACATCTATTAGTGCGCGGGAGGTGGCGAGAAAAGGGCGACCGAGTATTATTGGTACCTCGGCGTCCTCCTCGATGTCTAAGATGACGAAGTCTACCGGGAAGGTAAACTTGTCTACTCGGACAAGGACGTCCTCCACAACCCCAATAGGGAACTTAACCGAGCGATCTGCTAATTGGATGGGCATATTCGTAGGACTAGGAGTACCCAAACCTAAACGTGAAAAGAGCGAGAACGACATTAGATTAATGCTAGCCCCTAAATCAGCTAAGACGTACTTTACTAATATATCGCCAAAAAAGCACGGGATGGAAAACCATCCCGAGTCGTTTTGTTTTGTGGGAAATTTATTAGTAAGGGCCGCCGAGCATACAGCATTGAGAGATACATGCGAAATATCCTCTAATTTATGTTTATTAGAAAGTAATTCTTTTAAAAATTTCACATATTTGGGCATTTGCGAGATTGCCTCGCAAAAAGGAACATTAATGTGAATTTGTTTTAATAATAAAATAAATTTTTCATATTGCGCGTCCTTACGCTCGTTATCTAACTTATGCGGATATGGAAGGGACTTGTTTAAAATAATGTTTTCTTTTAAAATCGGTAAAGGCGGCGTAATCGAAGAAAGGGGAAGAGGGGTCGGAGGTGAAATATGTACCTGAGGGTCGGTCCGTTTTGGATCGACCACCTCCTTTCCGCTATGGAGGGTTATAGCGTTGGCGTTCTCCCTCGGATTGGGCTCCGTGTTTCCCGGCAGTGCCCCGAGCGCGCGCTCGGACATCATCCTCGCCAGCTGTCCAACCTGTTGTTCGAGCATTTTTAGCGATCCGGTGATGTTCCGGATATTTGACTCGTTGGACGCAATATACTTCGAAAAATTTTCCTCCATCGGGGAGGGTTTTGGAAGAGGAGGAGGAGGCAGAAATCCTGGCGCATAACAAATAGGGGTACGCTGAGCATTATTCGGGTTGCTCCAAGAGAAATTGGGGTGATTCCTCCAACCCGGATTATAGTGTTGGGTATTGTATCCACAATGTACCTGATTTGAAGAATCTCCTAGACAAGCTAAGGTCAATAGACTATGTATTTGATAAACTCTTTCTAGTTGTGCTTGCAGTTTTTCCACGCTAAGTGCACACCAATGTCAGGGTGGAGTAGGTCAATATACACGGGTCTGCACGACGTAATCCCTCGTTGAGCAGATCAGTGTGTTGGCCTACGTGTACTCTCTCTATTGGAGTGCACTTACTTTCAAGCACAGGGCTGTAAATATGCAGGAGCAGACAAGGAGCAAGGATGGGTCAAGGAGCACCTCATAGGTGGAAAGACGAAAATTCGTCTAAGTTTAAATCGACGAGAATCACCAAGTGATTCTCGCCGATTCGGCGAGAATCACTTAGGATTCTCACCGATTCGTCGAGAATCAGTAGTTGATTCTCGCCGAACTCGACCCAGCCACTTCTAAGCGAGCACCTCTGCTTCTAAGTAAGAATCGACGAGAATCAGTGATTCTCGCCGATTCAGCGAGAATCACTAGTGATTCTCGTCGAATCGTCGAGAATCACTGGTTGATTCTCGCCGTCTCGACCTGGCCTAAAGCAGTGCGTGCAACCAAGACAAATTCGACGAGAATCATCTTTGATTCTCGCCGAATCGTCGAGAATCACCTTTGATTCTCGGCGACTCAGCGAGATTCACTTTCGATTCTCACCGATTTTGACTTGGGCGTTTTTCTGGATCTTCCTGAACCGGATTCTGCCGCTGTCGGTGTTCTGGACCGGTTTTCGGGATTTTTCTTGTGGGTCCCACAACGGTCAAATTAGTAGTATCTAGAGTATATATACGGGTATTTTGAACTGTAAAGGGACAGAGAAAGAAGCCGAGCAGAGCAAACCCTAAAATCGCGAAATCGCTCCGCCGCATCCGTCGCCGCTTGCGCTAGTCAGCCACCGCTGTTGATCGTGTTTCTTCCCGATCTCCGGCAACAGAAGCTTAGAAAAGCTTGAGTCTCACGCGTCTATCCAGAGATCCCTTGTCTCTCGATTTGTTGATCGGGAAAAACTTCCCATCCGAATCGATCGAGACGACCGATCCTCGTGTGACCGTTGGTAGGCCTAGCTTGCTTCGCTACGAAGATTGGATCTCTATTTTCAGCAGCCGCTCATCATCATAGCCGCCGATCCCGAAGCTAGCCGCCGCTCGTGTTGCCGCCGCCGGTTCCGGGGAGATCCTCTCCAAGAGAGACCAAGGTTGTAGACTCTTCGTTGACTTCACGAACACGTCGTCGAACGAAGAGGAACACCGTAGTCTCCAAACAAAGTTTGTATCTCGTGTACATTCTATATTTACTTTTGTTGTAAAGGAACGCTTGTTCCGTGTTGTAAGGGTTGGGTACAACCTGTTTTGTGGGAGTGTTGACTCTCACGTGTGGAAGGGTTCCTTCCGATAGTGCAGGGATTGGATTTCAATCCTGTTGGAGAAGAGACCGAGTCGTCCCTTGTTGGGAGATAGGTCGAAGGGGGAAAGTGGATGTACCCAAGTCGGGGAACCACTATAAATTGTCTGTGTATTCTGTGTGCTGTGCTTTTTATTTTTATTGTGCAGGTACATTCGTAGATTCCGCAAAAGCGCTACACGTCACCTATTCCCCCCCCCCCCATAGGTGAACTTTGTTGACACTAGGTGGACTTTCAAGTGGTATCAAAGCGAGGTTCCTCATCAAAAAGGTTAACACCTTGAGTTGAATCCTGCCACTAATGTCAAGAAGGAGGCAAACATCTACTATGGACGGGCTCAAGTACTCCGGTAAGATCCCAGTGTGCAACAGGCTCAACTTTCCTATTTGGAAGGAAAGGATCAGGTTCTACATGGAAGCAGTGGATCCTCGACTTTTCATGATCGTGCTGGAGGGACCTTATGTCCCCACTAAGGCCTCCACCATTGATCCCACCAAGAAAGTGCCGAAAACACTTTCTGAAATGGACAAGGACGAGATAGTACTAGTGGGACTTGACATGAAGGCACGGAACATTCTGGTCAGCGCAGTTGATGACTCTATGATGCAAAACTTCAGCAACTGCAGGACAGCACAGGAGATTTGGCAGTGCCTGATCATCCTAATGGAGGGCACGGATGAAGTGAGGGATGATCGGAGATCCCTCCTGAACCAGAAATATGAGGCCTTCAGACAAGGGCCTAAGGAAGAGATCGGAGTCACATACGAGAACTTCCTCAAGATTGTTAACGCCCTCAAAGGCTACGGAAGAGTGTTCACTAATGGTGAACTCAATGATAAGTTCCTTAGGTCCCTTACTAAGGAATGGGACACAAAGTTCTGCGCCATCAGAGAGTTTGGCAGACTAGCTGAAACTGATCCACAAATTCTGTTTGGTAAGCTGATGTCCTATGAGCTTCAGCTGAACACCAGAAAAGCAGAAGAAGAAGCTGAGAAGGCGGCTGCCAAAGAAAAGACGGTGGCTCTAAAAGCCAATCACTCCAGAAAAGGCAAGGGTGCGGTGTCGTACCGTGCCAGGAAAAAGGATGAGGAGGAGGACTCCGAGCCATGCTCATCCAGCTCAGAGCTGTCGGAGGAGGATTTCTCCCTCATCACTCGAGAGTTCAAGAAGTTCCTCAAGATGAGGAATCAAAGAAAGAGAGACGGCTCCTCCTCCAGGCATCAGAAGAAAAACTATTCTTCTGACAGGTATGCATCTAGACCGAACAAACATCGCTCCTCTGACATTATTTTCTTTGGATGCAATAAGCCAGGACACGTCGTGGCCGACTGCTATCAAGGCAAGAGGGAAAAAGGGAAAGAAGAGGAGCACAAGTCCTCTAGAGACAAGAAGAAGGAGCGGAGCTACATCGCCAAACGGCCAAAGTCACTGAGTGAGTCTGACTCCTCACACTCAAGTGATGATGAGGAAGCCTACTTCGGGCTGGTGGGTCGCTCGGACTCAGAAGGAGAATGCCCCCCATTTACTGGGAAGGTAAAAGCTCACACACCTCTCTCCGACTCCGACTCTGATCCTGAGTCTCAGGATGATGAACCTGAGGATGGCCCTTCGGCCCGTGAAGCTGAGCTCCTCGAGAAGTATGAGCTTCTGCTCAACACTTTCGATGAGTGCCGTAAGAGACTGAAGGCTGAGAAGAAGGAAGTAAAATTCCTTAAGGGTGAGTGTGTATCCCTAAGGGAAGAGGTCACTAGCTTGATTTCTCTCCGACAGGAGCACCTTGACCTGACTTCAAAGCATTCAGAGTCTTTGAAGCTCCTTGATCTTAAGCAGGAGGAAGTCGACAAGTTGGAAGAACTACTTGCGGCAGAAAGGAAGATCGTCAAGAGCTTCTCTATGCCAAAAACAGTTCTTCCAGTCATTGATACCTTCTCTGCTCAGGCCAAAGGAGCTGGCTTGGGGCATATAGGGGTATCTGGTTCTTCATCTAGGAGAAACAAGAACCAGAGGAAGAATAAGGCCGCCAAGAAGGCCTCTGCTGATGAAAAGGGTAAGGCTCCTCTTAGTCCTGTTGCGTTCAGAAAGCCTGGCTTTCCTTGCAGCCAACATGACTTTGAGTCAACATTTGGGCATCATTTCCGGCCCTCGGTTGCAAAGCCAAAGAGCCAGTATGACGGTTGGAACTTTCCCCGGAACTTCGGTGACAGTGCCTTCAAGGCACCTTATGAGGAAATCCACATGGGAAATTATGGTCCGTTCTCTAGCGGCCATAATGGAAAGCAGGCACCAAAAGCCAAGCCTGTTATACAGAAGGTGACAAAGTCATGTGACTGTTGTCACCATGAGGCCTCCACCTCCAGATCCAAGGCCCCAGCAGTACCCACCGTTCCCAGGGTAAGGCAGGAGCCTAGGAAGAGGTACAACAGATTCGACTATTGGTGCTGTGGCAAAGTCGGTCACTTTGCCGTGGATTGTTGGTTTAATCCAAGGAATTACGAGACTCCCTATGTTAGCAATGCGAGACCGACCACTCGTAGGGTTAACCAACCGAGGGGGAGTGTGCTAGCCAGGAATCTAGGACCCAAGTTCAATTGGGTTCCTAAGGCAAATTAATTTTGTTTTGCAGGAATGTCCAAAGGGCACCAAAACGCCGATCTGGTATTTGGACAGTGGATGCTCCCGGCATATGACCGGGACAAGAAGCTCTCTGCGTGATTACACTCCAGTCGAGAATGGACCCAAAGTCATCTTTGGAGGGTCAGATCGAGGAGTCACCAGAGGTTACGGTATGATTTCCAACGGTATAATTTCTATCACCGACGTGGCTTATGTTGAAGGGTTAAACCATAACCTGATCAGTGTAAGTCAGTTATGTGATAAAGGTTATGATGTTAAGTTCTGCAAGGATAAATGTCTGATAATTTCACGTACCTCTTCTGAAACGGTATTATCAGGCATTAGGAGCAGAAATATCTTCTGTTTAGATTTTCTCAGTTTAGATTCATCTACCCCCGTATGCCTTGTGGCAACAGGCAGTGCATCTGTTTGTGAACAATGACACAAGAGATTGGCACATATTAATTTCAAGACAATTAGTATGCTGTTTTCTAAGAACTTGGTAAGGGATGCTCCCAGTATCAAGTGCATCAAAGATAGCCCCTGTCCTGCATGCCAGATGGGCAAACAGACTCGGGCTACCTTTAAGAGCATCGCAGACAAAGACTCTTCCCGATGTCTTTACCTTTTACATATGGACTTGTTTGGTCCAATGCAAGTTCATAGCTTGGGAGGCAAGTCCTATACGCTAGTGATAGTTGATGATCATTCTCGGTTTACATGGGTGTTCTTTTTGAAACGAAAGTCAGATACGTTTGACATCTTCACTAATTTTGTCAAGCAGGTTCAGAACGAATTTAACTGCTCCGTGGTCAAAATCAGAAGTGACCATGGAACAGAATTCGAATCTGGTGCTATGACAGAATTTTGTGAAGAACAAGGTATCTTTCATGAGTTTTCCTCCCCGCGCACTCCTCAGCAAAATGGAGTTGCGGAGAGGAGAAATAGAACTCTCATTGAAGCCTGCACGACAATGTTGAAAGATGCTTCTCTCCCGGAATACTTCTGGGCAGAGGCTGTCAATACAGCTTGTCATGTACAAAACCGAGCATTGATCAACAAGCATCATCGTAAGACGCCCTACGAGCTACTGAAAGGCAGGAAACCAACCATGTCCTACTTGAGGATTTTTGGTTGCAGATGCTATGTACTGAATAATGGGAAGTACCCGCGTACTAAATTCGGTGAAAAATGCTTCGAAGGCATATTCATGGGCTATAGTTCCCATAGTCGGGCATATAGGGTCTTCAATAAGAAAACCCTAGTGGTAGAAGAATCAATAAATGTTGTATTTGATGAAGGAAGTTTGCTTAACAGCAATTCTTCCAGTAGTATTCTTGAAGATGCAGGTGCTCGACTTGAACAGCTGAGTCTGGATGAGACCGCTAAAGATGACGCTCCTAAGTACGTCAAAGTTTCCACCTCCACGTCATCTGAAAATGTTGAAGATCAAAATGGAACAAATATCTTAGAAGAAGGAGAAGCCCAAGAAGTTGTCGAAGCTCCAGACGCCAGACTTCTTGAGCTCCGGCACGTGAGGGATCATCCTAGAGATCAGATCATTGGAGATCCTCGTGTTGGTGTCAGAACTCGAAGAGGTAATATTAACGAAGTATTGCATCTTAGCTTCCTGTCATAGGTTGAGCCAAAGAAGTTTGACGAGGCGAACAAGGATGCGGCATGGATTCTGGCCATGCAAGAGGAACTACATCAATTCGAACGTTGCAATGTTTGGACGCTGGTTCCCAGACCATACAAGCAGAATGTGATTGGCACGAAGTGGATCTTCAGAAACAAGCTGGATGAACATGGTGTCATCGTAAAGAACAAGGCCAGGCTGGTGGCTCAAGGTTACAGATAGGAGGAAGGGATTGACTTCGACCAGACCTTCGCACCAGTAGCAAGGCTCGAGGCAATCAGGTTGTTCCTAGCGTATGCTTCACACAAAGGATTCACAGTCTATCAAATGGATGTGAAATCGGCATTCCTGAACGGAGACCTGAAAGAGGAAGTATACGTCGCTCAACCCCCAGGTTTTGTCGATCCTACTTATCCCAATCATGTTTATTTTCTTAATAAGGCCTTATATGGGTTGAAACAAGCTCCACGAGCTTGGTATGAGACTTTATCTAGTTTTCTTCTTGAGAACAAGTTCTCCAGAGGTAAAATAGATAAAACATTGTTTCTCAGGGAAGTCAAAGGCAAGATTTTGCTGGTGCAAATCTATGTCGATGACATAATATTCGGCTCAACGGACAACAATCTTTGCAAAAAGTTTTCTAAACTTATGCAAGGAAAGTTTGAAATGAGCATTATGGGAGAGCTCAAATATTTCTTAGGACTTCAAGTGAAACAGTCTGCGGATGGAATCTTCATCTCTCAGACGAAGTTCGCAAATGAACTCCTTAAGAAATTCGGTATGGAGAGTGCAACATCTATGAGGACTCCAATGGGATCCACTATGTCTCTGGATAAGGATGAGAAAGGTAAACCTTTCGATGAAACCAAATACAGAAGCATCATTGGATCCCTGGTCTACCTTACTGCCAGTAGACCGGATATTATGTTCTCCACATGTGTCTGTGCCCGATATCAGGTGAACACTAAGGAATCTCACTATGTCGCTGCTAAGCGAATTCTAAGATACCTTAAAGGTACTCCTAATCTTGGCTTGTGGTACCCGAGAAACAATGATGTAGAGCTAATAGGCTTTTCAGATGCTGATTTTGCAGGGAGTAGAGATGACAGGAAAAGCACTTCCGGGACGTGTCAATTCCTCGGAAGAAGGCTTATCTCATGGAACAGCAAGAAGCAGAATTGTGTAGCTACCTCCACAGCAGAGTCTGAGTACATCTCGGCAGGCAGCTGTTGCGCACAACTCCTATGGATCAGAAACCAGTTAGCCGACTACAACCTTCAGTTCAAGGAAGTTCCAATGTACTGCGACTCCTCCAGTGCAATTGCCATTGCCAACAATCCTGTCTCGCACAGCGGAACGAAGCATATTGAAGTGCGCTACCACTTCATTCGGGAGCACGTGGAGAACAAGGACATCTCTCTCTGTTATGTCCCCACGGACAAGCAGATTGCTGATATATTCACAAAGCCCTTAGACGAGGCCAAGTTCAATCTTTTCAAGACTGAATTGGGGATGCTCAATTATGAGGAATGAAGACTACAGAAGCTCCAGGCTCGTGCACGATCTGAGGGGGAGCAAGGAAATCAAGTGTGAGCACAGACGCAAGAACTGAGGGGGAGCAAGTGGTCAAATGCTACCGCCCCGATTTGCAGAAGCCGAAAAGGGGGAGATTACCCTCTCGGCCAAGGCTAAGGTGGCTCCAAGCTTGCTCCCAGCTTGGAGCCGAAAAGGGGGAGATTACCCTCTCGGCCAAGGCTAAGGTGGCTCCAAGCTTGCTCCCAAGAAATTGGTATTGGTAAGGGATAACTCACTCAAGTCAATTTTAAGTTTATGGTTTTCTTTCCCATTTGCTCTATTCACCTTAGCTTGTAGGGTTTAGGCTTCTTCAAATAGGAGGAGATTGTTGGGTATTGTATCCATAATGTACCTGATTTGAAGAAGCCCCTGGACAAGCTAAGGTCAATAGACTATGTATTTGATAAACTCTTTCTAGTTGTGCTTGCAGTTTTTCCACGCTAAGTGCACACCAATGTCAGGGTGCAGTAGGTCTATATACACGGGTCTGCACGACGTAATCCCTCGTTGAGCAGATCAGTGTGTTGGCCTACGTGTACTCTCTCTATTGGAGTGCACTTACTTTCAAGCACAGGGATGTAAATATGCAGGAGCAGACAAGGAGCAAGGATGGGTCAAGGAGCACCTCATAGGTGGAAAGACGAAAATTCATCCAAGTTTAAATCGACAAGAATCACCAAGTGATTCTCGCCGATTCGGCGAGAATCACTTGGGATTCTCGCCGATTCGTCGAGAATCAGTAGTTGATTCTCGCCGAACTCGACCCAGCCACTTCTAAGCGAGCACCTCTGCTTCTAAGTAAGAATCGACGAGAATCACTAGTGATTCTCGTCGAATCGTCGAGAATCACTAGTGATTCTCGTCGAATCGTCGAGAATCACTGGTTGATTCTCGCCGTCTCGACCTGGCCTAAAGCAGTGCGTGCAGCCAAGGCAAATTCGACGAGAATCATCTTTGATTCTCGCCGAATCGTCGAGAATCACCTTTGATTCTCGGCGACTCGGCGAGATTCACTTTCGATTCTCACCGATTTTGACTTGGGCTTTTTTCTGGATCTTCCTGAACCGGATTCTGCCGCTGTCGGTGTTCTGGACCGGTTTTCGGGATTTTTCGTGTGGGTCCCACAACGGTCAAATTAGTAGTATCTAGAGTATATATACGGGTATTTTGAACTGTAAAGGGACAGAGAAAGAAGCCGAGCAGAGCAAACCCTAAAATCGCGAAATCGCTTCGCCGCATCCGTCGCCGCTCGCGCTAGTCAGCCGCCGCTGTTGATCGTGTTTCTTCCCGATCTCCGGCAACAGAAGCTTAGCAAAGCTTGAGTCTCACGCGTCTATCCAGAGATCCCTTGTCTCTCGATTTGTTGATCGGGAAAAACTTCCCATCCGAATCAATCGAGACGACCGATCCTCGTGTGACCGTTGGTAGACCTAGCTTGCTTCGCTACGAAGATTGGATCTCTATTTTCAGCAGTCGCTCATCATCATAGCCGCCGATCCCGAATCTATCCGCCGCTCGTGTTGCCGCCGCCGGTTCCGGGGAGATCCTCTCCAAGAGAGACCAAGGTTGTAGACTCTTCGTTGACTTCACGAACACGTCGTCGAACGAAGAGGAACACCGTAGTCTCCAAACGAAGTTTGTATCTCGTGTACATTCTATATTTACTTTTGTTGTAAAGGAACGCTTGTTCCGTGTTGTAAGGGTTGGGTGCAACCCGTTTTGTGGGAGTGTTGACTCTCACGTGTGGAATGGTTCCTTCCGATAGTGTAGGGATTGGATTTCAATCCTGTTGGAGAAGAGACCGAGTCGTCCCTTGTTGGGAGATAGGTCGAAGGGGGAAAGTGGATGTACCCAAGTCGGGGAACCACTATAAATTGCCTGTGTATTCTGTGTGCTGTGCTTTTTATTTTTATTGTGCAGGTACATTCGTAGATTCCGCAAAAGCGCTACACGTCACCTATTCCCCCCCCCCCCATAGGTGAACTTTGTTGACACTAGGTGGACTTTCATATAGTTATTAATATAAGGGTTGTTGTTGGGGTTGAAGGGAGGACGACCCGAATTTCCCATGAAGTCCACGAACTCTTCAGCCACGCAGACGTTAGGGGGAATAAAACAAGGCGGAGTGGAGGAGGCAGCAGACATCTCCGCCACCTGCTTTGTTAACCTTTTAACTTGAAGGGTTAAGAGAGCAGTGGCATCCACTTCAAAAAGACTAGCCGCCGGCTTACGGCGTCCCCGCGAGACGTTCCATTGATAGGCGTTCATAGCCATCTCTTCGAATAAAGCCTGAGCGGCCTCGGGGGTTTTGTTGTTTAGTGTACCCCCGACAGCCGCGTCAATCATTTGACGCATCTGAAAATTCAGCCCATTATAAAAAATTTGAACTTGCAACCGCGTTGGCAGCGTGTGGTGCGGGCACCGGCGGAGGAATTCCTTAAGCCATTCCCAAGTCTCGTATAGAGACTCAGGATCGTTTTGCACAAACGAAGAAATGTCCGCCCGCAATTTTGCAGTTTTTGCGGGCGGAAAGTACTTCGTTAGGAACCGTTCCGTCAACTCAGCCCACGTGGTGATACATCCTCGCGGGAGGGCATTCAACCACGCCTTGGCTTTGGAATTAAGGGAAAAAGGAAATAAGCGCAAGCGAATGGCGTCATCAGTGACGCCATTAATCTTGAAGGTGTCGCATATCTCCAAGAAATTGGACAAGTGGACATTCGGGTCCTCATCTGGCATTCCATCGAACTGCACGGCGTTTTGGACCATTTGAATGACACTCGACTTTATTTCAAAATTATTATTCGCCACCGCAGGGCGAACAATCCTCGACCCAGTATCATACAGGTTAGGCCGGGCGTAATAAGAAATAGTACACTCGGCCGCCGGGGCAGGGTTAGGCGCGGCCATAACTACAATAGAGGGTTCTCTGATAGATTCTTCGGGGTCTAAAGAAGGAATTCAGCGTTGAGATCAAATACGCGCAAGAGAGCGTTCGATCTCAGGGTCGAAGTCAAAATCTTCAGACTCGGAGGGTTGTCCACAGGTCATACACCCAAACAAAAATAAAACAAAATAAACTCTTTTTTTTTATTTTATTTAAAATAAAGTTTTTAGTTAGTTGAGTCCGCGAACATAAACTTGATGCGCCCGCGAATAGACTCTTACTGTGGTTGGTTCGGTGAGTCGATCGCCGCGGGCGTGCTACAGGAGGCAAGTGCACCTATCGCAAGTAGTACTCGATATTCGGGGGAATACCGAGGTCGTATTGTTCTCGGGGTCGTGTTGACTATTCTTACTCCTCCGGGAGGACTATTATTTTACTGAAAGTAAGGTGTATTTTTTAATTAAGTAAAGAGGGAAAAAGTAAAGCAGCGAAAAAACGATTTAGAAAATATTCGATGAAGGGTTAACGCTCGGCATCGAATCGGATTAAGACTAAAATAATTTTTAATAATTATAGGACTTAGTTTTCAAATTAATTAAAAGGCAACTTGGCCGTGGAGGTTCCACAAATGTGAGCGCACTTATCTCTAGGAATATTGCTCACCTGAATGTTAAGACTATTCGACCGAACGTTAGTCCGACGAAGGATTCCTCTTAACGCCCGCTTTACGCTAAGAACCCCGCTATTGGGTGGGGAACCCAATCCGGTAGAATTACGCTTGTCCTCTCTCGAGGGTATGCACGCAACTCTATTTACCCAGGGGTGATCTGTCCATACGCACGGCCTCTCGGCTAGCTAGTGTATGGATAACGGAAATAGGTCCCACACATCGATTTGCGATCCTACGCGTCGTTAACCCAGGTTAAACCTTAAGTCCTTAAATTAAAATGAAAATAATGAGCTTCAATTATTACAAATCATTTTAAATGTCCCAATGCACTTCGATGCCGAGGCTAATAGCGATTAGCCACACATCGGTATGGGGACGGCTTTATAATTTAATGAGGTGCGAGTTCGAAATTAAACGCTAAATGATTATAAGAAGAGGACATACAAAAAAATAACAAACATTTAGAAAGCTGAAAAGTTAGCTAAAACAAGAACTCACGCACACTCCAAATTATAAATAAAACAGAAACTAAGTTACACATAAAAAAAATTTGCATAATTGAAATTGCAAGTCCCACTCAAACGAGTGGGGGCGGGAAATAAAAGCTGAAAATTGCAAGTCCTACTCAAACGAGTAGGACTAAAATGAAAGAGAGTCCTACTCAAATGAGTAGGAGAAAATAAATGCGTTTACAGGGCTTTCTCAAATATTTACAAGGAGATAAAGATACGCCATTTAACTCAAACGAGTAGCCGAAAATAAATGCAAGTACAAGTCCTACTCAAACGAGTAGGCGGGAAATAAAGTCCATCCATTTAACTCAAGTGAGTAGGTGGAAAAATAAAGAAAGAAAATTACAAGTCCTTCTCAAATGAGTAGGACTGGAAATGAAAACGATGCGCCGTTTAACCCTTAATGAGTAGGCAGAAATAAATGCACACAAACACACACACTCTATAAGAATTGAAGGAAAGCAATAAAACTAACTGCTACACACACGCACTCTACATAATTAAAGAAAACGATAAAATAAAACATGAAAAATAAAGCATGAAAAGCTAACACCTACACTCACACACTCTACATAATTTGAACAAAGCATCAAAACAATATTCTCATACACTCATACACACAGGCGAGAAATAAGAAAAACAAAGTGATTGAAAAACTAGAATGACTGCATTTCTACCGCTGAAATGCAGTAAAAATGCATAAAAAGGCAAAATAAAAATTGTTTGAGCAAAAAGTTTTCATATTAAAGAGAGAAAGGCAAGTGCCTGAAAAATTAAAACGTTTACATTTTCACTGGTAGATTTTGATAGAAATGCTTAAAAAGTGAAAATAAAAATTGTTCGAGCGAAAATATTTTTTGTAATTGCAAAAATTCTAAGTTCTTGAAAAATTAAAATAACGCATTATGTGTTTTTAAAGCTTTGTAAATCGGGTTAAAAAGGTGTAAAAACAGAAAATGAAAGTAAAACCCTAAGTCTAACCGATTCTTTAAAGAATATGATAAAAAAAGGGCCATTGTAACGGCTAGAAATTTGATAAAAAAGGAAGTAAAATAAAAAGGTTTTCGTTTTAAAAAAACATAAATTTCGCAAGTTTAAGCTCATACACGCACACACGCACCATGAAAATGAAAATAAAAGTGCATAAGATTGATGAAAAAGAGGCTTTTTGGAGAAATTTTAAAGCATGTAAGGATGAAATAATAACGATTTTTATTACAAACAAGGGTTGATTACAAGAGTCCAAACATACAAACTTAAAAAGGAGAGGGGGGTCCTTACATAGCACTAAACAAGCTCCAAACAGCAGCCCTGGTCAACAAAATGGTTCAAAATTTGGAACCCCCAGTCCTTACAGAAATGGGGAATTTATAGGCAAAAAAATCTAAGTACATGCCCGCCGACACGGGCGTGTCGGGGGGGCGTGTCACTACTATTCATGATGGAGGCCGACGATTTGACAGGAAAGTGGACTTCGGGCTGAGTTCGAGGATGTCATGCCCCCGGTCACGGCCGTGACTCTGGGCATGTCGGGGAGGTAGAACCGGGCGCAGGTTGCGTCAAAAGTATTCGGCAGCATCTTGTCTGGCCAGGTGGAATGGTCACGCCCCAGGTCACGGGCGTGACGCTGGGCGTGTTGGTTGATGTCGACACTCGACAATCGTCGAACGGAAAGTGACGAGTTGAAATCGTCGAGCTGAGATTGAGTCACGCCCTAGGTCACGGGCGTGACTCTGGGCGTGTCGCGGGTTCGACGATCGTTGAACTGAAATCGTCGAGTGGAGGGGACACGGGCTGCTGTCACGCCCCATGTCGGGTGACACGGGCGTGATACCAGGCATGTCAAGCTTTTTACTTCAGAAATTTGCAACTTCACGGGGTTTTGAGCTGTCACGCCCCGGTCACGGGCGTGATCCAAATGACACAGGCGTGTACTGCCCAATTTTGGCAGATTTTGGAATTTTTCTGAAAAATAAAATAAAACAAGTTAGTAGTAAATTTACAAAAATATGAGCATTTTATTGAACAAAAATAAGTAAAAAAGACGAAAATAAATGAAAATGACTAAATTAATGTGCACAAAAATACGTATATTTACAATTCATCAGTGCAGAACCCTGTTGTGGGTTCAGTTGTTCCTGCCCCTCCTACTCCTCTGATGCCTCCCATAGTGGTTCCACCCGAGATGACATTTATCTCCCAGTTTCAGCAACTTGGACCACCTACTTATGATGGAAAAGCGGATTTCATGGTGTTGGATGATTGGTTGATAGCAATTGAGGAGATGTTTTCCTACTCTGGCATCACTGATGATCAGAGAGTGACGATCGCTGCATATAAGCTTAAGGGGTTAGCAAATAGTTGGTGGTTGTGAGAAAAGGAGAGCTTGATGGAAGGATGCTCTTGGGAGTCTTTTAAGGGGATGCTCCTAAGGAAGTTTCTACCCTCGGTCGAGCGGGACCGCTTGATGAACGAGTTCTTACATCTGAAGCAGAGTCAACTCAAAGTTAGTGAGTATGAGATTGAGTTCAGCAAACTGAGTCGGTTTGCCCCTAGCATGGTAACTTCCGAGGCGGATCGAGTTAAGCATTTTCTTGGTGGCCTAAGAAATGATGTGCGGTAGTTAGAAAGTGCATATGGAGAAGCAAGCTATGCTGTCGTAGTGGAAGTTGCTTTGATAGTTGAGGCAATTGAAAATGCTAAGCAAAGAGGGCAGTGGATGAGTAAAGATAAGAGGAAGCTAGTGTAAGGGAAGAGCCCTCAGGTGCCTGATGCTGCTTCAAGGAAGAAGAGCAAAGAGGTTTGTAGCTTCTATGGCCGGTCAGGCCACCCCTTCGAGAAATGTTTCAAGAGGTTAGTAGTTCAGAAGAAGGAGTACGTCCATGCGATTTAGGGTGCTCCTAAGAGGGACCTGGAGTGTACGTTGTGCATGAGGAAGGGGCATGATGTTGCCCGTTGTTGGTCAAAAGATAAAGTTTGTTATCAGTGTGGACAAAAGGGGCACTTCAAGACTCAGTGCCCGTAGTTTCAACCTGTGTTTCACCTAGTGCCACTCCAGGCATTGCCACTGCCGCAGTGATTGGATAAAGGCAAAGGAAAGCTGAACGTGATTTCTTCTGAGGACGCTCAAACCTCAGGTTGTATCAGGTTAGACTTTCTCCCTAGTTCTAATGGTTTAGTTCGTAATTATAGCTTAACCAATTGTTTTCTTAGATATGTGTGCACCTTTCTAGGAAAATTTAAGGTAAAGAACCGTTGGGCTCGTGTTTATTTCTACTCTAATGCTACCCACTCATTTGTGGCTAGAGCCTTCGTGGACCGGTACTATTTGGAACCAGGTCGAGTGGGGGATGCCTTTTGCGTCAAGTTCCCTTCTGGTGATTCTGTGGTTTCAGATTGGGGCATTTTGTATTGCCCGATTGTGTTGGGGGATTTCTTAGCTAAGGCAGATCTGAAGGTAATTGACTTGGAAGACTTTGATGTTATCTTAGGCATGGACTGGTTGTCGAGGTATGATGTTGTGATCAAGTACAAGGTTAAGCGCTTGGACTTCAGAAAGGACAACAGTCAGCCTGGGAGTGTTTATGGTGATTCGCACCAGGATTCTCCAGCTATTTCTACGGTATGTGCTCGGACGTTGCTAGTTTCCGACTGTTTTGTATGTTTGGTCTCAGTTTTGGAGACCGTTGGTAGTTCTCCACATTTAGAAGAGATTCCTGTTGTGTACGAGTTTTCAGATGATTTTTCCTGATGATCTTCCTGGTCTTCCGCCTGACAGAGATGTTGAGTTTGTGATAGATTTGGAGGTGGGTACGCGTCCTATTGCAAAGGCACCGTACCGGATGGCCCCGCGAGAGATGGCAGAGTTACATATCCTGCTGGATGAGTTATTAAAAAAGGGTTTTATCAGACCAAGTTCGTCGCATTGAGGTGCACCTGTTTTGTTTGTTAAGAAGAAAGATGGGTCGATGAGGCTTTGCATCGATTATCGAGAACTAAATAAAGTCACTATTAAGAATGATTTGTATGATCAGCTGCGCGGTAACTTAGTATTCTCTAAGATTGATCTTCATTCTGGTTATCATCAGCTTAAGGACCTTGAGTCAGATATTCCTCGGACTGCTTTTTGAGCAAGGCATGGGCATTTTGAATTCTTAGTAATGTCATTTGGTTTAACCAACAAGCCCTCAGCCTTTATGGATATGATGAACCGAGTGTTCAAAGACTTTCTGGATATGTTTGTAGTTGTGTTTATCGACGATGTTCTCGTCTATTCCCGCAATGCTGAGGAGCAAGATCTGCATCTGCGTTTGGTTTTATTTGCTTTAAGGGACCATAGGTTGTTCACCAAATTGAGTAAGTGCGAATTTTGGTTGCCTCAGGTTTCATTTCTAGGCCATATGATCAACAAGCATGGTATTTCAGTTGATCCAGAGAAGATAGCTGCAGTGATGGAATGGAAAAGACCGGACACACCCAAGGAGATTAGGAGATTCTTCGGGTTGGCCGGCTTTTACAGAAGGTTTGTGGAAGGTTTCTCTACTCTGGCTGCACCTTTGAATCGCTTAACCCAGAATAATGTGGCATTTGATTGGAATGATAAGTGTGAGGAAGCATTCCTTAAACTCAAGAACAGATTGTGTACTTCTCCTATTTTGACTCTGCATACGAAAGGCTTGGGTTATGATGTTTTTGTGGATGCATCACATGTTGGGCTTGGATGCGTGTTGATGCAAGACGGAAAAGTGATTGCGTATGGGTCCAAGCAACCAAAGACTCATGAGAAGAACTACCCTACACATGACTTGGAATTTGCAGATATTATATTTGCGTTGAAGTTGTGGAGACATCTACTTTATGGCGCGCAGTGCAAGCTTTTTACTGATCAAAAGAGTTTAATGTATGTCGTCACCCAGAAGGTATTGAATATGCGTCAGCGGCGATTGTTCGAGTATGTTGCCAACTACGATGTTGAAATCTAGTACCATTCGGGCAAGGCTAATGTGGTGGCCGACGCCCTAAGTCAGAAGACGAGAAAGATTTTTAATCTATCCGCCGATCGATTAGTGGAAGAATTCCCGTTAACGGATATTTCTATAGGGTGCTGCAACTTGCAGAGTAGTTTGGTGGCAGCAGAACCTTCTTGGATTGCGCTGACGCAGTTTCATCAGAAATATGATCCAGATTTGCTGCAATTATATCATAGAGCGAGAAAGGAGAGTTACTTGATTTCTCGATTGATGCTGCAGGTACGTTGAAGTATCGCGGAAGATTTTGTGTCCCCGCTGTTATGGACATCCGGGATATGTAATGCAGAGAAGCTCACGATTCGAGAGTTGCTTACCATCCAGGGTCTACCAAGATGTATCATGACTTGAAGCAAATTTCTTGGTGGAATGGAATGAAGGGAGATATAGCTAGATTTGTGTCGGAGTGTTATACTTGCAAGCATGTTAAGGCCGATCATGGAAGTCCTGGGGGCAAGTTGACACCGTTGGAAATTCCAACCTGGAAATGGGAGAGCATTTCGATGGATTTCATAACAGGTCTACCGAGATCTCCTAGCGGATACGATTCCATGTGGGTGATCATGGATCGATTAACGAAGTGTGCTCACTTCGTACCGTATAAGCTCAATTATCCGATGAAGAAGATAGCTGAGCTGTATGTGAGTGAGGTTCTCCGCTTGCATGGTGTTCCAGTCAGCATCATTTCAGACCGAGACTCCCGATTTACATCTCGCATCTGGAAGAGTTTACAAGAAGGTTTGGGTACGGATTTGAGATATTCTACCGCATACCACCCGCAGACTAATGGTCAGACAGAGCGAGTGAATCAGATAGTAGGGGATATGATCAGATGTTATATCTTAGACCATGGAGGACCACGGGATGAACGTTTGCGGCTTATGGAGTTTGTGTATAATAACAGTTATCAAGAAAGCTTGCAGATGTCTCCTTTTGAGGCCCTGTATGGGAGACGTTGTAGAACTCCTCTCTTTTGGGTTGAGGTTGGTGAGAAATCTTTATTGGGTCCAGATGCATTGGAAGAAATGGAAGTAGCTGTAAAGCATATTCTAGAAAAGCTTTGGATAGCTCAAGAACGTTATGAGAAGAACGCCAATCGGCGTAGATCAGATTTGGAGTTTGCTGTGGGGGACTTAGTATTCCTTAAAGTTTCCCTGATGGTCGGCATAAAGAGATTTGGTAAAGATCGGAAGTTGGACCCAAGGTTTGTGGGACCGTTCAAGATTGTTGAGTGGGTTGGTGTATCAGCTTATAAGTTGGATTTGCCCGCAACTTTTCCTAGTGTTCACGATGTTTTTCATGTAAGCCAATTGCGCAAGTGTGTGCGAAATGACAGGCAAGTTTTAGATTCTGTGCCTCAGTTAGAGCCAAATCTTTCTTATGTGGAGGTGCCTGTCCGCATTTTGGATTCTCAGGATCGCGTGTTGCGAAGAAAGAAGATTCCGATGGTGAATGTGTTATGGAGGAACCAAGACGTGGAAAGCGCGACTTGGGAATTAGAGTCGGCTATGAGGGAGGCTCACCCTCATCTGTTTCCTTAAGCTTGTCTGGTATGGTTTCTTCCATTTTCCTCTTTGGTCGTTATGTTTAAGTGTTGTGCGTAAAGTTTCGGGGCAAAACTTTCTTTTAGGGGAGTGAATGTAACGCCCCCGGTTTTTTTTGGCAATTGTGTAATTTTTGTTTGGCATTACGTTGGCATCTTTAGGCCTTTTAGTGGCTGGTTTGGTAGCCTGTTTGCAAGATTCCTTAGCAAGCCAGAGCCTGTTGTGGTGACTCGGTGGTGCCTCTTCGGGAATGCTTGTATTTTGGCTTCGGGCAAGGTTAGCCCAAGTTTTGTTTGCAGGATGACGATTTCGACTTCGCCACTAGGTTCGTAGCGCGGGTATTTCGGTACGGTGTGAATTTTGTTACATTCCGAGATAGTATGGCTAAGAAGAAGTTGGAACATATGAATATGAGGTGATAATATATTGGTTGCTGATTTCCTCCGTAGGTGCAACTTTATAGTTGAAATTTCTTGTAGCAGGGGAGAGTTGTAACATTGCAAATCCTGGAAATTTGCAAAATTTGAGTGACACGGCCTTGGACACGTGCGTGTCACAGGGCGTTTCGGGCTCGGGTTGCGCTGATGGCCGCGTGGTCGACGAATTTCGGTCGACGAAATTTTCGGGGGTGTCACGCCCGCTGCCATGGGCGTGACAGCGGACGTGTCGAGAGGTCGACGAATCGATGTCGATGAATTGAGGTCGACGAATTGAGATCGATGAATTGAGGTCGATGAATTGAGGTCGATGAATTGACGTCGACGATCATCGAGAGAAAGGGTACACGACATGTGACACGGGTGTGTCACAGGGCGTGTCCCGCGGGGTCAACGAACTTCGTTCGACGAAGTTCGCTCGACGAATGTTGAGTGTCGAGTCAAGGGGTTACATGCCCTGAGTCACGGGCATGACTGGGACAACACAGGCATGTCTCCTGGCAGTTTTCATTCAGGATAAGCCCTAATGTTCGGTTTGTGTGCCGCTTAAAGTATATGCCCTGGGGCGGGGCGTGTCATGGGGCGTGTCAGGGCCGAATGTTGACTTTTTCAGAAAATATTTCAGCCGTTCAATTTCTTTATTTTTTTATCTAAGGGACCACACTTTTTCCCTGGGTAATAAGGCCGAAAATGAGTCTTTCTCCTTTTCATTCTTCTTCTTCTTCGCATTCCCCATTTCCGAGAGAGGGAGAGAGAGCAAGGGAAAGGAAAAAGGAACCAGCTGCTCTCGCCTAGATTTTTCTCCTTAGGTAAGATTTCCTTGCTCTTGGGCTAAGCTATGGGCTGTCAAATTTCTCAGTTTTCCCTATTTTGTTTACCTCAGGTTTTGCGGTTTAATGTATAATTTTGCCTTGCTGTGCTAAAGCTGTAATAGCGTTTGTGTGCCTTGAAGGTTGAGGGAAGTGGTGCTCTTTGCCCTTGCCAAGTTTTCCTTTACTTTTATAATTTATGGCTAGTTGTGTGGTAAATTTCCTGTAGAAGTTAGGGTAACTGATTTTGTGTCCAAACCATGGCTATAGCCGGGTAGAAATAGGAACGTAGGGAATTATTTGTTGTAGCTCTGTATAGAAAATGTTGCGTGCTTGCTTAGGATGGAATTTTAGGTTTTGTGGTTAAGTCTTTTGACGTTAAGTGAGTATAAGATGGGTTATTTCGGGTTAATGGTGTTTCTCGGCTTGTTCTTACGGCCGTGTCGTGAATTATGGCAGGTGCTTTTGTTTGATGGCTCTGTGAGGGGTGGTGTGGTGTAAAGCCTTGGTGGCCACCATTTTGGTGTAGAGAGCACCTTTTGTCCCCGATTTGGGCTGGTTGTTTTATGGTGTAGAGAGCACCTTTTGGCCCCGATTTTGGCTGATTGTTTTATGGTGTAGAGAGCACCTTTTGGCCCCGATATGGGCTGTTGTTTTTTGTGTGTTGCACCTTAGGGCTGCCACCGTTGAACCCTTGAGTATTATGGCTTTACCACTGCTAATCTTCACAAGTTAGGATTGTTCGTTCCATTGTTATTTTGGCATATGCTTGCCTTGTTGCTCCTGCAGATTTTAGCAGGATATGTTGATTATTTCTCGCACTTGGTGCATCTTGATCCTGCCTTGGGCAGTGTGTTAACTTAACTGTTCTATTCAGCTCCCTTTTGCTCATGTAATAGCATTGGTTGTCGGGTTGGTAAACCCTCTTTTCTTACTTATGGATCTAATGCTCCGTTTCATTTCCTTATATACCTGCTGAGGTATTCTTTCTTTGAATGCCTCAGGTTCAGGTGATAGCCGATTGAGCGGCTAGTGTTCTGTTTGGTGGAGCTTGCTTGTGGCCTCCGGGGTAGCTGAGGTTGCTGTTCCTCGAGTTGGCGAGGTAGTTCCTTCTTTCTGTATAGATATACATACTCTCAGTGGGTTCGTGTGAGGTTGTGGACGCCCACTGGTGGCTTACTTTTAAGGATTTAATATGAACTGAGTACTGCTAGTTTTGCCCTTTGGCGGTTGTTTACTTGCTTCTGGGAATGTTTTATGCTAGGGTGCATGTTAGCTATTTTGAAACCCTAAAAGTATTACTATATGTATCGCATGCATGTCATGATTTTAAAACTAAAGCACTACTTCTCAAGTACGTAAAGGTCTATTTTTCTTATATTTGTTTATTGTGGACTAGCTGATGCACTGTGCCGAGGGATAGAGCCATCAAACTTAACTAGTTTTCTTTCGTATTAAAATTTGATTTTATTCAACGAACTAGAGTATGGATTTTGCCTGAGCGCGTGCAGTTATCCCCTGCATGACGTGTCATCATAACACATATTTTCTCTTGCTCTGATATGATTTAAATGTTTGAGAAAATGCGGGTTGTGACAAAAGTAGTGTTGAAACTACTTACATGAGTTTACCAGGTTGGGACGTTATGCAAGATCTATCTTTGCTGATGAAGAGTGTAAAACCAATAGTCCCTACGAAGGGTTGCGGGATGAGCTGAGATTCTTGCTCTCGAGTTCGGTGAACCAGAGATTTCAAGCATTAGTTGATACAGTCGTGCGTTGGAGAAAGAAATGAACCGGATATAGGGCAAGAGGGACTTTTCTGTGACAAAGCCCGAGTTTAAAGCGCCGCACCTGGGAAAATCTAACTACCGAAGGAAATGATGTAAGTGATCCAAGTCTTCTTCACAGGCTCCCTCTTCTGTTTCATCTGGAGCAACTTCTAGGCAAGACCCTCGTGCTTGTTATATATGTGGTAATGTGGGTCATCTTACTCGTGATTGTCGGGTTGGTCTCCCTAAGCGTGAGAAGAAGACAGGAGCGTCCTATGATAAAAAGGGAAAGGCAGTGGCAGAGTCCTCTGCATCCCAGGCGCAGCCCCGAGTATATAATCTTGGCCAACAGGAGTCCTTAAACAAAGTGACGTCATTACAGGTACGACTTAAGATACTTGGCTATTGCTTTTGATACTTCATACCTTATGTATAGTTTATGTATGATGTGTTTGTCTTAGGCTTTGTCCTGATTCGGGACAATCCGACGAGAGCACTATTTGATACGGGTGCTTCGCATTCGTTTCTATCTGTGGACTTCATGTCACAGATCGGAGTGTCGATTTGTATGACGGTAGATAGTATGAAGGTGTTATTACCGAACAGAGGTGTGATGCATGCATATAGGGCTTGCTTTGTGGAGGTACGGATAGGAATTCAGGATTTTGGATTGGATGCATCTGTGCTCCCGATATCAGAATTTGATGTGATCTTTGGTATGGACTGGCTCTCAGAGAAGCATGCCTATATCGATTGCAATTCTAAGGAAGTTACACTGGGGAAGAACACCGAATGAGAGACTAAGTTCGCTGGTCAGCGAGGATCAACCAGGATATTAATGTCTGCTATCCAAGTAGTCAAGGCAGTTCAGAAGGGCGTGGAGTTGTTCTTCACGCTGTTGGAGGTTATTGAGCCGAAGCTAAGTGTGAGTGATGTTCCGATTGTTTCGGAGTTTGCTGATGTGTTTTTGAAGGAGCTTCCGAGGTTACCACCATAGAGGGAGATTGACTTCTCTATTGATTTGGTGCCAGGTGCAAAACCTGTGGCCCGCTCTCCATATCGGGTAGCGCCAAAGGAAATGGCGGAACTAAAAGTTCAACTACAAGAGTTGCTAGAACAGGGTTATATACGCCCAAGTATGTCACCTTGGAGCTTCCTTGTTCTCTTTGTGAAAAAGAAGGATGGTAGTCTACGGTTGTTCATCGACTATCACAAATTGAATAAGCTGACAGAGAAGAACAAGTATCCAATACCTCGAATTGATGACTTGTTTGATCAGCTAGCGGGATCAACCGTCTATTCTAAACTGCACTTCAAGTCTATTACTACTAATTGAGGATTCGGGAAGGTGACATTCCCACGACATTGTGTGGAACACGCTACGGTCTCTACAAGTTCACTATAATGTTGTTTGGGCTAACACATGTGCCATTAGTGTTCATGGATCTAATGCACCGAACGTTTCGAGAGTACTTGGATTTATTTGTAATCATTTTCATCGATGACATTCTAGTGTACTCTCAATCTGATGAAGATCATACGAACCATTTACGGATGATGTTGCACACCCTGAGCAGAAACAAGCTTTATGCCAAGTTCTCAAAGTGTGAGTTTTTCCTGTCGTCAGTGGCTTTTCTTGGCCATGTGATGAGTGAAGAGGGCATTGCGGTGGAACCTGCAAAGATTGTTGTGATATGAGAGTGGCTGGTGTTGTCTTCTATAGCCGAAGTCAGTAGTTTCCTTAGACTAGAGGGCTACTACAGGCACTTCGTAGAAAAGTTTTTGCGGATAGCTTTACCTCTTACCACATTAACAAGGAAGGATCAAAAGTTCATCTGGACGCCGGAGTGCGTGCGAGCTTTTGAAGAGATGAAGAGTCGCTTGACCACGACACCAATCTTGATGTCGCCATATGGTTCAGACGGCTTTGAAATCTATTATGATGTGTCGAGGAGCGGCTTAGGCCGCGTTCTTCTTCAGTTAGGAAAGGTGATCGCTTATGGCTCACTCCAGCTGAAAGTGCATGAGCGGAACTATCCCGTCCACGACTTGGAGTTGGCGGCGATGATTTTTTCATTTAAACTATGGCGTCATTATTTTTATGGCATGAAGGTGGATATATTCACGGACCATAAAAGCCTAAAACATCTATTGGATCAGAAGGATCTCAACATGAGACAACATAGGTGGATGGAGTTCCTCGGGACTACACCGTCCAAATTCATTATACTGCAGAGAAGGGAAACATCATCGCAAATGCCTTGAGTTGTAGGATTCCGTCAAGGGCAACTTGGTTACAAATGCATGATAAGCATCTGATCCAGGAGTTGGAAGCGTTAGAGATTTCTTGTGTTGACAAGAATTCCACAGCAAATGTGTGTTTGACTGGACGGAGGTACAATATGACCTTACAGACAGGGTTCGACGAGCAACGGAACTTGATGAAAGTTTGCAATGCTATGCAGTGGATGGATCAAATGGTCAATTCTCTTGGGATGATAGCCTTTTGCGAAAAGGTGGTCATTTGTGCGTCCCGAGTATGGGTAAGCTAAGAGAAGAATTTATGTATGAAGCTCAATTCACAAAGTATTGAATTCATCCAGGGAGCACAAAGATGTATAAAGACATGAAAAAGCTGTTCTAGTGGCTGGGTTTGAAGAAAGATATGGCGCATTATGTAGCTAAATGTCAGACTTGTGCCTTAGTGAAAGCTGAATGTCAGAAGCCTGGAGGTTTCCTGAAGTCGCTACCTATTCCAGAATGGAAGTTTGATGATATTTCGATGGATTTCGTGCACGGTTTGCCGATATCTCAACGTGGTAACGATTCGATTTCGATGATAGTAGACTGGTTCACTAAAGTGGCTCACTTCATTCCGAACAAGAGGGAAGATTCCGTGGAAGTATTGGCTAAGCTTTATATTGAGCAAATTGTACGATTGCAAGGTGTTCCCCGTAGCATCGTCAGTGATCGAGATGGGCGCTTCACTTCGAATGATTGGAGGCTAATCCATCAATTATTGAGGACAAAATTAAAATTCAGTATGTCCTTTCATCCGCAAACAGATTGCCAAACTGAGAGGACCAACAGAACAATGGAGGGCATGCATCGAATGTGCGCCTTGGATTTCGGGAGGAGATGGGAAGATCATCTCTATATGGTAGAATTCGTCTACAATAATAGCTATCGAGCTAGTATCATTATGGCGCCTTTTGAAGCTTTGTATGGTCGGAAGTGTCGTACACTGTTAGCTTGGGCGGAAACAGGCCAATTTAAGTTACATAAGCATAAGGAAGTTGAAGAGTCTAATTTAACAATACGCTCTACTCGGGAGAGGATATTGATAGCCGAAGACCGGTAGGCAAAATACTATAACACCAAACACTGAAACGTGGATTTTGCGGTAGCCGAATGGGTATACTTGAAAATCAAACATTTTAAGGGCGTGTCCAGGATTCGGTGCTTGAAAAAGTTATGTCTAATGTATCTTGGTCTGTTTGAAGTGGTGGAACGAGTTGGAGAAGCTGCCAATCAGCTAGCTATTTTGGCGGAATTGAGTGGATTGCATGATGTGTTCCACATATCAGTTCTTCAAAAATTCGTGAAGGATCCAGCTCAAGTAATTGCGAATGATCACGTATTGGTCGAATCAGGTCTAACGATGAAGGTTAGGCCCATTCAGATCGAGAATAAAGCGGTTAAGTAGCAGTGGAACAAGACAATCGGGGTGGTCAAGGTCTGGTGGGACAACTGTGGTCATGAAGAGCTAACTTGGGAGAGGGAGCAGACCATGCGTACAAAATTTCCCAAGTTGTTTAGTTAAAATGTTATAACATTTTTTGGTAAAGAAACTATGTGTTATAACATATTTATTACTGGTTGCTGCATGTTGTTTTAAATTTCGGGACAAAACTTCTGTAAGGATAGGAGGGTTGTAACACCCCAAAAAGTAGGTGGCGATAACAAGCTTAAAGTCAACCTAAGCTCGATGAAAGGGTCGAGCAAAGCTCGATGAAAATCGTCGAGCAGAGCTCGATGAAAGTAGCTCTATCATGTGTTATGGCCAGTTTGACGAACTCAGACTCCTTCGACGAATTCTCTCCTGTTCGACGAATTGCGTTCGACGAATGTGACTCCCATTCGACAAATTGTCGAAATAAGAGTATTTGGCCATGTGGAGACTCATGTCAGGTGGCTGGTGTGCGGACACAGAGCGATGAATGACTTTTTAACTTCAACCCAGGCCATTGGTTGGTTTTGATGATTTTATCGTGTGGCTGGGGTGTAACCGGAGGCCACTTATGTAGAGGGATATGATGGAGGAAATTATTATTTACTTTTCTATTCTCTCTCTTTCCAGTTATGGAGCAGAATCCACTCAACTGGAGCAAGGGTTTGGGTTGGATCTTGCTAAAGTTGTTGGAGTGGATTTTGTGGCTGAAAACAAGATCTGAAGCTTGATTCGCGAAGGGGAAAGTGAGTTGCTCATTCCATCCACGTAGAAAAGTTGTGCCATGGCTCCGAAGAGAACTTTCAGGGTAACGATCTTCCTCCTTGGACATGTGAATTCCTTATTTGGCATATGCATGGATTTCCCCCACCAAAAGGTGGAATGTTGAGGGATTTCCGTTGGATTGATTCTTGAAATCCCCAAGAAGCCTTGCATATAGATCCGGAAATGTGTAGTATGGAATATGCATACTGTGTGAAGCCCATCTGGACAGGTTGGTCTAGATTGCTGATGTTTTATTCTGCACAACGAAGAAGACACCTCGTATAAATGATTATTTTGTAGAGTCGGTGGGTTGTGGCTGTGAAGTGGAGAAGAAGGAAGTAAGGGGGTGGAATTCCAGGAAAATACCCTTGAAGTGTGTTGTATGCTATGAGAGTCTAGTGTTTCTGGAACTATAGGTGGCTGTAGGGTTTCTGGATCATTGGTCCAGATATGGTTGAGGCTTGGTACAGAATGAGAGTTCTGTCGCTAATGCATGGCCATAGTGGTTATCGCTCGTGATAACTCATAGCTAGCCTATGATTGTGAAAACCAGACCTGCGGGGACAGTGTGGCTTTTGTGAGCTATGTGCTTTTAAAGGCCAGTGAGCTGAATGGAGTAGGGGATGCTGACCTGCGTCAGTCTAGACATTGAACTAGAGATTTGATCAACGGGCAAGGGCTGAACTGTATCGGCGTGATGGTTGTCTAACTTTTGTGCCTAAGTGAATATCTTCATTTGGATCGCATCATGAGATTCTTGGGCTATTCGCCATCAAGACTAAAGTCTCCGGCCGTGGGCCATGTAGCATGAATGCTCAAGTTTTACCGTTGGGTTTGCGACCTGAGAATAGTGGTGTAACCCTGGTTTTCTGGTACACCTAGAATGTGGCTTGAGTGCACGGAGCGTCGGGCCGTGTGGTCGATATTTGTGATATATTGACTGTGCGTAAGTGCACGTCTTGTGATATATCTGCTTGTGAAAATGCTATGCCTGCAGGTAAGGAATACCACTGCCGCGAGAAGGGGGTAGGGTCATTATAAACTTGGTCAGATGAATGTGGACCATTGCTTTATTTGCTACCATTGCGGTGGATTGTCCACACACAGGTGCTGGAGAGACGAGCAGAAAATAGTGGGTTGAAGCCCTTGCTGTTGCTACTGCTATTGTGTTGGCCCTTGAAGGCCTACTAAAGAAATGCTTTGATATTTTCATGTGTGGCCGGCCTGCCGATGTATGTAATCCACACTTAAGAAAACTTGTAAGGCCTTAAGGCCAAACATTTTGTGTATTTTGTATACATTCCTGTGAGTTATATATATAAATGTGGTTGTTTATATATAGTAGACATTCATGGTTAATGAGTTCAAGTATAACCCCTCATGCTTCCGCTAGAATGATCTGAGTTAGGATGCGTGTTTTAGTCTTTGATATTAACATGTAACCCCACCGTTTGTTTATGGTATATAGTATAGGGCCCCGGCCGAACCTTCTATTATATGAAATGTAACGGATGGAGGTGTTACACGTTCAGTGCGTTGAGCTCACTCAATGCCTTCGTTGAGTAAAGTGTTACTTGATGAATCTGACACTTAGGCGTTGAGTTCACTCAACGCCATTCGATCATTTGTCGAGTATGGCATAGGAAGTATTGACAGCATTGAGTCCACTCAATGCCTTAGTAGGGTCAAGCATTGATTCAGCTGAGGATGGCATAGAGTTCGTCCTGTATCTTATGGATACTCGACGATTCATCGAGTATAAGATGATACTGGACGATTCATCGTATATCGCATGGATACTCGATAATTCATCGAGAAAAGGGTTATCAGGCCAAACATCTGTAATCTAAGTCCTGGGTCTGCGGATTGCGGCAGAACTATTTTGTTTATTCCATCGATATAAATAGGAAGTTTTAGGGTTTCTACAGTGTGTGATATTTTTGTTCAAGCACATGAGCCATACTGTGTGAAAGGCAGTAGACCTAAAAGCCTGACGGAAGCCATTCTGCCTTCGCCATTGCTGTCGCCAATCTCAATCCCGACGAGTGTTACTGCTGCCTCTCCATCAACAGATCTAGAAGTCTGTGGAGATGATTATTGTCCTCTCCCAACCTACTGCTTGTTCGACAAGTGGCTGCGAGTTCTCCCAATCGTGTGGATTTCCGGCAGAGGCGCGGATATACTTTCTGCGCTTAGGACTCGAGCCGCTTAGTGGCTAGCTGAATTTTCTGGAGCATGTTGGCTGAGTAATGACTCAATCCACAAAGGTGATTTTATTTATAACAAGTTTTACTACTTGATTCATGTATATTGCCAGGTCTGAATTCATTGGGCTTTTCATGTTTTGTATTTCAGCTGCGCACAATCTGTTGTGTCGTGAAGAAAAACCAAACATTTTAACCATCAAGTTTTTGATGTCGTTACCGGGGACTATTTTTAAAGATATTTAGAAAGCATAAATTTTATTACTTTTATCATTCTCCTTCTCCACCTTCATTTCTAATTTTAATTTTCTTTTTCAAATTCATTTCTATCAGGAAACAGTTGTCTTATTTTCTTTTATATAAAAATTGTATTCTCAATTGGCCGTCATGCTTGCCAAACTTGAAAATCATCTAAATATTATGGAAGCTTCACACATTCGAAAAAATTCTTGTTATTATTGTGGTGCTCCTCATCAAAATGAGGAATGTTATCTTCAAAATTATTATCAAAATTTTTCGTATGAAAATAATTGTTATAATAATTATGAAAGTAATTTTTTTCATTTTAGTGATTATTCTTATTCAAATTTTCATGAAAACAATTTTTCTAATTTTTCTAATTTTCATGAAAATACTTTTTCAAACTTTAACATGTATAGCTTTTCAGAGTTATATAATTATTCTTCCACCTCAGATATTGGTTTTTCTTTTTCGCTATATCAACCGAAAAAATTCCCGAGTTATGAGAATAATTATTTAGATCTGGATTTTCGTTCTTCTTTTAACGCACAACAATCATATTCTTCTGATTTTGGGGAAGCTTCACAATTTCAATTTGATCCTCCTCCCCAAAATTTAGAAAATATTATTACTTGTTCTAATAATTTTTCTTCTAATTTTGGGTACTTTCACATTTTCAGTTTGATCCACCTCCATAAAATTTAGAAGAAATTAATATTTTTTCCAATAATTCTCCTCCCACTTCGAATATTTCACCTATTGAGGAACATGAATCTTTATGTGCTCCCTTGGTGTCATAATCAGAAGAAGAAAAAATATTATATCAAGAATTTATAAATATTATGGGCACAGCAGGTGAAATAGAAGATGAACATTTTTCTTCTCCTATTTACACTGATTTTCCTTCTCATCATGAATTTTCAAACTCCAATTATAAATATTAAGGAATCCAAATTTATGAAAATGTTGTGCCCAATGATTTTTTTTAGTTAATTTTTAGATAACAATATTATTATCGAAAATAAACAATTGAAACCTAATTAATTAGTTTCGCAAAAGCCTCCTCCTTATGAAATTTTTTCTAACAAGCTTCTTTTTTATTTTCCTTTCACTAACAATTTTCAGGAAGGAGAGGAGCCGGTGCAATTAAACGTCTTCCACGATCCATTTGACGCTTCTCTACAAAAATTCAAATCACCTCAGGTATGGATAGGTGATTTAAATTTACATTTTCAAGTCAACCGCAAGAAGGAAAATCAAGAAGCAAGCGGAGGAGTAGCCGGTGAGTGACTTCGGTGAATTCGCTGAAACGTGAATTAAGAGAGTTGTCCGTCCACTAAAAATTTTATTTTCCTTTTCCTTAACAATAACCGTCTAGTTTAAAGATATGAAAAAAAAGAGCTCTTGGGAGACACCCCTTGTTTATCATTTACTTTCTGGCATTTTAATTTTAAAAAAATTAATATTTTTTCTTTTTCCCCCGTCTAACTAGGCTTATAAACATTGGGGACATTGATTATTTTTAAGTATGTGGGTGGATCTCATTTGTTATTTTTATTTTTAAAAAACTCAAAGTAAATATTGAAAAAAATATTTAAAAATATTTTAAAAAAATTATTTTTATTTTAACCAAAAATACAAAAGAATTAGAAAATAGAAAATTAACTTCTTGGAAAGGACCGTGTTGGGCTTTCATCCCACAAAACTGCCTAGTACCTCGCGAACCCATAACTGTGTAGCCCTCAGGAAGTCCAAGAAATAATTTTTTTTATAATTTATATTTTTAGTATTTATGTCAAAAAAATTTAAAAAATAAAAAAAATCAAAATATATAATAAACACCTACTTAATTTTTTGTGATTTTTATAAATTTATTTTGAGTTTATTTATAATAATTTTTATAATTTTTTATTTTATAATCTTTTATTTCATCATTGTTAGTTAAATTTAATTTTTAGGTGATTTGATTTTAAGGAATAATTCATGAATTAAATTTGTTTAGAGTAATTTATTTAGTTTTTTTTCTCTCTAATTCTAATTAGTGTCTATTTTGTAGTACATAACTCAATAATTTTTAGATTTCAATTATTGTCACTTATGCTTAAAGATTACTAGGAAATTTTAATTTACTATAGTTATTCTCTAATTATTTTAATTTAATCTAAAAATTTATTTAGCCTTTCCTTTTGTTCTTTTTATTTTCTTATTAGCTCATATGTCACGATAATAAGAGGATAAATTCATTATCCCCTGTTACACATATGCATTTTTTATTATTAGATCATATGTCATTGGAATCAAGTATTCCTTGGTACACACATGCAACCCAAAAAATAAAAGATGGAGTAAGAGTATAAAATCCATTACTCCTAATTATTTTGTTTTTATTTGAAGAGAGAAAAATATTTGTTCATATGTCATGGGAAATGAGAGGATAAAATTTATCATTTTCTTGGTAACATATGCAAATATCAAAAAGCAAAGAAAATTATGTGGGGTGATAGTATAATATTCATCACCTCCAAACCAAAACCTCTTCAATTTCCTTATTCCCAAAACCTAATAACCAATATAATTGCTTTAGACTTAAATTAAAATATTAAGAGAGCATAAGTAGTAGTTTGATTTTTCCCTTTAAGTTTCTTTTTTGTTAAAAGTGTTAATGATTTAATCTAATTTTGTTTGCGAAATACTAAATTTTGAAATCTAATTATTTATTTAAGAAAATTTTGCTAAATATATTTGGCTCTTCATGTTGGGTATTGTATCCACAATTACCTGGATTTGAGGAAGCCACCTACCAAGCTAAGATGAATTCACAATGTATTTGATAAAATATTTCAAAGTTGTGCTTGCAGTTATTCCACGCTAAGTGCACACCAATGTTAGGGTGCAGTAGGTCAATATACACGAGTCTGCACGACGTAATCCCTCGTTGAGCAGATCAGTGTGTTGGCCTACATGTACTCTCTCTATTGGAGTGCACTTACTTTCAAGTACAGGGATGTGTTTATGCAAGAGCAGACAAAGAGCAAGGATGAGTCAAAGAGCAGCTCAGAGGCGTAAGACGAAAAATCATCTAAGTAAGAATCGACGAGAAGTGATTCTCGCCGATTCAGTGATTCTCGCCGAATCGTCGAGAATCACTGGTTGATTCTCGGCGGCTAAATCAGAGTGCAATCAAGTCAAATTCGACGAGAATCACTTGGTGATTCTCGACGAATCGTCGAGAATCACTTTGTGATTCTCGCCGAATCATCGAGAATCACCCTTGATTCTCGACGATTCGACGAGAATCACAGGTGATTCTCGCCGATTTTGACTTGGGCGATTTTTTGGAACTCCCTGAACCGGACTCTGTCGCTGGCACTGCTTTGAACCGGAGTTAGGGTTTCTTCTGGTGGGACCCACAACGGTCATCTTGAAGTTGTCTACAGTATAAATACAGGCATATTTTTGTACAGTAGATGAGCGAAGAAGATTTGAAAAAGAGGAGCCGCGACGTGACCTAGATCGCGATTTCCGCCGCCACCGCCGTCGTCGATCGAGAGAGTTGATCGCCGGTCTTGATCGAGGTTTCTTCCAGATCTCCGGTCGACAGAAGCTTAGCCAAGCTTAGAGTCTCACGCGTCTAACCGGAGATCTCTTGTCTCTTGATTTGTTGATCGGGAAAATCTTCCCCGTCCGAATCGATCGAGACGACTGATCCTAGTGTGACCGTTGGTAGACCTAGCTAGCTTCGCTACGAAGTTTGGATCTCCAAAGTACAGCAGCCGCACATCGTTGTCGCCGCCGATCCCGTGAACCTAGCCGCCGCCCATCTTGCCGCCGCCGGTTCCGGGGAGATTCTCTCCAAGAGAGATCTAGGGTTGTGGACTCTTCGTGGACTTCAAGAACACGTCGTCAACGAAGAGGGACACCTTAGTCTCCAAACGTAATTTGTATCTCTTGTACATTCTAGTTTTACTTTTGTTGTAAAGGAACGTTGGTTCCTAGTTGTAAGGGTTGGGTGCAACCCGTGTTGTGGGAGTGTTGACTCCTACGTGTGGAAGGGCTCCTTCCGATAGTGCAAGGATTGGATTTCAATCCTGTTGGAGAAGTGACCGAGTCGTCCCTTGTTGGGAGATAGGTCGAAGGGGGAAAGTGGATGTACCCAAATCGGGGAACCACTATAAATAGCTTTTGTACTCTTTTGTGCTGTGTTGTTTTATTTTCGTGTGCAGGTATAATTTAAATTCCGCAAAAACGCTGCACGTCACCTATTCCCCCCCCCCCATAGGTGAAGATAGTTGACACTAGGTGGCCTTTCAAGTGGTATCAGAGGCAGGTTACTCATCAAAAAGGTTTACACCTTGAGTAGAATCCTGCCACCAGTGTCAGAAGCATGGAGCTGGATCTTGATATATCGCCACTAAGACTTCCCACATGCACAAAGGAGTATTATCCCGTCTGGAGGATGAGAGTGTCGTATCACTTGGAGGCTATCGATCCTCGAGCATCTTTCATCCTGGAAGAGGGTCCTTTTATTCCTATGAAGACCTCCGGCTCTGGAAAGAATATCCAAGTGCCCAAGTGCATTGCTGAGATGTTGGAGACGGAACTTTCATTATTTAATCTGGACAAGAGGATTCGTCAGATTATCATGGATATCTGGTCTGGACCTTCTTGCTCTAGATTGGAAAAATGTGAGACGGCCAAATCTATGTGGGTGATGATCTCAGAGCTGATGTTGGGATCAGAGAAAGCTGGAATCTGCTGTCAACTAGAGGATGAAGCCTATATGGGGGTCCTCGCCTCTGAAGATGAAGTCAAGGATCAATCGAACAGCATCAGAGCTCCAGTGTCCGTGTCAGAGACTGAAGAGGCCAGTGAGGAAAGCAGCTCTGATAAGGATGACACAATGGTCACTGGCTCTAATGACAATAACACTGAAGAGCAGGTAACTTCTTCATCCTGCCCCGTCTCTCTTGAAGTTTCTGAAGACAGGAACTGTGTCCCTTCAGAAAATTCTGATTCCCTGAAGAGAGCCCTTCAGAAAAGCAACCTGCTTGTTGAAGAACAAGCTCAGGAGATTGCACGGCTGAAGATCTTGTTGGTTCTCCAATTGGCATCCAACAAGGTCAAGGACTCTAAAATCTCTGATCTAGAGAGTAGTCTAGAGACTGAGAAAAGGATAGTATCAAACTTTTCCAAGGTTGATGCTATGAAGAGAAAGGAAGAAAACGGGTGGATCTCCCGAATTATCAATTCGTGGAGAAATGGGGAAACGGTATTCCGACCTCCCACTCCAAGCAGGAAGGGTATTCATCATGCCTTCAGGTATGACCACAGGAATAATCGTGGTCACTGCAAGGGTGATCTGTCCTCATGTGGAGACACCCATAGTGCAAGGGCTGTCATGGCCACCCATGAGAGAATACCTAAGGCTCATTATGAGCCCTTTGTATTCTCGGCCACTGCCCCTACTCGGCATGAATCGGCTGGTATCAGCTCTCAGAACTCTTCTCTCCACCAAAGGACACATGAAAGGGGGGTTAGAAGTCATGCTGTAAGTTCTCATGGGTCCTCAGGAAGGGGGCTGTCTGAAAGGAAGGCAGCACATCCCAGAACTCGTGACGCTCGCTGCATGCATTCATTCCACCCTTCCACGTGTCACGGTGGAAGAGGCAGTTCTGGGAGCAGATCCAGATCTATCCCGTTTGGACCTAGGGTCATGACTACCTCAGTCACTAGATCAGGTCAGAAACGAAGATACAACATTCACGAGTGTTGGTGCTGTGGCAAGGTGGGACACTTTGCCATAGACAGTTGGCACAACCCCTCTGTGTCAAGGGCAAGGGCCTATCCACATCTCCAGGGCAGAGGTAGTCTTCCTGTCAGGATTTCTGAAGGAAGGAAGTCGAGTGTTTATGCTAACAAGAACCTAGGACCCAATATGTATTGGGTTCCTAAGGTAAAGTAACTCTCTTTTGCAGGGTAGTCTAGGTTCCCGTAAATATAATGGGAACTAGACAGTAGATGTTTCAAGACTGAATTGGAACATGCATCTGGAATAACATCAGTGATATCTATATGGGCATACTCACATCGAGCACCTGCTATGTTTTAGTCAGAGAGGCTAAATGCTAACTCTCATAATCCCAGGTATTTCTCATCAGCTCCAAGACTTGAGTCATTTTCAATCGACATTTACATATATATATATATATATCTTTATATACATATATATATATATATATATATATATATATATATATATATATATATATATATATATATATATATATATATATATATATATATACATATATGTGTGCACATCTAAGGACAGGTTAACACGGTGAATATAAACCTTAGATACATCATTAAAGAGTTATCGGGAATTCCACTAGTAGATTCGAGAACTAACATCTACAGGCGTAAATTAGTTCACTGAAAACTAACGAAGATACGTCTTTGGAAATCTCGACAACGAAGATACGTCATTGGAAATCTTGCCATCAAGAAATGTATGGAAAAGCCCGGTTCAAACCCTAAACAGATTGGCTTTAAGAAGTATTTATATATTTAGAAGATTTTTAAATTGACTTGACATCAGAAGACTTCGAAAATCCGGCATGTATCTTAACCTGTAGATTCCTGTTAAAGAATCCCTTCAATTTCGACTTAGACAAACGGAAACCCTTTAAAATCCCTTTTTAAACCCGTCGAAATCTTGCCAGTCTCCCGCCGACCCTTCATATTCCTCAGGAAATCCTTTTAAACTCGCCGATCGCCTCTTTCGTCGACAACAGCAGGAATCGACAACAGCAGGACTCTCACCGAAGGACTCTCACCGAAGGACCCGTGATTCTTCCCCTTCCGTCGACATCACGCAAGATCTCTCACGAAGGACCCTCGCCGACTCTTCCCGATTCGCCGATCTCGCTGATTGCCTTCCGTGGATCTCTCCTCTCTCGGGTGCACCTTCCGTGGATCTCTCCTCTCCCGATCTCGCCGATTCTTCCTTCCAGGGATTTCTCTGTGGTTTCGATCAATCACAGTCGCGGGCACCTACCGGGTGTCCATCGTCTTCATCGAACTAACTCACCGTCTACGCTTTTAGGTAACCACATCCTCACCCTTACTTGGACTTTATCACTAGTGTCGCTTCCCTTTTGACTTTTGATTAAGCGTAGAGTAGGGATTCTCTTCCTAGGTTTGCAATGGCTCCAAGGACAACCGCTGGGCTGGTCACTGGATGTGAGCTAGTTCGAACAGGGTTCTCATATGCCTCTGACGAATTCAGAAACATCATAATTATGCTGGAAGAGGCTGGACTCTCATTCGTGCTGGAGCACCCGTGTAAAATCTTGGACAAGGAAGTGCTGGAGTTCTTCGCTACCGCCAAACTCCGAAATGAAGACTCTCTCATCAAGAGCAAGGTTGCAGGGGCAACGATCAAGATGTCTGCAAACAAGCTAACCCAATACTTGCAGCTCCCTAGTTCGGAGCACGAGGACTATCTTGAGGAAGAAGACAAAACCAGGACTTTATTATTCTGTGGACTTCGCTCGAGGAACTCGGTCGATAAAACGAAAGGATATGAATGAAGAAGGGAAACTTCTGTCAGACATCATTGGGAAGGTACTCATATGTAAACCGGGTTCTCATGACCACATCTCTGCGGACATGTTCAAGATCCTGGTGGCAATTGTCTGCAGAAAAGGATTCAACTGGGGGGCATTGCTTTTTGAGAAGATAAAGGACACCCTCAGATCTCCTAGCTTTGGACGAATCATCAGTCTGTATCTCAATCAGTTGAACGGAGATAAGTACGACATGAGTAAAGGTGTTCCTCTACATTACTTGAAGAAAATGGACTCGAGTGTTTTTGACAGATGGGAGAGGCGCATTGGGCAGGCTGCCGTGATAGAACAACAGGAAGTATCTCCAGCCGAGGACGGAACTGTGGCTGATTCCTTGGTTATCCCCAGTGAAATTCCTGATGCTTTGACTGCAGGAATTGAGGGGGAGCCTCTACCCACTGATGATAATATCGTATCTGACATCTCCCTGATAGCCAGAGATGCAGTGGCGGATACACAAGAAGAAAGTGAAGCTGTAGAGAAGACTGCTGACGAAGGGTTGGAAGATGATGCTGATGAGAATGATCTCATGGATGATGAAGGTGAGGAAGATGGCAATGAGGGAGAGGAAGCTTTGGAGACTCAGGATATCACCGAAGCTCCATCTGACAAGCACGCTCCTGAGATCGTTCCTGAGATCATTGGTGCAATAGTGGAGGGGAAGTCTGAGAAATCTATAGAGGCCGCAAGCATTACTCCCTTAGAGACTGTGCTCGTGTCCAGCTCTACAGGTGCATCTGATGAAGGGCAAGGCCAAGGAGTGCGTCAGGCTCATCCACTACGAGATGATCTAGCCAATCACACCGTGAATGTCATTCAGGGTATTGTGGATGAGCTCAAAGCATCTTTTGAGAATGCTCAAAATAAAATGTTGAACAGAATTAAGAAATCAGAGAATCTCATGCTCAAGAACATGGTGGAGATCAATCACAAACTGGACGTGATGGAAAAGAAGTTTGAAGATAAGTATACAGCGGCCGGCCAAGCTGTCACTCTTCTTATGGACGGATTGAAAAAGAACACCGATACTCTCGCCGTAGTGAATCAGAATGCTCATGTCGTAGCAAATAACATTCAAAAGTTTGATGGCAATATGGTAACTCTTAACACCAATCAACAAGCCTTGGTCACTGAATTCTCCAGGACTACAAAGCATATTGATGAGTCACTGCATTCTTATGCAAACTCCATTGCAGTCGAAGCCAAAAAAAGGGGAGAAAGAATATATAGCTAAGATGGCTGAGCTTCGGGAAGTCATGATCAACAACTTTGAATAGTCAAACAAATATGTTTATGACAGTTGCTGGTGGATGCTCCAACAAGCGTTAGGCGTTAGTATCCCTGAAAATCTCGAAGGTACTCCTGCTCCTGAAATTAATACTGCGGCTGATGAGGGAGCCAATGCTGAAGAAGCTCCTGTAAGTGAAGCTGATGTTCATAGGGCTGCTAGGGCCTCCTCCAAGGCAAAACTGATGGCAATGTTTGACCAAGGAGCCCTAGCAAAAGCCAGGGACAAGAGGAAATCGCAAGAAGGGACGTCTAAGGAAACGCAAGCTGAAAAGAGAATCAGACTGAAGGAGGAGGAAGTAAGAAACGAAAAGTGGAGTCCGGTTTCAAAGACTATCATCTTGGACACATTCTGGCTACAAGAAAAAGGAGAAATCAATCGAAACGACGTATACATCCAGCATGAGTGGGAGCTGCACAAGACGTATGAAGCTAAACGGAACATCTTTTTCAGGACCAACACTGTGGCAGATAAAGCTCCTCCTCCCAGATACTATCCAAAGCCTAAGGAGTATGTTGAAAAGCAAAGGAAGAAGTTTTTGGCTCAGAAACTCAAGGATGACTTAGCCAAAGAAAAATAGTCAGAAATTTATAGCTTGTCATTCTCTCATAAGAACAATTAACGTGTATTATTATTATTGAACAATCTTGAAATTATATATATATATATATTATATATATATATATATATAATTATATATATATATATGTATATGAATTTATGAGTGACTCAAGTTTTGGTCTGTTTGCCTATACTCTCTTGTGCTGCATCTCTAAATTCTGTATGTTGTATATATTATCTGGTTGGTGGTATTCATCTTAGCTAGTAGGATTTTGGCTTCGTCAAATAGGGGGAGATTGTTGGGTAGATCTGTTGGGTATTGTATCCACAATTACCTGGATTTGAGGAAGCCACCTGTCAAGCTAAGATGAATTCACAATGTATTTGATAAAATATTTCAAAGTTGTGCTTGCAGTTATTCCATGCTAAGTGCACACCAATGTCAGGGTGCAGTAGGTCAATATACACGGGTCTGCACGACGTAATCCCTCGTTGAGAAGATCAGTGTGTTGGCCTACATGTACTCTCTCTATTGGAGTGCACTTACTTTCAAGTACAGGGCTGTGTTTATGCAAGAGCAGACAAGGAGCAAGGATGAGTCAAAGAGCAGCTCAGAGGCATAAGACGAAAAATCATCTAAGTAAGAATCGACGAGAATCACCAAGTGATTCTCGCCGATTCGGCGAGAATCACTGGTGATTCTCGCCGAATCGTCGAGAATCACTGGCTGATTCTTGCTGGCTAAATCAGAGTGCAATCAAGTCAAATTCGACGAGAATAACTTGGTGATTCTCGACGAATCGTCGAGAATCACTTTGTGATTCTCGCCGAATCATCGAGAATCACCCTTGATTCTCGACGATTCGACGAGAATCACAGGTGATTCTCGCCGATTTTGACTTGGGCGATTTTCTGGAACTCCCTGAACCGGACTCTGTCGCTGGCACTGCTTTGAACCGGAGTTAGGGTTTCTTCTGCTGGGACCCACAACGGTCATCTTGAAGTTGTCTACAGTATAAATACAGGCGTATTTTTGTACAGTAGATGAGCGAAGAAGATTTTAAAAAGAGGAGCCACGACGTGACCTAGATCGTGATTTCCACCGCCGCCGCCGCCGCCGCTCGAGAGAGTTGATCGCCGGTCTTGATCGAGCTTTCTTCCAGATCTCCGGTCGACAGAAGCTTAGCCAAGCTTAGAGTCTCACTCGTCTAACCGGAGATCTCTTGTCTCTTGATTTGTTGATCGGGAAAATCTTCCCCGTCCGAATCGATCGAGACGACTGATCCTAGTGTGACCGTTGGTAGACCTAGCTAGCTTCGCTACGAAGTTTGGATCTCCAAAGTACAGCAGCCGCACATCGTTGTCGCCGCCGATCCCGTGAACCTAGCCGCCGCCCATCTTGCCGCCGCCGGTTCCGGGGAGATTCTCTCCAAGAGAGATCTAGGGTTGTGGACTCTTCGTGGACTTCAAGAACACGTCGTCAATGAAGAGGGACACCTTAGTCTCCAAACGTAGTTTGTATCTCTTGTACATTCTAGTTTTACTTTTGTTGTAAAGGAACGTTGGTTCCTAGTTGTAAGGGTTGGGTGCAACCCGTGTTGTGGGAGTGTTGACTCCTACGTGTGGAAGGGCTCCTTCCGATAGTGCAAGGATTGGATTTCAATCCTGTTGGAGAAGTGACCGAGTCGTCCCTTGTTGGGAGATAGGTCGAAGGGGGAAAGTGGATGTACCCAAATCGGGGAACCACTATAAATAGCTTGTGTACTCTTTTGTGCTGTGTTGTTTTATTTTCGTGTGCAGGTACAATTTAAATTCCGCAAAAACGCTGCACGTCACCTATTCCCCCCCCCCCCCATAGGTGAAGATAGTTGACACTAGGTGGCCTTTCACTTCACATTTTAATTTCATATTTTTGGACTTAATTCTTGATTCTCTAAAATTTATTTTTAACTTTTTTTATTTAATAAATTTTTAATTTAATTAAAATTTCTATTAATTTCTCATAAGTACTCATTATAGTTTTGCTCTGGAATAGCAAAAGTTTAAGTATAGGGGTATTTGATAAGTAAATATTTATAGTTATTTTAATATAGTTTTATTTAATAAATAGTTATATTTTATTTAGTTTTTATTAATATTGTTATTAATTCCATTGTTTTCTTATTTTTGGTTAATCTGGTCTCCCAATATCAATTTGGAGCTTGCAAGACTGAACAGGAGAAGAGACTGGAGAAAACTTGAAAAATCACATTTTACACGACCCGGTCACGGGCGTGACCCTCAAGTCATGGGAGTGGCCAGCATGCGTGACACCTCTAGGAGCTCCAGAAATTATTTCCATGTCTGATTAAAGTTACAGGCTTCGGACACGGGCGTGACCAACAGGTCACGGGCGTTACTCGAAGCCGTGAAATCCAGGCGTGTCGCGCTTTATGCCGCTAGTTTTGGATCCAAATAGTTTTCAGCTTACACGCCCTAGGTCAAGGGCGTGACCTAGGGGCATGACATCCTGCAACTGCTAGATTTTAATTATCGCCATTTATAGTTCCTGCCGTCTCTAGTAATATTAAAGACATGCACTATGTCAGGGGCATGACCTAGTGGCGTGACCCGTAGAATGTCGAATTTTGGCGGGTTTATCCCAACATTCCTGTGCTTTTAAGAGGAGAGTTCCGCACCATACACACCCACTTATCACGGACGTGACCGAGGGGCGTAACTCTCCAAAAAAATACTTATAAATTCCAGATAGAGCCAGGAGCTGAGGAGGGATCTAGGAGCATCTATGGATCAACAAGGAGAAGACTTTAGGATGTTTTAGTAGCCTTGTTTCCACTTTTTCTCCAGTTCTTTTATGTACTTGTCCTTTTCATAGAATAGCTTTACTTTGTTAGCTTTTAATTTCAGCACTTTTTATTTCAATCATGTCTCTCTTTATCCATTCTTTTATGTACTTCTTTTACAATGGTGAGTAGCTAATTTCATTAGGACTCAATCTTGACAAGCTTTAAAGTAAAATAAATTTCTTCTTTCTTGCCAAGCTCCCTAATATTTTTCGCTTCAATATCTCTTTGATTTCGATTTTAGATCTGTATCTTAGATTTACCGAGAGGTTGTGGATACGAGTAAATCACTCAAAGGTAGAGGGATTTTCGTGCTCTCCTCGAGAGAGGAAGACGTGAATTTTCCAGATTGGAGTCAATTCCAATAGTAAGGTTCACCGCTTAAAGCAAGCTTGGGGGTTTCGACTGGCCGAGAGGTCTTAATCGATCAACCTAATTTTAGTAGATAACGTATTCTCGAGAGAGGCGCTTTTGTAATTTGGCAACGTCCACGGTCGAAGTAGGTAATTTAGATGTTTGTATTTTTGTGATAGTTTATTTTATTTCAAAGGGATTCTAGATCAAGTACTATCCTTTAGTCCTTTGTCTTGATTTAGTTTTAATTAATCTTTTTGTTTACCGATAAAATAATATTAATTTACGTGTGTAGGATTAGTCAACAGGCCTTGAGTCTAATACGACACTTGATCCTATACTCTAGAACGATAGGTACTCTTGCCTTATCGATTTAGAATCGCGCTCTAGCGTGAATTTTAACCATCAACATCTGGAAGGAAAACATGCAAATGGAACCAACCCCTGGGTGCTAGTGATACCACCGGCAGTAGCATATTTAAACTCATATAAAAGAGTTCTTTTCTCCTTTGGACAGATGCTGAAACCCTAAAATGAAGACCATAAGAATGTCACACTATTTTTAGAGCAAGAAGTCACAGCCCAACGAGAATGAATTTCACCCTCAAGTAATAATGGAGATCTTTTTAGTGCAGGAATATAGAATGATAATCAGAAGATGATCGAGCGGATAAAGAACGATAATCAAAAGCACATACTGCTCAATGCCTCTAGAGACAATATTTGTCGAAGCAATTTTTTTTTTTTCTTTATATCTTATATTTCTTCTCTTAACTTTATTTGTATCATGTGAAGAAATCGACTAGGTAGGTCATTAGAATTTAGCGAGGATTCTGTGAGAAATCGACTGGGGAGGTAGTCAAATTCTGTGGGGGCGGGGTCATTAGAAATCATCCATGAAGGGCGTCTAGATCTGGTGATTTAGCAAGGGCTTGATGACCTAAGTGGAGAAGGGAGATAGTTAATTAGTCCTCTGGGGTAGGTTCGGTATAGAAAACACAAAATTATATTATTCTTCACCTTCCATCTCCGACATTGAAAATGTAGGATCATGTTATTGTATTTGTAATCCTCATTGAAAATTTATATTTAACACCTCAATTAAAATTAATAATATGTTTACTTTAATGACATGATTATGTGAATGCCATTTGTCTTTCTGAAATCATAATTGTGTAAATGCTGGAATGTTCACCTGTATGACTTGAACAAATTTAACATACATGAAAATAGTTTCTATGAGATTCCATTGGTGGTAACCCAACCGCCTCACTGTAGCTACCAGAACGTGAATTCCTACTGTTATACAAAGTTTTAAAATCTCGTGATCTGCATTAAACCTATATTCAGTTAAGGGAACTGATAGATCCAACAATATTTTGTGTTTGTTTGTTCATTTAATCATATATATTCAAGTGATTTAATTAATATATTTTACTTTGTTTGTAAAACCATATAATATCTAGTTTTCTTATTCCATAAAGTTGCATCCAAAGTTTATAACATAATGAATCATTAGTCATAAAATTTTGAATTCATATTTGTTACTAGTAACTCAAGCCATACATTTTTTGGTATTGTTAATATGTCTTAACAAACTTAAGGATAAACTGGTAGGTTTTTCCTAAAAAAGAAATCATGTAATTTCTTCTATGATGGGTACTGTATCCACAATAACCCTGATTTAAAGAAGTGTCCTTTGAACTAAGATGAATCGAGTTCTATTTGATGCTCTCTATTTTGTTATGTGCTTGCAGGACTATATTGCTAAGTACATCCTAATATCAAATTACAATGGGTCAGGAAACACAGGACTATATAATGTAATCCTTCATTGTGTAGGCCAATGTTTTGACTCACATGTATTCTCTCTATTGGTGTATAATTTTATTCCAAGTGCATTAGAAGGATCAAGGAAAGAGCTGGTGCCAGAATCAGAAGAACAGAAATTTACCTAAGTAAAATTCACCGTGTATAGTAGTGGATACTCGTCGAATTCGTCGAGTATACTCATGGATACTCATCGAATTCATTGTGTATACTTACTAGCACTCGTCGAACTCTTCATATTTACTTAAGGTATAATTTCTAAGATCTATAAAATCATTTAAGTAAAAATTATCGAGTATCATTAAGTATACTCGTCGAATTTGTCGACCGTATCTTTCGATACCCGCCGAATTCGTCGAATATACATGTTGATACACGCCGAATTCGTCGAGACACATTTGGTATACCTTTGAATTTACGAATTTACTTCTCTAGATATTTCTAATGTATATTTATCGAATATCACTCAGCTTATAGATCGAATGAGTCGAGTGTATCTGTCGATACTCATCGAATTCATCGAGTGAGCTTGCCAATATTCGTCGAGTATGACTTCTGATAGGCATCGAGTTATAGGTTCAATCGAGCTGAAATTATCTAAGTTAATTTCATCGAGTTTCACGATAGTTCGACGATTATATTCAGTTATTTTCAACGATACTTGACGAATTATACTTAGGTTTTAATTCTTCAAAATTTTAAATTCCCGACTCGTTCTTCCCGATAGACGTGTACATTAAATTTCACACGTCTCGATATGGAAAGTCTTTTCTAGCAGTTACAGTATGAGGATTCATATATCTATTTAGGGTGTAAATTATTCAACCCTAATCATGCTCATTATTTCCAATCGAGATATTTCTGATCGTGAAGATCCTGTCGGCTCCGATTAGCACTCTGCATCTCGCACGGCTGATGACAAGCTCGCTGCACTATTCGATCTTCTTCCACCAAGTCAACTAGATCATTGATCTCCAAAGATTTCAAGTCGACACAGATCTAGTCGATATGTGTGTTCTGATCTATTTCTTCAAAGATTTCGCATTTTCCGTATTCTTCAAGACATTCAAGATCAACCATTTCAATGAACGAAGGATTAAAGATTTTAGATCTGCAATAGATTATTTGTAATATTTACTGTGTAAATCCTTTTTAGTTTTGAACGAGGTTTTTCCCTCTGAGTTGTACATCCGTGTTTGGATCGAGTTGTAGATCCATGTTTGGATCGAGTTGTAAGAGATGTTGATCTCTGAGTGGTAGGAGCTTTGTCTCTGAGATGTAGGAGTTGAGGATCCGAGGTGTAAGATTCGTTGCAATTTGAGATAAAGGTGAAGTAGCCAAATCTAGACCTTCATGGTAGATAGGCAAGGCGGGATAGTGGACGTAGCGAACTCGGGGAACCACTATATATCTATGTATTCTGTGTGTTTTATTTTTTCAGTTATTTTTATTCGGCGAAAAGACAAAGACCCCACCTATTCACCCCCCATATAGGTGATTTAGGTTGAGTTTAAAAAATTTCAATTGGTATCAGAGGGGTGTTGTTAGATATAAGGCTAACACCTTAAACAAGATCTCATATGTAGTTCTCACGAGATACCTCTCAGTTGCTATGGATAGAAGTAAGGATATGTCTTTGATGAAGTTACCTGTATGCATAAAAGAGAACTTTACTATGTGGAAAGAAATAGTCAGATTTTTCATGGAAGCAGCAGATCCTATGATATTTCAAATTATTGAAGAAGGACCTCATATTCCTACACAGCCGCCTACTCTGAAACCGACTGTCATGATCACTAAGAAGATGATGGACCTGACTAAGGATGAAATTGCCTTGGTCTCATTGGATAAGAAGGCAAAGAATATTATAGCCAGTGCAGTGGATGATTTGATGCTTCAAAATTTATTCCACTACAAATCTTCCAAGGAGATATGGGACGACTTAGTAGTTCTCATGGAGGGAACTAAGGAACTTAGAGATGACCATAGATCTTTGTTGAATCATTAATACAATGAATTCAAGCAACGTGCAAATGATACTATAGCTGATAGCTTCGAAAAATTCTTCAAGATCGTTAAGAGACTTAGAAACTACGACCGCACCTTCACTAATGGTGAGCTAAATGACAAATTCCTCAGATCCCTGATAAAAGACTAGGATACTAAGGTGGTAGACATTAGGGAGTTTAGGAAGCTGCTAGAGATTGACCCCCAGAACCTTTTCAAAAAGCTGCTCTCCTATGAACTTCAGATACATACGAGAAAGAAAGAGGAGCAAAGGAGCAGTACTTTAAGCGGAGAGAAGTTCGTAGCTCTGAAAGCCGAAGGGATAAGAAAGTCTAAAGCTTTGTCACCAGTAAGTACACGAGCTCCAGAAACCCTAGAAGACTTTTATCCAAGCATATCAGGCTCTGAATTGTCTGATGGGGAGTTTTCACTAATCTCTAAGCAATTCAAGAGATTTCTCAGCAAGAGGAGACAAATGAAATATGAATCCTCCTCTACGGAGTTCAGAATACCTCATAGTGATGATGATTGGTCTAAGAAAAGCTATAACCGAGAGGACATTTATAAATCTAAACCGAACAAACATTCTTCCTCTAACATTATTTTTTATTGTTGTAATAAGATAGGGCATGTAATTGCGGAGTGCCCTTACAAAAAGAAGGAAGGATCCAAGAAGGAATAGAAGAGATTGTTCAAAGGTAAGAAGAAGGAAGATAAGAGCTTCATTGCTAAGAAGTCAAAGACTCTTAGTGACAGTGACTCAAGTGAGTCCATATCTGAGAATGAAGATGCCTACTTTGGTCTTATGGCTCAATCAGATGAGGAAGTAGGCAACTGCAAATTTTACAGGAAGGTAAACTCTCACACTATCCTCTCTAAGTCAGAAACTTCCACTAGTGGTCATGAAGACTACTCTTCTGAGGAAGATGAAGCTGACTTGATGGCTCATCATCAAGAATTCTTTAAAGATTTTGACAAATGCCATAAGGTAGTCAAAAAGCAATTAAAAGAGATAGCTTCTCTTAAGAGAGTGGAATCAAGCTGAGGGAGGAAATTGCTAAATTAACTCCTCTCAAAAAAGAAGTTCACTCCTTACGAGAGGAATTGAAATAATCTGCTAAACTATTAAGTTAGAAGGAGAAATAATTAGATGTGCTAGAAGAAAAGCTCTTGGTAGTAAGGGAGCTGGTTGAAAGCTACTCGAAGACAAAGACCATTCTTCCCCTCATTGATGTGTTTTTTGCTCCCAAGAAGGGTAGTGGTCTTGCCACATAGCTGGAAAATGTAATGCTACTAAGAAAGCCAGTACCAAAGGCAAAGGTAAAGAACCTCAAGGTCAACCCTCATTTAGGCTTCATTTGTTTCGGCGGTGGCGGATCGATCCGGCGGGTGGAAACGGAGTGTTCGAAACGGAGGGGGGAGGTGGCTGCTCCAAACGGAGCTTTTGGGGGCGTTTCTCAAGGCGGGCGGGTGGAAACGGAGCAAACTCCGCCGGAGGTTCATTTGTTTACCCGCCTTCCGGCGGCATTTGCCCAAAACGGAGCTCCGAAACGCCCAAACAAATGAACCCTTAAGAAGGTAATCTTCCCAACAAATCAATACGACCTCGAGATGTCCTACGTTCAACTTACATGGCCTACTTACTGGAGCCAAAAAGTCAATACAAAGGATGGACCCGTCCTATAGACATTGGTGCTAGTATGTTTAAAGCACTTTATGAGTAAGTTACAATCAAAATTTATGGTCCTTTTGTTCATGGACCAAGCGGCAAGAAGGATCCAAAAGCCAATACTATTGTTCCTCTGGCTAAGGAAAACGTGAAGCCATGTGTGTGCTGCAATCGCGAGTCTTCCACTTCCAAGTCAGTGGCCCCTGCTAGACCTCACATTCCAAAGGTAAAACATGAGTATAAGAGAAAGTACAATAGGTTTGACTATTGGTGTTGCAGCAAGATTGGTCACTTTGTCGTAGATTGTTGGTTTCATCCGGTAAAGTTTGAAACTCCACGAGCTAACAATGAGAGATCGACCACTCGCAACATTAATGTTCCAAGTGGTGGCAAACTAATAAGGAATCAAGGACCCAAGTATTTTGGGTTCCTAAGGTAAAATGATTAATATTTGCAGGTATGTCCAAAGGCCAACAAAACGCCAATCTGGTATAAGGACAGTGGATGCTCTCGGCATATCACCAGGACTAGAAGCCTATTGCGAGAATTTACCACAGTTAAAGACGAACCAAAAGTTATCTTTGGAGGGTCTAACAGAGGAATTACTAAATGCTATGGTATGATTTCCAACGACATGGTCGCTTTCATAGACGTGGCTTTTGTTGAAGGATTATAGCATAATTTGATAAGCATAAGTTAATTATGTGACAAAGGCTATATCATTGAGTTCTACAAGGACAAGTGTCTGATAAAATCGTTTGCTAATTTGGGGACAATTTTAATAGACACTCATATTTTAAATATTTTCTGTTTAAATTTTCTATGTTTAGATAATTCTACACCAGTGTGTTTTTTGGCGAAAGATAGTGCGTCTCTATATGTCCAATGACACAAGGGATTAGCACATATTAATTTCTAAACTATAAATATGTTATTTTCTCATAAATTAGTCTGTGATGCTCCCCGTATTAATTTCCTTAAAGATAGCTCATACCACACATGCCAAATGGGTAAGCAGACAAGGGCTACCTTTAAGGCCATTTCTGAAAAAGATCCCTCTAGAAGTTTGTTTTTACTTCATATGGACTTATTCAATCCTACGCCAATTCACAGTTTAGGAGGTAAAGTTTATATGTTGGTTGTTGTTTAAGATTACTCACATAATACTTGGGTGGTCTTTCTAAAACACAATTCAGACACCTTTGAGGCTTTCACTAATTTTGTTAGACAAATTCAAAACGAATTAAACTGCTTAATGGACAAAATTAGAAGTGATCACGAAAAAGAATTTGAATATGGTGTCATGACCAAGTTCTGTAGATGTCAAGGTATCTTTCATGAGTTTTCCTATTCGCGCACTCCACAAAAAATGGAGTTGTTGAAAGAAGGAATAGAACTTCCTTTGAAGCATGTACAACTATGTTGAATGATGCTTCACTAACAGAGTATTTCTTGGCTGAAGTAGTCAACACAGCTTGTCACGTGCAAAACCGAGCTTTAATCAACAAAAGCCATCGTAAAACTTCCTATGAACTATTGAAGGGTAGAAAACCAACTCTATATTACTTTAGGATCTTTGGCAGTAAATGCATCGTACTTAACAATGGGAAGTATTATAGCATGAAGTTTAGTGAAAAAATGTTTTTAAGGTATTTTTGTAGGGTTATAGTACCCATAGTAAGGCATATATAATTTTCAATAAGAAAACCCTGGTGGTATAATAATTTATCAATGTTGTATTTGATTAGAGAAGCATGCTTCATAGTAGCTCATGTAGTGTTGTTTGTGTATTTGCAGTTACCAAGTTAAAGGATCTAAGCTTGGAAGAAGCGGTCAAGAAAGATTCTCCAAGATCAGTCAAGGTTGTCGATCCAAGTATGGTGGATGAAGGACGACTAGATGAAGAATTACCTCAACCTGTAGGAGATGGAATAGATGTGGCAAAACCTGCTGGTGGGAGAGGAAAAAATCTAGTGTTTGGACACCTAAGAGATCACCCGACTGATCTAATCATTGGATAGCTAGGCGACAGTATTAGAACCAGAAGAGGTACTGCTAACAAAGTTCTATATCTTAATTTTCTATTTCAGGTTGAGCTACAGAAGTTCGAAGAAGAAAACAATGATGCCTCTTAGATAATGGCCAAGCAAGAGGAGCTCAGTCAGTTTGAAAGATGAATGGTTTGGGTGTTGGTTCCTAGGCCCAAAGGACAGAACATGATCGATACCAAGTGGATATTCAAAAACAAGATGGATGAAAATGGAGTGATTATAAAGAATAAAGCCAGGCTTGTAGCTCATGGGTATAGACAAGAAGAAGAGATCGACTTCGATCAAACTTTTGCTCTAGTTGCTCGACTCAAAACGATGAGGATATTTCTGGCGTATACCGCTCACAAAGGGTTCAACGTCTATCAGATGGATGTGAAGTCATCATTCATTAATGGTGACCTAAAAGATGAAGTATACGTTACACAACCCCCTGGTTTTGTCAACTCAACTTTTCCAGATTATATTTGCTTTCTTAATAAAGCTCTATACGCCTTAAATTAAGCTCTCCGAGCTTGGTATGAGATATTGTCTAGCTTTCTTCTTGAGAACAAGTTCACAAGAGGAAAGATAGAAAAGACACTATTTCTTATGGAAGTAAAAGGCGAGATTTTGCTAGTGCAAATATATGTAGATGACATTATTTTTGGCTCTATAGACACAACATTTGCAAGATGTTTTCTAAACTCATGCAAGGGAAGTTTGAAACGAGCAATATGGGAAAGCTGAAGTATTTCTTAGGACTTCAGGTGAAACAATCTGACGATGGAATTTTCATCTCTCAAACAAAGTTCACCAAAGAGTTTCTTAAGAAATTTGGAATGGAGAACACAACCTCAATAAGGACTCCAATGGGTTCAACTATGTCTCTTGACAAGGAGAAAGGGAAACCTTTTGATGAAACCAAGTATAGAAGCATAATTGGGTCCTTGCTATACCTTACAGTAGTAGAACAGACACAATGTTTTCAACAAGTGTGCGCTAGATTTCATGTGAACTCTAATGAATCTCATTATGTCGGTGCAAAGAGAATTTTGAGATACCTTAAGGGTACATAGAATCTTATCTTATTGCACCCAAGAAGTAATGATGTCGAGATAATTGAATTTTCTGATGCAGATTTTGCAGGTAGCAAGGATGACAAGAAAAGGACTTCCGGGATATGCTAGTTCCGTGGAAGAAGGCTTATATCTTGGAGCAACAAGAAGAAAATTGTGTGACAACTTACACTGCCGAGTCAGAGTACATCTCTGCTGGTAGTTATTGAACACAGCTTCTTTGGATCAAGAATCATCTTGGGGATAACAACCTGAAATTAAAGGAGATACCGATATTTTGCGACTCCTCCAGTGCGATAGCGATCACAAATAATCCAGTCTCTTACATCCAGACAAAGCACATCGAAGTTAGATATCACTTCATCTGGGAGCATATGGAGAACAAGGACATAACTCTCAGTTGTGTTCCTACGAATAAGTAGGTCGTAGATATATTCACAATGCCACTAGATGAGGCCAAGTTCTCATTTACCAAAATAGAACTAGGCATGCAATACAAGGATTCTTGAAGATATCTAAGGAGACAGGAATTCTCTCGATAAGTACATCACTAAGCAGAGAAAATTTTCCAAGGAAAATGCGTCGGATATTACTCATTGGAAATCGACGATTTGTCGAAATACTGCTAGTAAGTATGACGAAACTCGATGAATTTGGCTTAGCTTCCGGTGAATCTCAATGAATTGAACTTAGTTCAAAATTTTCTATTACATTGGATCCGAAGAGCCAACAGTTTTCAGGTACGTGTCGTTTTCCCCATCTTAAACTTTATATATATATATATATATATATATATATATATATATATATATATATATATATATATATATATATATATATATATATATATATATATATATATATTTGAAGGTTCACTAGCAAGCCAACCTCATTTCGTTGAACGAGCCTTCGGATTCCGCCGATTTCTCCTCCCGATAATTCGTATCCTATGACAGAACTTCATTTTCTTCATCGATCAGTCTCCAAGATTTAGTCTTCTAGAAATTCAAGCAGGTTCCTCGTAGTTCCAGTCTTCCAGAGATTCAGTCTTCCAGAGATTCCACTTCGCTTCTTGACTCAGTCTCGATAAACACAATTCGTCCAGAGCCAACAGTCCTTCTCCTCAACTCTCTGTCTTCCATGTTTCCTCGCAATACCAGTGGATTGCTTGGTGGTGGAGAACGTGAGCGAACTGGGTTTGCCTCGGCAACCGATGAGTTTAGGAATGTGATAATCATGTTGGCATCTGTCGGCCTCTCCTTCATCCTTGAACATCCGTGCAAAGTGTTGGATAAATATGTTCATGAATTCTTCTCCAATGCAAAGATTTGCCATGAAGACACAGTGATCAAGAGCAAGGTTCGTTAGATAAAAATTAAGGTGAAGGCATCCATCCTTACATGGTACTTGCGGCTTCGAGAATGTTACGAGGCCGATCAGTTTGAAGAAGAGGATTTCTCAAGGGCAATTAAGCGCAAAGAATTATGACTAAAGGTGTCCAAGGCAATTAAGCACAAAGAAATGAATGAGGAAGGCAAGTAACTATCAGACATCATTGGAAAGGCTCTGCTATGCATGACCAGATCCCATGATTACCTTTCCTTTGAAATGTTCAAGGTTATTATAGCCATCATCTGCCGAAAGACACAGGACTGGGGTGTAATGATGTTTGCTAGGATTAAAGATAGTCTTTGAGCACCAAAATTTTGCTGGACTATGAGTTTGTATCTGAATCAGCTGGACTGTAACGCCCCCGATTTTTTCGATGATTTTATTTGTTTGGGCAACGTCAGATTTATGACATCATGGCGTTACTTTTAACGTCAAGTGTTGGATTTGAGTTGTTTTAGACATGCTCGTCCAATTTCATCGCAACCCGAGCGTTTTTAGAGTCTCGACGCGCGATCGAAGTTTTGGGTTTTGTTTTTGTTCGCCGCATGTTTTGGCGGTTAATAACTCGGGAATGGCTCGTAGGATTTTTGTTTTGACTTCTCCGTTGTGTCCATAGCAGCAGTTTTCGCCTACGACGTGAGTTTCATTTAATTCGGCGTATTTGAGCCTTTGTTTTGATCTCATAGTTCCCTGTTCAACTATCTGAACACGTTAATTTCTATTTTAATGCCTTGGGCTTGTGTTGATTTCTCGGGAAGCCCTCCTAAGGTGTGGGTTTTCGTCGAACAGAGTTTTTCTTCGGTTTTTTTTCTTGGCGCTGTGTCGGGTTCGACGATCGTCGAGCGGAGCTCGACGATTGTATTCCTTTTCCTGAGCGCTGTGTTGAGTTCGACGATCGTTGAGCGGAGCTCGACCATTGTCATTTTTTTGGGCGCTGTGTTGAGTTCGACGATCGTCGAGCGGAGCTTGATGATTGTCATTTTTTTCTGGGCGCTGGGTTGAGGTCGACGATCGTCGAGTAGAGCTCGACGATTGTAGTTTCTTTTTTGGGCACTGTCTGAGGTCGAAGATCGTCGAGTGGAGCTCGATGATTGTAGTTTCTTTTTTGGGCGCTGTCTGAGGTCGACGATCATCGAGTGGAGCTCGACGATTGTCGTGCTGAGCTCGAAGAATTGTCGAGCGGAGCTTGCTGTAGGTCTAGCGGATCTCCATGTTGAGTTCGATGATTTTGGAATTGAGTTCATCGATTTTCGAACTGAGTTCGACAATCGGGCCTTGCTTTCTGCGTTCGACGATATTTTTCTGAGCACTGTTTTTCCCCTTGTACTACTCGAGTAAGCTGCCTTAGTACTCGAGTAAGTCCCGTGCTGTACCCGTGTAATGCCCTGAGTGCTCGAGTACTCCTCTGTTACTCGAGTAGTTGTAATGACCTGCCCGGGTAGGTCTCTATTACTCGAGTAGTTGCAATGAACTACTCGGGTAGATTTCTGTTACTCGAGTAGTGGGGATGAGCTACACGAGTAGGTCTTTTGTACTCGAGTGGTTGTATTGAACTACTCGAGTATGTTTTTTGTCTGATACTCGAGTAACCCCCTTTTCCCTCTGCTTCGGGAAAACCGGTTCAGCCGAACCCGGTTTACTTCGTTGATCTTCCGGCTATCACCCTTAGTATAAATACCTTCTTCATCTTCTTCTCCGATTCTTTTTCCTCCCGAACCAGAGCGGTGTGAGCGAGATAAATATTGTTCATCCTTATTACTTCCGGTGGCCGTTGACGGTACTCCGGTGCTCGGAATTTCAAACCGGTTGTATATCTAGAAAGCTCTTGTCGAGAGCTGCGCCCTCGTGGTAATTTCTTCCACGTTCCTTGAGATTTTCTCGTTAGGGTGTTTCGGCCCTAATCCCCTTTTCGACCTTTTTGTCTAGATTTCAACTCCTCCCGCAGTCTTTTGCCCCGATCTTCGATGTGGAGCGATTCAGTGGACTTTTTCGGTAAAAAAACAAAGGCAAGTGGTGGTTTCCCCTCATTTCTCTTTGTCCGATCAGATGGTAACCACCATACTTTCACGTTCTTTAAATTTTCTGCGCTTATTCTTCCAAAACCTTATTATGATTAATCGTTTCAACGATCCTTATTGTCGTAAAGTTTTGTCTTGGAAAGCCTGATCTTGTCTAGTTTTAAATAATTGTTCCTGGTGCGTCTTATTGATGGCTATGCAAGTTTTAGTTTTTGTTATATAGCGCGTTAGAATTTATCTAGGACTGTAATTGCTCCTAGAGGTTGATCAACCGCGTCTCGAGTTCGGTAATGTCAAGTAGAATCTGTCGAGCCAAATCTCGAGATATTTGTGTTGTGTTTTCTTTTGGGTTTCTTGAATGCGGGAGTTAGTGGACGATTCCACCTCAACAGTGTTTGTTACCTTCATTAGTGCCCTGTGGAAGTCTACCTGGTTTTTGGATGTCTGCGGTGTATGGTGGAGAGTATGAGACTCCCTCGCAGCTAGACGGATTATATATCCGTTTGTTTTTGGGTGGTGTGTCCAGAAGTGACCACTTCGCCTGTGTTTTTGGGTGGTGTGTCCAAGAGTGACCACTGCGCCCGTGTTTTTGGGTAGAGTCGACCACCGGTGCCTAATAAAGGTTTTGTATTTTCTTTCTGGTGATATATTCATGTAGTCACCTTATAGCCTCATGCATCTACTGTACTCTTGTTGAACGTGATAAAGCACGTAGGAGATTTTTCCTGTTGATGCCCTATTTACTTTTGTACTTTACTTCAGTATTTTTGGTCTTGGGTTGGTACCCCTGTTGACCTTTGTTTATTTTGGCTTATTACTTTTCCTGCCACCTTTTATACCATTCTTGTTGAGGTGTTCTGTCTTTGGAATGCCTCAGGTTCACAGCAGTAGCAGTTAGCAGTGCTGTTTTTGGAGTTTTCTGGCGGCAGTGTTGGCCGTGGTTGTTGCCTCGTCATAGCGAGGTAGTTTGATGTTTGTTTAGTCTTACTAGTTCAGACATACTTTTGTTTGTGGGTTCGTGTCAGCTTGTTGGCGCCCACTGAATTGTTAGTTGTTTGATACTTGCTAGCTGCTCATTTCTTTAAATGTGGAAGTAGATTACTTGTTCTCTGGGAGGATTTATGTTAGAAATGCATGTTAGGTATTTTCAACTATAAAATCTACTACTATTACTTCAGGCATCACATAATTTTGAAACTCTAACATGTTATATTTAGCGACCGTAAAATCTACTTTTCCTATTATAACAAATTTACAGTCTTGCATGACATGAGTTGTCCTTTAGGGATGTTTTTACTCATGTAGGACGTTTGAGTTAATCTAATCAAGTATTTTTCCACAACGTATAATATATTTTGATTCGTGGACTAGATGAGCCACTAAGCCGAGTGATACGGCTAACTTCTGCACTTAATTGATTTTCCTTAAAATAACTTAAAAAGGAACCTTTCTTCATGTTTAGTTTAGTGTCTGCATGAGCATCCGCAGTTATCCCCTGCTGACGTGGCATCATGACGCGCATTTTCCCTTACTCTGATAAGCTGTTTATGCGGTGAAAATACGGGTTGTGACAGTTGGTATCAGAGGGAGGTTGCTTGACAATTTGTCAGGCAGCCTTTCCTTGTTGGTATTAGGTGTTTATCATCATATCATACACACACCGATATGTCATAAGCACGTCTTGGCTGAAGCACGAACACTACACTCATAGCATAACATGAAGTATACGGGGCATATTATGTAGTATGGGATGCATAATATGTGTCTGTATATGGATCCACCATAGGGGCAACATGTGAGGGTTTTGTAGTATGGGATGCATAGCCTCACCACATGAATGCGACTAGCACGTTTCTTTTTCGTTGCATGAGAATGTTATGTAGTATGGGATGCATAACATTTTCATGCGTACGCCGCTCATAACATGCATTAGGGCCTTTTTAGAATGCATTGCACCATCATGCAGAGCATAACATTGCATATGCACAGCGTGACAAGCTAAAGATTTGCGGGATGACATATGTACATATATGGTTTTAAATTAGAAAATGAACTTAAATACATGCATTCATGTCATAGGCACAAGAGTCAATAGGATGAGAGGATATCATCCTAAGTAGGACATAGCATCATTATAAAATCCCAGAGCAAGTTGCAGCATAAGCAAGTGTCTTTTAAGTATGGTCTGAACTAGGCGTGTGGCTTTGTTGTAAGCTAGGATTTTGATGAGTTGTTCGTTTGCTTTTTAGAAATGCTACCAAAGCTTCCTGCGATGAGGATGACTCCCCAGTCGGAGGGTGAGTCATCAGGTGCGCAAAGTGATGCGATTATCGAGAGTCTGCGTCAGAGCAATGAGGCTCTGTCGAGACAAGTGGTAGCGATGCAATCACAAATTGAGTCTTTGTTGTCTGCCGCTCCCGCGCAGCAACCTTCAGCTCAAGTGCCCGCCATGGGCCAAGCCGTTCCCGATACCCCTGCTCCTCTGGTGACCCCGATGGCGATACCACCAGAAATGAATTTCATATCGCACTTCAAGTGGTTGGGGCCTCCCACTTTCGATGGGAGTGCTGACTTTGTGATTATAGATAATTGGATCATCAACATCAAGGAGATGTTTTTGTATTCTGGAATTCTAGAAGCCCAGAAGGTGATGATTGCATCCTATCAGTTAAAAGGTCTGGTGAAGAGTTGGTGGATTCGGGAAAGAGAGGGTCTGAAGGAAGGCTGTACTTGGGAATCTTTTAAGAAGATGCTGCTGAAGAAATTTCTACCCTCGGTCGAGCAAGACCGCCTGATGAATAACTTCCTGCATCTAAAGTAGAGACAGCTCACTGTGAGCGAGTATGAGATTGAGTTTAGCAAACTGAGCAGGTTTGATCCTGATTTGGTAGCTTCTGAGGAGGGAAGAGTGAAACGTTTCTTGGGAGGATTAAGAAGCGATGTCCAGCAGTTGGCATGCGCTTACCAAGCTGAAAGTTATGCTGAAGCAGTGGAAGCCGCTTTAAAAGTGGAGGCGATTGAAAACGCCAAGAACCGCGGTGCTGCGGCAAGGAAGGAGAAAAGAAAAGGTGTTGAGGATGGTAGCTCCAGGGCATCTGAACATTCTTCGAAGAATAAAAGTAAGGAAGTGTATAGCTTCTGTGGTCGTCCTGGCCACCCCTATGAAAGGTGCTTCAAGAGGACTGTCACCCTGAAGCAGCAGCGGGTGCAAGCCATCCAAGGTGCACCTAAGGGAGAGCTTGTGTGCTCGTTCTGTGCAAGGAAGGGTCATGACGTGACTCGATGCTGGATGAAAGAAAGTATTTGCTTCCAGTGTGGGCAGAAGGGACACCAGAAGTCTGCGTGCCCCCAGGCTCAGTCCCCGCTGCAGCCTGCCCCACTTCGAGCTCTGCCGCCGCCACCAAACCTGGATAAAGGAAAGGGAAAGCTGAACGTGATGACCAGCGAGGAAGCCCAAACCTATACACAAGTGATATCAGGTTAGCCTCAGTTTAATTTATCCTTGTTATTTATCATTGTTGCCCTAGTTGTCGTTCGTTTAGTTATGTATGTTACGGTTTTAGGGGAGTTTAAGGTGCGGAATAGGTGGGCCCACGTTGTTTTCGATTTGGGTGCCACCCATTCCTTTGTGTCCCGGAGATTTGTTGATAAACATTGCCTGAGTGTGGACCATTTGGGAGGCTCCTTCAATGTCAAGATCCCTTCCGGTGATTCTGTGATATCTAACCAAGGAGTTCTGGGATGCCCTATTTATCTTGGCAATTTTCTGGCCTTTGTGGATCTGATGATTTTGGATCGGTCTGATTTTGACGTGATTCTGGGCATGGACTGGCTGTCCAAGTTTGATACGGTCATCCAGTGCAAGGCTAAGCGATTGGATTTCAGAATTGATGACGAACAACCTATGAGCGTCTATGGATTTCAGGACAGAGTTTCCCCTATCATTTCTACGGTATGTGCTTGTCGTGCTATAGAGTCTAGTTGCGATGCGTTTTTGGTTTCTATTTCTGCTCTGGAGATAGCTTTTGTTACGCCACATCTTGAGGATGTCTCGGTGGTGCGAGAGTTTCCAGATATCTTTCCTGATATTCTTCCAGGACTTCTTCCTAAAAGGGAGATAGAGTTTGTGATAGACCTCGAACCAGGTACTCGTCCTATTGCTAAAGCACCGTACCGTATGGCTCCGCGTGAGTTGGATGAGTTGCGTACTCAGCTCGATGAGTTGCTGAGGTGTGATTTTATTAGACCAAGTACTTCTCCATGGGGTGCTCCTGTTTTGTTCGTCAAGAAGAAAGATGGATGGATGAGGCTTTGCATCGATTATAGGGAATTGAACAAGGTAACCATTAAGAATAGATATCCTTCCAAGGATTGATGATTTGTTCGATCAATTGCGTGGTAGCTCGGTATTTTTAAAGATCGAGCTTCGCTCAGGCTACCACCAGTTGAGGATTCGAGAGGCAGATATTCCCCGAACCGCTTTCCGTTCACGGCATGGACATTATGAGTTTTTGGTGATGTCTTTTGGTTTAACCAATGCACTCTCTGTTTTCATGGATTTGATGAATCGGATGTTTAAGGATTTCTTGGACCGATTTGTTATTGTATTCATAGATGATGTCTTGGTGTATTCCCGCAATGTTGAGGAGCATACTCAGCATTTGCGTCTGGTTTTGTCGACCCTGAGAGAGCATAAGTTATATACGAAGTTGAGCAAGTGTGAGTTCTGGCTACCTCAGGTGTCCTTTCTGGGTCATGTGGTAAGCAAGGACGGTATTTCTGTAGACTCGACCAAGATTTCTGCTGTAATGGAATGGGAAATACCTTCTACACCTAAGGAGATTAGGAGTTTCTTAGGCCTAGCCAGCTATTATAGAAGATTCGTGGAAGGATTTTCGGTGTTGTTTGCTCCTCTAACTAGACTTACTCAGAAGAATACTACTTTCATTTGGAGTGATAAGTGTGAATTGGCTTTTCAAGAGCTGAAGAAAAGATTATGTACTGCTCCGATTTTAACCTTACCTACTGAAGGAGTTGAGTATGCCGTGTATGTTGATACGTCACACGTCGGACTTGGTTGTGTTTTAATGCAAGATGGTAAGGTGATTGCGTATGGATCGAGACAACTAAAGATCCACTAGAGAAACTATCCTACACACGATTTGGAGTTTGCTGCCGTAATTTATGCGCTGAAGCTTTGGAGACACTTATTGTATGGCGCGCGGTGCAAGATCTATACAGATCATAAGAGTTTGAAGTACGTCTTCATTCAGAAGGAACTAAATATGCGCCAGCGTCGGTGGTAAAATATGTGGCGGATTATGAAGTGGAAATTCTTTATCATCCAGGAAAGGCTAATGTAGTAGCCGATGCCTTGAGTAGAAAGACCGCTAAGATTTTTAATTTGTCGGTGCAGTCCTTGTTAGAAGAATTTTTGTTGATGGATATTGAGGTTGGGAGTAGTACTGTGCATGCTAGTCTAGAAGCAGAAGAACCCTCTTGGATTTCCCTTACTCGAGCACATCAGAAGGATGATCCTGATTTGTTGCATCTCTAGAATAGAACTGTGAAGGAAGAGCTACATGATTTCTCTGTGGATGAGTTGGACACCTTGAAGTATCGGGGTAGATTTTGCGTCCCCGCATTTGGCGATATTCGAGCTAAGATCTGTGTTGAAGCTCATGGTTCCAGTGTAGCCTACCCCCTGGTTCCACTAAGATGTATATAGATCTGAAGCAAATTGTTTGCTGGTCAGGGATGAAGAATGACATCGCAAAGTTTGTATCGGAATGTTATACTTGTCAGCGTGTTAAAGCTGATCACAGAAGGCCTGATGGTAAATTGACACCGCTTGATATTCCAAGTTGGAAATGGGAGAGTATCTCAATGGATTTTATCACCGGTCTGCAAAAATCTCCCAGTGGGCACGACTCTGTTTGGGTGATAGTCGACAGATTGACAAAGAGTGCTCACTTTGTTCCATTTAAGATTGGGTACTCGATGAAGAAGATAGCTGAGTTATATCTTGAAGAGGTCAACAGGTTACATGGTGTGCCTGTTAGCATCGTATCAGATCGGTACTCTAGATTTACGTCTCATTTTTGGAAGAGTTTACAGGAGGGGTTGGGTACCGATTTAAGGTATTCCACCGCCTATCATCCGCAGACTAATGGTCAGACGGAAAGGGTGAATCAGATCGTAGAAGATATGATCAGGTGTTATGTTTTGGATCACAGTGGTGCTTGGGATGATCGTCTCAGACTCATGGAGTTTGCATGCAATAATAGTTATCAAGAGAGTCTGCAGATGGCTCCGTTTGAGGCTTTGTATGGGAGGCGTTATAGAACTCCATTGTTTTGGGCTGAAGTTGGTGAGAGACCGTTGTTATGTCCGGAAGCCCTTGAAGAGATGAATTGTGTCGTGACTCATATTCGGGAAAAGCTTCGTGTGGCTCAAGAGCGCTATGAGAAGTATGCTAATCTTCGAAGGATCGATATGGAGTTTGTTGTTGGAGACTTGGTTTTTCTGAAAGTTTCCCCGATGTCTGGCGTTAAATGGTTTGGAAGGAACCACAAGTTAGACCCCCGGTATGTGGGACCATTCCAGATTCTTGAGCGCATCGGAGTGTCAGCTTATAGGCTGGAATTGCCTGCGACCTTCCCTGGTGTCCATGATGTGTTTCATGTGAGCTAGTTGCGGAAGTGTGTTCATAGTGATCGTCAAGTTCTCGACTCCATACCCCAGATTCAGCCCAACCTTACTTATTTGGAAGAACCTATTCGTGTTCTGGATTCTCAAGAGCGTGTGTTGCGGAGAAAGACCATTCTTATGGTCAAGATCCTTTGGAGAAATCAAGACGTCGAGAGCGCGACGTGGGAATTGGAATCGACGATGAGGGAATCTCATCCGCACCTCTTCTCTTAGCTTCGGGTATGTTGCAATGTTTTCAATTGTGTTGGATTTTGTCGTTTTTGGTTTGGTTTTGGAGTTGTGATAAGTTTCGGGACGAAACTTATTTTTAGGGGGAGTGACTGTAACGCCCCTGATTTTTTCGATGATTTTATTTGTTTGGGCAACGTCATATTTAAGACATCGTGGCGTTACTTTTAACGTCGAGTGTTGGATTTGAGTAGTTTTGGACGTGCTCGTCCAGTTTCGTCGCAACCCGAGCGTTTTTAGAGTCTCGGCGTGCAATCGAAGTTTTGGGTTTTGTTTTTGTTCGCCGCATGTTTTGGCAGTTAATATCTCGGGAATGGCTCGTATGATTTTGGTTTTGACTTCGCCATTGGGTCCGTAGCAGCAGTTTTCGCCTACGGCGTGAGTTTCGTTTAATTCAGCGCATTTCATCCTTTGTTTTGATCTCATAGTTCCCCGTTCAACTATCTGAACACGTTAATTTCTATTTTAATGCCTTGGGCTTGTGTTGATTTCTCGGGAAGCCCTCCTATGGTGTGGGTTTTCGTCGAACAGAGTTTTTCTTCGGTTTTTTTTCTTGGCGCTGTGTCGGGTATGACGATCGTCGAGCGGAGCTCGACGATTGTATTCCTTTTCCTGAGCACTGTGTTGAGTTCGACGATCGTCGAGCGGAGCTCGACGATTGTCATTTTTTTTGGGCGCTGTGTTGAGTTCGACGATCGTCGAGCGGAGCTCGATGATTGTCATTTTTTTCTGGGCGCTGGGTTGAGGTCGACGATCGTCGTTTCTTTTCTGGGCGCTGTCTGAGGTCGACGATCATCGAGCGGAGCTCGACGATTGTAGCTTCTTTTCTGGACGCTGTCTGAGATCGACGATCGTCGAGCCGATTGTACCTTGCTGTATGTCTAGCGGATCTCCGTGTTGAGTTCGATGATTTTCGAATTGAGTTCGACGATTTTCGAACTGAGTTCGACGATCGGGCCTTGCTTTCTACGTTTGACGATATTTTTCTGAGCACTGTTTTTCCCCTTGTAGTACTCGAGTAAGCTGCCTTAGTACTCGAGTAAGTCCCGTGTTGTACCCGTGTAATGCCATGAGGGCTCGAGTACTCCTCTGTTACTCGAGTAGTTGTAATGAACTACTCGGGTAGGTCTCTGTTACTCGAGCAGTTGCAATGAACTACTCGGGTAGATTTCTATTACTCGAGTAGTTGGGATGAGCTACACGAGTAGGACTTCTGTACTCGAGTGGTTGTATTGAACTACTCGAATAGGTTTTTTGTCTGATACTCGAGTAACCCCCTTTTCCCTCTGCTTCGGGAAAACCGGTTCAGCTGAACCCGGTTTACTTTGTTTTTCTTCCTGTTATCACCCTTAGTATAAATACCTTCTTCATTATTCTTCTCCGATTCTTTTTCCTCCCGAACCAGAGCGGCGTGAGCGAGATAGAGATTGTTCGTCCTTATTCCTTCCGGTGGCCGTTGACGGTGCTCCGGTGCTCAGAATTTCAAACCGGTTGTAGATCTGGAAAGCTCTCGTCGAGTGCTACGCCCTCGTGGTAATTTCTTCCCCGTTCCTTGAGATTTTCTCGTTAGGGTTTTTCGGCCCTAATCCCCTTTTCGACCATTTTGTCTAGATTTCAACTCCTCCCGCAGTCTTTTGCCCCGATCTTCGACGTGGAGCGATTTAGAGGACTTTTCCGGTAAAAAACCAAGGCAAGTGGTGGTTTCCCCTCGTTTCTCTTTATCCGATCTGATGGTAACGACCATACTTTCACGTTCTTTAAATTTGCTGCGCTTATTCTTCCAAATCCTTGTTATGATTAATCGTTTCAACGATCCTTGTTGTCGTAAAGTTTTGTCTTGGAAAGCCTGATATTGTCTGGTTTTAATTAATTGTACCTGGTGCGTCTTAGTTATGGCTATGCAAGTTTTTGTTTTTGTTATATAGCGCGTTAGAATTTATCTTGGACTGTAATTGCTCCTAGAGGTTGATCAACCGCGTCTCGAGTTCGGTAATGTCAAGTAGAATCTGTCGAGCCAAATCTCGAGATATTTGTGTTGTGGTTTCTTTGGGTTTCTTGAATGCGGGAGTTAGTGGACGATTCCACCTCCACAGTGTTTGTTACCTTCATTAGTGCCCTGTGGAAGTCTACCTGGTTTTTGGATGTCTGCGGTGTATGGTGGAGAGTATGAGACTTGCTCGCAGTTAGACGGATTATATATCCGTTTGTTTTTGGGTGGTGTGTACTAGAGTCACCACTTCGCCTGTGTTTTTGGGTGGTGTGTCCAAGAGTGACCACTGTGCCCGTGTTTTTGAGTAGAGTCGACCACCGATGCTTAATAAAGGTTTTGTATTTTCTTTCTGGTGATATATTCATGTAGTCACCTTATAGCCTCGTGCATCTGGTGTACTCTTGTTGAATGTGATAAAGCATGTAGGAGTTCTTTTCCTGTTGATGCCCTGTTTACTTTCGTACTTTACTTTAGTATTTTTGTTCTTGGGTTAGTACCCCTGTTGACCTTTGTTTATTTTGGCTAATTACTTTTCCTGCCACCTTTTGTACCTTCTTGCTGAGGTGTTCTGTCTTTGGAATGCCTCAGGTTCAGAGCAGTAGCAGTTAGCAGTGCTATTTTTGGAGTTTTCTGGCGGCAATTTTGGCCGTGGTTGTTGCCTCGTCATAGCGAGGTAGTTTGATGTTTGTTAGTCTTACGAGTTCATACATACTTTTGTTCGTGGGTTCGTGTCAGCTTGTTGGCGCCCACTGAATTGTTAGTTGTTTGATACTTGCTAGCTGCTCATTTCTTTAAATATGGATGTGCATTACTTGTTCTCTGGGAGGATTTATGTTAGGAATGCATGTTAGGAATTTTCAACTATAAAATCTACAACTATTATTTCAGGCATCGTATAATTTTGAAACTCTAACATGTTATTTTTAGCGACCGTAAAAGCTACTTTTCCTACTATAATAAATTTAGAGTCTTGCATGGCATGAGTTGTCCTTTAGGGACATTTTTACTCATGTAGGACGTTTGAGTTAATCTAATCAAGTATTTTTCCGCAGCGTATAATATATTTTGATTCTTGGACTAGATAAGCCACTAAGCCGAGGGATACGGCTAACTTCTGCACTTAATTGATTTTCCTTAAAATAACTTAAAAAGGAACCTTTCTTCATGTTTAGTTTAGTGTCTGCCTGAGCGTCCGCAGTTATCCCCTACTGACGTGGCATCATGATACGCATTTTCCCTTACTCTGATAAGCTGTTTATGCAGTGAAAATATGGGTTGTGACATTGACCGTGACACCTTCAATATGACTAAAGGTGTCCCTAACCACCACTTTAAGAAAATAGACTCATAAATTTTCTCCAGGTGGGATAGCCGGATCCACAGGCCAGGTGGAGCTAGAGTGCTGCCTGAAAATGGGAAGGAGGTAGTTCCTGATGAAAAGATTTCTTCTCCTAACCCTAGTGAAATTCCTGATAGACTGAGTGAAGGAATTGGGGGGAGCCTAATGTGACACAAGTGGCCACTGAGATAGTGCCCATGAGTGTTCCTACTACTATAGAGATAGATGTTACAGTTAGTTCTGAGCTAGAGATACCAACTCCAGCTACAGAGGCTTCAGTTCCAGTTCAAGTTGCTGCAGTTACAGCTGAAGATACAGATGATATGGTTTCTGAGGTTGCTGATATAGGTCGTGCTACTGCTGAGTTAGTACCTAATAAGGCTGGGATTGATATAGTAGGTGAAGCTATTCTGGTTGCTACTGATCTGGAGATTGTTCCTGCTGCTGATGATTTGGATACTGCTGCAAATGATTTAGATATTGTTGATTATTAGCTTGATGCTGATGAGCACATGACAACTGCTGATTTTGTCCATGATGTTGATGAGATCGAAGTTGTTGATAATGTAAATGATTCTTCTACGCTTGCTGCCCCAGAGAATCTCATTGTAAATCTCCCTGATGTTCTACCTATAATCACTGAGGGGGAGCAGAGTTTACCTTCAGTATGGATTCAAACAGAGCTGGACAGATTTCTTCGAAAGCTACATAGGAGAATTGTTATAATTCCTAGTGGTCCTCCAGTAGAGGTGGTAGAGATTATTGATCTTTCTAATGAGGAAGGATATTTAGAGGTGCATCCTCCTATCCTAGAGGCAACTGCTACTGAACTGCTTTTTAAAGCTCGTGTTACTTCTATACACCTAGGGGGTGAATAGGTTTTCAAGGCTTTATGACTGGTTTTTTGCTTTGGTATGTCGAGAGTTAGATTATTGCGTTTAGCTTTTAAGAACAAATATCAGCACACCAGTACTTATAGTGGTTCTCCAAGGAATGGGCACATCCACTTTCCCTCCCTCCTTTCTATTAGTATGTTAGACAAGTCAATCCACTTCAAACTCGGCTCAAAGAGCTTACAACAAAGATCTATGATGTTTCATCCAAGCCCTACACCTCAGGCCAAAGCTCAACACACACAGAGTAAACTATACTCCTACAGCTCAAAGATAAACAATCTCCTACCTCTGATCTGACTCAGATCCTACCTCAGGCACAAAAGCCCTACCTCCGATTCTCAACAGAATAATACCTCAGGCACATTGGCCCGACCTCCAGTTCTCAACAGAATACTACCACTAAGACTATATATGTTTTGAAAGTGGCTTATGCAATTGATAATCCTTTGATACCAATTGAAAGTCAAGGGGATTGATCTAATTAGCTCTAGCGGGGGGGGGGGGCAATAGAGCTTAAAAAACTTTTTACAGAATTATGTGATTTAGCTGTAAAATAGGTGATAGCAAATATTATTTTAAGAGATTAAAGATAAACTATCACAGTGTGTTGTGATAGGAATCCACTATGTAACAACCCCATCCGTTCATATGATATATTCTAGAAGGTCCAGCCGGGGCCCCACAGGATATATCACAAAACAGTCGGAGAAGGTACAGGATGATACCAGAGTCGCGCATCGCACCTAACACAAAGCATTCTAGCGGAAGCCTAGACTACAACTTGAACTCCTCATGAATGTCCAAACATAAAACTCCACATTTTATATCATATAGGAATGTCTTACAACAAGTCAAAAGAGTTGGCCTTATGGCCTTACATGGCTTTCACACAGAGGCCTAAACAATTGGCGCACAGGCCGGCCACAAGAAAAGAAAACACACAAAAGTACACATTTAGCCTTCGAGGGCTAGCAGCGATCGCAGCAACACCAGCAGGAACATCAACCTCTATCCGTCCCGCTCGGCTCTCCAGCACCTGTACAAGGACAATCCACCCAACGGTGGCAAACAAAGGCAACGGTCAGCGTTCAGCTGACCAATTTATAACGACCCTACCCCTTCTCTCGGGGCAGCGGTATTCTTCCCTGCAGGCATATTAGATCACAAGTATGGCAAGCTATATCATCAAAATGTGCTTTCACGCACACAAGCCATCACAACCGTTCGCCACCCGGCCCAACGGTCCGTGCACTCAGGGCACATTCTTGGTGTTCTGGCAACCTCTTGCCCACCACCGTATCAGGGTTACAACCCAACGGTAACTCTCTTGAGCATTTACTCCATGTCATGCAGCCGGAGTTAGTCTTCCTACACCGGGATGGCCCGTAGCCCCCCATTGTGTTATGGCGCGCAGGCCGAAGACTCTTGCTATGCGCTCCAATAGACCGCACTTTTTGGTCTCACGTCGGACGGACATAGCGCAGGTCGGATCCTCCACCCCCCGTAGCTCAAATCGCCTTGCCTTCTCCGAGTACAGCGTACTCATGGCTATATCAAAGGCGCGGGTCGGTCTCACCAATCCTGTTCTTGGCATTCAAGCCTGGGTATTTCTCTATACCCATTTCCTCACAGCAACAACGGGTCTTTCCTGGGCACACCAGTACTTCCTGTGACTCTCTCCCCAGGTGGACACCGCACAAGCACAAATGTTAGGGGTCTTTCCTAGCTCTCATGCCAGTACTTCCTGTTACTCGCTTCACAGGTGGACACCATACGACATCAAGCATCACCAAAAGTGCCTTTCCTGGTTCCACCAGTACTTCCTGTGCCTTAATCACAAGTTGGACCCAAAACCATCACATGGCTATTTTCTTGGGCTACCACCCCAGTACTTCCTGCTACTCCTTTTCGCAGGCATAACCCGTAGACTCCTTACACTACACGTTTATCACGGAGTATTCTCCGGTTCGTATGCAACATCACCAATCCAGACTAACCTGTCCAGATGGGCTTCACACAGCATGCCTATTCCGTACTCCATTTCCGGATCTATATGCTAACAAAGGGGATTTCAAGCATCCACCCAAAGATTTCCAAAACCAGCCACCTCTTGGTGGGGGAAATCACAAAATATGCCAAAAAGGAAGCCTTCACATGGCTAGGAAGAAAAGTCGTTACCCTTGACGACCGCTTCGGTGCCATGACCTCCAAGCTAGCTTGCAAGACTCGCAAGATTGATTCCTCCGCAACGCCGGCTTCGGATCTCTCGTCGGTAAACCGCAGCACCACCAGCAGCAGCCCCCTTTTCTTCTTCCTCCTCCTTTCTCTCTCTCTTTCTCTCTCTTAACTTGAAGAAAGCTTAAGGCCAAGGAAAAATGAGAATCCTTCTCTGATTTCGGCCTTTAAGGAAAAAGAGGAAGAAGCTTCAGCCCTTGGATCCAGACTGAAGGAATTGACGGCCACGATTCTGCCAAAATCACTGATTTTGACCCGACACGGCCTCTGACACGGCCGTGTGCCAGGCCGTGTGCCTCAAGCGGTGGTCAACCGACTTATCCAAACCAGTGACACGCCCATGGGACACTCCCGTGTCATGGGCCGTGTCACCAACACACCTTCAGACACGCCCATGTCTGTGGCCGTGTACCTGGGTGAAAAAAATCCTAAATCATCCCGAGACTTCACACGGCCTGTGACACGCCCGTGTCCCAGGCCGTGTGCCCATACACGGCACAAAGACACGCCCTGTCGAAATCCTTCGGTGGGCTGAATTCGCCGTCCTGATTTGACATGCCATATGACACGCCCGTGTCACAGGCCGTGTTCAATCTCACTCAACACTTGCGTCTCGACACTCGACGATCTTCGAGTAATAATCGTCGAGCATACGACAGGGCCTTGGACACGCCCGTGTCCTGGGCCGTGTGCCCCCTCTCGACGCATCGTCGAGAGAAAAATCGTCGAGACAAAGGCCGATCGTCGACACAACCTCGACACGCCCTGCGACACGCCCGTGTCGCAGGCCGTGTCAACGGACACGCCCTGGGATACGCCCGTGTCCCAGGCCGTATCACCCAAAAATTTCTGTTTCCGAACTTTGGGCTATTACAATCCTCCCCTCCTGAAAGTTATGGTACCTAAACACCTAGAGGGGGGCGTGAATAGGTGACCTAAACCTTTTTAAAACTTTGTTGGCAGCAAAACAGTTATCTCACAGATTTCTACAGCTAACAGTAATAACAGAATATAAACAGTTAATCCACAGCACAGCACAGCACAGCAGACACACAAATTTATAGTGGTTCCCCAATCTTTGGGTACATCCACTTTCCCCCTTCGCCTATCTAGCAGTGTACTAGATTCAGCCAATCTTCTCCACTATCTCAGAACCCAACTAGGTTCCTACACCTCAGGCCCAAAGCCTTACACTCAGCCACAAGGGCCTACACTCAGCCACCCAGGCCTACACTCAGCCAATTAAGGCCTACACTCAGAGTTCTTCAACTCCTACACTCAGGCAACCAAGCCCTACCCTCAGCCTTTATAATATAGGCTTACAAATCTCTCAGATCCAATGGATCCTACAAGTTAAGATTGAATTACAATAACTAACTCTACAACTCAGAAAATAAGAGAGGAGTTGAGAGTTTCTTGAAGAGTTCTTGGAAGAACTTAGTTAGATCCAAACTGACTTAGCTTCCTTCAAAGCTTCTTGAGTAGAACTGAATTAGTCTGAATCCTCTGCAGTTGATCCTTGACCTCTGCTTCTTGAGATCCAGATGATTCTGAATCCTTCTTCTCAGCCTTAGTTCCAAAGACTGAATTCTTGATTGGAGCTCTCTCTCTCCAACTTCTTAGATCTGCAGTTAGACTGCCAGATCTTCTTGTATTGATCCTCTGTGTTTCACTTTTCTGATTACTTGAATAATCTGATCAACCACTTTAATTATTCTCACTACTTGAAAGAACAACTTGTAATTCTTATATCAACAACAACTTCTGTAAACTATGAGTGCCTATTTATAGGCTTCCTTCATGGTAACCGGCTCGTCCGGTTCATAACAGACTTCTGACTTCTCTGACAGTTGCTGTAGACGGCTGGATCGGCAGCTGTCATGTCAACCAGTCACTTCTTGAAATTCTCTAACTGTCAGATAGTGTCGAGACTTTCTGTTCTTAAGTGTCGACACTTATAGACTAAGTGTCGACACATGCTGTGTAAGTGTCGACACAAGTCTACAAGGTGTCGACACATATCCTTGTATGTCTCGACACTGATTCTTCTGCATGTGTCGACACTGAAATTGAGTGTCGACACAAGTACTTGTTCTTCATTCTTTAACTGTATTCTCCTAAGTGTCGACACATCTCCTTTGTGTCGACACATCTTCATGTGTTGAAACTGTCAAGTGTCGACACTACTTCTTGGTGTCGACACAAGTCTTCAATTTTATTTCTTCAGCTGAGTGTCGACACATTCCCTTAGTGTCGACACTTGTACTTAGAATATTTTGTAAAATTTTCTGTTCTTTGTTTAGTGTCGACACAGCTCCTTGTGTCGACACTTTCTTCAAGTGTAGAGTCTTTAGCTAAGTGTCGACACATTGTGCTGAGTGTCGACACTTACTTCAAGTGTTGACTCTTCTGGTTGTGTGTCGACACATTGTGCTGAGTGTCGACACATTCTTCATATGTTGACTCTGCTGATTGTGTGTCGACACATTATGCTGAGTGTCGACACATTCTTCATATGTTGATTCTGCTGATTGAGTGTCGACACATTGTGTTGAGTGTCGACACTTGTCCTTTGTCTCTGCAGAATTTTGCTGAGTGTCGACACAACTCCAAGTGTCGACACTTTCTGATGTAGACTCAGCTCTTCTAGGTGTCGACACTTCTGCTAAGTGTCGACACAGCTTTTCTGCATACTTCTTCACTGAGTGTCGACACAGCTCCAAGTGTCGACACTTACTGTCTGGTGTCGACTCTTCATCCCAGGTGTCGACACAATGATTCCAAGTGTCGACACTGCTTGTCTGGGTGTCAACACAAGCTTTCTCAAGTGTCGACACTTTCCCTCTGGGTGTCGACACATGGACTTAGAAACTTTTAGCTTCAGTCTAGTGAATACCTAACCTGCACAAGTAACTCAAACACACATCAAATACATTATGATGTATATCATTGAGTTGGGTCAGGCTTCTTCAAATCAGGTACATTTGACCAATGTACCCAACAATCTCCCCCTATTTGGAGAAGTCATAACCCTTAGTCAATGATATACACCACTCATAATTAAAAATTAGAGAATGATGTAAAGCAGGTATATATCAACAGGGTAAACTTAAACATGTAATAAAGCACACATGTATACTCATTCAGCATTTCATAACAAACAAGAATTAGACACATTCTACTGAACAATCATGAAATATATTTATCAAAAATTGTTCTTACATTGTTTTAATACACTTCCATTGTTTTACAAGAATATTGCATATGTAAAAGATTACAACAATGTGTCTTAGTCTAATCTTAGTCTAGTTCTAATCAGGCTCTTTTATAACTATGCCTTTCCCAGCTTGTACTTTGGCCTTTACAGCAGCAGCAGCAGGTTCAGTATCAGCAGTCTTCTTGCCTTTGGAGTCCTTCTTCTTTTGTTCTTCAGCCTTGATTTTCTGCCTCTCAAAATAATGATAGGGCTTAGGAAAGTACTTGCTAGGCTCCACAGCTGTAGGAGGTAGCTTTCCTAACTTAGCCTTCCTTCTATACTGGACAATGGCTTCCTGCCTAATCTCATGCTTCCTCCATTCTGCTTCTGAGAACCATTTGTTCCTCTCATGTGCATTATCCTTGGCTGCTTTCCAGGCTGTGAGAATGATGTTCCTAGAAGTAGGGCTCCATTGTTCAAAATCAGGTTTTTGCTCAGCTAGTTCCCTGAACTTCTTCTCTGACAGCCTTGTCTCTTCTTCTTTGTCCATAGCCTCTTGCATAGCTGCTGTAACAGGTTGAACAACCTTTTCCAGAACAACATTAGGCTTTCCAGTAGTTGGACTATACATTGTGCTTACTTCTGCATGAACCATGTCAAAATCTGGAGGTGGATAGATCACCTGAGCTACTTCCTGTTGCTCACCTCCAAGATATGCACTTTGAATACCTGATTCAGCTACATTATCATCATCACACAGGGGAGGATAGCCCAGTGTAGCTCTGATGGAGTTAGAAATCCATTTGGCATGGTCAGAGCTAGCTTTGACTAACACCCTCTCCCCCTTTATGACTTCTTGTTCAACATGATCTCTTACATCATCTTTCTGGAACCTGATTTGGCTGTCCAAGTACCTGATGCCATCCTTAAAATAAGGTCTAAGCTTTGTAAGCTGTTCAGAAATGACCTTCTGTGAATCCTTAATTGCAGTCTTGACAGCAGCAATTTCATCTTGAAATGCTTTATCAAATTCAGCCTTGGCAGCAGCAGATGTGGAAGATTCAGCTGGCTTATTCTTCAGTTCAGTGACTATAGCATTGTGGGATGCAGTCAAATTATCATTCATTCTCAACTGATTTTCCAGCACATAGCCTTGCTTCAGTGCTATATCATCTACTTGAGACTTTATTTTCTCTTGGTGGGTTGCCAGATAGACCACTGCATTAGCACCCTTTGTAAAACAGTCAGTCATCTCCTTTTTATTAAGGTTCATTTCAAACCTTATGGACTTGATTTCCTGTGCCAGATCAGATTGTAGGGTCTTGTGCCCTTCATCAACATAAGTTTCTATAGCCTTCCTTTGTTCATCCATCTTGATTTGCAGTGCAATCAGTAGAGCACTATAGTCAACAGTTGGGGCTTGTTGAACTATGGGCTGTGGGGCAATGGATTGCAAGGCTTTCTTGTAACTCTGACTTCTCCTCTTGAAGACATAGAGTTTCTTCTTTTTAGCTTGTGCAGTCTCATCTTCCTCAGACTCTGAAGTACTAGCTATATGCACCCTGTCCTTAGGGCTTGATGATTTTTCAGCTTGCACATCTAGTGCTTTCTCACTTTCTTGCCTGACAGGCTCTTCCTGAATTTGCAGTGTCTCCCCCTCAGCAGCAGCACCCTTCTCTTCAGCAGCACCAACTTTATCCATGTCAAAGTCCTCCTGTTCTAGATTTAGAAATAGATCTTCCATGGTGTATTCAGGAGGTGACTGTGCAGGAGATGTACTTGGTTCTTCAACTACTTTATCAGGAACAACAGCTGGTTCTTGATTTACTTGCTGAGTTTGGTGATGGACATCAGACAAATCAGAATCTATCACAGAAAAATCTAAAGTGTTGAGGTCAGAAAGTACCTCTTGGATAATGAGTGTAGCTTGCTCACTCTCCAGTGTAGAGGGTTGTTCTACAGCTGGTGGCTCCCCCTGGCTTGGATCTTTATGCATGGGGCTAGCTGGAGGCAGCTCCCCCTGGATTTCAGTTGGCTCTTGAGGAGCAGGAGACTTCTCTGCAGCCACTTCCTCATGACTATCAGGAGTGAAAACAACTAGTTCTTCACTACCTGAACTGCTGGAGGACTCCTGTGTCACAAGAGCTATCTTCCTCTTCTTCTTAGGAGGTGATTCTTTCTTAGAAACTTGTTTCTCAGGGGTGGACAGTTCCTTTGATAACACCCTTTCCCACCTTGAGAAGATCCTCATGTCCATCTTTCTCATGTGGTTGATTTTGCTACCTGCAACAGTGCTCATTACCTCTGGTATTGTACCAGCCAGGTAGAGACTAAGTATCCTGCCCAGATTGGGCTTCTTCAGACTTTCCTTTATCTTCTCAAAGATAACCATTGACCAGTCTGTTTTGAGGTTGAAGATAATTCTGGTCATAACACTGAACATGGAGGCTGACACCCTGTCATGCCCTCCAGTCTTGCTGAGTATAACCTTTCCCACTATGTCTGACAGGAACTTTCCTTGAGTGTTCATTCCTCTCCTGTTGAAAACAGATCCAATCTTCAGCTTAGGATCTAGACCACACCAGGTAAGTGCTTCTTTGGTCTTATATGTAGTCACTTCCTCTTCTTCTTGAATTTTAGGTAGCTGAAGTACCTTTCTCAGAGATTTGGGTGAAATTTTGACCTTGGTGCCATGAACTCGCGATTTGATCCTGTAACCTGAATCATCTACTGACCCTTCAGTAAGGAATTCAAGAACTTCCTTCTTCCATATTGTTGTTGGTTCTGAAACCAGATACTCCAATCCAGAATCAGTGACTAGGGTTACCACCGATCTGATTTCTTGATCACCATCATCGAACGCGCCACGAACCAGCTCATAGCCTTCATTGACATTCTCCTCGAGCTTGGGAGCCATTAGGGTTTAGAGATTTAGTCTTGAGAAAAGAGAAATGTCGACACAGCAGTTTTGGTCTCGAAACTCTGAAAGCGTGTCGACAAACAAAGACAGAATCCTATTTATACCTTTCTGGTTTGAAGACGAACAGGCGGGATGGATTACTAAAGATGTGTCGACACTAGCAATAAGTGTCGACACTGACTTATAATGTCTCGACACTTATGTGTCGACACAAGTTTAGTCAACAGATTTTATGTGTCGACACATGGTTATGTGTCGACACCACACTACTCGGCATGTAGTCGAGACGTTACTTAGAAAATTCTGAGTAAAACTTAAGTGTCGACACATCATTGAATGTGTCGACACCAACTTGTCATGTGTCGACACTAACATTCTGAAGTGTCGACACCTATTCGACATGTGTCGACACTAACATTCTGAAGTGTCGATACCAACTTCCTAGATGTGTCGACACCATTTTCCTGAAGTGTCGACACTTACCATTCTGTGTCGACATAGACTTGTCTATGTGTCGACACCTTTTTACTTAGCCAATTTTTAGTTCTGTAAACTTAGTCTAAGTTTATCATACCTAGTTCAATTTTGAACATATTAAACTTAGCTTCTTCTAAGGGCTTAGTAAACATATCAGCTATCTGATTATCAGTTTTAACATATTCAAGTGCAATATCATTTCTTTCTACATGCTCCCTAAGAAAGTGATATTTAATCTCAATATATTTAGTTCTACTATGAGATACAGGGTTGTTAGCTATTGAAATAGCACTTGTAGAATCACAGTAAAGTGGAGTTCTACTTACCTGAAATCCATAGTCTTCTAGCTGATGTTGAATCCACAGAAGTTGAGCACAGCAACTTCCTGCAGCTACATATTCTGACTCAGCTGTGGAAATAGCCACACTGGTTTGCTTCTTGCTACTCCATGAAATGAGTCTTCCACCTAGGAATTGACAGGATCCAGTAGTGCTCTTTCTATCTTCTTTGCATCCTGCAAAGTCTGCATCTGAATAGCCTGTTAGATCAAAATCTGCATTCCTAGGGTACCAGAGGCCTAGATAAGGTGTACCCTTTAGATATCTCAAGATTCTCTTGACTGCAGTCAAGTGAGACTCTTTAGGGCAGGCTTGATACCTGGCACAAACACATGTAGCATACATAATGTCAGGCCTACTTGCAGTCAAGTATAGTAGGGAGCCAACTATCCCTCTATACAAGGTTTCATCTACAGGTTTCCCTGCATCATCCTTGCTCAGAGACATACTTGACCCCATAGGAGTCTTCATGGTACTGGATGAATCCATACCATACTTCCTTATGAGTTCTAGGGTGAACTTGGACTGACATATGGATAGACCACTTCCAGTCTGTTTAACTTGGAGACCCAAGAAAAACTTTAGTTCTCCCATACTACTCATCTCAAATTGACTTTGCATAAGCTTTGCAAACTTTTTGCAAAGGCTACTTTCAGTAGACCCAAATATAATGTCATCTACATATATTTGGACAAGTATGACTTTGCCTCTAGATTCCCTAAGGAATAGAGTCTTATCTATTTTCCCCCTTGAGAACTTGTTCTCAATGAGGAAACTAGATAGGGTTTCATACCAAGCTCTAGGTGCTTGTTTTAACCCATATAATGCTTTCCTAAGTCTATAGACATAATGAGGTAGAGTTGGATCAACAAAACCTGCAGGCTGCTCCACATAGACTTCTTCTTTCAAATTACCATTTAGGAATGCTGACTTCACATCCATTTGGTATACCTTGAATCCTTGATAGGTTGCATAGGCCAAGAACATCCTTATGGCTTCCAGTCTGGCTACTGGAGCAAAGGTTTGATCAAAATCAATACCTTCTTCTTGCCTATATCCTTTTGCAACCAGTCTTGCTTTGTTCTTAATGATGACTCCTTGTTCATCTAACTTATTCCTATAGATCCACTTTGTTCCTATCACATTGTGATCTTTAGGTTTAGGAACCAAGTCCCAAACCTTGCACCTTTTGAACTGATTAAGTTCTTCCTGCATTGCTTCAGTCCACTGTGGATCTTGTATAGCTTCTTCAAATTTCTTTGGTTCTATTTGAGACAGAAAACTTGAATATACTACAGCATTCTGATTTCTGCTCCTTGTCTGAACATCTTGTCTTGGATCTCCAATAATCAGCTCTACTGGATGATCTCTTAGATGCCTGTTGGCTGGAGGCATCCTTACTCCTGGTTGAACTTCTTCAGCATCCTCATCAAGCTGAGTTCCTTGTACTACTTCAGCTCCTGGTACATGTAGTTCTCCCCCTGGACATAAGCCATCTTCTTCTACTTGCTGTCTTGCAGTAGGTACATCTTCTATGGTTAGCTTGTCCATCTTCTTAGTAAGACCTGTGGAGCTGCATACATTGCTAGACAACTCATTGTTAATTAGTTTGTCTCATCAAAAACTACATGCACAGACTCCTCTACAACTTGTGTAGTCAAGTTGTAGACTCTATAAGCCTTACTATTATTGCTGTACCCAACAAACACTCCCTCCTGGGACTTGGCAGCAAACTTAGTTAGGTAAGACTTTCCATTGTTAAGTATGAAGCATTTGCAACCAAAAATCCTGAAATAGGATAGATTTGGTTTCCTGCCTTTCACAACTTCATAGGGGGTCTTGTTTAACCTTTTAGTGATGGTAGCCCTATTTATCACATGGCATGCAGTGTTAACTGCTTCAGCCCAGAAATACTCTGGCAGTGATGAATCACTTAATAGGGTCCTACCAGCCTCTATCAAGGTCTTATTCTTCCTTTCAGCAATGCCATTTTGCTGAGGTGTTCTAGGTGAAGAGAATTCTTGAAATATCCCAAAATGTTCACACAGTTTTGTCATGCTTTCAGACTGAAACTCAGTACCATGGTCACTTCTAATTTTGACCACTGTACAGTTCAATTCATTCTGAATTTGCTTAACAAAGCTATGGAAGACACTAGGTGTTTCAGATTTCTGCTTTAAGAAGAACACCCAGGAAAACCTTGAGTAGTCATCAACAACTACAAAGGTATAGACCTTCCTACCTAAGCTGTGAACTGGCATTGGACCAAATAGATCCATATGCAAGAGGTATAAACACCTCACAGCATCTTTGTTGTCTAAGCTTCTAAAGGTGGATTTAGTCTGCTTGCCCTTTTGACAAGCTGAGCAAATGCCATCTTTGACACACTTAACTTGAGAACCATTCCTCACTAACTCTTTACTAAAGAGTTTGCTAATAGTCTTGTAATTAAGATGGGCAAGCCTCTTGTGCCATTTGACACATTGAGAGACCGTCTCATCAGCTACAAGACAAACTGGAGAACTAATGTTCTCAACCATAATGTCTAAACAATATACATTCCTCTTTCTATATCCTGTCAAAATGATCTCTTGATCACTTGACCTCTTGATATGACAACCATTTTTAACAAATGAGATGTCATACCCTACATCACTTAACTGACTTATACTAATGAGGTTGTGTTTCAACCCTTTAACATAAGCCACTTGAGTAATGGTAACAAGGTTTGAAGAGATGTTACCAAACCCTTTGATGATTCCTTTTTCAGAACCACCAAAGGTCACTTTAGGACCATTTTTGATTGGAATGTAGTCCTTCAGTAGTCCCCTTGTTCCAGTCATATGTCTGGAACATCCACTATCCAAGTACCATGTTGGGGTATGGCCACTTGGATTCACCTGCAAAACAAATTAATGAACCTTAGAACCCAAAGTAAACTTGGGTCCTTGGTGATTGTTAGTTTGCAACTTGACATAGCTACCTGCTGGCTTTCCACCAGGTAACTTGCTACTCAACTTGGCACTGGTATTGTGCCAACAATCCAAGGCAAAGTGGCCAACCTTGCCACAACACCAGCATTCAAACTTGTTGTACCTTTGCTTAGGTACAGACTTGGCTGTCTTGACTACAGCAGGCTTATTGAATGTTGGGGCTTTGCCCTTGGACTTGGACTGATCCTTAACAGTCCTAGCTGGTTTAATAAAACCCAATCCAGTCTTTCCTTTATGATGAACAAATTCATCAATCAAGGGTTGCACTGATTTAGGTTTTGAAAACCTAGCAACTAGCTCTCTTTCCTTCTGGAGATTGATCTCCAGTAACTTAATTTGATCATTTTTATAAGTGATAGTTCCCATCTGAATCACAGTAATGTGTTTCAGCCTGGCTACCTCATTGAGCTTTTGATCAAATTCCTTCTCAAAGTCTGTTGCAGCTGCCTTTAGATCAGCAATTTCCTTTGCCTGACTTTTGGCAAGGGACTTGCTTTTCTTATAGGCTTGCAACAGTACTTTATATTCATCTAAGAGCTGATGAATATCTCCCTCAGATTCAGAAACACTTCCATCACTTGATGAAGATGAATCTGACTCTGAACTAGAACTGAAATCTGAACTTTGAGTTGGACTTTGTACCTGACTAGGTCCTGGCTGCTCCAGGATTTTGGTACTTTCAGTCAATGCCATCAGTCCTTGGCACTGACACTCTTCTTGTTCATAGATTGATTCCATGATCTGCATAAACTCCTCTTCTTCTTCAGCAAATAGCCCTATGTAGGCTTCAGCATCTGTCTCAGTGTCTGAAGAAGAAATGTCTGAAAGAGTCTTCTCATTCTTTGCAACAAAGGACTTCTCCTTCTTTCCTTTGAAGTGAGTCTTCTTTTTGTCACTGGATTCTTTCCTTCTCTCAGGACAATCTGCAATAACATGACCCTGTCTATTGCAGCAGTAACACACTATCCTAGACCCAGTTGCCTTGCTAGTCTTTGTCTTTTTCTTGTCCTTCTTTGAAGGCTTCTTCTCCTGATACTGAACTTCTTTCCCTTTGGAAAATGAAGGTCTGGACCTCCACTGTTTCTTCTTCAGGAATTTCTGAAAATGTTTGGTGAATGCAGCAAAGTCTTCATCACTTTCACTGCTTGTAGACTTTGTGCTAACAGACTCATCAGATTCTGATTCAACTACCTCTGGAGGAGGAGTTGATGACTTAGTCCTGCCCTTTCTAGGTACTTCTGACTTGAAGGCAACAGTCCTTTCCCTGTGCTCAGTCCTTGTTGATTTTTCCTCCTCTTTTCTCACAGACAGCTGCATCTCATAAGACAGCAACTTGCCAAATAGTGTGGGAGGAGGAATTTCTCCCAACTTTGCCATTTCTCTGATGGCACAGATCTTAGTGTCCCAATCTTTGGTTAGGGACCTCAAGAACTTATCATTCAATTCATAGTTAGTGAACTCTCTTCCATAGGACATGAGTTCATTAACAATTCTATAGAACTTCTTGTAGCATTCAGTGATGCTATCTCCTCTTCCTTGCCTAAAGCTCTCATACTCTTGATTAAGCAAGGACTTTCTATCTTGCCTAACTTCTTCAGAACCTTCCATATAGACAATGAGGGTATCCCACATTTCTTTTGCTGTTTTACAGTGAATTAGGTTCTGAAAAGTTGCATCATCAATGGCACTTACTATTATGTTTTGTGCCCTTTTGTCCATAGTGGCTAGGACAATTTCATCCTTGGTCATCTCAGAGAAATCCTTTGGAGTCCTCTGATTTGCATCCAATACTGAGATCTTCATGGGCACATATGGCCCCTCTTTGACTGTGATGTAGATTCTAGGGTCAGAGGCTTCCATGAACAGCCTTACCCTCTCTTTCCAGATTCCAAAAATCTCTTTTCTGCATATGGGCAGTTTCATTGAACCCAATTCCTTGTGATTCTCTGAAGAACCCATGTTTCTTGATTTTCTTGAAACTGTGTTCTGACTTACACTGAATCTGCCAAACTGGATCTCCTCAGACAGTTAGTCCTTTTTGAGGAACCTGGCTTTGATACCACTTGAAAGTTATGGTACCTAAACACCTAGAGGGGGGGGGGGTGAATAGGTGACCTAAACCTTTTTAAAACTTTGTTGGCAGCAAAACAGTTATCTCACAGATTTCTACAGCTAACAGTAATAACAGAATATAAACAGTTAATCCACAGCACAGCACAGCACAGCAGACACACAAATTTATAGTGGTTCCCCAATCTTTGGGTACATCCACTTTCCCCCTTCGCCTATCTAGCAGTGTACTAGATTCAGCCAATCTTCTCCACTATCTCAGAACCCAACTAGGTTCCTACACCTCAGGCCCAAAGCCTTACACTCAGCCACAAGGGCCTACACTCAGCCACCCAGGCCTACACTCAGCCAATTAAGGCCTACACTCAGAGTTCTTCAACTCCTACACTCAGGCAACCAAGCCCTACCCTCAGCCTTTATAATATAGGCTTACAAATCTCTCAGATCCAATGGATCCTACAAGTTAAGATTGAATTACAATAACTAACTCTACAACTCAGAAAATAAGAGAGGAGTTGAGAGTTTCTTGAAGAGTTCTTGGAAGAACTTAGTTAGATCTAAACTGACTTAGCTTCCTTCAAAGCTTCTTGAGTAGAACTGAATTAGTCTGAATCCTCTGCAGTTGATCCTTGACCTCTGCTTCTTGAGATCCAGATGATTCTGAATCCTTCTTCTCAGCCTTAGTTCCAAAGACTGAATTCTTGATTGGAGCTCTCTCTCTCCAACTTCTTAGATCTGCAGTTAGACTGCCAGATCTTCTTGTATTGATCCTCTGTGTTTCACTTTTCTGATTACTTGAATAATCTGATCAACCACTTTAATTATTCTCACTACTTGAAAGAACAACTTGTAATTCTTATATCAACAACAACTTCTGTAAACTGTGAGTGCCTATTTATAGGCTTCCTTCATGGTAACCGGCTGGTCCGGTTCATAACAGACTTCTGACTTCTCTGACAGTTGCTGTAGACGGCTGGATCGGCAGCTGTCATGTCAACCAGTCACTTCTTGAAATTCTCTAACTGTCAGATAGTGTCGAGACTTTCTGTTCTTAAGTGTCGACACTTATAGACTAAGTGTCGACACATGCTGTGTAAGTGTCGACACAAGTCTACAAGGTGTCGACACATATCCTTGTATGTCTCGACACTAATTCTTCTGCATGTGTCGACACTGAAATTGAGTGTCGACACAAGTACTTGTTCTTCATTCTTTAACTGTATTCTCCGAAGTGTCGACACATCTCCTTTGTGTCGACACATCTTCATGTGTTGAAACTGTCAAGTGTCGACACTGCTTCTTGGTGTCGACACAAGTCTTCAATTTTATTTCTTCAGCTGAGTGTCGACACATTCCCTTAGTGTCGACACTTGTACTTAGAATATTTTGTAAACTTTTCTGTTCTTTGTTAAGTGTCGACACAGCTCCTTGTGTCGACACTTTCTTCAAGTGTAGAGTCTTTAGCTATGTGTCGACACATTGTGCTGAGTGTCGACACTTTCTTCAAGTGTTGACTCTTCTGGTTGTGTGTCGACACATTGTGCTGAGTGTCGACACATTCTTCATATGTTGACTCTGCTGATTGTGTGTCGACACATTGTGCTGAGTGTCGACACATTCTTCATATGTTGATTCTGCTGATTGAGTGTCGACACATTGTGTTGAGTGTCGAAACTTGTCTTTTGTCTCTGCAGAATTTTGCTGAGTGTCGACACAACTCCAAGTGTCGACACTTTCTGATGTAGACTCAGCTCTTCTAGGTGTCGACACTTCTGCTAAGTGTCGACACAGATTTTCTGCATACTTCTTCACTGAGTGTCGACACAGCTCCAAGTGTCGACACTTACTGTCTGGTGTCGACTCTTCATCCCAGGTGTCGACACAATGATTCCAAGTGTCGACACTGCTTGTCTGGGTGTCGACACAAGCTTTCTCAAGTGTCGACACTTTCCCTCTGGGTGTCGACACATGGACTTAGAAACTTTTAGCTTCAGTCTAGTGAATACCTAACCTGCACAAGTAACTCAAACACACATCAAATACATTATGATGTATATCATTGAGTTGGGTCAGGCTTCTTCAAATCAGGTACATTTGACCAATGTACCCAACACCTCCTACAAGAAATTTCGCCCTCGAAATTCAGACATAGGAAAGGCAATAGAAAATAGCAAGAAAAATGTGACAACATATATAAAAGTTTATGTTACAACATTCTTGCTACAGGTTACAAAAACAGCTCAGGGAACTCTTCTCGCATGGTCTGCTCGCGTTCCCATGTCAGTTCTTCACGGCCGCAGTTGTCCCACCGGACTTTTACCATACCGACCGTCTTGTTCCGCAACTGTTTTTCGGCTCGATCTTCGATCTGAATGGGTCTAACTCTTGTTGTTAGCCCATACTCCACCGGCACACGATCATCCGCGATCACTTGAGCTGGATCTTTCACGGCCTTCCGAAGCACTGAGATGTGAAAGACATCATGTAACCCACCCAAGTCTGCCGATAGAGCTACCGATAAGCCGCTTCGCCAACTCGCTCAACCACTTCAAAAGGACCCAAATATCTTGGACTCAACTTTTTCAATCGTCGAATCCTGGAGACACCTTTGAATGGATTGATCTTCAAGTAGACCCAATCGCCAACCACAAATTCTACGTTCCGGTGCTTGGCGTTGTAGTACTTCACTTGTCGATCTTGAGCAATAAGCAATCTCTCTCGAATAGTCCGTATGGTTGAGTTTGCTTCCTCAACCTCATTTGGTTTAACAATCCGAGCTTCGCCCGCTTCTACCCAAGCCAAGGGAGTACGACACTTCCTTCCATAGAGAGCTTCATATGGTGCCATCCCAATGCTCGCCTGGTAGCTGTTATTATAGGCAAACTCTAACATATAGAGATGATCTTCCCATCTCCTTCCGAAGTCAAGGGCGCACATTCAGAGCATGTCCTCCATTGTTCTGTTGGTACGTTCAGTTTGGCCATCCGTTTGGGGATGAAAGGCCGTACTGAAAGTCAACTTCGTGCCCAACAGTCGGTGAAATAGCCTCCAATCATTTGACGTGAATCGCCCATCTCGATCACTTACGATGCTCCGAGGAACACCGTGCAGCCGCACAATCTGGTCAACATATAACTTTGCCAAACTTTCAACTGAATCATCCCGCCTGTTCGGGAGAAAATGTGCTACTTTCGTTAGCCGGTCAACAATCACCCAAATGGAATCATTTCCTCGCTGCGATCTTGGCAACCCATGCACAAAATCCATGGAAATATCATCAAATTTCCACACTGGGATCGGCAGTGACTTCAAATATCCACCCGGCTTTTGGCATTCCGCCTTCACCATCGCACATGTTTGGCATTTAGAGACATAAAGGGCAACATCTTTCTTGAGCCCTGGCCACCAGAAAAGCTTCTTCATATCGTTGAACATCTTTGTGCTCCCGGGGTGAATGGAATATTTTGTATAATGCGCTTCATATAACAGTTCTTCCCTCAATTTCCCAACATTCGGGACGCACAAACGGCCCTCTTTTCGCAAAAGACCGTCATTCCAGGTGAATTTGCCTTCTGGCCCTTCATTCACATAGCGCAAGAGATCTTCATCCAACTCCGTTGCCCGTCGAACTCGGTCCGCAAGGTCACATTGCACCTCGATCCAGTTCAAACATGCAGTGGCAGTGGAATTCTTGTCAACACAATAGATCTCCAATGCCTCCAGTTCCTGGATAAGACGTTCATCATGCCTTTGTAACCAATTTGCTCTAGCCGGAACTCGCCGACTCAAGGCATCCGCGACAACATTCCCCTTCCCGGGCGTATAGTGAATCTCAAAAGTGTAGTCCCCAAGGAACTCCAACCACCTTCGTTGTCGCATGTTCAAGTCTTTTTGCTCCAAAAGATACTTTAGGCTCTTATGATCGGTATAGATCTCCACCTTCACTCCATAAAGGTAGTGTCGCCACAACTTGAGTGCAAAAATCACCGCCGCGAGTTCCAAATCATGGACGGGATAATTTCGCTCGTGCACCTTTAGTTGGCGTGAGCCATAAGCAATCACCTTTCCGCTCTGTAGAAGAACGCAGCCTAAGCCGCTCCCTGAGGCATCACTATAAATCACAAAGCCATCGGTTCCACATGGCAAAGACAATACCGGCGTCGTGGTCAACCGAACCTTCAGCTCTTCAAAAGCTCGTGCGCACTCTGGCATCCAAACGAACTTCTGATCTTTTCGCGTCAGTGTGGTTAGCGGCAAAGCGATCCGCGAGAAGTTTTCCACAAATCTTCTATAGTAGCCTGCAAGTCCAAGGAAACTCCTGACCTCGGCCATGGAAGACAACATTGGCCACTCCTGTATGGCTCTTATCTTCACTGGATCCACTGCAATGCCCGCTTCACTCACCACATGGCCTAAAAATGCCACTGACGATAGCCAAAACTCGCACTTCGAGAACTTGGCATATAGCCGATTTTGCCTCAATATGTTGAACACCAACCGCAAGTGACTCTCATGCTCGGCTTTGGACTTTGAGTACACCAGGATATCATCAATAAACACTATCACAAACAGATCCAGGTACTCACGAAAAATATGGTGCATCAGATCCATAAACACCGAGGGCGCATTACACAATCCAAAGGGCATTACTATGAACTCATAGTGCCCATAACGCGTTCCAAATGCGGTTTTGGGAATGTCACCTTCCCGAATTCTTAACTGGTAATAACCAGACTTCAGGTCCAACTTCGAATAGACGGTAGATCCCACCAGCTGATCAAATAATTCATCAATCCGGGGTATAGGATACTTATTCTTCTCGGTCAGCTTATTCAATTCACGGTAATCGATACACAACCGTAACCCACCATCTTTGTTCTTTACAAAAAGCACAGGCGCGCTCCAAGGTGACATACTTGGGCGGATATAACCTTGCTCTAGCATTTCTTGTAGTTGAACCTTCAACTCAACCATCTCTTTAGGCGCAACGCGATATGGCGAGCGGGCCACGGGTTTCGCACCTGGCACCAACTCTATTGTGAAGTCAATCTCCCGCTGGGGTGGTAGCCCAGGGAGATCCGTGGGAAACACATCTGTAAATTCTGCCACAATCGGAAGCTCGCACAAAGTGGCCTTAGGCTCCACAGCCTGAATTAGTGCAAAGTGACACTCCGCACCCTTCCGAACAGCTTTGACTACCTGGAGTGCAAACATCAACGTCCCGCTCACTCCTCGCATACCCTCAAACTTGGTCTTCTGTTCGGTATTCTGGCCCAATGTGATTTCTTTGGACTGGCAATCAATCATAGCATGCTGCTCCGCAAGCCAATCCATCCCAAAAATCACATCGAATTCTGATATTGGCAAAACAAATGTAGTTAAACAAAACTCCCGACTTCCTAACTGAACCGCCACATCGCAAGCTTGATCCGCAAGCATCCAACAGCCATTCGGCAACACCACTCTGACGCTATCTGTCTTTGCACGACTGGGTATCCCAAGCCGCGTAAGAAACTCACTAGACAGAAAAGAATGCGATGCACCTGTATCAAACAGTGCTCGCGCCAGCGTGTCCCGAATCATCACAAAGCCTATGACAAACATGTCACACACACACAAACCGCAAACATGGGGTACTAAGCAAAGCATACAAACAATAGCATATGCAAAACTAAACTCATACCTGTGACCACGTCACTCTGCTTGATGGCCTCTTGCAGGCCAAGATTGTAGACCCGGGGTTGCGCCTGTGAGGCAGAGGAATCCACCACCGCCTTTCCTTTCTCCGCATAAGATGCACCCGCCTTCTTTTCACTCTTTGGCGGCATCCGACAATCTCACGCAATATGTCCCATCCGGCCACAATTGAAGCAGATACGAGTGTCTGGCTTGGAGGTCGCCCCTGATGTTGCTCCCGTTGCAACGGATGAAGGAGCTTGTCCACTAGGCTTGGACTTCTTGCCCCATCTCTTCTTATAAAATGGTTTTCCCGATCGGGGCGCCTTCCACTCCGGTTGCGTCACAGCCAAAGTTCTCTTCCCTTACACCCTCTTCATATCCTTTTCCAACGCGGTCGCGGTGTCAACCAGCGCTTGGAAACCTTGGTTCACAGAAGTGGACACAAGGAACCTCAGTTCGTCCCTCAGTCCTTCATAGAACCTATTAGTCTTCCTCTGCTCATCAGCAAAAATAGAACCTGCATACCGCCCTAAGCGAGTAAATTCATGCAGGTACGCGTCAACACTGCCATCACCTTGAGTCAACCGTTGGAATTCATTTTCCATGGCTATCCGCTGAGCCGCAGGAAGGTGCTTCGCGAGGAAGAGTCGGGAGAATTCTTCCATCGATACTTGGGTTAACGGACGACCCGCCAAGTGATGTAACTCCATCTCATCCCACCATAATCGAGCTTCTCCTTCAAGCAAGAAGGTGGCTAAGGTAACTTTCTGATGCTCCGCCATTCCTATCGCCGTCATCACTCGCTTGACACGCGATAGCCAATCCTCAGCCTGCGTCGGGGTTCCCGCTCCCGAGAACATAGGCGGATGGAAACTCATAAACCGCGTTAGCTGCTTCTCAGCCGCTCGAGGGGCCATAATCACGACAGGTTCAGGCCTCGCTGCCACCTGTTCTGGCCTCACAGCCGCTTGCTCCTGCCTAAGGGGCTGGCCTTGGATCATGGTAAATAAGGCCTCCGCAACTAAACGCACATGTTCTGCAGACGGTGGAGGTGTAGGCACCGCGGCTGGTGCCATACTTTCATCAGAATGCTGGGACTCAGACGGCCCAGCTCCACTTCGTGTCACCTAAAGGTGGACAAGACACACACATTAGCGGTCGTACCCAAGCAAGCAACACAAAAGAAGAACACGCAGGTTCCTCAAACACAAAAATATGCATTCCTATCATGGACATTCTGGAGTTCATTCGTAGACCTTGATGTGCACAAACACGTGCTCGCCACCCCACAAAAGAAGTCGACCACGACTTCGAGAGGGAACGACCAAGACGACCGATACCAAAAATGTAGCAACCCCATCCGTTCATATGATATATTCTAGAAGGTCCGGCCGGGGCCCCACAGGATATATCACAAAACAGTCGGTGAAGGTACAGGATGATACCAGAGTCGCGCATCGCACCTAACACAAAGCATTCTAGCGGAATCCTAGACTACAACTTGAACTTCTCATGAATGTCCAAACATAAAACTCCACATTTTATATCATATAGGAATGTCTTACAACAAGTCAAAAGAGTTGTCCTTATGGCCTTACATGGCTTTCACACAGAGGCCTAAACAATTGGCGCGCAGGCTGGCCACAAGAATAGAAAACACACAAAAGTACACATTTAGCCTTCGAGGGCTAGCAGCAATCGCAGCAACACCAGCAGGAACATCAACCTCTATGCGTCCCGCTCGGCTCTCCAGCACCTGTACAAGGACAATCCACCCAACGGTGGCAAACAAAGGCAACGGTCAGCGTTCAGCTGACCAATTTATAACGACCCTACCCCTTCTCTCGGGGCAGCGGTATTCTTCCCTGCAGGCATATTAGATCACAAGTATGGCAAGCTATATCATCAAAATGTGCTTTCACGCACACAAGCCATCACAACCGTTCGCCACCCGGCCCAACGGTCCGTGCACTCAGGGCACATTCTTGGTGTTCTGGCAACCTTTTGCCCACCACCGTATCAGGGTTACAACCCAACGGTAACTCTCTTGAGCATTTACTCCATGGCGTGCAGCCGGAGTTAGTCTTCCTACACCGGGATGGCCCGTAGCCCCCCATTGTGTCATGGCGTGCAGGCCGAAGACTCTTGCTATGCGCTCCAACAGACCGCACTTTTTGGTCTCACGTCGGACGGACATAGCGCAGGTCGGATCCTCCACCCCCCGTTGCTCAAATCGCCTTGCCTTCTCCGAGTACAGCATACTCATGGCTATATCAAAGGCGCGGGTCAGTCTCACCAATCCTGTTCTTGGCATTCAAGCCTGGGTATTTCTCTAGACCCATTTCCTCACAGCAACAGCGGGTCTTTCCTGGGCACACTAGTACTTCCTGTGACTCTCTCCCCAGGTGGACACCGCACAAGCACAAATGTCAGGGGTATTTCCTAGCTCTCATGCCAGTACTTCCTGTTACTCGCTTCACAGGTGGACACCCTACGACATCAAGCATCACCAAAAGGGCCTTTCCTGGTTCCACCAGTACTTCCTGTGCCTTAATCACAGGTTGGACCCAAAACCATCACATTGCTATTTTCCTAGGGTACCACCCCAGTACTTCCTGCTACTCCTTTTCGCAAGCATAACCCGTAGACTCCTTACACTACAGGTTTATCACAGAGTCTTCTCCGGTTCGTATGCAACATCACCAATCCAGACTAACCTGTCCAGATGGGCTTCATACAGCATGCCTATTCCGTACTCCATTTCCGGATCTATATGCTAACAAAGGGGATTTCAAGCATCCACCCAAAGATTTCCAAAACCAGCCACCTCTTGGTGGGGGAAATCGCAAAGTATGCCAAAAAGGAAGCCTTCACATGGCTAGGAAGAAAAGTCATTACCCTTGACGACCGCTTCAGTGCCATGACCTCCAAGCTAGCTTGCAAGACTCGCAAGATTGATTCCTCCGCAACGCCGGCTTCGGATCTCTCGTCGGTAAACCGCAACACCACCAGCAGCAGCCCCCTTTTCTTCTTCCTCCTCCTTTCTCTCTCTTTCTCTCTCTTAACTTGAAGAAAGCTTAAGGCCAAGGAAAAATGAGAATCCTTCTCTGATTTCGGCCTTTAAGGAAAAAGAGGAAGAAGCTTCAGCCCTTGGATCCAGACTGAAGGAATTGACGGCCACGATTCTGCCAAAATCACTGATTTTGACCCGACACGGCCTCTGACACGACCGTGTGCCAGGCCGTGTGCCTCAAGCGGTGGTCAACCGACTTATCCAAACCAGTGACACGCCCATGGGACACGCCCGTGTCATGGGCCGTGTCACCAACACGCCTTCAGACACGCCCGTGTCTGTGGCCGTGTACTTGGGTGAAAAAAATCCCAAATCATCCCGAGACTTCACACGGCCTGTGACACGCCCGTGTCCCAGGCCGTGTGCCCAGACACGGCACAAAGACACGCCCTGTCGAAATCCTTCGGCGGGCTGAATTCGTCGTCCTGATTTGACACACCCTGTGACACGCCCGTGTCACAGGCCGTGTTCAATCTCACTCAACACTTGCGTCTCGACACTCGACGATCTTCGAGTAACAATCGTCGAGCATACGACACGGCCTTGGACACGCCCGTGTCCTGGGCCGTGTGCCCCCTCTCGACGCATCGTCGAGAGAAAAATCGTCGAGACAAAGGCCGATCGTCGACACAACCTCGACACGCCCTGCGACACGCCCGTGTCGCAGGCCGTGTCAATGGACACGCCCTGGGACACGCCCGTGTCCCAGGCCGTGTCACCCAAAAATTCCTGTTTCCGAACTTTGGGCTGTTACACACTAAACCCTAAACCCTACAAAAAGAAAAAGGGCAACCAGACAACACAAGAAATTTTATAGTGGTTCCCCCAAACTGGGTACATCCACTCTTCTGCCACCCTGGTTGGAATCCACTAACAGGTTTTGATCAGGTGATTGACACCACAATATCTATTTGCAGGGAGATCTCGCAACACTTTAGGCTTTTGATCAGGTGCCCAAAAACCGACAATAAACTTTTGAAGGGAGGTAATAAACTGTTTATTGATGAACTGTAAATATACGTATTTTTGTGCACATTAATTTAGTCATTTTCATTTATTTTCGTCGTTTTTACTTATTTTTGTTCAATAAAATGCTCCTATTCTTGTAAATTTATTGCTAACTTGTTTTATTTTATTTTGCAGAAAAATTTCCAAATCTGCCAAAATTGGGCAGTACACGCCCGTGACAATTTGGTCACGCCCGTGACCCGGCCGTGACATTGAATTTCCCGTGAAATCGGACGATTTCTGAAGTACAAGCTTGACACGCCTGGCGACACGCCCGTGTCACCCGACACGGGGCGTGACCCAAGCCCGTGTCCACTCCACACGACACTTTCCGCTCGACGATCGTCGAGTGTTGACACCAACAGTCACGCCCAGCGTCACGCCCGTGACCTAGGGCGTGACTCAATCTCAGCTCGACGATTTCGACTCGACACTTTCCGCTCGACATTCGTCGAGTGTCGACACCAACCGACACGCCCAGAGGCACGCCCGTGACCTGGGGCGTGACCTTTCCAGCTAGCCCGACAAGATGCTGCCGAAGACGTTCGGCGCAACCCGCGCCCGGTTCTACCTCCCCGACACGCCCAGAGTCACGCCTGTGACCTGGGGCGTGACTGCCGCGAACTCAGCCCGAAGTCAACTTTCCTGTCCAATCGTCGGCCGCCTTTATGAATAGTACTGTCACGCCCCCCCTACATGCCCGTGACCTAGGGCGTGTACTTATAATTGTTTGCCTATAAATTGTCCATTTCTGTAAGGTCCAAGGGTTCAGATTTTTGGGCCATTTTAGTGTCTTTTTGTGGGCTTAATCCGTGGATACTAGTGCTATGTAAGGAGATTTCTCCCTTCTTTATTTCATGTTTTGTTTTGCTTTATCTTTTAGCTTTGTAATAGCTTGATAATTTTAATAAAAATGTTAGATTTTCTCTCTCTATATAGCATGAAAATTCATTTGCATTGCTTACTTCTTCCCCTTTTTATCCTTGGTTTCATCTTTGTTCCTCCTCTTATGAAAAGTGTGTGTGTGTGTATGAGTGTAACTTATTTACTTTACATGTTTTTAGTATGTCTTCATGATAGGTTTTGTAGTAGATTTCATTTCCATGCATGTATGATATGGTTCTCATCTTCAACATGTTGTTCTTTAATGTTTCTTTTGTTTATTATTTCATACTTATGAATTTGTAAAAGAGATTTGAAAATGAACTTTATTTTCTTTTCTTAGTTTATTTTGTAGGATTGTAAAACCTCTTTTTGTTCTTTTCATCTTCTTTTTCACTTTTTTATCACTTTCATAAAAACATAAAAATGAAAATCTTGTAATTTTTATTTTCCAAAAACTTTGGTTTTAAAATTTGTTTTGAAAAACTTTTGTCTTCTAAAAATTGTAATTTCTTCTTTTTATTTGTTTTTGGCAAAATCTAAGCTTGAAAAAGTAAAAGTTTTAATTTTTAGGTAACTTTCATTTTGCTTTCATGTTGTGTGTGTGAGTGTATGAGCATAAATTTTCTTTTGTTCTTCTTAATTTTCATGTTGTGTGTGTGAGTGTATGAGTATAACTTTTTATTGCTTTCTTCAAATTGTGTAGAGTGTGTGAGTGTAGGTGTTAAATTTTAATGTTTTCTTTTAATGCTTTCTTTTAATGCTTTGTTCAAATTTTGAAGAGTGTGTGAGTGTAGGTGTTAGCTTTATTGCTTTCTTGAAATTCATATGGAGTGTGTGTGTTTGTGTGTATTTATTTCCGCCTACTCGTTAAGAGTTAAATGGCGCATCGTTTTCATTTTCAGTCCTACTCGTTCGAGTAGGACTTGTAATTTTCTTTCTTTATTTTTCCGCCTACTCACTTGAGTTAAATGGACGGACTTTATTTCCCGCCTACTCGTTTGAGTAGGATTTGTAATTTTCTTTCTTTATTTTTCCGCCTACTCACTTGAGTTAAATGGACGGATGTTTAAGCCATGTAATCGCATTTATTTTCTCCTACTCATTTGAGTAGGACTCGCTTTCATTTTAGTCCTACTCGTTTGAGTAGGACTTGCAATTTTAAGGTTTTATTTACCGCCCCACTCGTTTGAGTGGGACTCGCAAATTTTAAATATGCAAATTTCTTTTATGTGTAACTTAGTTTCCGTTTAATTTATAATTTGGAGTGTGCGTGAGTTCTTGTTTTAGCTAACTTTTCAGTTTTCTAAATGTTTGTTATTTGTTTTTATGTCCCCTTCTTATAATCGTTTAGCGTTTAATTTCGAACTCGCGCCTCACTAAATTATAAGCCGTCCCCATACCGATGTGTGGCTAATCGCTATTAGCCTCGACATCGGAGTGCATTGGGACATTTAAAATGATTTCTAATTATTGAAGCTCTTTATTTTCATTTTAATTTAAGGACTTAAGGTTTACCCCGGGTTTACGACGCGTAGGACCACATATCGATGTGTGGGCCCTATTTCCGTAGTCCATATGCTACCTAGCCGAGAGGCCGTGCATATGGACCGATCACCCCTGTGGGTAAATAGAGTTGCGTGCATACCCTCGAGAGAGGACAAGCGTAACTCTACCGGATTGGGTTCCCCACCCAATAGCGGGGTTCTTAGCGTAAAGCGGGCGTTAAGAGGAATCCTTCGTCGGACTAACGTTCGGTCGAATTGTCTTAATGTTTAGGTGAGCGATATCCCTATAGCTAGGTGAGCTCACATTTGTGGAACCTCCACGGCCAAGTTGCCTTATTATTAATTTGAAAACTAAGTCCTATAATTATTAAAAATTGTTTTAGTCTTAATCCGATTCGATGCCGAGCGTTAACCCTTCATCGAATATTTTCTAAATCGTTTTTTCGCTCCTTTGCTTTTCCGTTTTTAAATAAGTAAAAAAAAATCCACCTTACTTTCAGTAAAATAATAGTCCTCCCGGAGGAGTAAGACTAGTCAACACGACCCCGAGAACAATACGACCTTGGTATTCCCCCGAATATCGAGTACTACTTGCGATAGGTGCACTTGCCTACCCGAGCAAGCCCGCGGCGATCGACTCACCGAACCAACCACAGTAAGAGTCTGTTCGCGGGCCCATCAAGTTTTGGCGCCGTTGCCGGGGAGCCTCTTTTCGAGTTGCTATTTCGAATTCCGGAGTCTATTACTTTTACTTATTTTCTATATAAAAAAAAACTAAAAACTTTATTTTAAAAAAAAAACAAAAAAAAAAAGTTTATTTTGTTTTATTTTTGTTTGGGTGTATGACCCGTGGACAACCCTCCGAGTCTGAAGATTTTGACTTCGACCCTGAGATCGAATGCTCTCTTGCGCTTATCCTATCTCAACGCCGAAATCCTTCTTTAGATCCCGAGGAATCTATCGGAAAACCCACTGTTGTACTTATGGCCGCGCCTAACCTTCCCCCGGCGGCCGAGCGTACTATGTCTTATTACGCCCGACCTAACCTGGATGATTCTGGGTCGAGTATTGTTCGCCCTACGGTGGCGAATAATAATTTCGAAATAAAGTCGAGTGTCATTCAAATGGTCCAAAACGCCGTGCAGTTCGATGGACTGCCGGATGAGGACCCGAATGTCCACTTGTCCAATTTCTTGGAGATATGCGACACCTTCAAGATTAATGGCGTCACTGATGACGCCATTCGTTTGCGCTTATTTTCTTTTTCCCTTAAGTCCAAAGCCAAGGCGTGGTTGAATGCCCTCCCGCGAGGATGTATCACCACGTGGGCTGAGTTGACGGAACGGTTCCTAACGAAGTACTTTCCGCTCGCCAAAACTGCAAAGTTGCGGGCGGACATTTCTTCGTTTGTGCAAAACGATCCTGAGTCTCTATACGAGACTTGGGAACGGTTTAAGGTATTTCTCCGCCGTTGCCCGCACCACGCGCTGCCAACGTGGTTACAAGTTCAAATTTTTTATAATGGGCTGAATTTTCAGACGCGTCAAATGATTGACGCGGCTGCCGGGGGTACGCTTAACAACAAAACCCCTGAGGCCGCCCAGGCTTTATTCGAAGAGATGGCTATGAACGCCTATCAATGGAATGTCCCGCGGGGACGCCCAAAGCCGGCGGCTGGTCTTTTTGAAGTGGATGTCACTGCTCTATTGACCCTTCAAGTTGAAAGGTTAACAAAGCAGGTGGCGGAGATGTCTGCTGCCTCCTCCACTCCGCCTTGTTTTATTCCCCCTAACGTCTGCGTAGCTGAAGAGTTCGTGGACTTCATGGGAAATTCGGGTCATCCTCCCTTCAACCCCAACAACAACCCTTATAGTAATAACTATAATCCGGGTTGGAGGAATCACCCCAACTTCTCGTGGAGAAACCCGAATAATGCTCAGCGTTCCCCTATTTCTTATGCGCCCGGATTTCTTCCTCCTCCTCCTCCTCTTCCGAAACCCTCCCCGGTGGAGGAAAATTTTTCGAAGTATATTGCGTCCAACGAGTCAAATATCCGGAACATTACCGGATCGCTAAAAACACTCGAAAAACAGGTTGGACAGCTGGCGAGGATGATGTCCGAGCGCGCGCTCGGGGCACTGCCGGGAAACACGGAGCCCAATCCGCGGGAGAACGCCAACGCTATAACCCTCCGTAGCGGAAAGGAGGTGGTCGATCCAAAACGGACCGACCCTCAACGGACCGACCCTCAGGTACATATTTCACCTCCGACCCCTCTTCCCCTTTCTTCGCTTACGCCGCCTTTACCAATTATAAAAGAAAAATTTATTTTAAACAAGGCCCTTCCATATCCGCATAAGTTAGATAACGAGCGTAAGGACGCGCAATATGCAAAATTTATTTTATTATTAAAACAGATTCACATTAATGTTCCTTTTTGCGAGGCTATCTCGCAAATGCCCAAATATGCGAAATTTTTAAAAGAACTACTTTCTAATAAACGCAAATTAGAGGATATTTCGCATGTATCTCTCAACGCCGTCTGCTCGGCGGCCCTTACTAATAAATTGCCCACAAAACAAAACGACCCGGGACGGTTTTCCATCCCGTGCCTTTTTGGCGATATATTAGTAAAGTACGCCTTAGCTGATTTAGGGGCTACCATTAATCTGATGCCGTTCTCGCTCTTTTCACGTTTAGGTTTGGGTACTCCTAGTCCTACGAATATGCGCATCCAATTAGCGGATCGCTCGGTTAAGTTCCCTATCGGGGTAGTGGAGGACCTCCTTGTCCGAGTCGACAAGTTTACCTTCCCGGTAGACTTCGTCATCTTAGATATCGAGGAGGACGCCGAGGTACCAATAATACTCAGTCGCCCTTTTCTCGCCACCTCCCGCGCACTAATAGATGTTAGTAATGGTAGCCTTCTCCTTCTAGTAGGCGATGATCAGGTTACTTTCTCTATTAATCCCTCGATGGACAATTTGTCATCGAGCGACGATTTCTGCTACTCTTTAGATACCTTTTTTGGAGATCGTTCTTCTCCCGTTTTCGAGTCCGTATTTTTAAACGACGATATATATGCGCTCAAAAATTTTAAATGCGATGAGGATACTTCTTTAGACTTGACTTTCGAACCAATTGGTAAGAAAGAAATAGGCATTAAAACCTCCCTAGAAGAACCGCCCATCCTAGACCTCAAACCCTTACCCGCATCACTCAAATACGCATTTTTGGGAAAAGGCGATACGCTTCCCGTTATCATCTCTTCGGACTTGAGTGATTCGGAGACTTCCGATTTATTGGAAGTTTTATTTAAACATCGCCACGCAATTGTGTGGCAAATCTCTGACTTAAAGGGGATTAGCCCCTCCTTTTGCACCCATAAGATTTTCCTTAACGATAATTGCCGCAAAACGATTCAGCCGCAACGTCGTCTTAACCCAAACATGAAAGACGTCGTTAAAGCCGAAATCATTAAGTTATTAGATGCGGGGATTATCTACCCTATTTCGGACAGTGCATGGGTTAGTCCCGTGCATGTCGTGCCCAAGAAGGGCGGTCTTACCGTAGTGGCGAATGAGCATAACGAGCTCGTCCCAACTCGTACTGTTACGGGTTGGCGAGTGTGCATCGATTATAGAAAACTTAATGATGCCACCTGCAAGGACCATTTCCCTCTGCCATTTTTGGACCAGATTTTAGAGCGTTTATCCGGTCATCCGTATTATTGTTTTCTTGATGGATTATCGGGGTTTTTCGAAATCCCCATTTCCCCCGATGATCAAGAGAAAACAACTTTTACTTGCCCGTTTGGCACCTTCGCATATCGAAGAATGCCATTTGGACTCTGCAACGCGCGAGCTACATTCCAAAGATGTATGCTAGCGATCTTTGGCGAGCTAGTAGAAGACATTATGGAAGTCTTTATGGATGACTTCTCTGTTTTCGGACGCTCTTTTCCCGATTGCCTTCACAATTTAGATCATGTCCTTCAACGGTGCGAGGACACAAGTCTTGTTTTGAATTGGGAAAAATGCAACTTTATGATTCGAGGAGGTTTGGTCCTCGGCCATATGATTTCGTCTAAGGGGATAGAGGTGGATAAGGCCAAGATAGAAATTATAGAAAAACTTCTGCATCCAACAAACGTAAAATCTATTAGAAGTTTCTTAGGCCATGCGGGCTTTTATCGACGCTTCATTCAAGACTTTTCAAAAATAACAAAGCCGCTAACTCACCTCTTGGAAAAGGAATCACGTTTCATCTTTAGTAGCGAATGCGAGTCCGCCTTTAATTTAATAAAACAAAAACTTATCACTTCACCAATTTTAGTGGCCCCTAATTGGTCCCTTCCGTTCGAAATAATGTGTGACGCTAGTGATATTGCCTTAGGTGCCGTTCTTGGCCAACGCGTAGAAAAACATTTTCATCCTTTTTATTACGCTAGCAAGACGCTCACTTCCGCACAAGTAAATTACACGACAATGGAAAAGGAACTCTTAGCCGTCGTTTTCGCTTTCAGTAAGTTTTGCTCGTATATAACGCTATCTAAAGTTATCGTTTTTACCGATCACTCCGCGCTTAAATATTTATTAGCTAAAAATGATGTGAAGCCCCGCCTTCCTCGATGGATTCTCCTCCTACAAGAGTTTGATTTGGAGATCCGAGATAAGCGGGGAGCGGAAAATCTAGCGGCAGACCACCTCTCCCGTTTAGAAAATCCGGGTGCGGAAGCGCTCGTCGAATCTGAAATAAATGACAGATTCCCCGAGGAACGCCTTCTTGCCATTAATAAATCTTCATCATCTTCGCCTTGGTTCGCAGATTTTGCAAATTTCTTAGTAGCGCGGGTGCTTCCAAAAGAGTTTTCAAGTCACCAAAAGAAGAAATTCTTTTCTGACTTGAAAAATTTCTTTTGGGAGGACCCATTTCTTTTTCGTATCTGCGCGGACCAAGCGGTCCGAAGATGCGTTGCGGGTGTGGAGTGCTTACAAATTCTTAAGCACTGCCACGAGGGTCCAGCCGGTGGGCACCATCAAGCCAACCGGACCGCTCGGAAGGCGCTAGAGGCGGGCTACTTTTGGCCCACTCTCTTCAAAGACGCGCATAATTTTGTGCGCGCATGCGATAGCTGTCAGCGGTCGGGTAACATCTCTCGTCGCGACGAGATGCCCCAAAACATGTTTTTAGAGTGCGAAGTCTTCGATTTATGGGGCATAGATTTTGTTGGCCCCCTACCTCCATATTTCAAAAATATGTATATTTTAGTGGCGGTCGACTACGTATCAAGGTGGGCGGAAGCGCAAGCTCTCCCCACCAATGATGCGCGAGTCGTCGTTACATTTCTTAAAAAATTATTTTCTCGCTTCGGCACGCCTCGCGCAATTGTTAGTGATAGGGGAACGCATTTCTGTAACACTCTTATGGCTAAGACGTTAGCTAAATACGGAGTCACGCACAAGCTTGCCACCCCCTACCACCCGCAAACAAGTGGCCAAGTCGAGGTAGTAAATCGAGAGATTAAGCGAATTTTAGAAAAAACCGTTTCGCTAAATAGGAAAGATTGGTCCGTTAAACTCGACGATGCGTTGTGGGCGTATCGGACGGCATACAAAACCGCAATTGGTTGTACATCGTTCCGGTTAGTCTACGGTAAAGCGTGCCATTTACCCGTAGAATTAGAGCATCGCGCTCTTTGGGCTTTAAAACTCTTAAACCTCGACTCCAACTTAGCCGCTCAGAATAGAAAACTGCAACTAAATGAGCTCGATGAATGGCGTGCGAACGCTTACGAGAGCAATAAATTCCATAAGGAGCGCTCTAAGTTATATCACGATCGAAAAATCAAGTCCCAAAAATTATTTTCTCCGGGCGATCTTGTCCTTCTTTACATTTCACGTCTTAGACTTTTTCCAGGTAAATTAAAATCTAGATGGTCTGGTCCCTTCCTAGTTGAAGAAGTTTTTCCATATGTAACTGTACTCGTCTCCCACCCGGACAAAGGTTCATTTAAGGTAAACGGTCATCGGTTAAAGTCTTATATAGCAGGCGACCCAGTGATCGGTTTTAGCGAAACCATAACTTTCCTCCACATTATAAACCCGCCAAAATAGTCAAGCTACACGACTATAAACAAAGCGCTCCTGGGAGGCACCCCTCGCTTATCTTTTTCGCTCTTTCCTTATTACCTTTGCTGTTTTTTTCTAATAAACGCAGGGTTTCTGATTGGACTTCCCCGAACGCGTTTCAGGGAAGCTTCTACCCCCTTCCCTTTCTTTTCTTTGTATATATTGTCTTTCCTTTTTTGTTCCGCATACTTACGTTACAACATTGGGGACAATGTTGGACTTAAGTATGGGGGTATTTTCGTGCTTTACTTTCTGCACTTCAATTTTTTTTGCATTTCAAAAATACAAAAAAAATACATATAACAACAAAACAAAAAAAAATTTAAAAACATCTTAAAATGAAAAAAAAATTTAAATGAAAAATCCAAAAAAAAAATTTTCTCTTTCTTTCTTTTTTCCAAAAACTCAAAAACAAATTAAAAAAATATACAAAAAAAACAATAATATTTAGTTTCATTTTGTAAATATTTTTTTCATTTTTTGTACATACTCTTTTCTCTCTCCCCCTTCCTCATTCTTGTAAAAACCTCTCTTTTTCTCCATTGATTTTGTACATATAATGAAAATTCTCTTAAAAAAATTCAAAAAAAAAGATAATAGTTTAAAAAAAAAATAATTTCAAAAAAAAAATTGAGAAAACCAAAAATACAAAAAAGATAATAAATGAAAAACAAAAAAATGATGATAAAAACCATAAAAATCAAAAAAATGTTTTGAAACAAATAAATCAAATATTTCATCCTTAACTTTCCTGCTATCCAAAAATTCCGTTTTGTGTTTATTTATATGCGAATTTGATTAATTCTTTGTTCACTACCCGTTTGTTAATTATTGACTGAAAAATTTAAATACCTGGGGTTAAATTTTAAAGAATTTTTTATGCTTTGTTAAAAATAGCGAACTCGTTTTAGACACTACTTCTAATTTTTCATTGATAGGAGCACGTATATTATGTTAGCAAATAACGACTATAGAATTCTATTATACTTACTTTTAGCTTTCTGAAACATTGGAACGTACAAATTATTAAGGTTGCTCTCAAAAATTTTTAGGATTAAAATCTAGTTTTCCTTTCTTCCCTTACTTTTCATGACCTACTTGACATGAAAACTTGTATCCTTAAAAGATCCTATGTCAATGGGAATAAGATTTCGTTCCGTGAATATAGGCACCCAATAATTTTAAAAAGATTATATATGGAGTAAGAGGATAAAATTCATTACTCCTACAAATATACATTGGGTTAATTCTTATGAAGTTGAAAAACAAAAATTATATTAGGAAAATAAGATTTTGTTTTCCTAATAATCCAAAAGAAAAAAAAATGGAGGTTCGAGAAAAAATTACCTCACCTCAAATATCAAAACCCTCTTCATAAACCCACTACCCCCTTAGCCAATTACACGATTCTAGAATTAATTCAAAAATCTTTTTGAGAGCATAATTAGTAAATTGTATTATTTCCAGTAGCACTTGTATAAGCTAGAGTTCTTATAATTCCAAACTATTTTCGTTAATCTAACCATTACAAATGTTGCCTTCAATTTGATTTCATCAAGAAGTCTTTTGGCCAAAACTTTTGCGCTATTTAAATCATCTACATACTTTTAGGACTTAACTCTTACACCCCGTATATTTATTTCGATCTCTCTTATAATTGATTAAGCGGTAGCTAAAACTTAGAGTTTTTTTTATTCCTTATAGATTCACCTGAAACTTTTGCTCTGGAATAGCAAAAGCCTAAGTATGGGGGTATTTGATGAAATGTAAATATACGTATTTTTGTGCACATTAATTTAGTCATTTTCATTTATTTTCGTCGTTTTTACTTATTTTTGTTCAATAAAATGCTCCTATTCTTGTAAATTTATTGCTAACTTGTTTTATTTTATTTTGCAGAAAAATTTCCAAATCTGCCAAAATTGGGCGGTACACGCCCGTGATAATTTGGTCACGCCCGTGACCGGGCCGTGACATTGAATTTCCCGTGAAATCGGACAATTTCTGAAGTACAAGCTTGACACGCCTGGCGACACGCCCGTGTCACCCGACACGGGGTGTGACCCAAGCCCGTGGCCACTCCACTCGACACTTTCCGCTCGACGATCGTCGAGTGTCGACACCAACAGTCACGCCCAGCGTCACGCCCGTGACCTAGGGCGTGACTCAATCTCAGCTCGACGATTTCGACTTGACACTTTCCGCTCGACATTCGTCGAGTGTCGACACCAACCGACACGCCCAGAGGCATGCCCGTGACCTGGGGCGTGACCTTTCCAGCTAGCCCGACAAGATGCTGCTGAAGACTTTCGGCGCAACCCGCGCCCGGTTCTACCTCCCCGACACGCCCAGAGTCACGCCCGTGACCTGGGGCGTGACTGCCGCGAACTCAGCCCGAAGTCAACTTTCCTGTCCAATCGTCGGCCGCCTTTATGAATAGTACTGTCACGCCCCCCCTACACGCCCGTGACCTAGAGCGTGTACTTAGAATTTTTTGCCTATAAATTGCCCATTTCTGTAAGGTCCAAGGGTTCAGATTTTTGGGCCATTTTAGTGTCTTTTGTGGGCTTAATCCGTGGATACTAGTGCTATGTAAGGAGATTTCTCCATTCTTTATTTCATGTTTTGTTTTGCTTTATCTTTTAGCTTTGTAATAGCTTGATAATTTTAATAAAAATGTTAGATTTTCTCTCTCTATATAGCATGAAAATTCATTTGGATGGCTTACTTCTTCCCCTTTTTATCCTTGGTTTCATCTTTGTTCCTCCTCTTATGAAAAGTGTGTGTGTGTGTATGAGTGTAACTTATTTACTTTACATATTTTTAGTATGTCTTCATGATAGGTTTTGTAGTAGATTTCATTTCCATGCATGTATGATATGGTTCTCATCTTCAACATGTTCTTCTTTAATGTTTCTTTTGTTTATTATTTCATACTTATGAATTTGTAAAAGAGATTTGAAAGTGAACTTTATTTTCTTTTCTTATTTTATTTTGTAGGATTGTAAAACATCTTTTTGTTCTTTTCATCTTCTTTTTCACTTTTTTATCACTTTCATAAAAACATAAGAATGAAAATCTTGTAATTTTAATTTTCCAAAAACTTTGGTTTTTAAATTTGTTTTGAAAAACTTTTGTCTTCTAAAAATTGTAATTTATTCTTTTTATTTGTTTTTGTCAAAATCTAAGCTTGAAAAAGTAAAAGTTTTAATTTTTAGGTAACTTTCATTTTGCTTTCATGTTGTGTGTGTGAGTGTATGAGCATAAATTTTCTTTTGTTCTTCTTAATTTTCATGTTGTGTGTGTGAGTGTATGAGTATAACTTTTTATTACTTTCTTCAAATTGTGTAGAGTGTGTGAGTGTAGGTGTTAAATTTTAATGCTTTCTTTTAATGCTTTCTTTTAATGCTTTGTTCAAATTTTGAAGAGTGTGTGAGTGTAGGTGTTAGCTTTATTGCTTTCTTGAAATTCATATGGAGTGTGTGTGTTTGTGTGTATTTATTTCCGCCTACTCGTTAAGAGTTAAATGGCGCATCGTTTTCATTTTCAGTCCGACTCGTTTGAGTAGGACTTGTAATTTTCTTTCTTTATTTTTCCGCCTACTCACTTGAGTTAAATGGACGGACTTTATTTCCCGCCTACTCGTTTGAGTAGGATTTGTAATTTTCTTTCTTTATTTTTCCGCCTACTCACTTGAGTTAAATGGACGGATCTTTAAGCCCTGTAATCGCATTTATTTTCTCCTACTCATTTGAGTAGGACTCGCTTTCATTTTAGTCCTACTCGTTTGAGTAGGACCTGCAATTTTAAGCTTTTATTTACCGCCCCCACTCGTTTGAGTGGGACTCGCAAATTTTAAATATGCAAATTTCTTTTATGTGTAACTTAGTTTCCGTTTAATTTATAATTTGGAGTGTGCGTGAGTTCTTGTTTTAGCTAACTTTTCAGTTTTCTAAATGTTTGTTATTTGTTTTTATGTCCCCTTCTTATAATCGTTTAGCGTTTAATTTCGAACTCGCGCCTCACTAAATTATAAGCCGTACCCATATCGATGTGTGGCTAATCGCTATTAGCCTCGGCATCGAAGAGCATTGGGACATTTAAAATGATTTCTAATAATTGAAGCTCTTTATTTTCATTTTAATTTAAGGACTTAAGGTTTACCCCGGGTTTACGACGCGTAGGACCACATATCGATGTGTGGGCCCTATTTCCATAGTCCATATGCTAGCTAGCCGAGAGGTCGTGCATATGGACCGATCACCCCTGGGTAAATAGAGTTGCGTGCATACCCTCGAGAGAGGACAAGCGTAACTCTACCGAATTGGGTTCCCCACCCAATAGCGGGGTTCTTAGCGTAAAGCGGGCATTAAGAGGAATCCTTCGTCGGACTAACGTTCGGTCGAATAGTCTTAACGTTTAGGTGAGCGATATCCCTATAGCTAGGTGAGCTCACATTTGTGGAACCTCCCCGGCCAAGTTGCCTTATTATTAATTTGAAAACTAAGTCCTATAATTATTAAAAATTGTTTTAGTCTTAATCCGATTCGATGCCGAGCGTTAACCCTTCATCGAATATTTTCTAAATCGTTTTTTCGCTCCTTTGCTTTTCCGTTTTTAATTAAGTAAAAAAAAATCCACCTTACTTTCAGTAAAATAATAGTCCTCCCGGAGGAGTAAGAATAGTCAACACGACCCCGAGAACAATACGACCTCGGTATTCCCCCGAATATCGAGTACTACTTGCGATAGGTGCACTTGCCTACCCGAGCAAGCCCGCGGCGATCGACTCACCGAACCAACCACAGTAAGAGTCTGTTCGCGGGCCCATCATTTATACAGTGAAAGAAAAGTTAATGATGCATTCTCTTTTTCTCTAAACAACAGAGAAGACAAAAGTGGATCTTTGTTATCAAAGCTCCCCCTAATATGTAGAGTAGTTCAGGAAAGAAGGAAGCTTTGCTTCAGGGTGTAGGTCTTCAGATTGATGTTGATCTCCAACATGCTTTTTAGAATAATTGTATTCGATGTCTCTTGACTGCTTGGAGAAGATTTGCAGATGATGAAAACTCAGAGAGTATGCAGACTGAATTCTTTCTTTTTTTCTGTCTGTTTGTGTCTGTGTCTGTATATCTGCCTTGGTAAATTCTCTTCTCCTTGATTTTTATATATCTTGCAGAAATTCTGTCTCTGAGTATCAATTGTACGCCTTGATTGATTGTTGAAATCTTGGAACTTGGACAAGCGGTTGGATGGTCAACACATTGATTCCTTAACTGTCCCAGTAAATAAGTCAAGTAATTAGCTCTGTGAAATCCATAATCAATGCTGCCTAGCAACAGCTATATTCTTGAGAATATAAGCATTAATTTTCAGAGAATTACTGCCTTAGAATAATACCAATTCAAATCAAAGTGTCAGAGAAATCGTCAAATTGAAACTTGACAGAAATAGTCGACCTTAGAATAGATTTCATCGACCTGAACTCAGAGTTCGTCGAGCTGAGAAATTGTCTTTGTCGACATGAGTTCAGAGAAAATAAACTGGAAAGAATATGTCAAAGTTGAGCTCCAGATTTCGTCGAGCTGAGGTAGAATATCGTCTGCTAGAGAAACTGAAAGAGAAGGATGTTCGTCGACCTGAGCTCGAATATCGTCGAGCTCAACTCAGAGAAGGAATTCTGAGTTTGTCGATCTGCGATCGACGATCATCGAGCTGAGTTCGAAGAACTTCGAATTAATTTCTGAATTCTCTTAAAAACAATAATTCTTCTAAGTCTTGATCTCTAAAGTCGTCTCAAGGCTGGATCATAAGATGTCTAGCCTAGTCAGACTATCCTTATCCTTTGAACTAACAAATTGACCCTAGGCTGTACGTGATGGTTCAAAACCTAATCGTGAAACTTAGCCCAAATCCAAACTAGGGATCCAACATGTTAGACTTACAACTCAGATCAATTATGATCCTATAAAAAGAGTAGATTTTTGATGACGATTAACTGCAGAGTGAATCTCCCCTGATCCTTCTTTCTGAACTGAGTAAACTCAGTTCAACTTTTTCACATCACTAAGATAGTAGATCTTCATGAAGTTTTTGCTTGTGATGAGAAGACAAATGTAGAGCACTTCTTCAAGCATTTGATATAGTAGTGTTGAGTGCAATGGCCTTAAAGATTAATAGTAACTTGAGTTAGCTCTGCTTCTTCTTCTTTTGTAGAAAGATGAGTTTTGTGATGTTGTTATTGAAGACTCTTTGATTTCACAGTTCTTTGTGTTCTTCAACCAGCCAACCTGTATCTATAATTCCCAGACTTACTATTGAAAAATGAGTTCAAGGAAATCTTCCATTTAATCGAGAGAAAGAAGATGACCAAAAAGCTCTACTTTTGATTTCTCGAAAAGTGCCATTTATTGCTCGACGTCCAACGGTTTTATGTGCAGTATGGACCAGCCATAATAGGTAACTGAAACATATCTTTTGCATTAATTATTGTAATAAAGTCATATAGTGACATTTGTCAAATAGTGCACAATTCTCGCAACATTTGAATTATTGATGACGTCATCATGATCTAGCGCTTGTGGACTTAGCAATTTCCAAACACTCTGTATAGGCATTAAGTGAGACCATATCACTCAATGCAGAAATACTTAGTAGAAAATCTACATCTTGAGGTGTTTAGTCAACCTTCAACAATCAACACATTTGACATTTATAGTCTAACTCATAAGGCGATAAGTGAGCCTTCATCACTCAACGCATTTGGACTTGGTAGAATTTCCATTTTGAAGGCAATGAGTGAAGATTCTACATTTAATGCTTTTGAACTTTGCCTGAATTTTTGATGAGTGTTGAGTTGCACGTCTTCACTAAATGCTTCTATACTAAGTCAGAAATCCTATTGAGTAGTCGTTGAGTGAACTGTCTTCACTCAATTCTTCTATCGTCAGACAGATTTCTAGTTAGCAACATTGAAGCTTTGACTGTTAGATCTTCTATCAATGCTTTTAAGCTCCTGGCTTTGAGTGAAGTGAGTGCACTCGATGGTTTTGGACTTGGCCTATTTTCTGCTCATCCATCATCCTGTCTTGAGTCCCACTATCATTGTGACCCAGTCAACCTGTATAATCAATGCAACAGTATATAACCTGCATACAATAAACTTTGAACATATATTAGATACATTCATGTGTATACCATTGACCTGTGGGCCTTCTTCAAATCTAGGATATTGAGATCAATGGACCCAACAATCTCCCCCTATTTGAAGAATTCAGAATCCTAGTCAATGATATGCACAACTATATAAAAGAGAAACATTCATAGTAGACAAGAATAATAATTTTCACAAAATCAAAACTGTGATTTCCATTTAAATAGATAATTAAAAATAGGCAGTATGCTTATGACAAAATCCATATTCCTAAATCCCTTTTAAGGAATACATAAACATTTCAAGTTTCAGGTTCCTTGATCGCTATGCCCTTGCTGAGTTTCTTTGTATACTTTTCATCAGCATCAGTCTTCTTCTACTTTTGTCTTTCAAAATACTGTAAGGCTTTGGGAAGTATTTGCTGGGCTCAAGAACATCTGGTGGCACTGCACCTATATTCTTGTCTCTCCCTGAACATCCTTCGGGCCACATCATTACTTTCTAACTTAGCCTATTATACGGAGCTATACAGCTTTACCTTGTTAGTCTTGTGATCCTTTATTTGATCCCAGGCAGACAGAATGATAGTCCTTGATTGAGGACTCCATTTTTCAAAGTCTACCCTGATCTCCATCTCTCCTCGGTACCTCCTTCTGTTAAGCCTGATCTCTTCCTCTTCTTCAGCAATAGACTTACCTTTAGCACTTGAAATTTCATCAGTAGTGGTGCTGAAGGTAGTTATATTACCAACAAAGAATTCAGCCCCTTGAACATCTTATTGATCCCCATATGGATCAACATCATACTGTTCATCTTGCTGATTGACATCAGTCTATCCTTCTGGCATAGGAGCACGAACAGTGTTATCATATGAGTATTGTTCAAGGCCTAATGAACCTCTGATTACATTGGTAACCCAAACAATTTTCTCAGTGTTGGCTTTGATCATTACCTTCTCCCGCATTATGATTTCTTCACTAACAGTTGCAGTCAGGGAGTTCTTAGCTATAGATAGTCTTTCATTGAGAAAATTGACTCCTTTTGTAACATGATTTTTAAGCTCTAACATGTGATCATCTAGATACTAAGTGCTTGCATCCATCCTTCAATCCAGAATTGTTTTGTGCGCATCCATCAGTGTCTTATGTATATGGTGGACCATTTCTATGTTGTTGGCAGTGATGTTCCGATTTTCCATAATATCATTCTGCTTCTTCCAGATTTCCTCAAGATTGCTTTTTGTGTAAGTTACAGATGGGGCAGCTCTCAGGAAGAAAGAAACAATGTTGGCGTTGAGTTGGTTTACTTCAAATTCTATGGAATTTATCTCTATAGACAAATCGTTTCTTAGTTCTTTGATGGAATCATCAACAAAATGTTTAAGTTGTCTCCTCTGGTCATCTAGTAGGGCCTTCAATTGAGCTAAGAATGTGGAGGATATTTGATTGGCTCCATGAGATGTCCCTTGGTCATAGACATCCTCATCCTACTCCCTTGCAACCTCTTTGGAATATGAGTCATTTGTCCTGAAGATAGATGAGTTTTCAGCAGCTTCAGTCTTTGGCACCTCCACCTCAGGTGTACCATCTTCAAATATGTTTATTATATCTTCAGTTTCCTAAGTATGGAGCACTGTTGGAATCTCCCCCTCAACCTCTGCATTTCCATAGGAATTTGCTGCTCTATATCAACTGTGACTGGAGCATCTTCAATCACTATATCAGGGACTTGCTCCACTCAAATTGAGGACAGAAGAGTATAACCTCAGGACCATCTGGAGTTTGATCAATCCTGTTCTGCAGATTTTTAATGAAGGAATCAAGTTGGTCTTTATTTGAATGAACTGTCTCCCCCTCAGCAGGTGCATCCATCTGGGTAATCTCCCCCTCAAGGTCTCTTCAGATTGAGACCCACAATTTTGAGTCCTTGTTGTAGGTTTAGAGGATATTGAAACCCGAGCACTTATATCTAATCTTGTTTCCTTAGAAGAGTCAGACAGCTGAGGATCATGTGGCTCTTCTTCACTGCTCTCAGAAGAGCTGCTTCTATTGCTTTCTTCCGTGATTATAGCTGCATTATTTTTTTTGTAGTAGATTACTGATATTGGAGCAAGACTCTATCCCACCTGTCAAACATGTAACACCCCCTATCTGTAGCATAACATATAGCAGTAGGTCCGGCCGGGGCCCGACGCCATATACCACAGACAGACCGGGTGGTTACTCAATGGAAACCATCCAACCAATCCAACGTCCTACACAGAGCATTCTAGCGGAAGCAATTAATATTGTTGCATTAACAAAGAACCCAACACTAGCATGAATTTCCATTAATACGCCAATAGAAATGAAGTACAAAATACACCAGTACAGTCCTTATGGCCTTACAATTGTTTTCCCCAAATTACATGTCTTCAAACCTCGGCACGCAGGCCGGACATACATGAATAAAAGAAAAACACTCAAAAATTAGGCCTTCGAGGGCCGTCTCAGCAACTTGGGCTTTAGCCCGCTATTTACCGCTCGGCTCCGCAGCACATGCAAGCACAATTCCACCGCAACGGTGGCAAACCAAAGCAACGGTCAGCCATGCTGACCAAATTATAACGATCCCGCCCACAATTCGGTGCGGCAATGCTCATTCCCTGCAGTTTATTAGCATAACCAAGCAGTATATAGATATACATTGCATCACAGGCGTTGGCACGCACGGCCACACGACCCATGCACTCGGGGCACATTCTCGGTGAACCGGTCAATGTCACGTCAATTTAAGCCATAGACACCCCGATCTCACAACCGCCACTTTGACTGCGAGACATATGAGAATTTTTCCTTCCCGGCATGGGTCACGTCAATTTAAGCCATAGACCGCCGAAGACCCTCATATATGCCAACGGCTCACACCGAACGATATAGAACGGGTACGGTTTAAGCCATATACGCTGGTCAAACTTCTCCGAGTCCCGCTTCCGTCACACACTTCACATAACCCGGTTATGTTCAAGTTGGCTCCCAGGCCACCATGTTGGCAGAATCACGTATCTGCCCGATTTTTCGGGTGCACCTTGGAGTTAATCCCCAAGGCTCCCTGCTACAATCTACCACGTAGAAAACCCGAAAAACAACCAATCTCACGGAGTCTTCTCCGGCCATTTATGCAATGCAACATCACCGATGCATACCAACTTGTCCGGGTAGGCTTCACACATCATGCCTATATCCATTCTCGGTTACGGACTCTACATGTACAAAACGGGGACTATTCATGTCTACCCGAAGGAACGCCTCAAACTCCCCACAAACTCACGAGAGCGGGCTTCCCTATGCAAAAGAAGTAGAGCTTCACATGCTCAAGAAGAGAATCGTTACCCTAGAATTCTTCCATGGTGCCATGGAAATGTAAGCGGATGAAAAGCACCGCACTCTCCTTGCCTCCATAGATCCGAAGTTGGTTCGCGATTTGGAGCTCTGAAGCTCCGCCGGTGATCGGATCAAGGCTTCTTCCTCCTCCTTTGCTCTCCCCTCTCTCTAGACTTAGAAAGAGAACCACTCAAGTAAAATGAGGGTTTCAAAGGCCCAATCCCGGGTATATCCCAGTAGGAATAACCCCCAACCGTCGGATCCCAAAATAAGGAAACGAATGGCTACGATTCGTAGCTGAAAAGTAAAACCTGGGCCGAATATGGCCTGTGACACGCCCGTGTCTAGGGCCGTGTACCTTTATCGCCATCAAAATCAACGTGTACGAAAATTACACGGGTGCCGACACGCCCGTGTTTAACCTGACATGCCCGTGTTCAAACTGACACGGCCGTGTGGTTGGCTGTGTGCCCCCATCGACACAGCCCCGAAGACAACTCGAGACTCACACGGGTATTGGACACGCCCGTGTCAAACCCGAACTCGCCTGGGCTCCAGGACGTGTTCACTGTCTCAACACTTCATCGAGCGAAGTTCGTCGACCACTCGACACGGCCTTGGACACGCCCGTGTCCTAGGCCGTGTTCCATGTCTCGACATTTCGTCGAGCGGAAATCATCGACTTCCCTGGCAGATCATCGACACGAGCTCGACACGCCCTGAGACATGCCCGTGTCTTAGGCCATGTTCGCTGCTCGACGATCGTCGACTCCAAAAATTCGTCAACCTGACGACCAAATAGTCGACTCGAGCCTGACAAGCCCTGGGACACACCCGTGTCCCAGGCCGTGTGCCCCCTACCAAATTCCAGATTTGGCCCAAAATGCCTCCCGTCGCTCTTTTGAGTTTCGGGGCGTTACAACTCTCCACCTCTTAAAAGAATTTCGTCGTCGAAATTACATAAAGGAAAGAAACGTAAAACTTAAATGCTACCTGAGTGAAAAACTCTGGGTACTCCTCAAGCATGGTCTGCTCTCGCTCCCAAGAGAGCTCCTCTCGACCGCAATTGTCCCAACGGACCTTGACCATCCTGATTTGTTTATTGCGTAGCCGCTTGACTTCCGAGTCTTCAATACGTACGGTCTTGACCTTCATCGTCAACCCACTATCAACCGGAACTTGATCGACCGCGATCACTTGCGTAGGCTCTTGCACCGCCTTCTATAGCACCGATATATGGAATACATCATGTAGACCACTAAGCTCTGTAGAAACCGAACAGAGAACAAACTGAAATGGTTTTAACTGAAATTTTATTATCCGAAAAAGATGTCTATTACAAAGGTATGCCCTCCCTTATATAGAATGGAGGAGAGATGAGAGAATACAAATAAGAGATGTGGGACTAAAAATTTACAGGACTAAGCAGACTATACAAAACAAATCGCACAAGCCGCGCGGTTAGACAGTAGGTCTAACCGCACGGCTACCACCAGAGAGGAAGAGAGACTGCCAGGGTAGACCGCCAGACCGCCCGGTCTCCAAGCCGGCTGAGACAAACCGCCAGACCGCGGGGTCTTCAACCCGCCAAGACAAACCGCCAGACCGCCCGGTCACCAACTTCAACACTCCCCCTCAAGCTGGAGCATATATATCGATCATGCCCAGCTTATCGCAGATGTGGAAAAAGGAAGCAGACACTGGCTTGGTGAAGACATCTGCCAACTCGTTGTCGGAAGTGACAAATGGAGTGCAAATCTGTTTCTTCAATATTTCTTCCCGAATAAAATGACAGTCGACTTCTATGTGTTTTGTTCTCTCATAAAAGACCGGATTTTTGGAAATGTGTATCGCGGCCTTATTGTCACAGAACATAGGAAGAGGATAGTTGTAAACCTCTCCTAAGTCAAGCATGAGAGCCCGCAACCACTTCAACTCACATGTAGTCGATGCCATGCTGCGATATTCCGCCTCTGCACTAGACCTGGAAACGACAGACTGTTTCTTGCTCTTCCAACTCACAAGATTGCCTCCAACAAATGTGCAGAAACCTGAAGTCGATTTGCGGTCCCCTTTGTCATCCTTATAGCTTGAATCAGAGTAAGCTTCAACCCTTAGGTGACCATTCTTCTGAAATAGGAGTCCTTTCCCTAGAGCAGCTTTAATATACTCTAATATCCTCAGAGCAGATTGTAGATGACACTCCCTCGGAGCTTGCATGAACTGGCTCACCTTGCCAACAACATAAGAGATGTTGGGTCTGGTTACCGTGAGATATATGAGCTTGCCCACCAGACGTCGGTATCTCGTAAGATCAGAGAGAAGAGGTGAGTCATCTGTCCAAGTTTTGTCTTCTCCAGCAGCCATAGGACAACGTGCAGGTTTAGCACCAGTGAGTCCTTCCTCCTTTAAAAGATCAAGAACATACTTCCGTTGTGGAAAGGACCATGGAGTTGGGCTTTCTAGAGATTTCAATCCCCAGAAAGTATTTCGGGGAGCCCATATCCTTTGTGACCAGATGTTGACGAAGGTGTTTCTTGGTCATCAATACCCCATCCTGGTCATCGCCAGTAAGAAGAATGTCATCAACATAAACCGCAAGAACAACAAGACCAGAGGAGGTTTTCCTAACAAACAAGGAGTGATCTGCTGAGCTTCTTGTAAAACCAATGGCCGCAACAATGCCACTGAACCTGTCAAACTAGGCACGAGGACTCTGCTTGAGGCCATAGATAGCCTTCTTTAGCCGGCATACCCGTGTCTCCCCCTGAGCAACATACCCAGGAGGTTGCTCCATGTAAACATCTTCCTGCAGATCACCATAGAGGAAGGCATTCTTAACATCTAGCTGCGAGATGGGCCAATCCTTGTTGACAGCCACAGAGAGAAGAACCCGAATAGTGCTGAGTCGAGCCACAGGAGAGAAAGTGTCAAAGTAATCAATCCCATAAGTTTGGGTAAAACCCTTGGCAACCAGGCGAGCCTTATAACGATCCACACTGCCATCCGGGAGAAACTTCACCACGAAGACCCAGCGACAACCAACAACATCTGTGCCGAAAGGAGGCGGAACAAGGGTCCAGGTACCCCGTTCAGTGAGAGTAGCAATCTCCTCATCCATGGCAACTTTCCAGTGAGGAATAGTAAGGGCCTCCTGGTAGGAACGGGGGGTGGCAGTGGCCGAGATAGCCAGTGCAAAAGCTCTGCGAGCAGGGGTAAGACGATCGTAGGAAACAACTGCAGCAAGCGGGTGTTGGGTACAGGCCCGAACCCCTTTGCGAAGAGCAATCGGGAGATCCAGGTCAGCAGGTGCCTCAGTATCTGGAGTATCCGTGGTGGAGAGAGCTGGCCCGGGAGTAGAGAGAGATGGCAGCGGAGTGGAGGGAGAAAGCGGAGTAGAGGGTGGAGATGATGAGGATGGGGAAGACGGTGGAGTGGGTGGAGAGGGCGAAACATCAGTGGGAGCAGAGGGAATGGATGGGTTGGTATGAGAAGTAGGATCAGGAGGAGTAGAAGAGGAAGCGGGAGAGAAGTAAGATGCATTGGCAAAGAAGGTGACATCCGCAGAGACAAATTGCTTGCGGGTACAGGGTCAAAGCAACAATATCCTTTCTGAGTGGGAGAGTAGCCCAGAAAGACACATTTGGTGGCACGTGGTGAGAGTTTATCACGGGTGGCAGCGGGAGAGTGCACAAAAGCGGTGCACCCAAAGATGTGCAGAGGAAGAGGAAAGGGATCCTTGTCCGGATAAAGAATGGAGAAGGGGGTAGCACCGTGGAGAACTGTGGAGGGAAGGCGATTGATGAGATAGCAGGAGAGGAGGACAGCATAGCCCCAATAGGAGCGAGGAACATGCATTTGAGTCATCATAGTGCGAGCGACATCAAGGAGGTGACGGTTTTTGCGTTCCGCCACCCCATTTTGTTGTGAGGTGTAGACACAGCTTGTTTGACGAATAACACCATGGTGAATACAAAAGGAGGAGAAGTCGTGGCTAAGATACTCCTTAGCATTGTCAGAACGAAGGAGTTTAATAGACGTATCAAACTGAGTCTTAACCATAGAATAAAAGGAGGTCCAAACAGAGAACAGCTCGGAGCGATCTTTGAGAAGATATACCCACGTACATCGAGAGAAATCATCAATGAAGGTGACAAAATAGGAACTACCCGACCGATGGTGAGGTTAGGAGCGGGACCCCATATGTCAGAGTGAACGAGGTCGAACAGACGGGAAGAGCCCCGACTTTGCGTTGGTGGGAAGGATGAGCGGTGATGTTTGCCAAGTTGACATGCATCACAGTTTAGAGGAGGATGATGAGGAGGGAGGTGCGGCAGGAGCTGTCGTTGAATTCGGGGAGGAGCATGTCCAAGGCGAAGATGCCATTGGAGAAGATCTGTAGAGGAGGAGGAGAAGGCGGATAGAGCAGAAACGTTGTCAAGAAAGTAGAGGCCACCACTCTCAGTCCCGGTAGCAATCGTCCGTTGGGAGTCCGGATCCTGAAAAGCACAAGAGGTAGGGGTGAATATGACAGAACACCGTAGTTGCTTACATAAAGAAGTAACCGATAATAAATTGCACGGAAACTTGGGCACATAGAGGGTATCAGCCAAGCAGAGAGATGGAGTGACTTGAACCATGCCCGTCCCATGGACCGGGGAGGGAGATCCATCAGCAACAATGACCGGGGGCAATTGAGCATGTGTGTCAAGAAGAGAAAAACATTGAGGATTGCCTGTCATATGATTTGTTGCACCAGAGTCGATTAGCCATCTTCCGCGAGTAACAACATGAGCACTACCAGAAGAGGTGACCACGGAGGCGGACAGGCTGGAGGAGGGGAAAGCCATGGAAGCAAGAGAGGAGCAAACCGCGACGATAAGAACAAGCCGCGAGAAGAGAAAAGAGCACCAAGCCGGGCGAACAGAAAACAGGTCGTGCGGCTAGGAAGGCCGCTACCAAGAAGCAGAGCAAAGCAGAGGGAAAGAAGTCGCACGGCCTGAAAAAGTCGGGCGAACAGAGGAGAACAAGTCGCACGGCAAAAGATGAGGCCGGGGCGACTAGCAAGCAGGAGCGGGTAGAAGGCAACAAGAAGTAGAGCGCGGCGAATAGAGGAGATCGCGAAAACGGTTCGCGAAAAAGAAGGGGCAAGCCGCGCGGACAGGTCGCGCGGACAGACGGAGAATCAAGCGGCTAGAAAGCAGTCAAAGGCCCAGCGGGGAAGAGGTCGCGCGGACTGAGAAGGCCGAGCGAACAGAAGAGAAGAGGAGGCAAGAAGCAGCGACTACAACAAGTCGCAGACCGGCGAACAGAAACAGGCCGCAACGACTAGGAAGTCGGAGAGGGGAAAACAAGCCGCGAGAATCAGAGAGTGCACACAATCAGGAGGAAACGACCTCGCTTTGATACCATGTAGAAACCGAACAGAGAACAAACTGAAATGGTTTTAACTGAAATTTTATTATCCGAAAAAGGTGTCTATTACAAAGGTATGCCCTCCCTCATATAGAATGGAGGAGAGATGAGAGAATACAAATAAGAGATGTGGGACTAAAAATTTACAGGACTAAGCGGACTATACAAAATAAACCGCACAAGCCGCGCGGTTAGACAGCAGGGCTAACCACACGGCTACCACCAGAGAGGAAGAGAGACTGCCAGGGTAGACCGCCAGACCGCCCGGTCTCCAAGCCGGCTGAGACAAACCGCCAGACCGCGCGGTCTTCAACCCGCCAAGACAAACCGCCAGACCGCCCGGTCACCAACTTCAACAAGCTCCACTGACAGCTTCAACCGGTATGCTGCTTCACCAATCCTCTCCAGAACCTCAAACAGTCCATGGTACCTCGGGCTTAGCTTCTTCAAGTGCCGCACCGGTGAGACACCCTTGAACGACTTGATCTTCAAGTACACCCAATTGCCAACAGCGAATTCCATGTTCCTGTGCTTGGCATTATAGTACTTAGCCTGGCGGTCCTGAGCGATTAGCAGCCTCTCTCGAATGGTTCTCACCAAAGAAGTAGCATCCTCCACCTCTAGTCGGCTATACAACTTTGATTCACCTGTTTCCAACCAGGACAACGGTGTGTGATATTTTCTACCATAAAGGGTCTCGAAGGGCGCCATTTGAATGCTCGCCTGGTAGCTATTGTTGTAAGTGAATTCCACCAAGTATAGGTGATCTTCCCATTGCTTTCCAAAGTCCAGGACACACATGCGAAGCATGTCTACCATTATCCTATTGACCCTCTCGGTCTGCCCATCCATTTGCGGATGAAAGGCTGTGCTAAAACTCAGCTTTGTTCCCAACATTTGCTGCACCAGCCTCCAATCATTTGACGTGAACCTCCCATCTCGGTCACTCACGATGGTGCGGGGCACACCATGAAGCCGTACAATATTATCCACGTATAGCTTTGCCAATTTCTCAACCGGATCATCCTTCATATGCGGAATGAAATGCGACACCTTCATTAGACGATCTACGACCACCTAAATGGCGTCGTTCCCCTTTTGCGACCTTGGCATCCCGTGCACAAAGTCCATAGTAATGTCGTCGAACTTCCACTCCGGAATTGGCAAGGATTTCACGAATCGTCTTGGCTTTTGGCTTTCCGCCTTCACCAAGGCGCAAGTTTGACACTTCGCCACGTAGAGCGCCACATCCTTTTTCAGTCCTGGCCACCAGAACAATTTCTTAACATTGTGGTACATCTTCGTGCTCCCCGGGTGAATTGAGTACTTGGTATGATGCGCCTAGTACAACAATTCCACCTGCAAATTGCCCACGCCTGGGATGCACAGACGACCGTCTTTCCAAAGTAATCCGTCCTCCACGACCAACTGGGAATTTGACCCTTCCAAAGCCTCTATCATGAGTTGCTTCATGTGGACATCCATATCCAACGCCTGCCGAATCCGATCAGCCAGGTCATATTGGACTTCAGTCCAATTCAATACTGCTTCAGCACTTGATTGCTTATCAACGCAAAAGATCTTCAATGCCTCTAACTCCCGAACCAACCGCTCGTCATGGACCGATAGCCAATTGGCTTGAGCTGGGGCCCGGCGACTCAATGCGTCCGCAACCGCATTGCCTTTACCAGGCACGTAGTGGATCTTGAATGTATAGTCCCCCAGGAACTCCATCGATCTACGCTGCCGCATGTTCAGATCTTTCTTGAAAGATATGGTACCTAAACACCTAGAGGGGGGGGGGGTGAATAGGTGACCTAAACCTTTTTAAAACTTTGTTGGCAGCACAACAGTTATTCCACAGAATTCTACAGCGAACAGCAATTACAGTTAATTCTCAGCACAGCACAGCACAGCAGACACACTAATTTATAGTGGTTCCCCAATCTTTGGGTACATCCACTTTCCCCCTTCGCCTATCTAGCAGTGTACTAGATTCGGCCAACCTTCTCCACTATCTCAGAACCCAACTAGGTTCCTTCACCTCAGGCCCAAAGCCTTACACTCAGCCACAAAGGCCTACACTCAGCCACCCAGGCCTACACTCAGCCAATTAAGGCCTACACTCAGAGTTCTTCAACTCCTACACTCAGGCAACCAAGCCCTACCCTCAGCCTTTATAATATAGGCTTACAATTCTCTCAGATCCAATGGATCCTACAAGTTAAAATAGAAATACAATAGCTAACTCTACAACTCAGAAAATAAGAGAGAAGTTGAGAGTTTCTTGAAGAGTTCTTGGAAGAACTCAGTTAGATCCAAACTGACTTAGCTTCCTTCAAAGCTTCTTGAGTTAGAACTGAATTAGTCTGAATCTTCTGCAGTTGATCCTTGACCTCTGCTTCTTGAGATCCAGATGATTCTGAATCCTTCTTCTCAGCCTTAGTTCCAAAGACTGAATTCTTGATTGGAGCTCTCTCTCTCCAACTTCTTAGATCTGCAGTTGGACTGCCAGATCTTCTTGTGTTGATCCTCTGTGTATCACTTTCCTGATTACTTGAAGAATCTGATCAACCACTTTAAGTATTCTTGACAACTACTTGTAACAACAACAATCACTCTTTTTCTGTAAACTATGAGTGCCTATTTATAGGCTTCCTTCATGGTAACCGGCTGGTCCGGTTCATAACAGACTTCTGATTTCTCTGACAGTTGCTGTAGACCGGCTGGATCGGCAGCTGTCATGTCAACCAGTCACTTCTTGAAATTCTCTAACTGTCAGATAGTGTCGAGACTTTCTGTTCTTAAGTGTCGACACTTATAGACCAAGTGTCGACACATGTTGTGTAAGTGTCGACACAAGTCTACAAGGTGTCGACACAATTCCTTGTATGTCTCGACACAGATACTTCTTCAAGTGTCGACACTGAAATTAAGTGTCGACACAAGTACTTGATCTTCATTCTTTAACTGTATTCTTCTAAGTGTCGACACATCTCCTTTGTGTCGACACATCTTCATGTGTTGAAACTGTCAAGTGTCGACACTGCTTCTTGGTGTCGACACAAGTCTTCAATTTTATTTCTTCAGCTGAGTGTCGACACATTCCCTTAGTGTCGACACTTGTACTTAGAATATTTTGTAAACTTTTCTGTTCTTTGCTAAGTGTCGACACAGCTCCTTGTGTCGACACTTTCTTCAAGTGTAGACTCTTTAACTAAGTGTCGACACATTGTGCTGGGTGTCGACACTTTCTTCAAGTGTTGACTCTTCTGCCTAGTGTCGACACATTGTGTTGAGTGTCGACACTTGCTTCAATTACTGATTCTTCTGTTTGTGTGTCGACACATTGTGCTGAGTGTCGACACATTCTTCATATGTTGACTCTGCTGATTGAGTGTCGACACATTGTGTTGAGTGTCGACACTTGTCCTTAGTCTCTGCAGAATTTTGCTGAGTGTCGACACAACTCCAAGTGTCGACACTTTCTGATGTAGACTCAGCTCTTCTAGGTGTCGACACTTCTGCTAAGTGTCGACACAGCTTTTCTGCATACTTCTTCACTGAGTGTCGACACAGCTCCAAGTGTCGACACTTTCTGTCTGGTGTCGACTCTTCATCCCAGGTGTCGACACAATGACTTCAAGTGTCGACACTGCTTGTCTGGGTGTCGACACAAGCTTTCTCAAGTGTCGACACTTTCCCTCTGGGTGTCGACACATGGACTTAGAAACTTTTAGCTTCAGTCCAGTGTATACCTAACCTGCACAAGTAACTCAAACAAACATCAAATACATTATGATGTATATCATTGAGTTAGGTGAGGCTTCTTCAAATCAGGTACATTTGACCAATGTACCCAACAATCTCCCCCTATTTGGAGAAGTCATAACCCTTAGTCAATGATATACACCACTCAAAATTAAAAATTAGAGAATGATGTAAAGCAGGTATATATCAACAGGAGTAAACTTAAACATGTAATAAAGCACACATGTATACTCATTCAGCATTACAGAACAAACAAGAATTAGACACATTCTACTGAACAATCATGAAATATATTAATCAAAAACTGTTCAAACATTGTGTTTAATACATTGTCAATGATTTACAAAAATGTTCAGATGTAACAGATTACAACATTTTCCAGTCTAATCTTAGTCTAATTCTGATCAGGTTCTTTTATAACTATGCCTTTCCCAGCTTGCACTTTGGCTTTTACAGCAGCAGCAGCAGCAGGCTCAGTATCAGCAATCTTCTTTCCTTTGGAGTCCTTCTTCTTTAGTTCTTCAGCCTTGATTTTCTGCCTCTCAAAATAATGATAGGGCTTAGGAAAGTACTTGCTAGGCTCCACAGCTGTAGGAGGTAGCTTTCCTAACTTAGCCTTCCTTCTATACTGGACAATGGCTTCCTGCCTGATCTCATGCTTCCTCCATTCTGCTTCTGAGAACCACTTGTTCCTCTCATGTGCATTGTCCTTGGCTGCTTTCCAGGCTGTGAGAATGATGTTCCTAGAAGTAGGGCTCCACTGTTCAAAATCTGGTTTTTGCTCAGCCAGTTCCCTGAACTTCTTCTTTGACAGCCTTGTCTCTTCTTCTTTGTCCATAGCCTCTTGCATAGCTGCTGTAATAGGTTGAGTAACCTTTTCTAAATGGACATTGTCCTTGCCCCCAGATGGGCTATACATAGTGCTCACCTCTGCATGAATCATTTCAAAATCTGGAGGTGGATAAATGACTTGAGCTACTTCTTGTGGCTCACCTCCAAAATAGGCAGGTTCAGTCCAGATTCAGCAACTTCATTGTCATCACACAGGGGAGGATATCCAAGTGTAGCCCTGATTGAATTTGAAATCCATTTTGCATGCTCAGAACTGGCCTTGACTAACACTCTCTCCCCCTTTATGACTTCTTGGGCTACATGGTCTCTTACATCATCCTTCTGGAACCTGATTTGGCTGTCCAAGTACCTGATGCCATCCTTAAAATAAGGTCTAAGCTTTGTAAGCTGTTCAGAAATGACCTTCTGTGAATCCTTAATGGCAGTCTTGACAGCAGCAATTTCATCTTGAAAAGCTTTATCAAATTCAGCCTTTGCAGCAGCAGATGATGTTGAAGGTTCAGCAGTCTTACTCTTTAGTTCTGACTATAGCATTGTGGGAGGCAGTTAAATTATCATTCATTCTTAACTGATTTTCCAGCACATAGCCTTGCTTCAGTGCTATATCATCTACTTGAGACTTTATTTTCTCTTGGTGGGTTGCCAGATAGACCACTGCATTAGCACCCTTGTAAAACAGTCAGTCATCTCCTTTTTATTAAGGTTCATTTCAAACCTTATGGACTTGATTTCCTGAGCCAGATCAGATTGTAGGGTCTTGTGCCCTTCATCAACATAAGTTTCTATAGCCTTCCTTTGTTCATCCATCTTGATTTGCAGTGCAATCAGTAGAGCACTATAATCAGTTGATGGAGCTTGTTGGACTAGGGAGTGTTGAGCAACAGTTTGTAGAGCCTTCTTGTAGCTCTGACTTCTTCTTTTGAAGACAAAGAATTGCTTCTTCTTGGCTTGTTCAGTCTCATCTTCCTCAGACTCTGAAGTACTGGCTATATCCACCCTATCCTTAGGGCTTGAGGCCTTGCAGTCTGCACATCAGGTGCTTGCTCAGTTTCCAGCCTAATAGGCTCTTCCACAACTTCCATGTTCTCCCCCTCAGTAGCAGCACCCTTCTCTTCAGCAGCAGCAACTTTATCCATGTCAAAGTCCTCTTGATCTAAATTAAGAAATAGATCTTCCATTGTGTATTCAGCTGGAGACTGTGCAGGAGAAGTACTGGGTTCATCAACTACTTTATCAGGAACAACTTCTTGTACTACTGATGTGTCTTGGAGAACAACATCTGGTAGTTGATTTGCTTGCTGAGTTTGCTGATGGACATCAGACAAATCAGAATCTATTATAGAAAAATCTAAAGTATTGAGGTCAGACAGTACCTCTTGGATGATTATTATAGCTTGCTCACTCTCCAGTGTAGAGGGTTGTTCTACAGCTGGAGGCTCCCCCTGTCTTGGATCCTTTTGCATGGGGCTAGCTGTAGGCAGCTCCCCCTGGATTTCAGCTGGCTCTTGAGGAGCAGGTGACTTCTCTGCAGCCACATCTATTGGACTATCAGGAGTGAAAACAACATGTTCTTCACTACCTGAGCTGCTGGAGGACTCCTGAGTCACAGCAGCTATCTTCCTCTTCTTCTTTGGAGGGGAATCCTTCTTAGAAACCTGCTTCTCTGGAGTAGGAACTTCCTTAGACACACTCTTTCCCATCTTGAAAGGATCCTCATATCCATTCTTCTCATATGATTGATTTTAGTACCAGCAGCATTGCTCATTACCTCTGGTATTGTACCAGCCAGGTAGAGACTTAGTATCCTGCCCAGATTGGGCTTCTTCAGACTTTCCTTAACTTTCTCAAACACAACCATTGACCAGTCTGTTTTAAGGTTGAAAATGATTCTGGTCATAACACTGAACATGGAGGCTGACACCCTGTCATGCCCTCCAGTCTTACTGAGTATTACTTTACCCACAATTTCTGACAAGAATTTTCCTTGAGTATTCATTCCTCTCCTGTTGAATACTGATCCTATCTTTAGCTTAGGATCTAGACCACACCAGGTAAGTGCTTCCCTGGTCTTAGATGTTGTCACTTCCTCTTCTTCCTGAACTTTAGGTAGCTGAAGTACCTTTCTCAGAGATTTGGGTGAAATCTTGACCTTGGTGCCATGCACCCTTGATTTGATTCTGTAGCCTGAGTCATCTACAGACGCTCCCGTAAGGAATTCAAGAACTTCCTTCTTCCATATTTTAGTTGGTTCTGAAACCAAGTACTCCAATCCTGAATCGGTGACTAGGGTTATCACCGATTTGATTTCTTGATCGCCATCGTCGAATGCGCCACGAACCAGTTCATAGCCTTCGTTAACGTTCTCTTCCAGCTTGGGAGCCATTAGGGTTTGGAGAATTAGTCTTTAGAAGAGAGAAATGTCGACACAGTAGTTTGGTCTCGAAACTCTGAAAGCGTGTCGACAAACAAAGACAGAACCCTATTTATACCTTTCTAGTTTGAAGACGAACAGGCGGGATGGATTACTAAAGATGTGTCGACACTGGCAATAAGTGTCGACACTGACTTATAATGTCTCGACACTCATGTGTCGACACAAGTTTAAGTCAACAGATTTTATGTGTCGACACTTGGTTATGTGTCCACATAACTCGACACATCGTCGAGACTTTACTTAGAAAATTCTGAGTAAAACTAAGTGTCGACACCACTTGGGATGTGTCGACACCTACTCGACATGTGTCGACACTAACATTCTGAAGTGTCGACACTACATTCCTAGATGTGTCGACACCATTTTCCTGAAGTGTCGACACTTACTATTCTGTGTCGACATAGACTTGTCTATGTGTCGACACCTTTTTACTTAGCCAATTTTTAGTTCTGTAAACTTAGTCTAAGTTTATCATACCTAGTTCAATTTTGAACCTATTGAACTTAGCTTCTTCTAAGGGCTTAGTAAACATATCAGCTATCTGATTATCAGTTTTAACATATTCAAGTGCAATATCATTTCTTTCTACATGCTCCCTAAGAAAGTGATATTTAATCTCAATATGTTTAGTTCTACTATGTGATACAGGGTTATTAGCTATTGAAATAGCACTTGTAGAATCACAGTAAAGTGGAGTTCTACTTACCTGAAATCCATAGTCTTCTAGCTGATGTTGAATCCATAGAAGTTGAGCACAGCAACTTCCTGCAGCTACATATTCTGACTCAGCTGTGGAAATAGCCACACTGGTTTGCTTCTTACTACTCCATGAAATGAGTCTTCCACCTAGGAATTGACAGGATCCAGTAGTGCTCTTTCTATCTTCTTTGCATCCTGCAAAGTCTGCATCTGAATAGCCTGTTAGATCAAAATCTCCATTCCTAGGGTACCAGAGGCCTAGATAAGGTGTGCCCTTTAGATATCTCAAGATTCTCTTGACTGCAGTCAAGTGAGACTCTTTAGGGCAGGCTTGATACCTGGCACAAACACATGTAGCATACATAATGTCAGGCCTACTTGCAGTCAAGTATAGTAGGGAGCCAACTATCCCTCTATACAAGGTTTCATCTACAGGTTTCCCTGCATCATCCTTGCTTAGAGACATACTTGACCCCATAGGAGTCTTCATGGTACTGGATGAATCCATACCATACTTCCTTATGAGTTCTAGGGTGAACTTGGACTGACATATGGATAGACCACTTCCAGTCTGTTTAACTTGGAGACCCAAGAAAAACTTCAGTTCTCCCATACTACTCATCTCAAATTGACTTTGCATAAGCTTTGCAAACTTTTTGCAAAGGCTACTTTCAGTAGACCCAAATATAATGTCATCTACATATATTTGGACAAGTATGACTTTGCCTCTAGATTCCCTAAGGAATAGAGTCTTATCTATTTTCCCCCTTGAGAACTTGTTCTCAATGAGGAAACTAGATAGGGTTTCATACCAAGCTCTAGGTGCTTGTTTTAACCCATATAATGCTTTCCTAAGTCTATACACATAATGAGGTAAAGTTGGATCAACAAAACCTGCAGGCTGCTCCACATAGACTTCTTCTTTCAAATTACCATTTAGGAATGCTGACTTCACATCCATTTGGTATACCTTGAATCCTTGATAGGTTGCATAGGCCAAGAACATCCTTATGGCTTCCAGTCTGGCTACTGGAGCAAAGGTTTGATCAAAATCAATACCTTCTTCTTGCCTATATCCTTTTGCAACCAGTCTTGCTTTATTCTTTATGATGACCCCTTGTTCATCTAACTTATTTCTGTAGATCCACTTAGTTCCTATAACATTGTGGTCTTTAGGCTTTGGAACCAGCTCCCAAACCTTGCACCTTTTGAACTGATTAAGTTCTTCTTGCATAGCTTCAGTCCACTGTGGATCTTGTATAGCTTCTTCAAATTTCTTTGGTTCTATTTGAGACAGAAAACTTGAATATACTACAGCATTCTGATTTCTGCTCCTTGTCTGAACACCTTGTCTTGGATCTCCAATAATCAGCTCTACTGGATGATCTCTTAGATGCCTGTTGGCTGGAGGCATCCTTACTTCTGGTTGAACTTCTTCAGCATCTTCATCAAGCTGAGTTCCTTGTACTTCTTCAGCTCCTTGTACATGTAGTTCTCCCCCTGGACATAAGCCATCTTCTTCTACTTGCTGTCTTGCAGCAGGTACATCTTCTATGGTTAGCTTGTCCATCTTCTTAGTAAGACCTGTGGGGCTGCATACATTGCTAGACAACTCATTGTTAATTAGTTTTGTCTCATCAAAAACTACATGCACAGACTCCTCTACAACTTGTGTAGTCAAGTTGTAGACTCTATAAGCCTTACTATTATTGCTGTACCCAACAAACACTCCCTCTTGGGACTTGGCAGCAAACTTAGTTAAGTAAGACTTTCCATTGTTAAGTATGAAGCATTTGCAACCAAAAATCCTGAAATAGGATAGGTTTGGTTTCCTGCCTTTCACAACTTCATAGGGGGTCTTGTTTAACCTTTTAGTGATGGTAGCCCTATTTATCACATGGCATGCAGTGTTAACTGCTTCAGCCCAGAAATATTCTGGCAGTGATGAATCACTTAATAGGGTTCTACCAGCCTCTATCAAGGTTCTATTCTTCCTCTCAGCAATGCCATTTTGCTGAGGTGTTCTAGGTGAAGAGAATTCTTGAAATATCCCAAAGTCTTCACACAGTTTTGTCATGCTTTCAGATTGAAACTCAGTACCATGGTCACTTCTAATTTTGACCACTGTACAGTTCAATTCATTCTGAATTTGCTTAACAAAGCTATAGAAGACACTAGGTGTTTCAGATTTCTGCCTTAAGAAGAACACCCAGGAAAACCTTGAGTAGTCATCAACAACTACAAAGGTATAGACCTTCCTACCTAAGCTGTGAACTGGCATTGGACCAAATAGATCCATATGCAAGAGGTATAAACACCTCACAGCATCTTTGTTGTCTAAGCTTCTAAAGGTGGATTTGGTCTGCTTGCCCTTTTGACAAGCTGAGCAAATGCCATCTTTGACACACTTAACTTGAGGACCATTCCTCACTAACTCTTTGCTAAAGAGTTTGCTAATAGTCTTGTAGTTAAGATGAGCTAGCCTCTTGTGCCACTTGACACAATGAGAGATTGTCTCATCAGCTACAAGACAGACAGGAGAACCATTGTTCTCAATCATAATGTCTAAACAGTAGACATTCCTCTTTCTATATCCTGTCAAAATGATCTCTTGATCACTTGACCTCTTGATATGACAACCATTTTTAACAAATGAGATGTCATACCCTACATCACTTAACTGACTTATACTAATGAGGTTGTGTTTCAACCCTTTAACATAAGCCACTTGAGTAATGGTAACAAGGTTTGAAGAGATGTTACCAAACCCTTTGATGATTCCTTTTTCAGAACCACCAAAGGTCACTTTAGGACCATTTTTGATTGGAATGTAGTCCTTCAGTAGTCCCCTTGTTCCAGTCATATGTCTGGAACATCCACTATCCAAGTACCATGTTGGGGTATGGCCACTTGGATTCACCTGCAAAACAAATTAATGAACCTTAGAACCCAAAGTAAACTTGGGTCCTTGGTGATTGTTAGTTTGCAACTTGACATAGCTACCTGCTGGCTTTCCACCAGGTAACTTGCTACTCACCTTGGCACTGGCATTGTGCCAACAGTCCAAGGCAAAGTGGCCAACCTTGCCACAACACCAGCATTCAAACTTGTTGTACCTTTGCTTAGGTACATACTTGGCTGTCTTGACTACAGCAGGCTTATTGAATGTTGGGGCTTTGCCCTTGGACTTGGACTGATCCTGAACAGTCCTAGCTGGTTTAAAACCCAATCCAGCCTTTCCTTTATGATGAACAAATTCATCAATCAAGGGTAGCACTGATTTAGGTTTTGAAAACCTAGCAACTAGCTCTTTTTCCTTCTGAAGATTGATCTCCAGTAACTTAATTTGATCATTTTTATAAGTGATAGTTCCCATCTGAATCACAGTAATGTGTTTCAGCCTGGCTACCTCATTGAGCTTTTGATCAAATTCCTTCTCAAAGTCTGTTGCAGCTGCCTTTAGATCAGCAATTTCCTTTGCCTGACTTTTGGCAAGGGACTTGCTTTTCTTATAGGCTTGCAACAGTACTTTATATTCATCTAAGAGCTGATGAATATCTCCCTCAGATTCAGAAACACTTCCATCACTTGATGAAGATGAATCTGACTCTGAACTAGAACTGAAATCTGAACTTTGAGTTGGACTTTGTACCTGACTAGGTCCTGGCTGCTCCAGGATTTTGGTACTTTCAGTCAATGCCATCAGTCCTTGGCACTGACACTCTTCTTGTTCATAGATTGATTCCATGATCTGCATAAACTCCTCTTCTTCTTCAGCAAATAGCCCTATATAGGCTTCAGCATCTGTCTCAGTGTCTGAAGAAGAAATGTCTGAAAGAGTCTTCTCATTCTTTGCAACAAAGGACTTCTCCTTCTTTCCTTTGAAGTGAGTCTTCTTTTTGTCACTGGATTCTTTTCTTCTCTCAGGACAATCTGCAATAACATGACCCTGTCTATTGCAGCAGTAACACACTATCTTAGACCCAGTTGCCTTGCTAGTCTTTGTCTTTTTCTTGTCCTTCTTTGAAGGCTTCTTCTCCTGATACTGAACTTCTTTCCCTTTGGAAAATGAAGGTCTGGACCTCCACTGTTTCTTCTTCAGGAATTTCTGAAAATGTCTGGTGAATGCAGCAAAGTCTTCATCACTTTCACTGCTTGTAGACTTTGTGCTAACAGACTCATCAGATTCTGATTCAACTACCTCTGGAGGAGGAGTTGATGACTTAGTCCTGCCCTTTCTAGGTACTTCTGACTTGAAGGCAACAGTCCTTTCCCTGTGCTCAGTCCTTGTTGATTTTTCCTCCTCTTTTCTCACAGACAGCTGCATCTCATAAGACAACAACTTGCCAAATAGTGTGGGAGGAGGAATTTCTCCCAACTTTGCCATTTCTCTGATGGCACAGATCTTAGTGTCCCAATCTTTGGTTAGGGACCTCAAGAACTTATCATTCAATTCATAGTTAGTGAACTCTCTTCCATAGGACATGAGTTCATTAACAATTCTATAGAACTTCTTGTAGCATTCAGTGATGCTATCTCCTCTTCCTTGCCTAAAGCTCTCATACTCTTGATTAAGCAAGGACTTTCTATCTTGCCTAACTTCTTCAGAACCTTCCATGTAGACAATGAGGGTATCCCACATTTCTTTTGCTGTTTTACAGTGAATTAGGTTCTGAAAAGTTGCATCATCAATGGCACTTACTATTATGTTTTGTGCCCTTTTGTCCATAGTGGCTAGGACAATTTCATCCTTGGTCATCTCAGAGAAATCCTTTGGAGTCCTCTGATTTGCATCCAATACTGAGATCTTCATGGGCACATATGGCCCCTCTTTGACTGTGATGTAGATTCTAGGGTCAGAGGCTTCCATGAACAGCCTTACCCTCTCTTTCCAGATTCCAAAGATCTCTTTTCTGCATATGGGCAGTTTCATTGAACCCAATTCCTTGTGATTCTCTGAAGAACCCATGTTTCTTGATTTTCTTGAAACTGTGTTCTGACTTACACTGAATCTGCCAAACTGGATCTCCTTAGACTGTTAGTCCTTGTTTTGAGGAACCTCGCTCTGATACCACTTGAAAGATATGGTACCTAAACACCTAGAGGGGGGGGGTGAATAGGTGACCTAAACCTTTTTAAAACTTTGTTGGCAGCACAACAGTTATTCCACAGAATTCTACAGCTAACAGCAATTACAGTTAATTCTCAGCACAGCACAGCACAGCAGACACACTAATTTATAGTGGTTCCCCAATCTTTGGGTACATCCACTTTCCCCCTTCGCCTATCTAGCAGTGTACTAGATTCGGCCAAACTTCTCCACTATCTCAGAACCCAACTAGGTTCCTACACCTCAGGCCCAAAGCCTTACACTCAGCCACAAAGGCCTACACTCAGCCACCCAGGCCTACACTCAGCCAATTAAGGCCTACACTCAGAGTTCTTCAACTCCTACACTCAGGCAACCAAGCCCTACCCTCAGCCTTTATAATATAGGCTTACAATTCTCTCAGATCCAATGGATCCTACAAGTTAAAATAGAAATACAATAGCTAACTCTACAACTCAGAAAATAAGAGAGGAAGTTGAGAGTTTCTTGAAGAGTTCTTGGAAGAACTCAGTTAGATCCAAACTGACTTAGCTTCCTTCAAAGCTTCTTGAGTTAGAACTGAATTAGTCTGAATCTTCTGCAGTTGATCCTTGACCTCTGCTTCTTGAGATCCAGATGATTCTGAATCCTTCTTCTCAGCCTTAGTTCCAAAGACTGAATTCTTGATTGGAGCTCTCTCTCTCCAACTTCTTAGATCTGCAGTTGGACTGCCAGATCTTCTTGTGTTGATCCTCTGTGTATCACTTTCCTGATTACTTGAAGAATCTGATCAACCACTTTAAGTATTCTTGACAACTACTTGTAACAACAACAATCAATCTGTTTCTGTAAACTATGGGTGCCTATTTATAGGCTTCCTTCATGGTAACCGGCTGGTCCGGTTCATAACAGACTTCTGATTTCTCTGACAGTTGCTGTAGACCGGCTGGATCGGCAGCTGTCATGTCAACCAGTCACTTCTTGAAATTCTCTAACTGTCAGATAGTGTCGAGACTTTCTGTTCTTAAGTGTCGACACTTATAGACCAAGTGTCGACACATGTTGTGTAAGTGTCGACACAAGTCTACAAGGTGTCGACACAATTCCTTGTATGTCTCGACACAGATACTTCTTCAAGTGTCGACACTGAAATTAAGTGTCGACACAAGTACTTGATCTTCATTCTTTAACTGTATTCTTCTAAGTGTCGACACATCTCCTTTGTGTCGACACATCTTCATGTGTTGAAACTGTCAAGTGTCGACACTGCCTTCTTGGTGTCGACACAAGTCTTCAATTTTATTTCTTCAGCTGAGTGTCGACACATTCCCTTAGTGTCGACACTTGTACTTAGAATATTTTGTAAACTTTTCTGTTCTTTGCTAAGTGTCGACACAGCTCCTTGTGTCGACACTTTCTTCAAGTGTAGAGTCTTTAACTAAGTGTCGACACATTGTGCTGGGTGTCGACACTTTCTTCAAGTGTTGACTCTTCTGCCTAGTGTCGACACATTGTGTTGAGTGTCGACACTTGCTTCAATTACTGATTCTTCTGTTTGTGTGTCGACACATTGTGCTGAGTGTCGACACATTCTTCATATGTTGACTCTGCTGATTGAGTGTCGACACATTGTGTTGAGTGTCGACACTTGTCCTTAGTCTCTGCAGAATTTTGCTGAGTGTCGACACAACTCCAAGTGTCGACACTTTCTGATGTAGACTCAGCTCTTCTAGGTGTCGACACTTCTGCTAAGTGTCGACACAGCTTTTCTGCATACTTCTTCACTGAGTGTCGACACAGCTCCAAGTGTCGACACTTTCTGTCTGGTGTCGACTCTTCATCCCAGGTGTCGACACAATGACTTCAAGTGTCGACACTGCTTGTCTGGGTGTCGACACAAGCTTTCTCAAGTGTCGACACTTTCCCTCTGGGTGTCGACACATGGACTTAGAAACTTTTAGCTTCAGTCCAGTGTATACCTAACCTGCACAAGTAACTCAAACAAACATCAAATACATTATGATGTATATCATTGAGTTAGGTGAGGCTTCTTCAAATCAGGTACATTTGACCAATGTACCCAACATTTCTGATCAATCAAATATTTAAGGCTCTTGTGATCGGTGTAGATATCAATCTTCACACCATACAAATAATGTCTCCACAGCTTCAAGGCAAAAATCACGGCCGCAAACTCCATGTCATGGACTGGATAGTTCCTCTCGTGCACCTTCAGCTGTCTCGAGCCATATGCTATAACCCTTCCTTGCTGTAACAGCACACAACCCAAACCACTGCCTGAAGCATCGCTATAAATCTCATAACCTTCGGTCCCACTCAGAGAACTCAACACATGCGCCGTTGTCAACCAACATTTCAACTCCTCAAAAGCTCGCGCGCAGTCCGGCGTCCAAACGAACTTCTGCTCCTTCCTCGTCAAAGTAGTGAGAGGTAACGCTATCTGCGAGAAGTTCTCTACGAAGCGCCTATAATAGCCGGCAAGCCCTAGAAAGCTCCGGACTTCCGCTACCGTAGAAAGCTCAGGTCACTCTCGTATCACAACAATCTTCGCCAGATCCACTACAATACCTTCCCCACTCACTATATGACCGAGAAACGCCACTGAGGACAGCCAAAACTCGCACTTCGAGAACTGGCGTACAATTAATTCCTCCTTAGCATCTCCAAAACCAAATGAAGATCCCTGAAGTGATCTTCCTCACTCTGCGAGTACACCAAAATATCGTCGATGAAGATGATCACAAAATGGTCCAAGTACTCCCTGAAGGTCCTGTTCATCAAATCCATGAATACTGACGGCGCATTCGTCAGCCCAAACGACATGACCGTAAACTCGTAATGCCCGTATCTTGTACAGAATGCTGTCTTAGGGATATCACTCTCCCTTATCCTCAGCTGATAGTAACCAGACTTGAGATCCAACTTAGAGTACACCGTCGACCCGACCAACTGATCAAAAAGATCATCGATCCTTGGGATTGGGTACTTGTTCTTTTTCGTTAGCTTGTTTAACTCCCGATAATCAATATAGAGTCTCAAGCTCCCGTCCTTCTTCTTTACAAAGAGGACTGGTGCGCTCCAAGGCGACAAACTTGGACGCACAAACCCTTGTCTAACAACTCTTGAAGTTGCACCTTCAGCTCCACCATTTCCTTAGGCGCTAGCCGATACGGAGATCGTGACACAGGCTTCGCACCTGGCACTAGCTCAATCGTGAAATCTATCTGCCGTTAAGGCGGGCCTCCAGGAAGATCTGCGGGGAACACATCAGGGTACTCAGCTACCACTGAAATACTATCCAACATAGGCTTTGGCTTTGCAACCTCCACTAGTGTAAAGAACAGCTCTGCACCAGCACGAACCGCCTTCACCACCTCAAGAGCAGACATCAACGTCTTGCTCGACCCTTTCAAGACCGTAAAAGTCGTCTCACGACTTGCTCCCAACTTGACTTCCTTGTGACCGCAATCAATATAGGCTTGCTGCTCCGAGAGCCACTCCATGCCAAATATAACGTCGAACTCCACCAACGGTAGTAACGACGCTTGCAGATCAAACTCTTGATTCCCAATGCGAATCTTAACATCGCAGATTTTATCCGCGCGCATCGAACACCCATTCGGTAACAAAACATCCAACTTGTCCTTTGCCATCGAAGAAGGTACTCCGATGTACGATATGAATCCTTCGGACAAGAAGGAATGTGAAGCTCCCGTATCAAAGAGTGCTCTCGCCGGAAACTCACAAATCAAAACAAATCCTAAACAAGCAGTGGTAAGGTAACATACGCATAACAAGTATTTAAAGAAACTTAACTTGCTACAAATTAAACCGTACCTGTCACCACATTCGCTTGTTTGATGGCCTCCTGTTGTCCAAGATTATAAACCCTTGGCTGAGCCGAAGCATAATGGGACGCGGTTGACTCCACTGCCTTGCACTTCTCTTCATAAGTTGCTCCCGGCTTTCTCTCGGACTTGGGACGTCCGCTCCAACAATCACGGGAAAAGTGCCCCGGCTTCCCACAAGTGAAACATGCACCTGGGGTCCGACCCGAGGTCGCCCCAGAAGCACCGGAAGAAGGAGCTGGACCCGAACTCCTAGCCTTCTTAAAGAATTTACGGTACCCAGACTTTGAGGTAGTGGGCACCTTGAACTCCGTCCTCTTATCACCCAAGCTCTTCTTTGCTTGAACATTATTCATGTCCTTCTCCAAGGACTGGGCCGTGTTGACCAAGATCAAGAAACCCTGCGTCATCGGCCCCGAGAGTATTTGCCTCAAGTCATCTCTTAGACCTTTTTAGAAATGGTTGGTCTTACGCTCCTCATCCACGATGGTGGAGCTAGCATACCGACCCAACCGAGTAAACTCGTGGAGATACTCATCCACGCTACTCTCTCCTTGTACCAACCTCTGGAACTCATTTTCCAAAGCTATCCTCTGAGTCGAAGGGAGGTACCTAGCCAAGAACAGTCTCGAGAACTCCTCCATCGAGACGTCTATAAGTTGCCTTCCTCTCAATAGATGCAGCTCAAAACCCTCCCACCACAGCCTAGCGTCTCTATCCAATAGGAACGTAGCTATAGTGGTCATCTGCCACTCCTCCGTCTCCGTCGCTGTCAAGACTCTCTTCACTCGGGAGAGCCAGTCTTCAGCTTGAGATGGGGTTCCCAACCCCGAGAATACCGGAGGACTAAAGCTCATGACATGTTTGAGCTGTCTCTCGGTTGCCCTCCTTGGCACCAACGACTCCACTACTACCTGCTCCACTCTTCTCGGCTCAACCTATGGAAGAGGTACCTGCTCCATCACAGGAGCGGGCTGCTGCATTTGCCTTGCAGGCTGTGCATTGATCATGGCAAACACTACTTCGGCCACCAATCGTATGGTCTCAGCCGATGGAGGTGTTGTAGGAGCATCATTTGGTGCACTACTAGCCTCAGAAGCACGGCGTTCCGACGGCCCAACACCGCTTCTGGTCACCTATAGTGGTACAAAACACCATTAAGCGACCAAAAAAAATTGCAAAAAGCAATTATAGGAACACGCAGCTTCCTCAAACACGTGTATTTTGCATTCCTAAGTGGACATTCATGGGTTGTTTTGTTGTTATAAAGATGACGCACATACATGTGCTCACCACCCCTTAAAAGAAGTCGCCCACGAATTCATTTTAAGCCTGACCGAAACCAGTAGTCTGATACCAAATTGTAACACCCCCTATCCGTCGCATAGCATATAACAGTAGGTCTGGCCAGGGCCCGACGCCATATACCACAGACAGACCGGGTGGTTACTCAATGGAAATCATCCAACCAATCAAACGTTCTACACAGAGCATTCTAGCGGAAGCAATTAATATTGTTGCATTAACAAAGAACCCAACACTAGCATGAATGTCCACTAATACGCCAAAAGGAATGAAGTACAAAATACACCAGTACAGGCCTTATGGCCTTACAATTGTTTTCCCCAAATTACATGTCTTCAAACCTCGGCACGCAGGCCGGCCATACATGAATAAACGAAAAACACTCAAAAATTAGGCCTTCGAGGGCCGGCTCAGCAACTTGGGCTTTAGCCAGCTATTTACCGATCGGCTCCGCAGCACCTGCAAGCACAATTCCACCGCAACAGTGGCAAACCAAAGCAACGGTCAGCCATGCTGACCAAATTATAACGATCCCGCCCCCAATTCGGGGCGGCGATGCTCCTTCCCTACAGTTTATTAGCATAACCAAGCAGTATATATATACATTGCATCACAGGTGTTGGCACGCATGACCACATGCCCCGTGCACTCATGGCACATTCTCGGTGAACCAGTTAATGTCACGTCAATTTAAGCCATAGACACCACGGTCTCACCACTGCCACTTTGACGGCCAAACATATGAGCATTTTGTCTTCCCGGCATGGGTCACGTCAATTTAAGCCATAGACCTCCGAAGATCCTCATCTATGCCAACGGCTCACACCGAACGACATAGAACGGGTACGGTTCTGCCTATCCTGTGCTCACATCGCAACGACAATTTATGCCATATACGTGGGTCAAACTTCTCTGAGTCCCATTTCCGTCACACACTTCACATAACTCGGTTATGTTCAAGTTGGCTCCCAGGCCACCATGTTGGCAGAATCACGTATTTGCCCAGTTTTCTGGGTGCACCTTGGAGTTAATCCCCAAGGCTCCCTACTGCAATCTACCACGTAGAAAACCCGAAAAAAACCAATCTCACGGAGTCTTCTCTTGTAACATCCCAATTTCAACTAGACCCCCCTAAGGGTGATTTTGGGCAAGGCTAGGTCAAGACCAACCCTAGGAAGACCTTGGGGACCAAGTGGGCCTAGGTAGGAGGATGAAAGCTACCATGGTCTGCAAATAGTAAAATTCAAAACCATAATTTAGAAGGACATTAGGGCTTCACCATGACTCCATGACCCCATCACAACATTATTAACCTAGCAAAGGGGAAACTGACCCAAGCTCAACCCCTTTTTCCTTTTAAGTTAACCACAATATAATGAAATATTATGGGTGGAAAGGGCTGCCAATAGGCTGGGGAGTCAGCATGGTCAGCTTTGGTGACTAGGAAAGAGAGAGAAAGCTTCATTCCATACTAATGGAGGAGAGAGAAAAGGGGAAAGAGAGTTGAAGGAGGAGATTGGCCAAGGAAAGGCCAATGGTCCCCATTGATGGCAGCATTCATCTCCTCCAGTGAAGGGGAGGAGTTTCCAGCCATTTTCCTGGCTGTCAAGGGGCTGTTACAGCCTCCACCATCATGGCCGAAACAAGCCTTTAATGGCCATGATGGCCATGGCAGTTTCTTCCATTCTTCTCCCCCTCTGATGTTTTAAACATCATCAGTGAGCTTGGAGAAGAATTTCCCAATCCTTAACTGAAGAAATCCGGCGAGTTTACTAGGAGATTGCAGAATTCCGATCGGCGGCGCCACCACCATGTCAACCCGCAGATCTGCTCGTCTCCAGGCCGCCAACAAGGTCCTCCTCCTCCTCTTTTCTCATGGGTAGATCTTAGGTTTCATTAGGGCCAAGGTTCGGGCACAATTGAGCCCGATCCAATTCGCAAAATTCATGGCTTTCGGCCGAAAATTTTATTGGTTGGATCGCCGGAATCCGCCCCTCCGGCGGCTGTGCCGCCGTCTGGCGATAGCCACCACCTCAACGGAGGTGATGGTGGCGGTGGCCGGCCGGGGAAGGGACTGGGTGGCCGGCGGCAGACGCTTGAAGTCGGCACAGGAAGAAGCAATCCTGGTCGTTGGCTCATCGGGGACGATAACCCAGCGCCGTCGATCTGCGCCAAGATTCGCGCGGCATCAAATCAGATACTTTAGGATTTAAATAAATATCATTTCATTTCGGTCACATTAGATGTATTTAATGTATTTAATTTTTAAAAATACTTAGGGACCCTGAATGGAAATCTGCCCAACATGAAAATTGTAGCTTAGGGTGTCTAGTTTGTAGCAAAAATTGCTTGGACTCTTTTGGGCCACTGGTTAGACCAGGGTACCCTTTTTGGTAGGACCTATACCTAGGCCTAAACAGGAATTAGTTTTGGTGCCCACACTTCATTCCTTGTCCAAACAAGTTGAAATTTGGGCAGTGAGAAAGTCTTAGTCATATCTAGAACCTGTCCAAAATTTAGAATTTTTGGAGAATATTTTTCTATAGTGTTTAGAAAAATTTAATAAATCATGATTAATTTAATTATGTGACCTAATTAATTTAAAACTCCCCCAAATTTTGGTGGGTGGTCTTAGATGTCATGATAGGTATAGGGTTAAAACTTTAGCTCATTTGGAGATGTTTAGGATAGGTAATTTACCCACCCTATATATGACCTTATAAGGGTATTTTGGTCAAAAGCCACTATTTGATGGTTGAGTGGCCAAATTCCCTCATCAGAGGCTGAAATTTTGGCCACTGATATAATTTGACTTTTTACACTCACTTATGAAGTTTGGAGTGGTTTGGACTAGGGTAGCCCTAGACTTTTAGGGTAGGCCCTTTAGGGTAAATTTCTAGGGTTTGAAGAATTTGGGGTCAAAGGACCTTGGATGGACTTAAAACTTGGGACTGATGTCCATAGGGTTACTGTGGACCTGTGGTTAAAATTTTAGGGCATTTGGAAGAATTTAAACCCCTTAAATCTATAACCCTAGTTTAGGGCACTAGCTTTGAAATCATAAGCTCTAATACCAAAACTTTCTGAAAAGGACTGAGTTTTTGAATGGGTAGTTGTTTAGGGTATATATATCTCTGGAAATTTTATAATAAATTTTGGATGAATATTTTTGGTACTTTATTCACAAAGTCATGTTTTACAATTTTCACTTAGGAATTTTTGGAGAAAAATATACTTGATTAAATCTGATGAAACTTAGCAAAGGGGCTTGTATTCATGGTACGTAAATTCTGCAAAGTGCACAATGAGTTTAGGAAGTTGGAATAATGGGGCATTAGTCTGGTAGGTGAATTAGGTTTGTCATCAGAAGTGTAGATGAGTAGTGGTGGTTGGTTAGAGTTGTGTGGGGTTCGGGATCGACAAAGGATCACTCATCCTCGTTGAAAAGAAGGAGTCATATACACTCGGGTTAGAATTCAATTATAACCCTAAGGGATTGAGAGATTTGTGTAGTAACCAATAATAATAAGTGCCTTGCGAAAGGGAGCATTGGGCGTAATCCCATCGTAGTTCCTAGTGCCTTCGAGAGCCCTTCACGGGGAATACCTTGGGCAGTCCTGGGCTAACGCAACTCATAGGAATAATGAAACTTCAAGAGTAACTAGAATAATTAGGGTTTCACTCTCACACACCCCGAGGTTACGGGAAGTAGTTTTGGCTAGATGATCAAGCAATAGGCTCGGTCGTTGTGGTAAGAGGGCAGGATGGCCCGGTGAGCTTCGGCTCGGTGTTGGTACGTAAATTTGCATGTGCATAAAAGGAATGAAATTAAGGTGGTGGGTCTTCGGTATTGGAGGATCTTAGCACAGACACCAATACGTTGACTCGGCAAGTGTTGTGATAGCACTTCGCCAACAGAAGTCCGGTGCGCCAGCCGGCAAGAGTACGCAGGAGTCCGCTTAGTGCACCAGCGTTGAGGCGTACGATAGGTCTGACCAGTAGTGCTATACTGGTTTAGAGGTGGGCGAGGCCCAACCCACCGCTTCCGTCTGCCACTACGGAGGTATCCTGGGAGGTGAGGCTCCAGAAAGGGGGAACTAAAGGTCTGTGTGCATAGAGTCGGGTGTGTGTGTTGCACTTGCTTGATCCATCATACCCACTTGCATGTCATAGCATAAGCGATTCATTTAACCTTTGACACCTAAAATATAAGTGGTATGGGACACTTATACATTAGGCCCTGCAAAACGACCCCTTGGTCTATAAGCTTGTGTGGGCAAGTTTATAAATTAAGGTTAATTTTCCTTACATATATATATTGCTGTTAATAACCGACACCCCAACGTATAAATTAGTATGGGACTCTTTATACGATGGGAGCCTTGCAAAAGACCCCTTGCTTATATGTACCCATATAAGTTAAGGTTACTCTACTTTACTTGTTTACAAATATGTTTAGCTACTATATAAATAGCTAGTTTTAGGTCCACCGTCACCTGCATTTGATATACTCTCCACTTTCAAGTCCTCCCTTTCTTACTCTCCGCTCGGTGCCTAGGAGCCATGGGGGAAGGGGTGGGGGATGATAGGACTTAGTCTTTTAGACTAACGGTTTTCGAACCACATCATTTAGGGGATCGCGGAGCCCAGATTGGAGGAGCAGCCCCAGAGGTCGACATGCTTGGAGATAGGGCAGTCTAGCACAGGAGTTCAGACAGCTGGGACCGTGAGGCCCTTACTCTAGTAGTGTTTATTTTATTTCCACATGAGAGATCTTGTGGTGAGGAATTGTTGTATCGGGCATAAGCCCTTATTTACAGTGCTTGGTTTTGTGGACTCTCCCATCGTGGAGATATTTTACTTGATGTGATATTTCTGTGGACTTTTACTTAGAGTTTTGCTTCGCATGTTATTACTCTAATTTTGTTACTATGCTGCGATCGAATTGTCCGGCAGAAACGGTGTTTTGTGGTGATGACGCTTCCGGGCGAGAAGGTGTCACCGCAAAGCGGCGGTTCTGGGCATAAGACCCTGCGTTTTTTATAAAAAAAAAATGGGGTCTTACAAATGGTATCAGAGCGAAACCCCGATCGAAAAGTAACAGTCCACAACCCCTGGTCCACCCCCGCGCGAGCTTAGTTTGCGGACAAACTAGCAGCGGAAGCAGTGGTGAGACCCTAAGGAGGAATCACTTGTAAAATAGTCCACTTTGCATATATTTGAGCTGATTACCCACTAATATAGTTTGTTTCGCAGCCTCCAGCTCAGCCCACACCACAAGGCGGGGCCCAGCGGAATCCGGACGTTGCACCACCTCCCCCGGTCCCTACTCCTTTCCTACAGTCGGAGGTGGGACAGACGTTGACAGCCATTTTGGATGCTTTCAGGGCTCAACAGGTTCTGGCTCCGCAGCCAAACCCGGGGGCCAACTGGCTGAGTATCTTTCGAGGACTCGCTCCCCCATCCTACTGTGGGACTGAGTCTGCCGTCCGGACAGAGGAGTGGCTAGATATCATGTACGAGATGTTGACTGGGATCAAGTGCCCGTGGGAGGAAAGGGTGCCCTTGGTCGTGTCTTGCTTGGAATCTCATGCTAAGAGGTGGTGGAAGACTTCCCTGGATACGATTTTTGCTGACAGGACGGCTGCGAAGATAGCTTGGGAGGAATTCAAGGGCGCGCTATTGGAGCACTTTGTTCCGCAATCAGCCAGAGATGAGCTGGAGGATAGGTTTTTGCAGTTGAGGCAAGGGAGCAAGACGGTGGTGGAGTACCACCGAGAGTTTGATCATTTAGCCCGGTTTGCAGACTCATATCAGTTGGACGAAGCTGGGTATACGAAAAGGTTCTACAAGGGCCTGCGGGAGGAGCTGAGGGAGACCTTACTATTTGTATCTGACGGGCCCATCTCCCGGATTTTGGAGATGGCGAAAAGAATCGAGGCCGATTGGCTTACTACTCAGGGCCGGAAGCGTCCAAATGAAGACCAGAGCCGGGGAGCCCGAAATGATCAGCGGCGGGGCCGCATCATAGATGGAAGAAGGGTAGAAGACCAGCCTCATCAGGAGGCGAGACAGGAGATAGGAAGACCAGTGTTGATGGCTCCACACACCAGTTCAGAGGCGGGACGAACAGAGACCCGGGGGAATGGCGTATCAACCGCCAGTGTGCTTCGATTGTCACCAGGTGGGGCACATTAGGAGGAACTGTCCCATGGGGAGGGCACCCCCACCAGCACCACAGGCTGCCCCACCAGCGCCATACTTCGGAGGCCGGGGTCGTGGCCGAGGACGTGGATACCCAGGTGGCGATCGTAGACCGGAAAGGGAGCAGGTGTATGCCTTGGATCTGGCACAGCCTCGAAACCCGGAGCAAGTCATAACAGGTATGACAAGAGTTTTTAAATTATTTAAAAAAAATTCCATTATCTCTGCTGTCAATTTTTTTTAGGAACTTCTCAAAAAAAAATGATTAAATAGGAAGAAACTAGTTACAGAATCCTAAGACATTTAACCGATCCAGGTATAGTCTTCGTCAGCGGCAAACCCGCCTACACATTGTTCGACACGGGTGCTTCGCACTCGTTCGTATCAGAGGCTTTCGTGGAAGGGCTAGAAGGCGTAGAACGGTTCACAGGCCTGATGAGGAGGGTGCGTTTACCTGATGGATCGGAGCTATTCACCTCTGCCCACTGCAACATGGAGGCGGAGATTGGCGGGAAGCCATTCAAAGTGGCGGCAACGATTCTTAGAATGCCAGTCTTCGAGTTGATCCTGGGCATGACATGGTTGCACTGGAACCATGCCCAGATTGATTGCCAAGCGAATAAGATCACAGTGAGGCATGGAGACTCGTTTATTATCATCGAAGGTATAAGATCCGCCTCTTGTGTGCTTTTATCTTCAGTACAGGCCGTTAAGGCCCATCTACAGGGGGAAGAGGTCTACCAGATTCTGTTTGAGATAGAGGAGGCCAAGGGGGCCATGACAAACATCCCAGTGGTGCGGGACTTCGTCGACGTCTTCCCAGAGAAATTGCCAGGACTACCTCCGTGTCGAGAGCAGGATTTTCAGATAGAGTTAGTGCCCGGAGCCAGGCCGGCATCTAGGGCCCCTTACCGGATGGCCCCGAAGGAGTTGGCAGAGTTCCGGAGTCAGCTGCAGGAACTTGTAGAGGCAGGGTTCGTCCGGCCAAGTTCTTCACCGTGGGGAGCCCCGGTGCTGTTTGTCAAGAAGAAGGACGGAAGTCTCCGCCTGTGCATAGACTATCGAGCGCTGAATAGACTCACGGTTCGGAATACCTACCCACTCCCACGAATCGATGAGTTGTTCGACCAGCTGGAGGGAGCACATTTCTTCTCGAAACTTGACTTAAGGTCAGGTTATTATCAGCTGCGGATCCGAGAAGAGGACATTCCTGAAGACCGCTTTCAGTAGCCGATACGGACTGTTCGAGTTCACAGTGATGCCGTTCGGGCTCACGAATGCACCATCAGCATTTACGAGCCTTATGAACCGGGTGTTCAAGGAATATTTGGATGTATTCGTCATCATCTTTATTGACGACATCCTTGTCTACTCAAAGACGGAAGGGGAGCACGCACGACACCTGGCCTTGACATTGGAAAGGTTACGGGAGCATCAGCTGTACGCAAAATTCAGCAAATGCCAGTTTTGGCTAAAGGAGGTGGCCTTCTTGGGCCATATCGTCAGTGGGGCTGGGTTGGCGGTAGACCCGGCCAAGATTCGGGCCGTTCAGGATTGGCCACCATTGAAGACGGCGACAGATGTACGGAGCTTCTTGGGACTTTGCCGGAGTACTACCGGAAGTTTGTAGAGGGATTCTCCCGGATCGCGCTCCCTCTTACGACTCTGACGAAGAAGGAATCCCTTTTATTTGGACACCACAGTGCGAGGCAGCCTTCGTGGAGCTGAAGAGTCGGCTCACTTCGGCTCCCATCCTCGCTATTCCGTCAGGAAGGGAGGGATTCCAGGTGTATACCGACGCCTCCTACCAAGGGATGGGTGCCGTTCTGATGCAGAACGGGCATGTGATAGCTTATGCCTCTCGACAGTTGAAGATTCACGAGAAAAATTACCCGGTCCACGATCTGGAGATGGGCGCGGTAATCTTCGCCTTGAAGATTTGGCGGCACTATCTGTACGGGGTTCATTGCGACATCTTCTCCAACCACCAGAACCTGAGATACGTGGACACGCAAAAAGACCTCAACATCAGACAAAGGCGTTGGGTGGAGTTCCTGACAGATTATGAGTATACTATGCACTACCACCCCGGGAAGGCGAACGTGGTGGCGGATGCGTTGAGCCGGAGAGGAGATGCTGCAGGGAAGGGACCTCAGCTTATGTCTATGGAGCTGGTCCGGTCTTTCGGGGACATGCAGATATCCCTAGTATCCGAGGACGATCCAGAATTATACATGGAGTATCTGGCGTCGATGATCGCTATTGATGATATCCGGGACCGCATCAGGGAAGGGCAGAAGACAGACCCTCCGGCGGAACTGATATTTCGAACCTTGGAGGAGGGTTCGACGGGGGATTATTCCTTGAAGGATGGGCTATTGTACTTCAGAGGAAGGATTTATATACCCGCAGGAGGTCAGATCCGGGAGGATATCATGGCGGAAGCGCATTGCAGTAGGTATTCGATACACCCGGGAATCACCAAGATGATGGCCGATCTGAAGAGGATGATGTTCTGGCCAGGAATGAAGAGGGATATTACACACTTCGTGACCCATTGCGAAGCCTGCCAGTTGGTGAAGGCGGAATGCAGAAATCCCGCGGGATTGTTGCAACCTCTTCCAGTGCCAGAGTGGAAGTTTGAGGATATTGCGATGGATTTTATTCATGGTCTCCCCCGATCACGAACCGGAAATGATTCGATTTGGGTCATCGTAGATCGATTGACGAAGGTGGCTAGATTTATACCAGTCAGGAAGGACGATTCAGTGGGGGTTCTGGTTCGGAAGTTTGTGGAGCAGTACATTCGCTATCATGGAGTACCCAGGACGATCGTGTCAGATCGGGACGGTCATTTTACATCCAGGGAATGGCGGTCGGTTCAGGCATACTTGGGCACTCGACTGACTTTTAGCACCGCCTTCCACCCTCAGACGGACGGGCAGACAGAGCGCACAAATCGGACACTGGAAGACCTGCTACGTCTATGTATCCTAGACCGAGGAGAGCCTTGGGAAAAGATGTTACCGATGGTGGAATTCTCGTACAACAACAGTCATCAGGCCAGCATAGGCATGGCCCCCTACGAGGCTCTATATGGACGGAAATGCAGAACCCCACTCTCTTGGATTCAGGACGAGGACCCGAAGGCTTTGGGATCGGATTTTGTTGAAGACACCGAGGCTCAGGTGAGGTTGATCAGGGACAGGATGTTAGAGGCACAGAGCAGGCAGGCCAAGTATTATGACGCCCGCCATCGTCAGGTGGAATTTCAGGTCGGGGACCGAGTGTTTTTGAAGATCCGGCCTATGCATGGAGTTTCTCGGATGCGTGGCCGAAGGAAGAAGCTCAGCCCCAGATATATGGGCCCTTACAGGATCCTGGAGCGGATAGGGGTCCTGGCTTACAGGCTGGAGTTGCCACCAGAGCTGGCAGCTCTGCATGATGTTTTCCACATATCCTCGCTGAGAAGGGCTCTACTACGCCTGGAGCAGCGGATTACGACCACCGAAGGGCCGGTAGCTTCGGACCGATCTGTTCACTTGGAGCCGGTGCGGATCGATGATAAAGGAGTACGGATCCTGCGACGCAAAAAGATTCCCTTAGTCAAGGTTCTGTGGAGGAACCACGGCCAAGAGGAGCATACTTGGGAGCCGCAGGATCTGATGCAACAGAAATATCCAGAGCTGTTTGGTCAGGTATACCTCTCAACCACTCAAGAAGTTTAAATTAATTACTTGACACTAACAGGTAAGACTACTTTAGTAGGAGTAGGGGTTAATCTTCCTATTTAATAACAACTATAAGTTCATTTTCTTCGGTAAGAAGATTACCGTAGGCGAGATCGTGATTTCGAGGACGAAATCCTTTTTTGACTTGTTGGATTTGTAACATCCCAATTTCATCTAGACCCCCCTAAGGGTGATTTTGGGCAAGGCTAGGTCAAGAACAACCCTAGGAAGACCTTGGGGACCAAGTGGGCCTAGGTAGGAGGATGAAAGCTACCATGGTCTGCAAATAGTAAAATTCAAAACAATAATTTAGAAGGACATTAGGGCTTCACCATGACTCCATGACCCCATCACAACATTATTAACCTAGCAAAGGGGGAAACTGACCCAAGCTCAACCCCTTTTTCCTTTTAAGTTAACCACAATATAATGAAATATTATGGGTGGAAAGGGCTGCCAATAGGCTGGGGAGTCAGCATGGTCAGCTTTGGTGACTAGGAAAGAGAGAGAAAGCTTCATTCCATACTAATGGAGGAGAGAGAAAAGGGGAAAGAGAGTTGAAGGAGGAGATTGGCCAAGGAAAGGCCAATGGTCCCCATTGATGGCAGCATTCATCTCCTCCAGTGAAGGGGAGGAGTTTCCAGCCATTTTCCTGGCTGTCAAGGGGCTGTTACAGCCTCCACCATCATGGCCGAAACAAGCCTTTAATGGCCATGATGGCCATGGCAGTTTCTTCCATTCTTCTCCCCCTCTGATGTTTTAAACATCATCAGTGAGCTTGGAGAAGAATTTCCCAATCCTTAACTGAAGAAATCCGGCGAGTTTACTGGGAGATTGCAGAATTCCGATCGGCGGCGCCACCACCATGTCAACCCGCAGATCCGCTCGTCTCCAGGCCGCCAACAAGGTCCTCCTCCTCCTCTTTTCTCATGGGTAGATCTTAGGTTTCATTAGGGCCAAGGTTCGGGCACAATTGAGCCCGATCCAATTCGCAAAATTCATGGCTTTCGGCCGAAAATTTTATTGGTTGGATCGCCGGAATCCGCCCCTCCGGCGGCTGTGCCGCCGTCTGGCGATAGCCACCACCTCAACGGAGGTGATGGTGGCGGTGGCCGGCCGGGGAAGGGACTGGGTGGCCGACGGCAGACGCTTGAAGTCGGCACAGGAAGAAGCAATCCTGGCCATTGGCTCATCGGGGACGATAACCCAGCGCCGTCGATCTGCGCCAAGATTCGCGCGGCATCAAATCAGATACTTTAGGATTTAAATAAATATCATTTCATTTCGGTCACATTAGATGTATTTAATGTATTTAATTTTTAAAAATACTTAGGGAACCTGAATGGAAATCTGCCCAACATGAAAATTGTAGCTTAGGGTGTCTAGTTTGTAGCAAAAATTGCTTGGACCCTTTTGGGCCACTGGTTAGACCAGGGTACCCTTTTTGGTAGGACCTATACCTAGGCCTAAACAGGAATTATTTTTGGTGCCCACACTTCATTCCTTGTCCAAACAAGTAGAACTTTGGGCAGTGAGAAAGTCTTAGTCATATCTAGAACCTGTCCAAAATTTAGAATTTTTGGAGAATATTTTTCTATAGTTTTTAGAAAAATTTAATAAATCATGATTAATTTAATTATGTGACCTAATTAATTTAAAACTCCCCCAAATTTTGGTGGGTGGTCATAGATGTCATGATAGGTATAGGGTTAAAACTTTAGCTCATTTGGAGATGTTTAGGATAGGTAATTTACGCACCCTATATATGACCTTATAAGGGTATTTTGGTCAAAAGCCACTATTTGATGGTTGAGTGGCCAAATTCCCTCATCAGAGGCTGAAATTTTGGCCACTGATATAATTTGACTTTTTACACTCACTTATGAAGTTTGGAGTGGTTTGGACTAGGGTAGCCCTAGAATTTTAGGGTAGGCCCTTTAGGGTAAATTTCTAGGGTTTGAAGAATTTGGGGTCAAAGGACCTTGGATGGACTTGAAACTTGGGACTGATGTCCATAGGGTTACTACGGTCCTGTGGTTAAAATTTTAGGGCATTTGGAAGAATTTAAACCCCTTAAATCTATAACCCTAGTTTATGGCACTAGCTTTGAAATCATAAGCTCTAATACCAAAACTTTCTGAAAAGGGCTGAGTTTTTGAATGGGTAGTTGTTTAGGGTATATATATCTCTGGAAATTTTATAATAAATTTTGGATGAATAGTTTTGGTACTTTATTCACAGTCATGTTTTACAATTTTCACTTAGGAATTTTTGGAGAAAAATATACTTGATTAAATCTGATGAAACTTAGCAAAGGGGATTGTATTCATGGTACCCATCTCTGTAAAGTTTTATGAAATTTTTGAAGAATGATATTTAGTAGTTGCTTCTTTAATTATTTAATTCTATGGAACATTGGTAAATTTAATAATGACATTTAAATTGTCTAAAAAATTTTAATTTCTTCATCATGATGTTTCTAGTTCCTTATGAAGCCACTAGTAATTTTTACATAATTATTGGAGACATATTTGTGGCACTTCATTCATTATATTTGATCTTAGGAATTATTTTTAATAAATCCTTTAGAGGTCAAGAACTATCTGGAAAATTATGAAAATTGGCAACCAATAATATTTCTCTGTTATTTAGTGAATAAAAATTTTAGGAGGCCATTACCTGAGAAAATCTTATGGTTCATGTTCAAATTGACTATGGCCTAGTTTTTGAGGAAAATTCAATAAATAGTAGATTAATTGGGAAAAATATGATTTTCTGAATTTAGACTATATTTATCATAATAGACCTCTGGTAAAATTTGTAGAGTTATTGGAGGAGAATTTAGAGTGTCACCTATTGAGTACATCATATTAGCTTAGGGAGGTCTGCAATTAGTAAAAACAGCAGAAATCAAAATAAAAGTGCACTTTTTATAACGGTCCAGGCCCATCCCATGGGAACCCTCTGGCACCGCCGGCCTACCAGGGTCCAGACCCGGGCCCACCACTGGTAGTCAGCCTTTCACATTCAAGCCTGCAGGCCATGCACCCCAACCCCTCTCCGGCCTGTTTATCAGCACGGTAAGTTGTTGCCACTGGGTCTCGAACCCAGGACCTTGATAAGAGAGCTTTCCACCACTCCCTCATCACCAACTGAGCTGCAGCTCAGTTGGTGATGATGGAGTGGTGGAAAGCTCTCTTATCAAGGTCCTGGGTTCGAGACCCAGTGGCAACAACCTACCGTGCTGATAAACAGGCCGGAGAGGGGTTGGGGTGCATGGCCTGCAGGCTTGAATGTGAAAGGCTGACTACCAGTGGTGGGCCCGGGTCTGGACCCTGGTAGGCCGGCGGTGCCAGCGGGTTCCCATGGGATGGGTCTGGACCGTTATATCTCTGGCCATTTATGCAATGCAACATCACCGATCCAGACCAACTTGTCCGGGTAGGCTTCACACATCATGCCTATATTCGTTCTCGGTTACGGACTCTACATGTACACAAAGGGGACTATTTATGTCTACCCAAAGGAATGCCTCAAACTCACCACAAACTCGCGAGAGCGGGCTTCCCTATGCAAAAGAAGTAGAGCTTCACATGCTCAAGAAGAGAATCGTTACCCAAGCGTTCTTCCTTGGCGCCATGGAAATGTAAGCGGATGAAAAGCACCGCACTCTCCTTGCCTCCGTAGATCCGAAGTAGGTTTGTGATTTGGAGCTCCGAAGCTCCGCCGGTTACCAGATCTAGGTTTCTTCTTCCTATGCTGCTCTCCCCTCTCTCTAGACTTAGAAAGAGAACCACTCAAGTGAAATGAGGGTTTAAAAGGCCCAATCTTGGCTATATCCCAGTAGGAACAACCCCCAACCGTCGGATCCTAAAATAAGGAAACGAAGGCTATGATTCATAGCTGAAAAGTAAAACCTAGGCCGAACACGGCCTATGACACGCCCATGTCCAGGGCCTTGTCCCTCACTCGCCATTAAAATCAATGCGTTATGAAAATTACACGGGTCCCGACACGCCCGTATTTAACCTGACATGCCCGTGTTCAAACTGACATAGCTATGTGGTTGGTCCTGTGCCCCCATCGACACAGCCCCAAAAATAACCCGAGACTCACACGGGTATTGGAGACGCCCGTGTCCTATTTGACACGCTCGTGTCAAACCCAAACACGCCTGGGCTCCAGGCCGTGTTCACTGTCTCGACAATTCATCGAGCGCAGTTCATCGACCACCCGACACGGCCTTGGACACGCCCGTGTCCTAGGCCGTATTCCGTGTCTCGACATTTCATCGAGCGGAAATCATCGACTTCCCTGGCAGATTGTCGACACGAGCTCGACACGCCCTGAGACACGCCCGTGTCTCAGGCTGTGTTCGCTGCTCGACGATTGTCGACTCCAAAAATTCGTCGACCTAACGTCCAAATCGTTGACTCGAGCCTGACACGCCCTGGGAAACGCCAGTGTCCCAGGCCGTGTGCCCCCTGCCAAATTCCAGATTTGGCCCAAAACGCCTCCCGTCGCTCTTTTGAGTTTCGGGGCATTACAAAACATCTTTGGGTCCATACTCCTCTTGTGATGGATCTTTGTTCCTGGGCTCATGTTGAGGATCCCTAAAATAGAATTGTTCAAGTATAGAGACAAGATTCTTCCCGAGTTAGGTTCTGGGAGATATTCCACTATTCTGTCAAATAGTAGCTTTCCCAAGTAAGTTCACTTGGTAAGAATTACCCTTGTCATGAGCACAAACAATTTCCTTGAGATCTTATCATGGGACCATATCTTGTAAATCAGTTGTTTGTCAATCTCATCAGCTAGAAACTTTCCTTTCAAGTTTATCTCCATTCTAAGAAAGACCCAGTGGTATGCTTTGAAAGCCCACACAACTTGAGGGTAGATTTCACAACATCTAGATATAGTTCTTCTTCTACATCAGACTGCCTGAACTTCGCAGATGCCGGGCCTAGCACAATCTTTTGGGAGTGATCTTGATCTTATGACCACTGATGAATGATTTGATTTTATTAGAGGATGTGTTGATAGTGGTATTCGAATAGAGTTCAAGCACTTCTCTCTTACATATCAAGCTTGTCTCCGACAGGACAAAATCTTGGTCAGCAACGGCAGTAAGTGAAGAACCAGTTGAACTTCCTCTGGAGCATCCTTGAATCCATTTCGCACTAATTCAAAACACTCGAATTGGAAATACATTCCTTTCGCGCCATTAGTTCTTTGAATTTCTGGAGTTTTGCACGAGTTTTTGGAATAGGGAGGCAGAGAGTCGAAAAGTGCTAGGAATAATGTTTTTTATTTTAAGCATACACACTTCTATTTATACTTACCCCAATTTGAGAATGTGGAGAGGCACGTACTTGTCGTGTTTGACACGAGTTGATCAATGACTGAGATTAAGCCCAAAAGAGAGCCGTAATCTGAACTGTCTGAGTGAGATCATTGAGTGGTCTCGACGCACTCGACGCACTCGATGCCTGAAGTTATCAGAGCACAATCGATGTCTGGATACTTAGTCTCAACAGTTTCAATGCCTAGACACTTGATCATAATGCTCTTGACTCCTGGACACTTGGACCATATTTACCTTAATATCCTGCAAGAGTCAATTCTGGCTACAACACATATGCAAGAAAAAAATGCAAGAGCTATACTAAGTTCAACATGCCCAACTCAGTTTTGAAGGTGTTGAACTTGGCTTCATCTAGTTGTTTAGTGAAAATGTTAGCCACCTATTTGTCCGTAGGGACAAAGTCAAGACAAATGTCTTCTTTTTCTACATGCTCCCTAATGAAGTGATTTCTAACCTCGAAGTGCTTAGTCCTGCTATGAGACATATGATTCCTAAACATAGAGATTGCACTAGAAGAATCACAACACATTGGAGTTCTACTTAGCTTGATCTTGTAGTCTTGGAGCTGATGCTGGATCCAAAGTAGCTATACACAGCAAATTCCAACTGAAATATACTCTGATTTAGCTGTTGAGATGACAACACTTATTTTCTTCATGCTGCTCCAAGACATAAGTCTTCTTCTTAGAAATTGATAGGTTCCTGATGTGCTTTTCCTGTCTTCTCTACATCCTATAAAGTCTGCATCTGAATATCTAATTTGTTCAAAATCATTATTCCTAGGGTACCATAGAATAATATCAGGTGTGCCCTTGTGATATCAAAAAAATCCTTTTGCCGCAGAGTAATGAGACTCTTTAAGGCTTGCCTAGTATCTAGCACAAACACATGTAGCATACATAATGTCTGGACTACTAATAGTTAGGTAGATGTGGGAGCCAATTATGCCTCTATGCAAGGTTTCATCAATAGGTTTCCCAGTCTCATCCTTGTCAATTGACACATTTGAAACCATAGAATTTTTCATTATGGAGGCACTCTCTATTCCAAAAATTTTAATTAGCTCCTTGGTGAACTTAGATTGAGAGTTGGATAGACCCTCCTCTAACTGTCTGACTTGTAGGTCCAAGAAATACTTGAGTTCACCCTTGCTGCTCATCTAAAACTGCCGTTGCATAAATTTAGCAAACCTCTTGCATAGGCCATCATCAGTAGATCCAAAAATTATGTCATTTATATAAATTTGGACTAGAATGATCTTGCCCTTGACTTTCCTGAGGAATAATGTCTTGTCTATCTTTCCCCTTGAGAATTTTTTCTCAATGAGAAATTTAAACAGGGTTTCATACCATGCCCTAGGGGCTTGTTTCAACCCATACAAAGCTTTCCTTACCTTGAACATATAGATAGCAAGGTTATAGTTGACAAAACCTGAGGGTAGCTCAACATAGACCTCTTCCTTTATATCACCATTTAGGAAAGCAGACTTAATATCCATTTGGTAGAACTTGAATCCATTATGTACGGCATAAGTAAGGAATAGTATTATAGCTTCAAGTCAAGCAACTGGTGAAAAAGCTTTATCAAACTCAATACCATCCTCTTGTCTGTATATCTTGGCCACCAGCTTAGCTTTATTTTTGATGATAACACCGTTCTCATCAAGTTTATTCCTATAAATCAACTTGGTTCCAATGATGTTATGTCTATATGGTCTGGGAACTTGCTTCCAGAATTTACATCTTTTGAACTGCTTTAGTTCTTCTTGAATAGCTATAATCAAAAATGGATCTATGTTGGCATCTTCAAATATCTATGGTTTAACTTGAGACAGAAAGCTTTAATACATAGCTATGTTGAAGCTTCTGCTCCTTATTGTAACACCTTGGCTTGCATCTCCTATGATTTGATCTCTGGGATGTTCTCTCAAGTGCCTGATATATACAAACATTCTATCTTCTGTAGCTTAAATTTTAATTTCTGGATCCTACTAGTCTTCGTATATGTCCAGTGTACTTTGGCCTTCTTCAGGAATGCATACATCATCATCTTCCTCTTGGGCAGTTGGAGGAGTATCCTTGATGCTCAGTTTATCCATCTTCAACTCAACACCTGAAGATCTAGTGCATCTAGACAACTCACTATTAATAATGTAAGACTCATCAAACAAAACATTGACAGACTCTTCTACATCTTGATTTTTCAAGTGGTAGACTCTATAGGCTTTGATATGGTTGTTGTACCCAAAAAAAATTCATTCATAGGACTTGGCAGTAAACTTAGTAAAGTAGGACTTCCCATTATTGAGCGCAAAGCACTTGCTTCCAAAGATCCTATGATAGGCAAGATTTAGTTTCATGTCTTTCATAATCTCATGGGGAGCCATCTTGTGATACTTGTTGACAGAGGCTCTATTAAAGCAAGATAAGCAATGTTTACCCCCTTAGCCCAGAAGTATTTTGGGAGATAAATGTCACTGAGTAATGTCCTACCAGCCTCTCTGAGAGTCACATTCTTCCTCTCAGCAATCCCATTTGACTAGGGTGTTATTGGAGAATAAAACTCCTGATGAGTCCCTTATTTTTCATAGAACTTTGTCATGCCTTCAAACTGAAATTCAATACCATGGTCACTTCGGATTTTTGACAACATAAATGTCCTTTTCATCCTTAACTTTCCTAACAAAGGTTATAAAGATTTCTAGGGTTTCAGACTTCTCTTTAGAAAGAAAACCCAAGAAAATCATGAACACGCCCATGTAGTCATGACACGGGTGTGACAGAGTGCGTGTACACTGAGTTTCCATGAAATACAGTTTTTGACCGGTTGCTTCATTCCTCTGGGTTACACGCCCTAGGTACACGACCTGGTAGGGCGTGAACTTGGGGTGTGTAACAGTAAAATTCGGCTGAAAGCCGTGAAAACCTGCAAAAAGCAGAAAATGCATTAGTGACAATAATAATTACAAAAGGGGGTCAATATAAGCACTAGCAAGACATGATTTGTGCATAAAAAAACCGAAAATACCCTAATTTTGATGACTGCAAAACGTACTATCAAATTCCCCCAAGCTTAAGCTTTGTCTGTCCCCAAGCAAAGATATAAAAACTAGCTAATCATAAAAGGTGACTAATCCAAAAAGTTTTAATCATGCATATATGAGTACTATGCAAAATTCCAGGTAGGGTTAATGTGAAACGTAAACCTAAAGCAGTTACTTAGGAAATGGGTTTAACAATTTATAAACTTTACTTAACAAAAATAAATCATCCAAAATTTTTAAGAAAATGTTTTTAAATAAATTTAAGTAATGCAACAAAATGAAAAGTAGCATTGAGTTGTTACTAGATCCAAGAGACATATTATAACTATATCAATCAAATAACAAAAATCTAAATTCAAATCCAAAACTTTACTAATCTACTTTTCTTCTTTACTTAGCTAATAAATAAGATTCAGAATCATGAATCAAAAGGGCTTATTAGGACTGTTGGAACACCCTATTACTAATTTGGGTCAGGATCACTATGTCTCTAGGAAACCATTGTTTGACCTCCTGTATAGTACTAAAGGTCAATTAGAATTGAGTTTAAGGGCTAGAAGTCTAAGTTTGGAATCTGCCCTCAAGACCAAGCCTTTTTCAGTTTGAGACTAAGTCATATCGTCGAGCTCAGTACGACGATTCGTCGAACTCAGATCGACGATCGTCTAGCTCAACTTCGACAGATCGTCGAACTCCATTCGACGATCGCTGAGCTCAACTTCATCATATCGTTGAACTCCATTCGACGATCGGTGAGCTCAGTTCGACGATATTGACTCAGTATTGGATCTCTATCTCTGAGCTCAGTTCGACGATCTTTGAGCTCAGATCGACGATATTTTGTTGCAGTATAAATCCATATCGCTGAGCTCAGTTCGACGATAGCAGAGCTCAGTTCGACGTTTTCAGATAACTTCAAGGATGTTTCAAGATTCAAATTCAAATCAGTTAAGGAGTTATTCTGCAATTAATTCAGAGATTTTCTAGCCGTTTTCATTTATTTCTGGACCAAGTTTCAAGGGATTTTTCAAGGAATATTTCTATGGACTTTCCTCCAGAAGACTTCTTGCAATTAAGGATGCAATTAATGCAGGCCAACGACTATTCTTGACAGAGGATGTTTTTCCATTCTGTACCAGAGAATAAAAGAGAAGAATTTTTGAATCTCAGATAGATTACAGATACACAGACATACACAGACAAAAAAAATGACAGACATCAGTAATCTTCAGAACAAGAATAAAAATATTCTGTCTCAAAGAATTCTGAAGAAGACACATTCAAGGAGATCAAACTTTCTCAAATCCTCAGATCTCTCTTGTCTCAAGTGTTCAAGGCCAACATATTTCAAGACTTCAGACACCTAACATTTTAGTTGCTGCTGAAATCATCTTTTGCTGGAGCTCAACTTTTGAAGGCCTATCACCTTACAGCAAAGTCTCTTTTCCTGAAGATCTCAAGGACTCAGGGGGAGCTTTGACACCATCAATCCACATAGTCTTCTCAGTTGTTTGAGAAAGAGAAGACTTCCATCACTCTCTCACCCCCATCTCTGTAAAGGGTTTCTCAAACTCCCTTCAAAAGTTTGAGTTTGGTTTTTGAGCACCTTGTCAAAAGCTCATTGGTGGCAAGACACCTTATCAAAAAATCTGGTTTGGTTTTTGAGCACCTTATCAAAAGCTCATTGGTGCCCAGGACAACTGATCAACTCATCCTGCAGTGGATTCATACCTAGGGTGGTAGAAGAGTGGATGTAGCCAAGTTTAGGGGAACCACTATATTTCCTTGTGTCATCTGGTTTTGCTTGTCTTTATTTTTGTTTCTGGCTGTGATTATTCTGTGATTAGCTTTTAATTAGTTTAGTTCTGTGATTAGATTTATTACTGCTTCCCTGCTCACTCATATTACAACAATTGTTGTAAAAAGTTTTTAAGCACCATATACTCTATTCACCCCCCCTCTAGAGTATATCAGATCTAACTGCACTTTCAATTGGTATCAGAGCCAGGTTGGTTAAACATACCACACCTTGGTGGTTGCACAGGCTAACACCTGAACCCAAAGATACCTAGTTAGATCTGCTTTCTTTTGAATTTAGTATTAGATTTTGTTTTCACAAATCATGGCCCAAAACAAAGATTATGCTAGCACCAGACCTCCAGTGTGCAATCTATCCAAGTTTGCACTTTGGAAAGCAAGGATCAGACTATACATGAATTCTATTGACGAGGATATTTTTAACTCTGTTTTGACAGTGTGTCCAAGACCTCCAGACAACTCAAGTACAAATATTGTTCCACCTCCATCAGGAACAGATGCTGACATCAAGAAATGGAAGGTAGCTGATTCCAAGGCTATGAACATCTTAGCCCAAACAATGTCTGACGACATATTTCAAAAGGTGGCTGAATGCAATTCAGCAAAGGAAATTTGGGACAAACTCTCTGAAATAGTCTCAGGCTCAGCTGATGAGAGAAAGGATAGGAGATCCCACCTCATATCTCAATATGAGAATTTCAAGAAGGGAGAAACTGAGTCAGTGGGAGATATGTACAATAGGCTCAGTCTAATAGTCAGTGAACTCAGGACATTGGATAAAGAGATCTCACTAACTGAACTCAATGACAAAATTCTAATGTGCTTCCCAAGCACTTGGGATTCAAGAATCTGGCCAATTAAGGATGCCATAAGTTTGAATGAGATCACCACTGAAGCTCTATTGGGTAAGCTCAAATCTTATGAGCTACTCATCAAGAATAGAGAAGAAGAACAGAAGGCTGCCTCACCAGCCACAATAAAAGAGAAGACCATAGCCTTCAAGGCAACTGAAGATCAGCCTGAAGACAAAGTCACAGGCAATGATGAACTGCTCAGTCTGTTGGCCAAAAGAATTTACAAGATGGCCAGAAAGGACTTCAGAAGGAGATCATACAAGGAGCATGATAAGCCAAGGTATGACAAGTCCATTAATAATAAAGAAATTGTTTGCTTTGGTTGCAGGAAACCAGGGCACATAGTTCCTGACTGTCCAGAAAATTAAAACAAGGACAGAAGGGACAAGAAAGAAAGAAGAAAGGAGAAAGACTCCAAGAGGAATGGCAATGGAAAACCCTCATCAGGCAAAAACAAACATACAAGAAAGGGTTTGTTGCTGAATCCTGGAGTGAGACTGAAGAGGAGTTAGAAGTCTCATCCAGCTCCAGTGATGATGAAGATGATGTAGAAGAAAAAGAGTTCTGCATGATGGCAATCAATGCCTCACAACATAATTTAGAAGAAGAGGAGTTAGAGTCAGACTCAGAGACTCAACTTGAAGAAGATCAGGTAATTAGTTCTTTTGATTTTAATTCTGAGGACTTTAAATCTAAATTTAAAGCACTATGTTTAGATCTGCTAAAATCTGAGAAAGAAATTATCTCTCTCAGAAATCATTTGTCTGAACATAATACTTTAAAGTCAGAAAACCTCAAACTCTCTCAGGAGTTGGAGTTCTGTAGGGAGCAGATAGCTTCACTGAAAGGTAAGCTATCTGAGGCCAAGAAGCTTGAAGAATCCCTTAATGGGAGAAGCATCAAGCTGATGGACATCACAAGCACAGTGAACTCCAGATTTAATAGTACACTGGGCTTGGGTGCTTCATCCAGCCAACCCATAGTTCTAACAACTCCAATCAAATTCATTTCTGATAAAGGAAAGGGAGTTGTAGAGGTAGCTAGGAAAAATTCTGATCTGCCCCAGAAAACTAAGTCCAAGCAGAAATCGTCGAACGGAGATCGACGATCGCCGAATGCAAATCGACGACCGCCTAACGCAGATCGACGATCTCAGGAAAAATCGTCGAACTCAGGTCGACGATCTCAAGTCCCTGAACTCTGCTATAGTCGACCGTCGAACGGAGCTCGACGATCTGACCCAAGATCGTCGACCGCAGCTCCAAGATCATCGAACAGAGGTCAGAGCTCTGGAAATATTTTCAAGGGCAAATCAAAATTCAATCCTAAGGGTCCTTCATCCCAAATCTTTAACCCTTATATTGAATGGATTATACCTCCAAGGAGATATCATCCTGAAGGATATAAGAGTCAACCTGGGATCTCTTTTATTTCAGAATTTAAAGGTTATCAACCTAGGCCCAAGGTAAACTGGGTCAAAAACAAATGAATTATCTTATGTGCAGGTGAAGACCTATCCAACATCTAACCAGCAATGGTACTTGGATAGTGGGTGCTCTAAGCACATGACATGGAACAAGGACAACCTCACATCCTTTAGAGCCAAGCTTGGACCCAAAGTTATCTTTGGAGATTCAAACTTTGGACAGACTAAAGGCTATGGTGCAGTCCAGATTGGATCAGTAACTTTCAAGAAGGTAGCTTATGTGGAAGGACTGAAGCACAACTTAATAAGCATCAGTCAGTTGTGTGATGAAGGCTACCAGGTGACCTTCAGCAAAGCCTTATGCAAAATCAAGTCAGAGGACAAAAGAACTGTGTTGACAGGTAAAAGGAAAGGTAACATCTATCTAGTAGATTTTCTTTCCACTGATGTAGATATTTGCCTATTCAATTCTGTTTGCAGACCAAACATTTTATGGCATAAGAGACTAGGAAACCTAAACCTTAGAACTATTGCTAGGCTATCCAAGGACAACCTTGTTAGAGGACTACCTTCTGGCCCCTACAAGAAGAAAGGACTCTGCAGGGCTTGTCAATTAGGCAAGCAAACTAAAAACAGCTTTAAGTCACTTAATAAGAGTGATTCACCTAGGATATTGTATCTGTTACACATGGATCTTTTTGGACCCATCACAGTACAAAGCCTAGCAGGGAAATCCTACACTTTAGTAGTTGTAGATGACTTCTCTAGATTCACTTTGGTGTTCTTTCTAAGGAAGAAGTCTGATAACTTTAAGTGTCTGACAGAGTTTCTCAAATGTATACAGATTGAGTTCAATACTCACATTGCCCTGATCAGAAGTGATCATGGGACAGAGTTTGATTCTCTTCTTATGCAAGAGTTCTGTCAGAGTGAAGGGATCAGGCATACTTTCTCAGCTTCTAGAACTCCTCAACAAAATGGAGTAGCTGAAAGGAAAAATAGAAGCCTTATTGAATCTGCCACTACATTGTTGTCAGATGCTCATCTACCTCTATCCTTTTGGGCAGAGGCAGTGAACACCTCCAACTATGTGCTGAATAGAAGTTTGATACATAAACTAAAGGGAAAGACTCCCTATGAATTACTCAATGGGAAGAAACATAAAGTTGATTATTTTAGAGTTTTTGGTTGTATTTGCTACATACATAATAATGACAAGAAATACTTAGCAAAATTTCAAGCTAAAGCTGATGAAGGAATGTTTCTGGGATACTCCATGATCAGCAAGGCTTATAGGGTTTATAATAAATCATCTCTAAAAATTGAGAAATCTGTTCATATATCATTTGATGAATCTAACATTTCTTTCAAGGAGAAGATCTCTTCTACCATAGAACATTTGCAGGAACATTCTCTAGTTGAAGACTTGAACAAGTTACAGGTTACTCAAAGGGATGAAAGCAGTGAAGATGACGAAAGTGCTCAACATATTGAAGAACAACTTGAAGAGCCAGTTGTTGTACCACAAGAGGAAACAACAACACAGGTTAGTGAACAATCAACACCCCCTGTTGATTTAGTAACATCAAGAGATCATCCAATTTCCCAAATAATTGGAGACATCTCAGCTGGTGTGCAAACCAGATATCAGGTCAACCAAAACCGGTTGCACACCTGCTTCCTATCTCAAATTGAACCTCAGTCCATTCAAGATGCAGAGCAAGATCCACACTGGATCATTGTAATGCAAGAAGAGTTGCATCAATTTGAAAGGAACAAAGTGTGGGAACTAGTGCCAAAGCCTAAGGATCACGCCATTGTTGGAACAAAGTGGGTGTTCAGAAACAAACTGGATGATCAAGGAGTAATTGTAAGGAACAAGGCAAGGCTAGTTGCTCAGGGATATTCTCAAGAAGAAGGAATAGACTACGACCAGACTTTTGCACCTATTGCAAGATTGGAAGCCATCAGAATATTTTTAGCTTATGCAGCACATAAAGGGTTCAAGGTATATCAGATGGATGTCAAAAGTGCATTTCTAAATGGAGACATCAAAGAGGAAGTATATGTCAGACAACCTCCAGGTTTCATCTCTCCAACATATCCTGATTATGTTTTTAAATTGAACAAAGCATTATATGGTCTCAAGCAAGCTCCTAGAGAATGGTATGAGACCCTAGCATGCTTTCTTTTGGAAAATGGATTTATAAGGGGTAGAGTAGACCAAACTCTTTTCATTAGAACCCATAAGTCCCATACCCTACTAGTACAGATTTATGTAGACGATATTATTTTTGGCTCTACTGACTCCAAATTGTGCAGTAGGTTTTCCAACCTAATGCATTCTAAATTTGAAATGAGTAGCATGGGTGAGCTATCCTTCTTCCTAGGATTGCAAGTCAAGCAACATGCTGAAGGCATCTTTATTTCTCAAACCAAATATGCAAATGAATTGGTTAAGAAATTTGGCATGTCTGAAGCATCTTGTATGAAAACAACCATGCCTACTAATGCTGTATTGGATGCTGATGAACATGAGAAAACTGTTGATCAGACAACATATAGAGCAATGATTGGCTCTTTACTGTACCTTACAACTAGTAGACCAGATATAAGGTTTGCTATATGTATATGTGCTAGGTTCCAAGTAAGCCCTAGAGAGTCACATCTAACACTAGTAAAGTGGATTCTCAGGTATGTTAAAAGTTGTTCAAATCTAGGTCTCTGGTATCCAAAAGATTCAGCATTTGATTTAACTGGATTTTCTGATGCTGATTATGCTGGATGCAGAATTGACAGGAAAAGCACCAGTGGAACTTGTCAGTTCCTTGGTGACAGACTTGTCTCTTGGTTTTGTAAGAAACAAACTTCTGTGTCAACTTCAACTGCTGAAGCTGAATATATGGCTGCAGGCAGTTGTTGTTCACAAATCTTATGGATTCAAAACCAACTCCTAGACTATGGCTACAACTTAAAGAAGTCTAAAATCTTTTGTGATAACATCAGTGCTATTTCTATAGCTCAAAATCCAGTCCTCCATAGTAGGAAAAAACACATAGAGATTATACATCATTTCATAAGGGATAATGTTGAAAAGAATAAAATTGAACTACAATATATCCAACTGATTTACAAAGGGGAGATATTTTCACCAAGCCATTGGATGAAAAGAAACACACCTTCTTCCTAAATCAGTTAGGAATGTTAGATGGAGGAAGTCTTAAATTAATATCCAAGATTTTGAAACCTTAAAAATTGACCAAGACTAGGCAAACATCTTGATTTTTCTTAGTGTCTAGAGTTTTTCTGGTCTCTGAACTGCGCTCGATGATTTTCCCCCAGATCGTCGAACGGAGATCGACGATTTCAGAAATCGTCGACCTGAGTTCAGCGTTTCTCAGATAGTATGAACTATCTCTTCCGGTCAACGATCGTCGAACGGCGCTCGACGATTTTGTTCCCTGAACGATCGTCGAACAAAGCTCGATGCTCTCCAATATCGTCGAACGAAGATTGACGATGTTGAAGACTCTTCAGATTCCTTTAGAAGCCTCGATCGTTGAACTGAGTTCAACTATCTTTCCATTTCTGCGTCGAACCCTAATATAAAATTCATTTTTCGCCGTCGTTCTCCTTTGCGCTTTCGATTTCTCTGCAAGAACTTTCTTTCCCTCCAAACATTTCTGCACTTGGTCGTTTTGTTTGTTGAATCTTTGCAGGTACCTATGGCTGTGCCTGTTGCTGTTCTCGCCGCCATGAAGTTTGATGTTGGCTTCGACATTGACATGGAATCCTTCAGCACAACAGACCAGGTCTTTCAGGACATCTTGGGGTTATTCAAAGAGCAGAACCTTACTGCAATCATGACTACAAGAATTAAGCTTGCTTCTGATGAAATCAAATAGTGGGTCTACACTGCCCACAATCAAGACAACAACACCATTGTTGGATCAATCTCTCGCACACAGGTACCTCTGATCCCAGCAATTTTGACAGAGGTTTTTGAGTTAAGAATTGGTGGAGATACTGCTGATTTGTCTGGAGAAGAATTTACTGACTTGCTTGCCAGAATGGGTCATTCTGAGGCTAACCCTAGCAAGCTCTTGAAAAAGAACCTTTCTGTGTAATACAGATTCCTGGCTGATGTAGTTGGGAAAGTACTACTGGCTAAGAACTCTGCTCATGATACAATCTCAAGGTATCAGCTCTGCCTAATGGGAGCCCTAGTAGACAGGAAGAATTTGAATTGGGGAGAGGTATTCTTTGACCTCATTAAGAAGAAGATCAACAAAAGTTTTGTAAACTTTGGAAGAATCCTAGGGGTGTTTCTGCAGAATAGGTGCCCTGCATTGCTGGTCTCCTCTGGAATCCACATCAATGCATCCAAGAGACTGTCCTGTGCACTTTTTGGAAAATGGGACAGACAGATCATCAAGCCCAGCAGGCCCTCCTCCAGCACTCCTTCAGGCACCAGGACTCTCAGAGTCACTTCTCCACAAGTCTCTGCCCCTGCAGATGACCTGCCTGCTGATGTTTCTCCTCCTCCTCCAATTCCATCTCTTCCCATACCATCTACCATTCAAACTCCATCCACCATCATCATCTCCAGCCCCTCTCCAACATCTACACCTTCTCCAGTCCCTACTCTTCCTACCACAGAAGACCAATTCCATCCATTATTCTCCTACCCTCAACCAGTTGCCACTTCATCACCCTCCATTCCCTCCTTCAACCTCATTGATGATTCCTTTATGGATGATTCACCATCCTCTCCTCCTGAGATAACCTCATCCTCAACATCCTATCAAGCTCTTCTGCAAGACATCATTGACCAACCCACCTTCACTCCATCTATCTCCATCCCACTGTCCTCCATATCCACCTTACCCACACCTCAATCATCCCTGCCCCACTACTCCAGCTCTCCACTACCATCACCAACAGCTACACCTCCATCCTCTACCTCTGCTCCATTCACCACTGAGCAAGTAGACATTCCAGCCCTTGCTGACAGGCTGTATGAATTTCTAGCCCCCAGCGGTCTCTTCTTTTGGAGACCTCCTTGGCTCCATTACTCCTGTCAGTGGCAGCCCTTTCTGCCAGGCTCTCCTCTCTCTTCCCTCAGGCAGCCCCTTCAGCAGTGTGCCTTGATCCAGCCATGTCTGAATATAGGCAGGGGGAGATGCCCTATGAAGTGAGTCTGCATGCTGCTGCTGCTGCTATTGTTGCTGTTTCAGTGAGCCTGCATGCTGTTGTTTCCTCAGTTCTTGAATCTACTACTGCTGCTGCTGATATGTTTCAAGTATCAGTTCAACCTCCTGCTGCAGTCTTTGCAATAGACCTCAGGTCTTTGCTCTCAAATTTTGATTCTCTATATTTCAGAAGTCTGCCAGAGACAGCTGCTTTCCAGCCCCCAGAGGATCTGTCCAAGGCCCTTGTGCCATTCTCTTGCTGTGACCCCAGCATCATCACCTCTTTTGTCCACTCAGTATATGCTGCTGCTACTTCTGCTGAAAGCATTGCTGTTGTTTCTGATGTTGCTGCCTCTCCTGCTGCTGAAAGTTTTGATACTGCTGCTGACACTTCTGTTACTACCGATGACCCAATCTCTAAGGAGATACTTATGACAGAGGCACATGAGTTTGATCCTTCTGAATTTTCTGCTGATATTTCTACTACTGATATTGCTGATAGTGAATCTGTTACTGCTGCTGTTGTTACTTCTCCAGAACCTATAGTATCTGCTACTGTTGTTACTGTTTCTACTTCAATTGCAACAACTTCTGTATCTGCTGTTGTCACTACTGTTACTGCTTCAACCTCTACTGCTACACCCTCTGCTGCCTCATCTGCTTCTATACAGCTCAAGAAAGATTTGATGAAGAAAATTGATGCCCTGTATGATGATCAGAGTTCTGAAAGTGATGAGTTCAGAACAGACTCTGATGATTCTTCTGCTACCATTGCCAGGAAAAGAAAGGCAAGGAGCAAAGCCATGAAGAGAGTACCTCCTGCCAAGGTCAAAGATAACAATGATATACCATACTATATTCTTCATGATTGTCCTATCACTGAGCACTGGATGTAGTACTCTAAGAATCAACTGAAAGCAATGAAAAAGAAAAGGAAATATGAAAAGGGCTCTTTTCAATTCCAACACTCTCATCCTCCTCCTCCACCTCCTCCTAATGCAGGTGCAGGTGGAAGTTCAGCTACTCAACCCCCTGCTAGAAGTCAAGCTCCCTATCAGCCACATGCTAGATCCTATAATAGGGGAAGCCAATCCAGGGGTTCTCAATCCAGGAGAGGAGGATACAGAGGCAATCAAAGAGATTTCCAGGTCTACTCCAAAGGATACTCAAGGAAACATCCATACTCCAGGAAAGGCCAAATTTCTTCTGACACCACATCTGGTCCTTTTCCCTATAAGTTAAAGGAAACTGTGTCATCCAGGCCTCCTCAAGACAATCCTTCTAATAGATATGAGCCACCAGTACCTTTTGAAGACCCTGAGAACAATCCAGCTGCTTGGACTGCAAGAATGAAAGAACTTGCTGCACTGGATCAGATCAAGAATGCTAAAGAGCAAGGAAGGGATTCCTCAAACATCTCTACAATGTCTAAATAGAGAAAGAAAGAGCTAGAAAGATATGCATCAAGCAAATTTTTTGATTCTGACAGGTACATGAAACTGCATCCTGAAGCTGTAGTTCCCAGGCCCAAACAGCAAACCACTTTAGGTGCAGCAGATGATACTAGATCAAAGAAGGAAGCCCTCAACCCCAACAGAGAAATCAAACTTGTTAAGGGCAAGGAAAAGAAATGATTATGTAAGGTGACAATCTCTATGATTTCTGATTATTATCTGGGATTATATATATATCTGTGGTTCTGCAATGACTAGCTTGTTGCTTTTCTGTTTTGCTGCTTATATGTTGTTATTTAATTTTTTCAAACTCTGTAAATAGTAATCCTAACCCAAATAGGGGGAGATTGTTGGAACACCCTATTACTAATTTGGTTCAGGATCACTATGTCTCTAGGAAACCATTATTTGACCTCTTGTATAGTCCTAAAGGTCAATTAGAATTGAGTCTAAGGGTTAGAAGTCTAAGTTTGGAAGCTGCCCTCAAGACCAGGCCTTTTTCAGTTTGAGACTAAGTCATATCGTCGAGCTCAGCACGACGATTCGTCGAACTCAGATCGACGATCGTCTAGCTCAACTTCGACAGATCGTCGAACTCCATTCGACGATCGCTGAGCTCAACTTCATCATATCGTCGAACTCCATTCGACGATCGGTGAGCTCAGTTCGACGATCTTGACTCAGTATTGGATCTCTATCTCTGAGCTTAGTTCGACGATCTTTGAGCTCAGATCGACGATATTTTGTTGCAGTATAAATCCATATCGCTGAGCTCAGTTCGACGTTTTCAGATAACTTCAAGGATGTTTCAAGATTCAAATTCAAATCAGTTAAGGAGTTATTCTGCAATTAATTCAGAGATTTTCTAGCCGTTTTCATTTATTTCTGGACCAAGTTTCAAGGGATTTTTCAAGGAATATTTCTATGGACTTTCCTCCAGAAGACTTCTTGCAATTAAGGATGTAATTAATGCAGGCCAACTGCTATTCTTGATAGAGGATGTTTTTCCATTCTGTACCAGAGAATAAAAGAGAAGAATTTTTGAATCTTAGATAGATTACAGATACATAGACATACACAGACAAAAAAAAGACAGACATCAGTAATCTTTAGAACAAGAACAAAAATATTCTGTCTCAAAGAATTCTGAAGAAGGCACATTCAAGGAGATCAAACTTTCTCAAATCCTCAGATCTCTCTTGTCTCAAGTGTTCAAGGCCAACATATTTCAAGACTCCAGACACCTAACATTTCAGTTGCTGCTGAAATCATCTTTTGCTGGAGCTCAACTTTTGAAGGCCTATCACCCTACAGCAAAGTCTCTTTTCCTGAAGATCTCAAGGACTCAGGGGGAGCTTTGACACCATCAATCCACATAGTCTTCTCAGTTGTTTGAGAAAGAGAAGACTTCCATCACTCTCTCACCCCCATCTCTGTAAAGGGTTTCTCAAACTCCCTTCAAAAGTTTGAGTTTGGTTTTTGAGCACCTTGTCAAAAGCTCATTGGTGGCAAGACACCTGATCAAAAAATCTGGTTTGGTTTTTGAGCACCTTATCAAAAGCTCATTGGTGCCCAGGACACCTGATCAACTCATCCTGCAGTGGATTCCTACCTAGGGTGGTAGAAGAGTGGATGTACCCAAGTTTAGGGGAACCACTATATTTCCTTGTGTCATCTGGTTTTGCTTGTCTTTATTTTTGTTTCTGGCTGTGATTATTCTGTGATTAGCTTTTGATTAGTTTAGTTCTGTGATTAGATTTATTACTGCTTCCCTTCTCACTCATATTACAACAATTGTTGTAAAACGTTTTTAAGCACCATATACTCTATTCACCCCCCTCTAGAGTATATCAGATCTAGATGCACTTTCAAGGACCGAAACGTTTGGTTTATGATTATGATTAGGAGTGGAATTCAAAGATAAACAAGAAGGCTTTAAAATCACACTAAACCAAACTAAAGAGTTTCAAAAAAAAGAAAAATTTATCATAAAGTAACTATTCTTCTTTTGCTTTTCCATTTTTCTTCCCTCTTTTTTTCTTTTTTTTAAAAAAACAAAGGCCATAAATAATCTTGCTTTGAATTTTTAAATTGGCCAAACAAAAGAAAACACTTCTTTTGAGCATACTTTTTCAAGAAGTTCTCCAAATAAATCACAACAAAACCCCATCAAAATTCATGAAATTTTTTTTAATGAAACTCAGAAGCTTAGTGTGATTGGATATGTTGGAAAAATTTAGCTTTGGTGAAAATGAAATGATAAGTGGAGCTAATCAATTGAGAAAGGAAAAAGACTCAAAAGCGGCTAACTAGGGATGAACAAAAATAGGTTGGCAAGAGGGATCAAACAAAAACAAAAACGGCCTAAATCATTTTCAAGATTCTAAATTTATTTAAAGCATTAGCTTTGAAAAGTTTTCAAAAAGCAAGTCCTAGATAATAAATAAAGACAAATGAAATTATTTTGAAAATAGCAATAATAAGCGACTTGGATCGTTTACATCTACTACGCTAATCAAAAGTAGTGGACATTACAAAAATTAACCAAAAACAAAAAGAAAAATAGTGGATGAAGAATTTTCGAGAAAGTAAGGAAAATAAAGAACGAAAACCATAATAAAAATGCAAGTTTTAGAAAAATATTTCATGTTAACATGCTACCGTGAATTAGAAACACAGTAGGCCAATATTTTACTTGTGACACATAATTAAAAAAATGATTAGAAAGATTTTAATTGGCTAAGTTATTTATTTGGAATTTTGTGAAAAACAAAATAAAAGCAGGGGGTACTATTGAAATACAAAAATCAGTTTAAGAAAACACACAGATATATATATATATATATATATATATATTTAAAAGAAACAAAAATAAAGATAAGAGAAAGAGGAAATCCTCCCCCAAGCTTAAATTAGACATTGTCCTCAATCGGGGAAAGAAGGGGTATGAGAGAGAGAGAAAAAAAGTAATTCATAAATAAAAGTACAGAATTGAAAAACAGGTACTTCCCCGGATTTATGCGCCGTGATTATTGATTGTTCTCGCTCCCCCATGCTTGCATTCTGGATCTTTATGAAATGTCTTCTTTGGACTTCATGATGAATTCAGTAGCATTGGAGCAGGTGATCGCAGAAGCTTCAGCTTGGCGGAGCCATCCGGGGCAAAAAGTGTAAAATAAAGAAAACAAAAAAATAGTTTGGGTTGCCTCCCAAGAGCGCCCTTTGTTTAAAGCGTCGTTTGAGCTCGACGCATCAAAATAATATTGTCCAAAAGATTATTTGCCCAAAATAGCATGTAAATAAATGATGTCCAGTTAGTTTAAAGTTCGTGCAGAAGAAAATTAATACAGTTTGGACTAACATCACCACAGAAATGAAGTTTAAGACGCTGCCCATTCACTTTGAACTCACCCTTTTCCGGGTGTGAAATTAAAATTGTGCCATACGGATAAACTTCTTTAACGGTAAACGGCCAAGACCATTGTGATTCTAACTTCCCCGGAAATAAGTGTAACTGTGAGTTATATAAAAGAACTTGGTTGCCCAGCTTGAAGGTTTTTGGGTGCCTTAAGTGTTTGTCGTGTAAATATTTCGTCCGCTCTTCATAAAATTTGTTATTTTCGTATGCGTAAGATTGCCACTCGTCGAGTTCATTGAGTTGAAACTTTCTAAAATCGCCGACAGAGTGGGGATCGAAATTTAAGAACCTTGAGGCCCAAAAAGTGCGGTGTTCTAGTTCAACGGGTAAGTGAAATGATTTTCCATAGACCAACCGATACGACGTACATCCGATGGTGGTTTTGTACGTTGTTCTGTAGGCCCATAGAGAATCATCTAATTTGGTTGATCAGTCTTTTCTAGAGATGGAAACAGTCTTTTCTAAATTTTTTTTATCTCTCTGTTCACTACTTCGACTTGTCTGTTAATTTGGAGGTGGTAGGAGGTTGAAATTTTATGCATAACGCCGTATTTAGTAAGAATTTTAGAAAACTGTGCGTTACAGAAATGGGAACCCCTGTCACTAACGATGGCTCGCGGCGTACCAAATCGAGAAAATAATTTTTTCAAAAACATAATGACCACTCGGGCGTCGTTAGTAGGAAGAGCTTGGGCCGCAGCCCATCGTGAAACGTAATCTACAGCGACTAAAATATATTTATTCCCGAAGCTAGAAGGAAGAGGACCAACAAAATCGATTCCCTAGAGGTCGAAAACTTCGCACTCAAGGAAATAATTCTACGGCATTTCATTTTTATTGGAAATATTTCCCGACCGTTGGCAACTATCACACCTACTCACACAGTACTGCGCATCTTTAAACAGGCTAGGCCAGTAAAAACCTGCGCTTAGCACTTTGTGAGCGGTGTGAGCAGCTTGATAGTGCCCACCTGTCGGTCCTTTATGCAAGTGCTTTAAAATATCTGATCCTTCTTCAAATGAGACACATCTCCTTATCACCTCATCCGCACAGACTCAGAAAAGATGCAGGTCCTCCCAAAAGTAGTTGTTCAACTCAGAAAAAATTACTTCTTTTGCTGAGAGGAGAACTCCTTTGGGAGCACCCGGGCCACTAAATAGTTGGCTATTTGTGCAAACCAAGGAGAACGTGATGTGTTAATTAAAAGCAGCTTCTCATCGGGAAAATAATAATTAAAAGATCCTTAGTCTAACCTTTCTATGTGTGGGTTATCTAATCGTGAGAGATGGTCGGCGGCCAAATTCTCGTCTCCTCGTTTATCATGGATTTCTAAATCGAACACCTAGAGGAGCAAGACCCAACGAATCAGGCGCGGTTTAGCATCCGTTTTAGAAAGAAGATATTTGAGGGACGAGTGGTCTGTAAAAATGATAATTTTTGAAAGCATAATATATGAATGGAATTTATCAAAGGTGAAAACAACAACAAGAAATTCTTTCTCGATTGTAGTATAGTTTTCTTGTACGGAAGTGAGTGTTTTACTTGCGTAATAGATGGGTGGAAGTTCTTGGAAATTCGTTGACCTAATACGGCTCCCACCGCATAACTACTCACATCACACATGATTTCAAAGGGAAGGTTCCACACCGGAGCTATGATAATTGGGGTCTTAATTAATTTTTCTTTTATTAAATTAAAAGCAGCTAGGCAAAGGTCATCGAAAGCAAATGGAGCATCTTTTTCTAGCAGACGAGTAAGAGGTTTTGTGATTTTGGAGAAATCTTTTATTAAGCGGCGTAGAAGCCCACGTGTCCTAAGAAACTTCTTATAGCTTTGACGTTCATAGGCGGCGGCAACTTCTCAATAACTTCAATCTTGGCTATGTCTACTTCAATTCCTCTCGCAGAAATTTTATGACCCAAAACTAACCCTTCCCTTACCATAAAATGGCATTTTTTCCAGTTTAGGGCAAGGATGGTTTCTTCGCATTTTTCTAAGATTTTGTGAGGTTTTCTAAACAACTATCAAAAGCATTGCCGAACACGGAGAAATCATCCATAAATACCTCCATAATGCTTCCTACGTACTTGTCAAAGATAGCGAGCATACATCGTTGGAATGTAGCTGGCGCATTGCATAATCCAAACAACATTCTTCGGTAAGCGAAGGTGCCGAAGGGACAAGTAAACATAGTTTTCTCCCTGTACTCGGGGGAGATGGCGATTTGAAAGTACCCTGAGAGGCCATCGAGAAAATAATAGAAGCTATGGCCGGATAATCTTTCTAAAATTTGATCGATGAACGGCACGGGAAAGTGATCCTTGCGGGTGGCGTCATTTAACTTACGGTAATCTATACACATTTTCCACCCGGTCACCGTCCGTGTCAGGATTAATTCATTATTCTCATTACTAATTACAGTTATCTCTCCCTTCTTCGGCACTACCTAGACTGGGCTCACCCACTTACTATCAGATATATGATAGATAATTACTGCGTCTAACAATTTCATAACCTCGCCCTTAACTACTTCTTTCATGTTGGTATTTATGCGGCATTGAGGTTGGATTGAATTACGTGAATTATCTTCCATTAAGATTTTGTGAGTACAAAAAGATGGGCTTAAGCCCTTGATATCAGAGATTTGTCATGCAATAGCTAGGCGATGTTTACGTAAAACTAAAAGAAGTTTATCATTTTGTGCATCTATGAGGTAGGCCGAAACTATTACTGGTAGCTTGGAGTCCTTTTCTAAGAAACCATATCTAAGATGTTCCGGTAGTTCCTTTAGTTCTAGGGTAGGGGGTTCTTCATATGATGTTTTAGAAATTTTTTCTTTTTCAAAAACAATGTTTTTGTAGATTTTTTCATTATACGGAAAATTTAAAGGGGTGGAGCTGGTGGCCATGGCGGCTTCTTGCAGCGATTCCGTTGGAATTGTGGAAGATGAACAAAAATCAGAAATTCTTTTTCAAATTCAGAGGGGCGATAGGAGAATTCTTCACTTAGGTGCAGCGATTCAGTTGGAAGAATAGAGGAGGAACAAAAATCAAAAAATTGTTTTTCAAATTTAGAGAGGTAATGGGAGGATTCTTCACTTAGGGTATCTACGAAAAAATAGGAGTAGTCAATTGCTAGGGTGTTCTTCATCGTGGGGGTGATAGAGAAAGTTTCTTCGTCGTCGCCTACTCGAAGGAAGAGCTTATCATTGCTTACGTCAATGATAGCTCGGGAAGTGGCAAGGAAGGGTCGGCCAAGGATCAAGGGAACCTCGACGTCTTCTTCAATGTCCAATATGATGAAGTCCACCGGGAAGATGAACTTGTCGACTTTAACTAAGACATCTTACACGATTCCTAATGGGTATTTGACTAATCTGTTGGCGAGCTGGATACTCATGCGTGTGGGGTTGAGGCTACCAATTCCTAATTTCTTAAACAATGAGAGGGGCATCAGGTTTATACTTGCACCTAAGTCGGCTAATGCGTTCTTGACAAAGAGATCGTCGAAGACACACGGAATAGAAAAACTACCCGGATAACTAATCTTCTTCGGCAAACCGTTTGTCAAGACCGCGGAGCACTCGACATTTAACGTGACAAGCGAAAGGTTTTCTAACTTCCTTTTATTGGTCAGGAGGTCCTTAAGGTACTTAGCGTATTTTGGCATTTGGGGGATTGCCTCATTGAAGTGGAGATTAATGTGGATTTGCTTGAACATTTCTAGGAAGAAGGAGTATTGATCGTCCTGACGTTGCTTATTAAGTTCGGAAGGGTAAGGTGGTGTTAGATTATTTTTAAAGGTGGGTGGTGGAGTGAGATATTTTTCTAAAACAGGGAGAGGGCGTTAACTTCTTTTTCAACAGAGGGTGGAGTTTTTAAAATGGTGGCGGAGCTTGCCTCGGGCTCTTTGCTAACCATACCGAAAATTGCTTCCCACTCCGAAGAGTTATAGCTTTTGCTTGCTCTCTCGGGTTGGGCTTGGTGTTGGCAGGAAGAGACTCGGTGGGTCGCTCAGAAATAAGTTTTGCGAGTTGTCCTACTTGATTTTATAAACTTTTAACAGTCCCCGTTAGGGTTCTTATCGTAGCGTCATTAACATTCATGTATTTTGAAAACAATTCCTCCAAACTTGGAGGTTTTGGAAAATTTTGAGGAGGTGGTGGTGGTGCAAAAAAATCATTTTGTGGTGGCGGGCGCATTGCGTTCGAGGGATTACTCAATGAAAAATTCGGGCGGTTCCGTAAAGCGGGATTATAACTATTCGAAAAAGCGAAACCCAGAGCAGTAAAATTTGCAGTAGAAAAATTTTGAAAAGCATTTGTAGGCATATTATTAACATAATCTAATTGTTCGACAGCAGGAGTTGCAGATTCCCATACCTGAGGGGCGGAGGCAGCAGTCATCTCCGTTATCTTTTTATTTAAAATTTCTACTTGCAGAGCTAACTGGGAGACGTTTTCCACTTCAAATATACCTGCAGGTTTGTTTGGGCTAGACTTAGTCACATTCCACTGATATGTGTTCATGTCCATGTCCTCGAAAAGCTCAAGAGCAGCTTCTGGGGTTTTGTTGTTTAAGGTACCACTAGAAGCTGTGTTTATCATTTGCTTTGTGCTTTAATTTAGTCCATTATAAAATGTCTGCACCTACAACCATACAGGCAGGGCATGGTGTGGGCATCATCTTAAGAGTTCTTTAAACCTTTCCAAGGTTTCATATAAGGTTTCAGAACCTATTTGTCCAAAGGCAGAAATATCGTTCCTAAGTATTGCAGTTTTAGCTGGCGGAAAATACTTTGCCAGAAATTTTTCAGTTAGTTGATTCAAGGTGGTGATGCTGTTTTTTAGTAGAGTGTTCAGCCATTGCTTAGCCTTGGTTCTTTGGGAGAAAGGGAAGAGTCTTAGCCTAATATCATCATTTGTAACACCATTGATTTTAAAGGTGTCACAAATCTCAAGAAAGCTTGCTATATACGCGTTTGGATCTTCATTTTTAAGTCCGTCTAATTGCACATACTGCTGTACCATTTGAATTATGCTAGGCTTAAGTTCAAAATTATTATTAGCTATAGCAGGGCGAACTATGCTTGATTCTGTACCCTCTAGATTTGGTCGTGCATAATAGGACATGGGCCTATGCACGGCTTCCTCTATGACAGGTTCTTCCATTCTTAGGGTAGAAAATGACACGGAATCCTCAATCGGTATTTGGTGAGTAGGGCCTTGAAATCGCGATCTTCTCCAAAGAGTACGCTCAATTTCAGGTCATGCACTAGAAGAAGAGAAGGAAAAGAAAAAGAAGTTAATAAACTAGAATTTTTTTTTTTGAAATAGATTTTTTTATGTTTTAACTCCCGAACTTCCCAAGGGCTACCCGATGAAGGTTTCGCAAGGTACTAGACAAGATAGTGGCATTTAAAGCCACATTGCCCTTTTCGAGAGAGTTAGGTGGCGTAGAAAATTTGTGATATGGGTTTCTATTATGAGCGTTAATATTTTTTTTTGGATTTTTAATTGGAGAAAGAGGGTGAGAAGGAGAAATGATAAAAGTAATATGTTAGTGTTTTTGAATTATCAGCAAAAGTTGCTTCCCTGGAAATGGCGCCAAAAACTTGGTGAGTTTATATTCGCAAAGGGAAAATAAACCAAACTAGCAATTCAACGAGGCAAGTATACCTATCAAAATATAGCTATGGGACACAAGTGTCGTATTTAAATCCGGGAACCGTCGAGTAATCTTACTCACACGAAAACTATTTTCTTATCGAAAGATTATTTTAAGGCTTTTTAACTAAATTACAAGAAGAGATTACTTGCATAAAGAGGAAAAAAACACTAGCACTTAAACAAAGAGAGCACAACTGGTTATTAAAACGAGGGGTTAAATAATGATAAAGCAAAGCACTCGACCGAGAATTACCTCGGCTTAAGTTGATTGAACATGAGATAATAAACATTAACTTAATAAGGAAAAGGACCTTGACCATGTAGGTTCTTAAAGCACAAACACGCTTCTCTCGAAGTCGTGCCCATCTGAGTTTAGGAAGGTCTGACCGAACTCTCGTCCGAGTCGGAGGCCTAAATCTCGCTTTACGCTGTGAACCTCGCTATTGGGTTTCACTCCAATCTAGGAGATTTAACGTCTGCCTCTCTAGAGGGGTGCGTGCAACTCTCTTCACTCTTCAGTGTTCACTCCAAACTACGAGCCTCTTGGCTATCTAAGAGTGGAAACAAAGATGGAAAACATACATCGATAATACATATCCAAACATGATTAATCAAGAGTGAATCAAGGACCAAGCCTTACAAAGAAAAAGAAATCTAGAGCATCATAACTTAATCAACTCGAACCTCGGATCATCAAGATCGAGTACAAGGAGGATTAGTTACTCATGGTGAAGTGGAGAAAGAGAGATGAGTAGAAATGCATTAAGAAATCAAAGAAAAGGGCAAACATTTTATTAATACTGAAAGAGAACTACATCTCGAAAATAGAAGATTACGAGTGCTGGAAATGAAAACCTATGCTAGCATTAACATTTAGCTACTAAGTATTTACACACTTAATACAAAAAAAGTAATCTAAGCTAGATTACAAAGCTTAAAATAAGGAGGGAAAGGAGAAACATGGGAAATACAAGAAAACAACAGGAAAACTAAATGGCAGAACCTCCCCTCTCAATCCAAAAGATGCCTCTGAACCCTTGGAAATGGGCTCAATTTATAGATTTTTTTTTGGGTCGGGTCATGCCCCCCTGACACGCCCGGGTCGGGCGTGTACCTGGGGCATGACACATTCAGTGCAACTTTTTGGGCTGAACATTACTGCTGGAGGTGACGGGTGTTGTAGTTCAAGTACACACCCATATGTCACGCCCGACCAGGGCGTGGCAGGGGGCATAACCATTTTGGTGCGACTGTGGAGCGGGAAAAAGAGCGTGTTGCGGCGATTCCTCGGAACCTGGGGACATGCCTCTGGAACACACCCGTGTAGTGGTGACATGGGCGTGACAGAGGGTGTGTACACTGAGTTTCCAAGAAATGCAGTTTCAGACCGGTTGCTTCATTCCTCTGGGTTACACGCCCTAGGTACACGCCCTGGCACGGCGTGACCTTGGGGCGTGTAACTGCAAAATTTGGCTGAAAGCCGTGAAAACCTACAAAATGCAGAAAACACATTAGTGACAATAATATTTACAAAAGGGGGTCAATATAAGAACTAGCAAGACATGATTTATGCTTAAAAAAACCAAAAATACCCTAATATTGATGACTACAAAACGTTCTATCACATAGCCAATATCACATAGTTGGCATATGCTAATCATATTGTGGTACAATCCTTCCACATAAGCTACCTTAGTGATAGATACCATGCCATTGGTGATCTTAGCATAGACCTTTGTAACTCCTCCGTTTGAACCTCCAAAGATCACTTTTGGTCCATTCCTCACTGGAGTATAATCCTAAAGGTGGCTCCTTGTTCCAGCCATATGTCTAGAACATCCACTTTCCAAGTACCATATTGGCATTGTAAGGGTACTTGGACTATCGTGCAAACACATATTGGCTTACCTTAGGAACCCGAAATGGATTGGGTCCTCAGTTCATGTTAGCCTGAAATAAACATGTCTACCTGTAGCAGTCCTAACACGAAGGCTCATCCTTGCCCTTGGCACACTTGGGTTTTGCCAACAATCTATGGCAAAGTGACACACCTTGCCACAACACCTACACTCATGAATATTATATCTCCACTTCTGAATAGCCTTTGGATTGTGCAAGCTATCAATAGTTGTCAGTTTAGAGGGGAGGGCAGTAGCCTTCTTCCTGTTTATTTCATCAAGTATCTGACTGAAAGTGAGTCTGCCAATGGATGCACATGTGTTATTCTGACTGGCACCAACAGATGTCTTCTTTGCAGCTGACATGTAGTCGATGGAATTAGAAACTGCTAGGTGTGGCATACTGACTGACTTTCCCTTAGTCAAAGTTTTTGTTGAGGGAATATAGGAACATAACACAGCCTTATTCTTGAGTGTGGGTGTTGGATCACCAAATACAAATGGTTCATAATTGGCCATTTTGATTTCCTCATGGAGAGCCTTCAGTGCACTCAATCTCATGCCCTTTCTCCTTCCATTGTAAGACACCCTCATATTCTCACAGGATGAGTTCCCATTTTTCTAGTGAACATACAGTTTGTCCTGGTCATCCCAATTGGAAGGGAGGATTACCTTTTGAAAGGTGGTCTGAGGCACTACAAGATCTTTGCCTATACCTTTGGAATGGGTATTGATACGGCCAAAATGGATCTACGTAATCACGCAAGTGCACGTGTCGAATCAAGTAATAAAATGATGAGTTGAGTTATCGTTCCTAGAGGAAGTGCAACGTTAGTGCTCGTAATTACTAGCCTTACCCGTTCCGTGAATCCAAGTGGGATACTTTTTCTTTAGTGGGTTAATTTTATAATAAAGAAAACTTAAACTAATAATGATAAAACTAAACACGATTCTTAGAAAATACTTTTATCAGGGTTGGAGAAATGATCTTGCATGTTGTTTTCCCTTGCCTATTGTGACGAGATTTCTAGTGATATTTAATGGTTCTCTTCATTACTATCTTGCATCGATTTTAAGTTGAAATTCATCGTCTCTCGATCTCAGAATTTCGTTACCCAATTTCCCCTAGTTATCTCTAAATTAGGTGGAAAGTATATAATGTGACGAGCAAAAATCAATGATGCTAACTCAAGAGGAAATCTCTTTCTCTCTTGACGCTATATTGGAGTTTATGTCACACTTACGCCACTCCTCTCTCGAGTCTTGCAGCGCAGTAAAAAGATGGAATTTTGAATTAGAAACTACGCAACTCCTCTCTCGAATCTCGCCGCGTAGAATAACGGATTCAACCCTAAATTATCATAACTCCTCTCTCGAATCTCGCCATGCTAATTAGAAGATGAACGCTTGCTCAAAAATTTCCACTAACAAGGAATATAAACCCAATAAAGATAGCGATTCAAACAACCATAAAATAAATTTAAAGTAAAATCATCACAATAAAACAAGGTACTCACATCATACAAGATCCATACAATTAGTTCATGCTAGAGGAATGAAACCACACAACAAAGAAAGTCGTACTAAACATGCTTAATGAGTTTTAATGCTGCAGGAATATGCGTGTAGATCTCGCTTAGACCCTTCTTCCTTCTCGCCGGTGCGTCCAAACCCTAGCCGTTCTTCCTCTTCTTCTTCTCCAAGATGATGGCTCTAAGGTCTCTCTCCTCTCTCTAATTTTCGTCCCTTTAGGAATGAAAATCCCTTGTTAAAAACGAGCAGCCCTTTTCCAATAGATGCCTCCTTCCATATTAGTTTTGGCGCAAAATTCGAAATTCGAATTTTAAAACCGCCCAGACTTGTTATAACAACTGCAACAGGTTTCTGTAACAACTGCACAGCCAAAATATAATTCCTGCACTTACTTTGCCGGTTCGATTTCTATGTCATTTCTAATAAGAAAAACATAGGCAAAATAGGTTAATTAAGCGTGAATAAAATGACTATTAATTTATGGACAATTATACTAATTTAAGTCATTTCTTCTCATTTATCACAATGATTATGTAAAACTAGGGGACTAGATAACTTCCATTGAGAAGTTATCACACCTCCACACTTGAACTTTTGCTAGTCCCTAGCAAAGATAATTCAGATCAATGGATTGGATGAAGATATACTATCAAGATGCAAATTCAAATGATCCTTCTTGTAAAATAGCTTAATCAAAGCATACTCAAGAAATTCACTTTACTTAACTGATAGGCTTAGAAATCAATAAGAGCTCAAAATTCACAAATTCATTAGTTAGATAGAAGATAACGCTCAAATAAGTATCTTAGTGCGGTGCGTGCTTTTCTTTAAAAGTAATTTACTCCCATGCAATTTTTCTCATTGAACCTCAGCATTTATTGGAAAGGATAAGAATAGGCTAAGCTTCGATTTAGCATACACATGAGTTAGTAGTTCAATTGAAAATAGGATAAACTTGGCTTTGTTAAAAATTTATGGATAACCTTGATAATGAAATGACATTCCCTAGTTAATAGTCTTAGTAATTCACTGTATTATGGGGTTTAACAACATATATTCTTTAACATATTTTATTCATAGTAAGGATCATTCCAAGTATAAGTGCACATACTCGGGCCACATATCACTATGATGCTCAACCACATTTTTTCTCTTTTTTTTACTCATAGTTGGGATCATTCCAAGTACGTTTTCACATACCTAGGCCGCATATCACTATAACATAAATTTCTCTATATTTTTTTATATCATCATAGTTGGGATCATTCTAAGTATGTGGGCATATACTTAGGTCGCATATCACTATAAAGTTCAATCATTTTGTTTATACAAATTAAACACCCATAAATGGCTAACTTACTAAGATACAACTAGTCGAAATATAGGGAATTTAGGCATGAAATAATATGTATGAAAAAGTTCAAGCTCAACTATTCTAGTGAAGATCAAAATGGAATAACTACTTAAGCTCATGTATTGGCTTACATCGTTGACTTAGTTCTTGCTCGCCCCTCCCGTTATTTGTAGAGGTCAATATCAAAAGATTGTCATGGAAGTAAACAAAAATTTTGTGCATAAAAACAAAAATGCTTAAGTGAGCTTTATCACAAAAAAAATCTTACTAATTTCAAATTCACTAATTGAACTCTTTGGACTGTTCAGCCATACCAATCAATTATCATTGAATATATCTAGAATAGTCTATTGATTAAATGAAACAAGAACTAAGATCATTCAAAACGTGGTTTAACGAATCATCCAAATGGTAGGGGTTGTAATAGCCCCACCTCAACACTTAAATGATTTGCTAGTCCCTAGCAAAACTATCGTTGGACTATGATATTGTAAAATAGTTGTAGTAATAAGTACAAAATCATATAATGGAGCGGAAATGAACTGTAAAGAACTTCCCTGAAGTAGGAGTGCCCGCAAAGATACTTTGGCCAAATGTTCGTAGTAGGAACTTAGTGCATAGAGATTCACTTCCCGTGTCCTAATGATCTGCACGGTTAATGTGTGTACAAAACCTGGAAACACCCCATTCTACACAATGTTTTCTCAATTACGATCCAATTGATAAACTAAAATGCAAGTGTAATTGGAAGGTATTTTCAAGTATGAGAATTATAAACATTGCAGTAAATAACGAGATTAAAACAAACACAACGAGGCACATACTGCATATCATAATACTTGTTCTATGTTGATGGGCATACCAGCATGAAATCGGGCATAAGATATGATGAAGCATGTAACAGCACAACTGCCCGGTATAATCGTTTATCAAAAGTTGTGGCATGGTTTTCAAAACATGCAAACATGGCAAACATCAACGATTAACATTCAAAGCAACATATATAAATTCCATGTATTGTTCATCCAAAATCGAGCACAGTTACCATCCCACAAAATATTAAGCACCCAAAATATAGTCAAATAACATAGCCCAATAACATATCCAAAAATATAGTCCAAAATACAGTCAAATGTTATAGCCCCAAAACATATCCCAATTGAAAAAAAAAACTGCAGCAAAATGCAATCAGCTCATGCAAGAGTAAAGGGGTAGTCCTACTCCTCCTTGTCGTCGTCCTCGTCCTCATCATCATCCGCTTCTTCGTCATCGTCGGCATCATCATTTTCTTCCTCCTCGTCGTCTTCCTCATCGTCATCGTCCTCGTCATCATCGTCTGCGTTTGCTTTCGTCACTGGATCAACTCTAGTCTTGTCACAAGTCAAGAGGAAGCCTTTATCGTCGAACTGCCCCATCATCCTAAAATTCTGCTCAGACACCAGAATCTTCCTTTTCTCCATGATTTTACGGATGTTGGTACGAATATCTTCAAATTGCTCCTTTGCAAACAAATGGTGACATCGCTGATAGGCTTTGATATACTCAATATGCTCCATCAACAGGTCGAGATCAGTGCCATGGTCGACTATTGGAATATCAATTTGCATTGGTTTCACTATTGGTGCCTGTGAAGTCTGAGCTTCACCCCCTATCCTCCAACTACATCCCCTTCCCTGTGTTTCCGCAACAACCTTGATGTTGACTTCGACAACCGTTTCAGTAATATGTCGCTTTACAGGTGTAACCATGTCCTCCTCATCCTTTTCCACACCAGCTTGCAGACATAACTCAGTTATGAGGGTTGGAAACCATAGCTGCCTAGGTTTCTCCTCTCTAATTTTCTGGCGAAGTTGCAATGTAATAATCTTTCCTAAATCAAAGTATATGCCCTTTATAATACCGTAGATCAACGCCACCTTATCCAATGTAATAGTGTTCGGGTGCCGAGTGGGCATGATACTAGCATTAATAAACAACAGCCACACTTTAGCTTCCCTAGTTAGATAAGAGGTCTTCAGTACTCTATGTGTCTTACTTGCCCACTCTGGTGTCAGTGTGCAACACACTGTATCCGTCATTTCCTGAAGAGATACCTTATTAAGAATTTCAGCATAGTCGTCATACCCATGATCCTCCAAATTGAACATATCACTAATCATCTCTGCAGAAAACTCAACCGCTTTCCCTCTAACAGTCACTACTTCTCCCTCTATGCTTTTAGCATTTGCATAAAATTCATAGACCATGGGGAGAATAGCCTCAGTCCTCGGATGGCAGAAGACCTCCCACTGGAGTGCCTTGATCTGCTCAGCATAGGTTACACTCCAAGCCCTCTTTTCCATTTTAAATCCTCTTTCAAAGATGAAAGGGAGCGTTTTCAGTGAGCGAAACCAATACTCCGCTGCCTCACTCGAAAATTTTACAGCTTGTTCTCTAACAACCTCCTTCCCCTTCTTCTTACTAAACCTCGTTTAGATGACATAACTCCAACTAATCACAACACACAGAACAGGAGAAAAGAAAAATAAAAATATAAATTATTCACCAATTGCTCCTCTCTCCATGAGTGCAAGGTTAAGAGTTATACCTCAAAAAGCTTCAGTAATGAAGAGAATAAACACTTGCCCACCTCCCGTGTTATGCAGCTGGTGCGCTTGTACTCACCGCCCACCACACACTTCCAAGGAAAAACGATCATGCTTGTCTCAAAGCTGTTCGCAGATCGCCTCGTCCCCCTTTGCTTTTGACCTAGCCAGAAAATGGAGGAACTAATGTTGGGCATGATTCGACAATGTGCTAAGATTCACTGGTTTTACCTTCAACAAACACGGAGATCCTCCCCCAGAACTCACCCCGTGGCGATTCTCTCTTGATCGCAAAAGCTCAGAGAAATGCGGCACCTGGTTCGAAAACTCCGAGCCAGGGTTTGGCCGCCGCCGCCCGGGTCGAAATCGCCGAGAAGCGGAGCTTCTGCCACTTGCTCCTCACTGATCTCAAGCCCGCCGCTCACCGCTATGCTTTTGAATTCGCCGCTCCCACTCTTGCCCTAATTCTCGGCTGGGGTGAGGGAATCAGCCCATTTTATATTTATTAAGTGCAAGCAATTAATTTAATGGATTAAGGAATTTTTATTAAACATTGAACCAGTTTTGCAATAAATAATTGCGTTTATATTTCAAAACCTAAATTAACTTAATTTAATTTAACTCCAACCACCGGTGTGGCGATTCACGCGCGCCGGTTCAGTTGAACCGGCGGCTTGAGGACTTCCGCGGCATCCATGAAGAAGCAGTCAGAAAAACAAAATCCATTACGCATGTTTTCGTAGCGTTGTAACAACTGTCTTTTGTTTTACAAAATCTATTTTACTTTAAATTCCTACAGATTTTTGTCCAATTTTTTTCTCTCCTCCAGCATTTTCACTCCTAAAAATTATTGAGCATAGTCAACTAAGTTCATATGGCCTTGCTTCCTTCAACACATTTTTTTTACTAATGAAAACAAACGAATATATATAATTATTATCATTATTATTTATATATATATATTCTACGATACGATGGGTTGCCTCCCACCAAGCGCCTCCTTTAAAACGTCTCGGCCGGACGTATCTCTTCGTCACCCGTCATTGCAATTTCACGATCGTCGACTCCCGATGATTCAATATCTATATGATATTCCTTTAGTCTTTGGCCATTTACCTTGAATTCGGAGCCATCCTTCTCGTTGCAAATCGTGACTACCCCATACGGGTGCACCTGCGTCACTATGAATGGTCCCGACCATCTCGATTTTAGTTTTCCCGGGAATAATTTAAGTCTTGAGTTAAATAACAATACCAATTGCCCGGTCTTGAACTCTTTCACCGTTAATCTTGCGTCGTGCCATTTTTTTGTTCGCTCTTTATAAAGTTTGGCGTTCTCGTATGTGTTGGACCGAATTTCTTCCAATTCATTAATTTGCAATAGCCTTTTATTGCCCGCCTCTTGGAAGTCAAAGTTTAATTTCTTAATTGCCCAATACGCCTTATGTTCCAACTCCACCGGTAGGTGACACGCTTTCCCATAGATCATTTTATATGGTGTTAATCCGATCGGAGTTTTAAAAGCCGTTCTATAGGCCCATAATGCATCACCTAGCTTTTGTGACCAATCCTTGCGCGTTGCATTCATGGTTTTCTCTAAGATGGTCTTGATCTCATGATTTGACACCTCGGCTAAGCCATTGGTTTGCGGATAGCAGGCAAGAGCTACTTTATGTGTTACACCATATTTCTTTAGTAAAGTTTTAAATTGTAAATTACAAAAGTGCGCCCCTCCATCACTAATTATTGCCCTCGGTGTACCAAATCTAGTGAAGATGTTAGACCTTAGAAATTTTAGCACCACCTTGGCATCATTCCTTTGGGTGGATATCGCCTCTATCCACTTCGACGCATAGTCTACTGCTAGCAAAATATATAAATTTCCATCGGAGTTGACAAAGGGGCCCATGAAATCAATCCCCCATACATCAAAGACTTCTACTTCAAGGATTCCATTCATGGGCATGCTTGCTCCCCGCTGAAGATTTCCAACCCATTGACAACGGTCACACTGTCCTACAAAGTGATGAGAGTCCTTGAATAAGGTTGGCCAATAGAATCCTGACTCTAAAACCTTCCTCGCTGTCCGGTCTCCCTTATGGTGTCCTCCATAGGGTGATGCATGACACTTTTCTAGAATACTATGAACTTCCATCTCGGGCACACACCTACGAATAAATTGATCAGCACAAATTTTAAATAGATACGGTTCATCCCATAGGTAAAACTTCACCTGATGAAGGAATCGCTTCCTTTGTTGGTAGCTAAAATCTGGTGGAAAAACTTTGCTAACTATATAGTTAACGAAATCAGCATACCATGGGATTCTCCCTTCAGTGACTGCAAGTAAACTCTCATCTGGGAAACTTTCCTTAATCTCAACGTGTACGTCTTTCTCACACCCATTCTCTAATCTCGATAAGTGGTCGGCAATCGAGTTTTCTGCCCCCTTACGATCCTTGATCTCAAAATCAAACTCTTGGAGGAGTAGAACCCATCTAATAAGCCTAGGTTTAGCCTCCTTTTTCTCCACTAGATATCGGATTGCCGCGTGGTCCGTGTAAACTATGATTGTAGAACTAATCAGATAAGCGCGGAATTTGTCGAACGCAAAAACCACCGCTAGCAGTTCCTTTTCTATAGTTATGTAGTTCACTTGGGCGTTAATAATAGTCTTACTAGCATAATGAATGGTGTGGAAAACATTATCGTGCATTTGCCCCAACACGGCTCCCACCGCATAGTTGCTCGCATCGCACATGAGAACGAAGGGTAATGAGAAGTCGGGTGCCTTGACAATGGGTGCCGAGATTAATTTTTCTTTTAACATTTCAAATGCTTCTAAGCACTCGTTATTGAAAATAAAAGGTGTATCTTTCTCGAGTAAATTGCATAAAGGCTTTGTGATTTTTGAAAAATCTCTAATGAACCGCCTATAGAATCTGGCATGACCGAGGAAACTATGAATGGCCTTGACATTCGTTGGCGGAGAAAGTTTTTCTATCACTTCAATCTTTGCTCGATCCACTTCTAGTCCTTGACTCGATACCTTATGTCCTAATACAATGCCCTCACGTACCATAAAATGGCACTTTTCCCAGTTCAGTACTAAGTTAGTCTCAACACACCGGGCCAATACCCTCCCCAGTCATGCCAAACATGCATCGAACGATTTACCAAAGATGGAAAAATCGTCCATGAATACCTCGATTCCATACTCTGCCGGATCAATGCCTCGAGCGATGAGGTCGGATGTTATTGCCAGTATACAATGCTGAAATGTGGCGGGAGCGTTGCATAATCCAAATGGTAGTCTCCTAAATGCAAATGTACCAAAGGGTCATGTAAATGTGGTCTTCTCTTGATCTTCTGGTGCAACCATAAGCTGGTTGTATCCTGAATATCCGTCCAAGAAGCAAAAATACTGGCCACCTGCCAATCTATCTAAGACTTGGTCAAGGAATGGTAACAGAAAATGATCTTTTCTAGTCACCTTGTTCAATTTTCGATAATCAATACATATCCTCCATCCCGTGACAGCCCTAGTAGGTATAAGTTCATTATTTTCATTCTTAACAAGTGTTATCCATCCCTTCTTTGGTACGCAATGCACCGGGCTTACCCACTTGCTATCTGAAATAGGATAAATAATGCCCGCATCCAGCCACTTAATGATTTCCTTCATCACCAGCTCCTTCATTGGAGGACTAAGCCTTCGTTGATGTTCGATGGATCCTTTCTCCCCATCTTCTAATAGAATGTTGTGCATACAGATGGATGGGCTAATCCCCTTGATGTCGGCAAGAGTCCAACCAATCGCTTCCTTAAACTCCCTTAGTAACTCAATTAATTTTAACTCTTCTTCCATTCTTAATGATGCATTGATTATGACCGGAAGAGTGTTATCTTCCTCTAGAAATACATACTTAAGGTGTTCAGGTAGTGGTTTTAATTCCAACTTAGGTGGTTCAATGATAGAAGGTTTTATCATTCTTGGTTCGCTTGTCCTAGTTATCACTTCAAAACTCTTATATGGTGGCAACCCTTCACATGTATTGAGTATGTGAACAACTTCTTCCATTACTTTTTCTTCTTCACCCTCGTCGTTAACTAAGATGTCTAACAATCTATGATCAAAATCTTCTTCCTCGTGTGTCAACCTAGAGGGCACCTCAACCTCTTTAATTAAATAGCATTCTTCTCTATCTTCAGGGAATTTCATGGCCTTAAGGATATTGAAGGTTACCACCTCTTCGTTGACTCTCATTGTTAGCTCTCCCTTTTGTACATCTATAAGGGTGCGTCCTGTGGCTAAAAATGGTCTTCCTAGAATAATAGGAACTTCCTTATCCTCATCCATATCTAGCACCACAAAATCGGCTGGAAAGATGAATTTATCCACCTTAACCAGTACATCCTCAACAATTCCCTTAGGAAAAGCTAAAGACCTATCAGCCAACTGTAGAGTAAGAGATGTTGGTGTATACTAATTTAAGTCATTTCTTCTCATTTATCACAACGATTATGTAAAACTAGGGGACTAGATAACTTCCATTGAGAAGTTATCAGGTATCACTAGAGTTCCACTTGAACCCAAACCTCTCTTATCCGTTTGAGAGGTGAAGCAGTCAATCAGTGGAAAAATAGTATTAGGCTTAGGGAATTCTGCCATAAGATTCTTTGCCTTGAGAAGCTTTTCTTCAAGATCCGTGATGATCTTGTTCTTCTGGCTAATGGTCCCAATTTGGATAATTGAGATTTTCTTCAGTTGGCAAACTTCCCTCCTCATCTGAGATAGCAATGGTGCTGTCTCAGGCTGCAGGGAAGCAGCTTGCTGAAGAGAAGCAATCTCCTCAGCTAGTCTCCTGACAAGCCTTTTGCTCTTCTTCTGAGCATCCCAAATTTCACCATAATTGTCCATCAATTGATTGACATCATCTTCAGATTATGATCCATCATCCCCTTTGGAGGAATTGGATGCTTCAAGTATGAGCCAAACTCATAGATAGAGTGAGAGCTAGGGATAGAGTGTACCTCATTAGGAATAGAATTGTCCTAATTATCTTTAGTTAGGGACATGAAACTGAACTCATTATCTTCTTCAAAATTACTATCAACAGATGACAGTGGGGCCCTTATTCCAGATGGGATAGCTAGATGACCAGCCTAAACTTCAATGGATATGAGGCCAATGTAGGCCTCCTATTCATCTTATTCTGAAGATTCGGAATCACTATCTGATATGTTGACTTTCTTCTTGGCCAAGAAGCTCTCTTCAGCCTTCTTGTCCTTGTGATGCTTTTTGCCTTCAGACTTCATGTGCTCCTTCCTCTTAACTAGGTAGTCAGCAATGAGATGTCCACTCCTATTGTAACAATATTAAACAACATTATTCTTAATATATTTATTTTGCTTGGAGCCATACCTTTCTCCAGAGGGGTCTTTTCTGGATTTGTCCTCGCTGGAATAGGGCTTCCTTGAGGTGGATCTTAAAGAGCCTTTGTTCTTCCATTGTCTCCTTATGCTAAGAATTTTCTCGAACTGTTTGGATAACAGTGTTAGTTCTCCATCAGACTGTTCATTTCTTGAGGAGCTTGGATCAGAACTTTCAGTCTCTGCAGCTCTCCTTGATGGAGATGTAGTATTTTCCCCGCTCCTTCTAGTAGCTTCATCTTTGAAGGCCACAACCTTCCCTTTGCTAAAAGATCTGGCGACCTCCTCTTCTGCCCTTCTGGAATTCAGTTGCATATCATGGGATAATAACTTCTGAAATAGATTCTTAGGCAATGTATAGGCTAAGTTACCAACCTCTCTTATGACAAAGATCTTGATGTCCCATTCTCTATTGAGAGATCTTAAGAACTTGACATTTAGTTCATAGTTTATGAATTGTCTGCCATAGGTGATCAGACTGTTCACTATCAAGAAAAATTCACATAACATTCAGCTATGGAATATTTCTTCCCTTGTTTGAAGGCTTCATATTGTTGATTCAGGTGAGATATCTTATCATCCCTCACCTCCTCTATCCCTTCCATTTAAATAATAAGAGAATCCCACACCTCTTTAGCTATCTTACATTGGACAATGTTCTAGAAGGTGGAGTCTTCTATGGCACTAACACTGATGTTTTGAGCCCTTTTATCCATTGTTGCCAAGATGACTTCATCCATGGTCATTTAAGTGTACTTCTTTGAAGTCTGGACATTTGCATCTATGACAGATACCTATATAGGAATGAAGGGTCCCTCTTGAACTGTATTGAATATCCTAGGGTCTGAGGCTTCTAAGAACAGACTTACTCTTTCTTTTCAAATTCCAAAGTTCTCTTTTATGCAAATGGGAAACTTTATGAGCTCAACTCCTTGTGGTTCTCACTTAAATCCACAGAGTTAATCTTTGCTACTTTTGGAGATCTATTCAGACTATTAAGTCATTTTTGAACAACCTCCATCTGATACCACTTGAATGACTTTGTTTCAAGAGTAGCTATACAACTAGAGTGGGGGAGGGTGAATGGGTTTTCAAGTCTTTATCACTGCTTTTTTGCTTTGGTATGTTGAGAGTTAGATTATTGTGTTAGCTTTCAAGAACAAAGATCAGCGCATAAGTATTTATAGCGGTTGCCAAGGAATGGGTACATCTACTTTCCCTCCTACCTTTGTAACAGTATGTTAGACAAGACAATCCACTTCAAACTCGGCTCAAAGAGCTTATAACACAGATCCATCAAGATCTCTCAACCTTCCTCAAAGCCCTATACCTCTGGACAAAGCCCTACACACTCAGAGTAAACTATACTCCCACAGCTCAGTGATCCTCCAGATCACCTACCTCAGGCTTAACAAGAAGCACTACAATTCCGGCAAGAAGGATAGCCCTACACTCAGGGATAATAAATCTCCCACCTCAGATCTGATTTACATCCTACCTCAGACAAATAGGCCCTGCCTTAGATTCTCAACAGAATCGTACCTCAAGCACACTAGCCCTACCTTAGATTCTCAACAGAATCCTACCACTCAGCCTTTATATGTTAGGCTAACAACTCAGATCAATAGTGATCCTACAGAAGAGTAGATGTTTTATGACGATTGACTGTAGAGTGAATGTCCCCTGAGCCTTCTTTCTGAACTGAGTAAACTTAGTTTAACTTCTTCATAACACTAAGATAGTTGATCTTCATGAAGTTTTTACTTGTGCTGAGAAGACAACTACAGAGCACTGATTCTTTAAGCCTTTGATGTGTTAATGTTGAGTGTAATGGCCTTGAAGAATAACAACAACTTGAGTTAGCTCTCCTTCTTCTTCTCTAACACAAAGATGAGTTCTGTGAATGTGGTGTTGAAGTCTATTTGATTTCACAGTTCTTTATGTTCGTCAACCATCCAACCTCTGTCTATAACTCCCAGACTTACTATCGAAAAATGAGTTCGAGGAAATCTTCCACTTAAATGAGAGGAGGAAGATGACCAAAAAGCCCTACTTTTGATTTCTCAGAAAGTGCCTTTTATTGGTCGCCGTCCAATGACCCTTTGTGCAGTGTAGACCAGCTGAAATATGTAACTGCAATATATATTTCATATTAATTGTTGTACTAAAGGCATACAATGACTTTTGTCAACTAACGTGCAATTATCGCAATATTTGAATTATTGACAATGTCAGTATGATCCAGTGCCTGTGGACTTTATAATTTCAAGACAATATGCATAGGCGTTGAGTGAGGCCATGTCACTTAAAGCAGAAATACATAGCAGAAAATATGCATCTTGATGCATTGATTGAACCTTCAACACTCAACGCATTTGACATTTGCAGTCTAACTGATAAGGCATTGAGTGTGCCTTCAAGACTAAACACATTTAGGATTGGTAGAATTTTTCTTTATGAAGGCGTTGGGTGAAGCTTCTACACTTAACGCTCCTGAACTTTGCCTGACTTCTTGATTAGGCATTAAGTGACCCGTCTTCACTCAATGATTCTATACTTAGTCAAAAATCTTGTTGAGTAGTCGTTGAGTGAACTGTCTTTACTCAACGCTTTTTTCCTTAGACCGATTTTTAGTCAGAAACACTAAGGCTTTGACTGCTGGATCTTTTGTCAGTGCTTTTAGGATCCCAACATTAAATGAAGTCAGTTCACTAAATGCTTCTGGACATAGCCTATTTTCTGCTCATCTAGCATCCTGTCTTGATTCCCACTATCATTATGACCCAGACAACCTGTCTAATCAATGCAATAGTATACAACATGCATGCAATAAACTTTGAACATATATTAGATACATTCATGTGTATACCATTGACCTGTGGGCCTACTTCAAATCTAGGACATTATGATCAATTGATCCAACAATTCTACTCCAAAAAACCAAAACCAAAGCAATCACAAAAATTTCATAATCACCATGAAAAATGGAATATACCCTGAAATTGTAAACGAACAAATAAAGAGAAATTTAATATTACAAAATTTATACACAAAACTAAGTTTTTTTATATGTTTTTAATAATTTTTGAATTCTATAAAAACATAAATATTTTTTTAATTCTTGGACTTCCCAAGGACTACCCAATGACGGGCTCGCTAGGTACTAGGCAGTTTTGTGGGATAAAAGTCCAACACGACCCATTCGTAAGAAATTTGATTTATAAGTTTTATAATTTTTTTATTTTTTGAAAGATTTTTATATTTTGTGAATTTTTATAAAAACAACAATAAGAGATCCTAATGCGCTGACGGTAAGTGCCTCAGTCACTCAAGTAATATAAATTGTGGGAGTAAATCCCCCAAGTATTGATCTCTCAAGGAACATGGTAAGGTGGAGTTTACTTTCGATGAAGGACTTGAGATTGAAGTCCTAGTTGTCAGATGGGTTGTAGAACAAATGGTTTGGTTTTTAAAAAAACAACAAAAATAAACGAAAACCAAAATTTACACTATGGGTCGCCGACACCGCTTCGCAATGAGGTGGATTACACGGGCCACTATGGGCCGCTTCACTTGGCGGGATGGAAGAGTAAGCTCACGGAATGAACGAGTAGGCTTATGGAATGGAAGAGAAGGATTGTGTAGTGGAAGCGAAGGCTTGCAGAATGGAGTAGAGGGTGGTGGCTGAATTGGCGCACTTCAAGCATACTCTAAACATATAAATATTTTCACAACCATGGAAATAGAACTAATAATCACAAGTCTAAAATGGATTAAATCATCAAATAATGAAGATTACATTCAACATCATCAAATCAAGAGAAGAAAAAGGTAAGATATACAACCAAATTCAGAGACTTGTTGTAGATTCATGGTAAGAATCGTCAGGTCATCAATCTGGATCTTAGCTCAGTCCCAACAATCATCTTGGGTAGAGGAGGGCTGCCAATTCCTCCCAATGGACCCATCTTATTCGGTAAGCTAAAATCTGGCCACATACCAAGCCAAGATCTCCTTGCTCGGCATATAATATTAGTGTGGAATCTTCTCCTTAAAGAGCTTGGATAAAGTTAAGTGGCCTACGTCAAAACCCTCATGAAAGGTGGAAGAAAATAGAGTTGGAGCGCCTCCTGCGGCGGGAAATGATGAACTAATTCTGGGACTGAAGATCCTCCTATTGACCTACAAATTGAGAATTAAATAGAAAACATGTTAGAAAATCCTCCAAGTATGACCTAACGTGCAGGAGGAGCCAACCGTGCGAGAAGAAATTTGCACGGGCAGAACAAAACTCAAATTTTAGACAAAAATAAGTTGCTCGTGTGTTTTACTCACGCATTGGCAAAACAACCCTTGCATGAATAAAATGCACTAACAATGATTGAATGACAGATCTTCATGTTTTTGAGAGAAATGAATATGCACTGTGTACTAGACGTGTGTGAAGGTAAACACACAGACGTGCGATTTGGAAAATTTGAAAATATTATAATTTTTTTGACAAAAGGGAAGATCGTGCGATTTTTCTCACGCACAGTCAAAACTGACCGTCCGTGAATAAAACGCACTAGCTGGGGTAGATCACCATTTTTAGGCGATGTAGGAATAGCACAGACGTAGAAATCGTGTGTCAAGAAAATACACGATCGTGCAATTTCTCCAGGTTAGATTTCCAATCGAATGAGGATCTGCCCACCTGCATTGAAAAATAACAAGCTGGGGAACACACCACCAGCACAAAGAAATACCCAAAAACAACAAAATAAATGCACTAGGAGCACCATATGCTTACCACGAGCAAAATTGTATGCAAATACAGACCACAACAGGCTAAAATGTGCACATCATGTGAAAGTGAAAATCGAGTGAAAATAAACAATTATGTGCTATTTGTGAAGTGCATGTGCGTGAAAATGAGCCCAAACGAGTCTAAACAACCTTATAAAATCTGGACTCATCACACCCCCAGACTTATCCATTTACTCATTCTGAGCAAATCATCCCTCGCGTGGACAAGAAAAACAAATAGCTGGCTTAGAAATTGAGAGGGCGGAGTACCATTTGAAGTCACATGATCACGCTCATAAAATACAGTAGAAGAACTTTTTAATTATTCAAAATAGATTATAATTTTCTAAGAGTGTATCTATATATTATATCTAATTAAAAAGTGAATGATGGTGAATCATTCGATCATGTGTAGTGAGAAAGTAGATTGATTGCTGAGGTGAGCATTGCCAAAGATCGGGGCTTGGGACAACCTCCAAAGAAATCCATTAATGTCAGTGACCATAAGCTCACCCATTCGTGCTCTCTCCACAGCACAGGTTTGGTTCAACAAGTGAATTAGTAGTACTTTAGATTTAGATGGGGCTTAAGTTTAGGTGAGGTAGACAAATGGTAAAAATGATGGCTCGCATACTAAATCCAAATGAGTTAGCACCAATCACTATCCTCTACCACCACACAATAGATACGATGCATCACACCCCCAGACTTAGACTTTACCATGTGGGGGAAGATACTATATTTTTACTAAAATATGTGTATCATAATTATTATATTTTAATATAAATTATATATTTTTTCTCTAAATTTTATATTATATAGTTTGTTATTGTTTTATATAATTTGCACTAATATTTTTTAATTTTATTTTATGACAGCCCTATGGTGATTTCAGCACTACTCGACATAAAAACCCGCTGTCAACCTTTGTACGTAAAAATATTCCCATGGAAATATCTTCATGCATGGACACCTTTCTCATGCATGAAATATTTCATCATGTTGTCACTTCACCATGCTTCCAAATATAATTCTCATGAATGAAATATTGTATAGTTAAATCCATAGTTTCTCATTTATTTAATGCTTGCATTTCAAGTGGCCGGCCCATCTCTTTATCTCTTCACTTTATTTCTTCAAAATAAACCATGCATGGCTAACCTTCCCTCTTCCATTCTTCATTTTCTCAATTTAATTCATGCATGGCTAGCCGAGAACTATATTCCCATCCATTTCATGTGCTCGGCCCTCTCCCTCCTCCTCTTCATTTTATTTCATTTCGTTTAAAGTGGCCGGCCACCCTTCATCTCTTCTCCCTCCATTTTAATTTAGTGCATTTAGCCACTCTCTCTCCTCCTCCACCTCCTCATATCCCACAATTAATTCCTCCACATGCATGAAAATATTTCATCATTAAATCCATGTGGCTGACCCTTCATATTCCCCTTCTATTCATTTCACTTGGACACCCTTCATCTCCTCTCCCCTCTCTTCCAGTTCTACTCTTTAATTCCCTCTTTATGTGGCCGCACCCCCCTTTGGTCTCTTCATTTTCTCTTCTTTTTTAGGTTCTTGCTTGATGGGTATAAAAGGATCAATGAGCAAGGCTTTGAAAAGATGGAAAAAGATAGCATCTAGTTCAAGTTCAAGAGAGAGTTAGAATGTTTTTTTATTCTTGTATTAGTGCTTCAAGTTGAGAGGTTTATTTTTAAAAGTTATTCCATGTATGTTTTCTCTTCTTTTTCTAAAGCTTTAGTTTGTCTTATTTTAATTTTGTACTCATTTTTTTATAAAACTGAAAATGAATTTTTCTTCTCCTCTTATTTTTGTTTCATTTATTATTATGAGTAACTAATTTTTTTCTTAGTTCTTGATTGGTTAGTATTATCATGCAGATTAAATCATAATATATCGTCCCTAATTTTTAGAAGTTTTAGTTTCGATTTATTTCCGATTTATTTTTGGTTTCAAGTTTATATTACTTATATATAAATTTTATTATCTGATTGGCGTCTTAGTGGTCGAGAGGCTCATGGATACCATAGGTCACTTGAAATTAAAAATATTTGGATATTTTTTCTAGAATTGGAAATATCATGTCTTGTGGTATGAGGATTATTTTTTATGCAATTTAATTTATTTCAAATTTTAAGAAATTATATTTGAGGTATTATTAAAATTAGGCGGTATTTGAGTCTAGCTAACTTTTATCAAAATTTTATATCTCCAATCGAAACGTAATATTTAAGAATTTGATCGCATCTTTTATAATTGGATTCCCAAGAACACCCAATTAAGTGCTAAGGTTTTTTAATTTTAAATTTTTCTATTACTACTTTTCAAATTACAACCTTTAATTTTTCCAAAAACAAAACTAATTTTTAGTCAATAAATTTATAAGAATTTTGCATGTGTAAGACTACTAGACAGGCCCCGGGCAAGTACGACATTTTCTGTACAATATTACGATAGTTATACTTGCCAATTTCAGTATATTAGTTTGAATTATTTTTAATACTATAAAGTCTTCATTCAGTTTTTAGCGTCGTTGTCGGGTATTTCTTTTTTTTTATCGAAATTTTGAAAGTGCAAAACTATTTTATTTATCATTTATCTCTTAAAAAAGAATCTTTAAGATCGTAATTTAAATTCTTGGAAAGGGAAATTAGGGATGTCACCCCATCTTATTTCCTAGTACCAGTGCAAGCCCATCACCGGGAAGACCTTGGGAAGTCCAAGACTGAATAATTTACCAAAACAATTTATTAGTAATATACTTTTTAGTTTTTCGCTCATTTATTTCTTAATCTTTTTCTTTATTTGGGTTTCTGTTATTCATGGCGCAATTTTCCTCTAATTTTTCTTGTGAGTTTTGTGGCGGCTTTAATCATTTTTCTATGGATTGTTCATTTTGATACTATTCACCTTCCCTCAATTTTATTAATTTTCGAGCGGATCATGCTGGCCAAATCAATCCTTGCTCAAATATTGTTAATGAATGGTGGAAGGATGTCCCCACTTGTGGGAGTCCCATTAATCAGCCTTCCTCACCTTTTCAACAATTCGCCAATCTTTTGCCATATGATCTCGAATTTTCTCTTCCCACTTGTTATGATCTCAACGAGGAATTGTGCTCGCAATTCACACGGGTGGACCGCATTATCTTCGATCTTTCGATCGAGGTTGTTATTGTCTTGGATTTTTCCATCCCCGCTTATATTATTTCGGATTCTCTTAGTGCGGAGAAAATAGTTATTGATTCTCTCTTGGAATAGTTTTCTATTCTTAATGCACCTTTAGAGGAAATTGTTCTTTGTGAATAGCCGGTGCCTACTCTCATTCCTATTTCTCCTCTTTCTTCTTCTTCTCTTGTTTCTTTTTCTTTTTCTTTTGAAAAATCTTTTTCGTTAGATTGTTTTATTTTTAATTTTTCTTTTTCTTTTCCTTCTCCTTCTCTTTTTTTACTTCTCTTATTTTTTTCTTTTTCCAAAAAAAATAAAAAATATACAAACTATATTTTGGCAACTTCTTCTTATGCTTTCTCCTACGCCCTGACTAAGGGAGTTGCCGACTCATTTTAAATATTATTTTCTGTTTATCTAACCCAGGGGTCGAGCTCGAACGACGTTAAACAAAGAGTTCTCTTTGGAGGAACCCCTTGCTTATATTTATGTTCTATATTTTGTTTTGTTTGTTTGTTTTATATGAATAAAAGCTTAGGTTTTTGGTGCACCTTTATGCTTAGCTCGATTCCACCAGGTTTTAAGCTTAAGTATGGGGAGGTGGAATCATCCTTCTGACTCCCCAATTTTGGGAAGTACAAATTTTATTTTCCTTTATTTACAATACATGTCTTTCATTTTCCTCTTTCTTCTCCTTTTAACATCAGGGATGATGTTTCCCTCTAGTTAAGGGGGAATAATATTTTGTTCTCTGTTTATTTATTATAAACATTTCCAAAAAAAGTCTTATTTGCTTTTTCTTTCTTTTATTAAAAAATATGTAAAAAAAATAGAATTGCGAAATCTAATTTCTTGGAAATGGAGATTTGAGCTTTCATCCGATTGCATCTCCTAATACCTTGCGAACCCTTCACCGAGTAGTCCTCGAGAAGTCCAAGAAGAAAGAAAATTTGTGCTTTATGCTATTTTATTATGTTATACAAAACAAAAACACAACAAAAACATTATTCCAAAATAAAAAAGAATTTTATAAATCCTACAATTTGGAATCCAAAGAAAATCTATTTTCAATCATTATTTTAATATATTTCTTTGAGTGTTGTGTAGGCTCGTGAAGTACTCTTAATCATTGGTTGTATGATAGTTGAAGTTTAGTTTTAATTATATAACTTTTGCATACATTACTATTGCTGTTTTATTTTTCATAAAATTTTGGCATCATATTTTATTTTATCCGCATAGTAATTTTGTAGCCTTTTCGTCAAATCTAAGTGTAGTAACATGCATAAGATTGTTTGATGTTATTATTAGATCACCCATGGTCAGGCAACCTTTATTGGTGACTGGAACTTACCTCTAGCGATTCTCGAAGCATTTGCATAGGTTGCACTTTTTAGAAGTGATTTAGGCCATCATTTGATCGTTTGCACTTTTTTGTCCACCGTTATAATCTTCCCTTGTCTTACCCTTTTGGGTCTTTCCTTATTTTCTTTTCTACCTCCACCTTCCATTTTCACCAAATCCAAAACATTCATCCCATAATCACACTAAATCTTTGTGTTTTATTTAAAATTTTATTTGTGATGGGTTTTTTTGTGAAAATGAGGAACACTTTCATTTTTATATTTGGAGCTATTTTGTGCGAAGAGTAAATTACAAAAGAAAAAAATCAACTAAAAAATTTGTGTTGGCCAATTTTGAAAATAAAATTGTTTATGGCCTTATGTTTCAAAAAAAAATTACAATCAAAAAAGAGTTTGATTGGAAAAATTTGACTATGATATGTTTCATTTCTCTTGGTGATTTTTTATAGAACTCTTTTCCTGGTTTAGTGTGATCTTTTAGTCATCATTTTTATGTTTTGATTTCCAATTTCCAATCAATTACGTATGCTAAGTTTTATCACTAATGAAAGCCCTTTTGATCTTTAGACCTTGACATAATTTGGTTGAATCACTATTATTGATATGTTTGTTAGTTTAAATTTTTGATGCCTTATTTTTATGTTAGTTAAAATGTACTATCTAGGTTTTTTCTATCGTAATATTTTTAAGCTCTTCTTCATTGTTCTCTAACTTGATATCTAGCTGCACTCATTGGTAGCATATAAATCATGATAGTTTAATTTTTTTTCTTTGGGTCCTTAAAAAATCTTTGTAAGTTTAAACTCTACGTTAATTTCTGTCTTGCTTGGGGACAAGCAAGGTTTTAGTCTTAGGAATTTTAAGATATTATATTTTGACTAAAATATGCATATCATAATTATTATATTTTAATATAAATTATATATATATTCTCTAAATTTGATATTATATAGTTTTTATTTTTTGTATATAATTTGCACTAATATTATATTATTTTATTTTATGACAGGCCTGGGGGAATTTCGGCATCACTTAACGTAAAAGCCCTCTGTCAACCTTTGTACTTAAAAATATTTCGATGGAAATATCTTCATGCATGGCCACCTTTATTATGCATGAAATATTTCATCATGTTTCCACCTCACCATGCTTCCAAATATTATTCACATGCATGAAATATTACATATTAAAATATATGGATTCTCATTTATTTCATGCATGCATTTCCTGTGACCGGCCCCTCGCTTTCTCTCTCCACTTTATTTCTTCAAATTAAACAATGCATGGCCGACCATCCCTCTTCCATTTTTCATTTTGTAAATTTAATGCATGTAAGTCCGGCCATGAATTATATTCCCATCCATTTCATGTGGCCGGACATCTCTCTCCTCCTCTTTATTTTTTTTAATTTCATTTAAAGTCGCTGACCACCCTTCATCTCCACTCCATCCATTTTAATTGAAAACATTTAGCCACTCTCTCTCCTCCTCCACCTCCTCATATCCCCCAATTAATTCCTCCACATGCATGAAAATATTTCATCATTTAATCCACGTGGCCGACCCTTCATATTCCTCTTCTATTCATTGCACTTAGCCGCCCTTTTTCTCCTCTCCCCTCTCTTCCACTTCCACTCTTTAATACACTCTTTATGTGGCCACCCCCTTTGGTGTCTTCATTTTCTCTTCTCTTCTAGGTCCTTCCATGATGGCTATAAAAGGAGCAAGGATTCAAGTCTTTGAAAAGTTGGAAAAAGAGGGCATTTAGTTCAAGTTCAAGAGAGAGTTAGAAGGTTTTTTTTATTCTTTTATGAGTGCTACAAGTTGAGAGGTTTATTTTTAGAAGTTATTTAAAGTATATTTTGTCTTCTTTCTCAAAAGTTTTAGTTTGTCTTATTTTAATTTTGTACTCTTTTTTTATATAAATGAAAATGACTCTTTTTTCTCCTCTTATTTTTGTTTCATTTATTATTATGAGTAAGTAAACTCTTTTTAGTGCTTGATTGGTTAGTATTGGATGCAGATAAAATCATAATATATCATATCTAATTTTTAGAAATTTTTTGTTTCGATTTATCTTTGGTGCCGAGTTTATATTGCTAGTATATAAATTTTGTTATCTGATTGACATCTTAGCGGTCGAGAGGCTCATGGATACCATAGATGGCTCAAAAATAAAGATATTTGGATATTTTCTTTGAGAATAGGAAAAATCATGTCTTTTGGTTTGTGGATTAATTATTATGTGATTTTAATTTATTTCAAATTTTAGGAGATTATATTTGAAATATTATTAAAATTATGTTGTAGTCGACTCTAGCGAGCTTCTGTCGTATTTTTTAATCTTTCAATAGAAACGTAATATTTAAGAATTAGATTGCATATTTTATAATCGGATTCCCAAGAACACCCAATCAACTGCTAAGGCCTTTTAATCTTGAATTTTTCTCTTACTACTTTTCAAATTGCAACTTTTAGGTTTTTCGAAAACAAAACCAATTTTTAGTTGATAAATTAATAGGAATTTTGTATGAGTAAGATTACTCGACAGGCCCCAGATAAATATGACATTTTCTATATTATATTTCAATAGCTATACTTGCCTTTTTCAGGATATTAGTTTGAATTATTTTTAAAACTATAAAATCCTCACCAGTGGGTGTGTTCCTACTCCCAAGAAAAAAATAACTTATATAGATTTTCAATAATTCTTTTTTCTCTTTTCCCCCTTTTTCACATTTTTTTCAAACATTTTAATCAATCAAATTTTTTCATTCATCTTTTTCACAACATTTTCAGCATAAATATTCAATGTATTACATCCACACATCCACAAATATAATCACCACATCAACAAATAAAATACACATTAGAGCTCTAATTTGAGTGTGTTACTTGGATTGGATTTTAAGATTTGGTTAGATAATAGTCAGTCTGAATCAAAAGATGGGTTGACAAAATGGGTCTAGCGAGGATAAACGTTAGGAACATGTACAAAAGCTCAACCGGGCAAAATGATGGCCTACATCACATTCGTGCGCTTGAACTAACTGTGTACACATGCTTCAATAATAGCGTGTTGCGAGTTCTGAGGCACCGAGAAAGAATATCCTTCCTCCCAACTCAAGCAATATGATGCTAAGAACCATCTACAAACATCTTTATGCTATCGTTTGATTCACATCATATTCGCTAATTTTTTAGTAGAATAAACTACATTTACATTAAAAGAAAGTCATAAGCTAAAAGCACAAAAAGAAATTGAATCTACTCGAAGTTCTACGGAAGACGTGAGCACTCGACTAGGAGCACTGTACGAGTTAACATTTTATTCTATCTCACAATCCTAAGCCAGTACATAGATTTTCCGAAATCACACATAAGAAATGACTTCCACTCATGATGTGCTAACAGTTAGGCACGCGCTCATGTGGGTGTTGTGGTGTGTGGTGAATATGAATCCAAATGAATATAACTAAAATAATAGGTACATCTTGTATGTGATGAAATTGTTTGCGTGTTATGGGTAACGACACAAGTTCTCTCCCTCCTGCAGAATCAATCTAAATAATATAAGAAAAGGATAAGAATTAAGAATAAATAGAGGAGCTAAGAAAGAGATTACCCAAGCCCAGAAATAAGTATACTAGAAGATTGGCATTAATACTGCAAACAAAATCCAAGTACGCCACCAAAAGGTCACTACCCTACAAAAAGGAAGCACCAAGCAATAACTGATATAATATATAAACAAATGTTAGCATATTAGAGAAAACAAAACAACAAAATTTTGTTGTCTCCCAATAGCCCTTTTCTTTAACATCCTTATGGTTGACCAAGTACCTATATTAGCAGTTTATCTAAATGTTTAAAGCTTAAAGCAAAGTAAGAAATCCCAATTATTATTATTATAAACTTGCAGAGGAATCAACTATATGTTGATTTATAGTAGTAGCTCGAGATGAACATAAAGGGCTCGGAGACCCAACAATAGCAACCTAGAAGGTCAGAGCTTTCAATCTCCAATCTCCATCTTTATTCATCCTCTTCATCTCCTTTTATCGGCGGCCATCGATGAAGTACCGTTTACCACCCTGCACCCAGTCATTCAAGGAAAAAGTAGGCACTGATGATGAAGTTGAATAGGCGATGATTTTCATCATTGCCAACTTCCTTCCCTACCGAGACTGGCATTCAGAATTACCCAAGAATCGGTCCTCAAACTCAAGCACCTGCAGGGGAGTAAATAAAATATTAAAAGCATTAATAAGAGGGGAAGTCGGAAGAATGAATATATCAACATCATCATGATAAGAATTGTGATCAAGAAATAAACTGGACGAAGAAATAAATGATTTAAACAAAGGAGGAGTGGCGCCGGTTTCACTCCCGACAAATTACAAAGCCTGATCACTATCATTATCATAGGAATCATAATAAGGCAAATCTGTGAAATCAAAGGCATTGGTGGTTTGGCATGTAAAACCCCCCTCTCAGAACACAAGACATGGCCGAGGGAAGTTTTATGCCCAGAAAAGCCGCCATGCGGTAGCATCAACCCATGTCTAATCTGTACCATAAGTCTCCTATTCTGCCGTCTATTCTCTGATATCACAAATGCAAACCCAACCAAAATAAGATCACAGAAGTCATATATCACAATAAATAAATGTCCAAATAGTATATTAATAATAAGGAACTACATCAGTTCCTTTAATATAAAAGTACAACAAAAATTGCTCGAAGGCTACATCATAACACACAAAACTCACATTAGTCACTGAAGGAAGAGAGGGTATCTTTGTCTCAGACCCTGTCACCTAGCCTTTCTATCCACCTGCATAAGGCGTTACTACTGCTCCAACTGTGGGGTATCCTCCTAAAATGTTAGACGTAACAACCATTAGTCACAAAAACAAAGTGGCTATAATATCCGCTCACCCCAGTTACTCTTAGGCACTGGACGGAGAAAAATAAGAAGGTGCATAATATCACAGTAGTATATAGTCAAACACGTGACTAGATAGTGTTAATGATCTAGTAGTTCATATATATCAGCTCATTCATATTACGTAAGTATGAACAGTAACCACCAACATGTAAAGAAGTAATCTATACTATCAGTATATTATCTTTATTGCAGAATTTAACTTATCTTATAAAATGCCCATACTGATTTATACGTTAAGGGTCAGGTACATCAATGTAACTCATCATATAAAAGTGCCCATATAAATTTATAAGATGAGGATCTTATGTGGTGCAATGCAATGATATGAAGTTAATGGGGGTATGATGACTCACCATGCATACACATACACTTGCTATGATGATATAAACCTTTATTTCCCACTTTTCGAACAAGTAGCTAACCTCTCAAGCATCAACCGTCGTGACCAAGTGGTGACAGTAGAGTGTTTGTCTCGACTACTATATGGTAATCCACACTACCAAGCATAGGCGTTCGTACTCCTGAACACTAAGAACATAATAGCGGAGCCCCTACATACTATGACTCAGAAGGAGTCTAGGTTGATGTGCACCAAGAGCACTACTCAACTGGCCTATAATTAGCATGAAAGGAGTGTTCAGTAGAATATTACTAAAGAACCAAGTCGTACCGCCTACTAGCATGGAAGAAGCCATTAGGAGTGAGAACCAAAGGACCAAGCCCAACTACCTGAGGTATATCTACAAGCTCCCGTTAGTGTGATGACTGGCGAGCCCGTAGACCTGCCACTAAATCCTCAATGTAGTATCATATATTGTCTGTCAGCACACACAACCAACCCTTGCAATTCACATTTACCATTTCATCAGGCATTCAAAGGCTCCAACCTAGTCCCTTTATATCGTAACCAACACCGTGCTCAAAAGCACCCAAGGGTTCCAATCGAGACCCTTCATAATACTTCTTACCAGTGCCCTTAAGAACGCAAGGGCATCACCCAAAGTACCTTTTTTACCTCATCATAAAATGCCTCAACATTTGTATCTGCCATTATCAGCATTAGATTTAGCTTAATAAAACATCATTGATCCGAAGTAACATCCCAGAATATTATTTATCTCCACATTCATTATATCAATCGACATGTATTCCGACATAGCTTAGATCAAGCATTTCATTCATGTTCACAAATCTTTAACCTCAATCAAGTTCTAATATCCTTTTTCATGCATGTTAATTATAAGAAGTGATTAGCCAAAAACATCAACACGTTTACTCCAAATCTTATGAAACTTGAAAGAATTGGTTCCTAAACACCTAGAGGGGGGGGGTGAATAGGTGCAATTCCTTTGTACACTAAGGCAGAATATTTATTCAGATAATCAAATTAATCTACCAGTTCTACAGCCACCACAATCACAGAATTCACAGAAATACACACAGTCACAGATTACACACAGTTTTATAGTGGTTTCCCAAGGTCTGGGTACATCCACTTTTCCCCCTTCGCCTATCTACCAGTGTACTAGATTCGGCGTAACTTCTTCTCTTCACCTCATATCCGCAGATCTTACAGCTCAGAACCTAAAGAAGGCTTCTACAACTCAGAGTGAGTCCACACTCCTACATCTCAGGTAATCTGCCCTACCTCAGCCTTCATCAAGGCCTACAACTCAGAGATAACATTCTTCTACAACTCAGGCTCACAGTCCTACCTCAGCCTTAAACAAGGCCTACCACTCAGAGAAAATAATCTCCTACAGCTCAGCCTTTATAAAAATAGGCTTACAACTCAGATCTTATGAAGATCGTATAGAAAATAGATTTAAGTTTGTAATATACCACCACCCTAGTAGAGAGAGAAATGATGGATGGTTTCTTGATCAGTTCTTGGAAGAATCTGATGGCAGGGAACATCCACTCTTAGCTTTCTTCAAAGCTTCTTAAATCTGAACTCAGTAGGGTTGAACTCCTTTGAAGTTGATCTTCAATCAGCTTCTTTCTTGAAATTCAGATCTCAATCTGAATCCTTCTTGGCAGACTGGTTTAGAATCTGCACTTGAGGGACTTGTTGATATAAGTCCCTTTCTTTTCTTCAATAGATGGAGCTCTCTCTCTCCAAATTCATCTTTTTCATGTATTCAGTATCAGTGTATTCTGTTGATGGAGAATGCCTTTATATAGACTTCCTCCATGGTAACCGGCTGATCCAATTTTTAATAAACTTCTGACAGCACTGACGGTTGCAGTAGACCGGTTGGTAATGGCAGATGTCAAGTCATCCAGTCACTTCTTGAAACTCTGTCTCTATCAGCAAAGTGTCGAGACTAAACTTCATCATGTGTCGACATAAGTAGACTAAGTGTCGACACAAGCCTTGGTGGTGTCGATACAGCTCCCTTGGTGTTGACACTGCTTCTCGACACAGCTTCTGTAGAATGTGTCGACACTAGTTCTGTGGTGTCGACAGAGTCACTTCTTTTCTTCACACAAATTGACTTTGTTGAAATTCTGTCATGTGTCGACACAAGTCCTGTGTGTCGATACAGTTGATGTCGACAAAGTCTTCTATGTGTCGACACTGCCTCTGTGTGTCGACACAGTTGATGTTGACTAAGCCTTCTCTGTGAGTCAACACTGCCTCTGTGTGTCGACACAGTTTCTTCTGGTGTCGACACAGCCTTTCCAAGTGTCGACACAATTAACTTCAAATGTCAACACAACTTTTCTCCAGTGTCGACACAAGCCTTCATAAGTGTCAACACAGCTTCTTCTGGTGTCGACTCATGGACTTAGAAACTTTTCCTGCATTCCAGCATTTTCTTTACCTGCACATATAAACTCAAAACAACATCAAATACACCTTGATGCATATCGTTGAGTAAGGTGAGGCTTCTTCAAATCTGGTACAAATTTTCCAATGTACCCAACAATCTCCCCCTATTTAGAGAGTCATAACCCTTAGTCAATAATATACACCATTCATAACAAACATATATTATGATGTATAAAAATATTATATGACAGGGTAACTTATAAACAAAACATGTATAAAATGACATCACAGAAGAATGATGCAAACATAATGATCATCAATCATTATTTTGTTTAATCTTATAAAAGTTTCTTATCAATAGTGTACATAGATTTTTAACATTAAAAATTATAATATTGTAAGATCTAGTAAATTTATCGTAAGGCTGCTCAGGCTCCTTGATGACATTCCTTTGCCTGATTGGATCTTGGCTTGTACTAATGCATTAGTATCTTCAGCTGGCTTCTTGCCCTTCAGATCCTTCTTCTTTTGTTCTTCAGCTCTTATTCTTTGTCTTTCAAAATAGTGAAAAGGCTTTGGGAAATACTTGCTAGGCTCCTGAGCATTAGGAGGTAGCTTCCCAGCCTTTGCCTTTCTTCTATATTGCAGAATAGCTTCCTGTCTAGCTTCATGTTTTTGCTATTCTTGCTCTGTGTACCATTTTCCCCTGTCATGGGTCTTGTCTTTTACAGCTTTTCAGGCAGTCAATATAATATTCCTTGAAGTAGGACTCCACTGCTCAAAATCAGGCTTCAACACAGCCTATTCTCTGAATCTCTTCTTTGACAGTTGAGCTTCTTGCTCCTTATTCACAGCTGCCTCTGACATTTCAACTTTCTCAATGATAACATTTTTATTACCCTCTGGAGGGCTGTACATTGACTGTACTTCTTGGTGAATCATATCAAAGTCTGCTGGAGGGTAAATTACCTGAGCAACTTCAGGTTGATCACCTCCAAAATAAGCAGGTTGTATACCTGACTCAGCTACATTATCATCATCACAGAGGGGTGGATATCCAAGGGTGAATCTGATGCTATTAGATATCCATTTAGCATGATATGAGCCTGCTTTGACTAATACTCTCTCTCCCTTTATGACTTCTCTTTCAATATGATCTCTGAGGTCATCTTTCTGAAATCTGACTTGTTCATCTAGATAATTAACACCATCTTTATAAAATGAACTTAACTTCAGTAGTTGTGCATAAATGGTCTTTTGAGATTGCTCAATAGCTGTTTGTACAGCAGCTAGGCCTTCCTGTAATTGCTTGTCAAAATCTGCCTTGGCTTTAGCCCTTGCCTCAGTCTGGGCAGTAGCAATATTCTTTAACTCTGTAACAATCACATTATGTGATTCTGTCATATTGTCATTCATTCTTAGTTGATTTTCAAGCACATAGCCTTGTTTAACAGCTATTTCATCAACTGGAGTCTTTATGCCTACTTGTTGTTTGGCAAGATAGACTACAGCATTGCCACATTTGTGGAAACAATCAGTAATTTCCTTCTTATTCTGATTTACTTCAAATCTTATAGATTTAATATCTTGAGCCAAGGAGAATTGCAGATCTTTATGGGTCTCATCCATATATTTCTCCATGGCTATCCTTTGTTCATCCAATTTTACTTGCAAGGATATCAACAAAGAACTATAATCAGTTGCTGGGGCATGATGAAGAGCAGTTTGTAAAGCCCTTTTATTGTTTTGGCTCCTTCTTTTGAAAACCATCAGTTTTCTCCTTTTGTCTTGTATTTCTGCTTCATCCTCAAAATCTGAGGTACTGGCTATATCAACTCTTTCCTTAGGACTAGGAGGCAATTCATGTTCAGTCCTAGGTAGCTCCCACTGAGTCCCTTGCTCCTCCGTCTTAGGACTTACTTGCTCCCCCTCAATGTTAATTGGTTCCCCCTAAATTTCTGCTTTCTCCCCCTCAAATTCAGTTTGCTCCCCTCAGTTCTTGCTTATACTATATGAGGAAACAACTCTTCAAGGGTAAACTCTTGTTGAGTAGGGACTTGAGGCACCACCAACTCAGGAGCATCTGCAGTTGTAGATGTATCCTCCATGATAACATCTTGTGCTTGACTGTTAGTTGTGTGTTCTGGTCAGCATAAATCAAGGACTCAGTTAGTATTTCATCCTCATTATTGAAAATTGATTGATTAACTTCTTGAATTACCTCTAGAATAGTCTGTGTAGCCATTTCACTTTCCAAGTGGGTTGGCTCTTCCTCAATATGAGTCTCCCCCTGCACCTGAGCACTATCTGCAATATCTTGTGCAGGACATTTTTCAGGAATCTCTGACCTCTCTTCATCAAGCATGTCCTTTGTTAGGATTCTATCCCATCTGTAGATTATCCTAATGTCCATTCTTCTCATATGGTTGATCTTAGAACCAGTAATCTGTTCCATTACTTCTGGAATTGTTCTAGCCAAGTATAAACTCATGATTCTTCCCAGATTTGGCTTCTTAATGCTTTCCCTAATTTTCTCAAAGATTACTGCAGACCAATCTGTGTTCAGTCTGAAGATAATCCTGGTCATTATGCTGAACATATAGGCTGAAATCCTATCATGCCCTCCTGGCTTGCAGAGAATGACCTTTCCAACCACTTCTGAAAGGAATTTTACTTGCAGATTCATCCCTTTTCTGTTCATTGCTAATACAATCTTCATGGTGGGATCCAATCCACACCACTGAAGTGCTTCCCTAGTCTTTAATGAGGGTACTTCTACTTCTTGAGTTCTTGGGAGTTGAAGAGTTTTCCTCATGCTCTTCAAAGTAAGTTTAACCTTAGCTCCTTGACTGTATATTTGATCTTAAGTTCTGTAGAATCTAAAGTAGCTGCGCCATAGAATTCTAGTATTTCTTTCTTCCATATCTTTGTAGGTTCAGATACCAGAAATTCCAAACTATTTTCTGCAATTAGGGTTACTACTGCTTTAATTTCGGGTTCCGCATTATCAAAGGCGTTGCGTACCAGCTCATATCCTTCGTTGACATTATCTTCAAGCTTTGGCGCCATTGGGGTTAAGTGAATGCTTGGATTGAGAAGAGAGAAGTTGTCGACACAGGGTTTTGGTCTCGAAAATATGGAGAGTGTGTCGACAAAATATGTTGTTGACCTATTTATACCCTTCTAAATCATGAAGGTCAAAAGTCGCGTCAAAATTCTCTAAATGTGTCGACACAGTTGAAATGTGTCGACACAGACTTCTAATGTCTCGACATCAATTCTATTTGTCTTAGTCGAGTTCGACGATCTGAGGTCGATGAATCTGTGCTCGACGATATGTGTCGATTCTGCGCTCGACGAAATCTGCGTGTTTACTCTAAGTGTCGACACCACTTCTGGATGTGTCGACACTACTTCTCTGAAGTGTCGACATCGATTCTCTAGATGTGTTGACACCACTTTCCTGGAGTGTAGACACCAACTACTATGTGTTGACACAGACAACTTTTTGTGTCGACACAATTTTACTTAGCCAAATTTGTTAAACTAATTTATGTTCAACATTCCTAATTCAATTTTGAAATTATTGAATTTAGTTTCATCTACAAGCTTTGTGAACATGTCTGCAATTTGTAAATCAGTGTTAACAAATTCTAAAGAAATATCTTCTTTCTCTACATGATCTCTAAGAAAATGGTATCTTATTTCTATATGCTTTATTCTACTATGAGAAACAGGATTATGAGTAATAGAAATAGCACTAGTAGAATCACACAATAAGGGAGTTCTACTTACCTGAATATCATAATCTTCTAACTGATGTTGTATCCACAACAGCTGTGCACATCAACTTCCTGCAGCAATATCCGCAGACTCAGCTGTGGAAATTGCCACACTAGTCTGCTTCTTACAGCTCCATGACAGCAGTCTTCCTCCTAGAAATTGACAGGTGCCTGCTGTGCTTTTCCTATCTACTTTGCAACCTGCAAAGTCTGCATCTGAATAGCCCATTAGTAAAAAATCTCTATTCCTAGGATACCAAAGGCCTAGATTAGGTGTGCCCTTAAGATATCTCAAAATCCTTTTGACAGCAGTATAATGAGATTCTTTAGGCCATGATTGGTACCTAGCACAGACACATGTAGCATACATGATTTCTGGTCTACTAGCAGTCAGATATAGGAGGGAGTCAACTATCCCTCTTTATAAAGATTAATCTATAGGTTTCCCTGCATCATCTTTGCTTAGAGACATACTTGTCCCCATTGGAGTTCTTATGGTAGTGGATGATTCCATACCATACTTCTTAATTAACTCCAGGGTGAACTTAGATTGAGATATGGACAGGCCATCATCAGTCTGTCTTACTTGGATACCCAAGAAGAACTTAAGTTCTCCCATACTGCTCATTTCAAATTTCCCTTGAATAAGTTTTGCAAACTTTCTACAAAGGTTATTCTGAGTAGAACCAAATATTATGTCATCAACATATATTTGGACTAGGATAATCTTTCCTTTGAATTCTCTAAGGAATAGAGTCTTGTCTATTTTACCCCTTGATAATTTGTTCTCAATGAGGAAAGTAGACAGGGTTTCATACCAAGCCCTTTGAGCTTATTTTAACCCATACAAAGCTTTCTTAAGTCTATAAACATAATTAGGTTTGAGTGGATCAACAAAACCTGAGGGCTGCTCTACATAGACCTCCTCTCTTAAGTCTCCATTCAAGAATGCTGACTTAACATCCATTTAGTATACTTTGAAGCCTTGATATGCTGCATAGGTAAGGAATAGCCTGATTGCTTCCATCCTTGCCACTAGAGCAAAAGTCTGATCAAAGTCAATGCCATCTTCCATCCTGTATCCTTTGGCAACTAGTCTTGCCTTGTTCTTCACTATGATCCCACTCTCATCAAGCTTGTTTCTATAAATCCACTTTTTCCCTATGACATTGTGGCCCTTTGGTTTTGGTACCAACTCTCAGACCTTGCACCTTCTGAATTGATTTAACTCCTCCTGCATAGCATCAATCCATTATGGGTCTTGAATAGCTTCTTCAATTCTCTTGGGATCTAGTTGAGATAAGAAGCTTGAGCAAAGAACTGGATTTAAGTTCCTGCTCCTTTTTTGTACTCCATGTCTTGGATCACCAATGATCTGGTGTGCAGGATGATCCTTTAACTATCTAACTGTTGGATGTAATCTATCAATAGTTTGACCTTCATCAATCTCTTCATTATGCTGCACCTCATGGTCTTCATTTTCCTCTTGAGTGTCTTGTACTCCCCCTGGACAGCAACTATCATTTTCCTCATCCTGCTTTGTAGTTGGATCTTCACTGATAGTAAACTGGTCCATCTTCTGCTGTATACCTGTGGAGCTACAAGAACTACTTGGCAACTCACTATTAATAAGTCTAGATTCATCAAATATGACATGAACTGACTATTCTACAACTTGAGTAGCCAAATTGTATACCCTATAAACCTTACTATTGTTGTTGTACCCAACAAATATCCCATCTTGGGATTTGGCAGCAAACTTAGTTAGGTGAGACTTGTCATTGTTATGTACATAGCACTTACAACCAAAGATCCTAAAATAGGATAAGTTTGGTTTTCTGCCCATCATAACCTCATAGGGTGTCTTTTTGTGGCTTTTGGTGATGGAAGACCTATTGAGCACATAGCATGCAGTGTTTACTGCCTCAGCCCAGAAATATTCTGGGAGAGTAGTATCACTCAATAGTGTTCTTCCAGCCTCAATCAATGTTCCATTCTTTCTTTCAATAATGCCATTTTGCTGAGGTGTTCTGGGTGAAGAGAATTCCTGATGAATCCCAAATTCTTCACACAACCTTGTCATACTTTCAGATTGGAATTCAGTTCCATGGTCACTTCTGATTTTGACCACTAAACCATCTAATTCATTCTGAATTTGTTTGACAAAATTGTAGAAGACAATTGGGGTTTTAGATTTCTGCCTCAAAAAGAATACCCATGAAAATTTAGAATAGTCATCTACCACCACAAAAGTATAGACCTTCCTACCTGCACTATGAACTGACATAGGACCAAATAAATCCATATGCAAGAGGTATAAGCACCTCACTGAATCTTTGGTTTTTAGGCTATGAAAGGAGGATCTGGTCTGCTTGCCTTTTTGACAAGCTGAGCATATCCCATCCTTATAGCACTTAACTTGAGGACCATTCCTCACTAACTCTTTACTAAAGAGTTGGGCAATAGTCTTGTAATTCAGATGAGCTAGCCTCTTGTGCAATTTGACATAATGAGAGAATTTCTCATCGGCTACAAGATAGATACGAGAATTCTTATTCTCACACACAAAATCTAGGCAATACACATTTCTTTTTCTATAGACAGTCAATATGACTTTTTGATCACTTGAACTCTTGATAAGACACCCATTCTTGACAAATGAAATGTCATAACCTAGATCACTCAGCTGGCTTATGCTTATTAGGTTATGTTTCAAACCCTTTACATAGGCCACTTGAGTGATTATAATTAAGTTGTTAGAAATGTTACCAAAACCTTTGATGACTCCTTTTTCAGAACCACCAAAGATTACTTTAGGCCCATTCAGCATTGGTGAGTAGTCCTTCAGCAATCCCCTTATTCCAGTCATGTGCCTGGAACATCCATTATCCAAGTACCATATAGGGGCATGGCAACTTTGACTTACCTGCAACAAAGATTACTTAACCTTAGAACCCAAATACCTTTTGGGTCCTTTGTTCAAGTTAGCCTGATACTTAACAAATCTGTCTGCCGCTCTTCTAACAGGCAGACTGCTATTCTCCTTGACACTGGTGTTATGCCAACAGTCTAAGGCAAAATGGCTTATCTTACCACAACACCAGCACTCAAACTTATTATAACTCTTTTTAGGTACAATCTTAGTTGTATTGCTGACAGCAGATCTTTTGTTTTATGTTGGGGCTTTGCCTTTATTATTAGACTTAGCAGCCCATGCAGTTCTCTTAAAGCCTATTCGTGCCTTACCCTTTTGTGACACAAAGTCATCTATTAAGGGTAGGAAAGATTTTGGCTTAGAGAAACTAGCCACAATCTCCTTCTCTTTCTGAAGTCTATTTTCCAGATTTTTAATCTGATCATTTTTGAATGTGATTGTTCCCATCTGAATAACTGTTATGTTTTTCAGCTTGGCAATCTCATTCATCTTTTGATCCAGCAGCTTCTCTGAATCAGATGCAGCCAACTTAAGAGCTGCAATTTCCGTAGCCTGATGTTTGGCCAGGTTTTTGCTTCTCTTGAGTTCCTGCAGCAAATCCCCATATTCATCTATCAGCTGATGAATATCTCCTTCAGATTCAGACCCATCTTCATCTCTTGATGGAGATGTTTTTGATTCTGACCCGATGATGTAATCAGAATATACAGATACACTTTTTACCTTACTGGGGCCAGGATGATCCTGCCACTAGTCTTCTTTAGACACTGCCATCAATTCTTTGCACCGATGGTCCTCTTGCTCATAGATAGAGTCCAGTAATTGCATGAACTCATCCTCTTCTTCTGTTCCAAACAAACAAATATATGCCTCAGCCTCAGATTCAGATTCTGAAGTTGATTGATCTGTTCAACTTTGCCCTTTCTTAGCTACCAAGGATTTCTCCTTCTTGCTCTTGTGCTGTAACTTCTTTTTATCAACATTCTCCTTCCTTTTATCTGGACAGTCAGCCACAACATGTCCTGGTCTGTTGCAGCAATAGCAAATAATTTTTGATGTAGTTGACTTGCTGGGCTTTTTACCACTCTTGTCCTTCCTGGATGATTTCCTCTTCTGATAATAATCATCCTTGGACTGAGATGAGGATGGCTTAGATTTCCATTGCTTCTTATTTAAGAATCTCTGGAACTGCCTTGTGATTGCTGCAAAATCTTCATCAGAATTACTGCTATCTGTACTGTGATTATCAGAATTTTCTGAAATCACTTTTGCATCTTTCTTAGGAGATGATGGAGACATTCCCCCCTTCTTCCTTGTGGCTTCTACCTTGAAGGCCACTAACTTTTCTCTGTAGTCACCCTTTGTATTTTTCTCTTCCTCCTTTCTGGCTAACAGCTGCATCTCACAAGAAAACAATTTTCGAAATAGTGTTGGAGGTGAAATCTCTGCCAGTCTGGCCACTTCCCTTATGGCACAGATCTTTGTATCCCAATCCTTAGTCAAAGACCGAAGGAATTTGTCATTCAGTTCATATGTACTAAATATTTTTCCATAAGACATTAATTCATTTACAATCCTGTAGAACTTCTTATAACATTCAGTTATACTTTCAGACTTGGCCTGTCTGAAACTCTCATATTCTTGATTAAGCATAGACTTTCTATCTTGCCTAACCTCTTCAGAACCCTCTATGTAGACAATCAATGTGTCCCACATCTCCTTGGAGGTTTTGCAGTGAATTAGATTGTAGAATGTTGAATCATCAATGGAGCTCACTATAATATTCTGTGCTCTTTTATCCATTGTAGCCAAGATGATCTCATCCTTAGTCATCTCTGAAAACTCCTTAGGGAATTCTTTGATTGGCATCAAGAACAGAAACCTTCATTGGAACATATGGCCCTTCCTTAATTGTTATATAGATTCTAGGATCAGATGCCTCCATAAATAATCGGACCCTTTCCTTCCAAATACCAAAGATTTCCTTCCTGCAAATAGGCAATTTCATTGCACCAAGTTCTTTATGGTTTTCTCCTGAACCCATTTTCTTGAACTTATTCTACCTCACAGATCTCACTCAGACTGTTAAGTCTATCTTTGAGGAACCTCGCTTTGATACCACTTGAAAGAATTGGTTCCTAAACACCTAGAGGGGGGGGGGGTGAATAGGTGCAATTCCTTAGTACACTAAGGCAGAATATTTATTCAGATAATCAAATTAATCTACCAGTTTTACAGCTACCATAATCACAGAATTCACAGAAATTCACACAGTCACAGATTACACACAATTTTATAGTGGTCCCCAAGGTCTGGGTACATCCACTTTCCCCCCTTCGCCTATCTAGCAGTGTGCTAGATTCAGCCTAACTTCTTCTCTTCAACTCAGATTCGCAGATCTTGCTCAGAAACAAAACAAGGCTCCTACAACTCAGAGTGAGTCCACACTCCTACAGCTCAGGCAATCTGCCCTACCTCAGCCTTCAATAAGGCCTACAACTCAGAGATAACAATCTCCTACAACTCAAGCTCACAGCCCTACCTCAGCCTTCAACAAGGCCTACCACTTAGTGAAAATAATCTCCTACAACTCAGCTTTTATAAAAACAGGCTTACAACTCAGATCTTATAAAGATCCTACTGATAATAGATTTAAGTTTGTAATATACCACCACCCTAGTAGAGAGAGAAAGGATGGATGGTTTGTTGATTAGTTCTTGGAAGAATCTGATGGCAGAGAACAACCACTCTTAGCTTTCTACAAAGCTTCTTGAATCTGAACTCAGTAGGGTTGAACTCCTTTGAAGTTGATCTTCAATCAGCTTCTTTCTTGAAATTCAGATCTCAATCTGAATCCTTCTTGGCAGACTGGTTCAGAATCTGCACTTGAGGGACTTGTTGATATAAGTCCCTTTCTTTTCTTCAATAGATGGAGTTCTCTCTCTCCAAATTCTTCTTTTCATGTATTCAGTATCATTGTATACTGTTGATGGAGAATGCCTTTATATAGACTTCCTCCATGGTAACCCGTTGATCCGGTTTTTAACAAAATTCTGACAGTACTGACAGTTACAGTAGACCGGCTGGTAATGGCAGATGTCAAGTCATCCAGTCACTTCTTGAAACTCTGTCTCTGTCAGCAAAGTGTCGAGACTGAACTTCATCATGTGTCGACACAAGTAGACTAAGTGTCGACACAAGCCTTGGTGGTGTCGACACAGCTCCCTTGGTGTTGACACTGCTTCTCGACACAGCTTCCGTAGAATGTGTCGACACTAGTTCTGTGGTGTTGATACAGTCACTTCTTTTCTTCACACAAATTGACTTAGTTGAAATTCTGCCATGTGTCGACACAAGTCCTGTGTGTCGACACAGTTGATGTCGACAAAGTCTTCTGTATGTAGACACTGCCTCTGTGTGTCGACACAGTTGATGTCGACTAAGCCTTCTCTGTGAGTCGACACTGCTTCTGTGTGTCAACACAGTTTCTTCTTGTGTCGACACAGCCTTTCCAAGTGTCGACACAATTAACTTCAAGTGTCGACACAGCTTTTCTCCAGTGTCGACACAATCCTTCATAAGTGTCGACACAGCTTCTTCTGTTGTCGACTCATGGACTTAGAAACTTTTTCCTGCATTCCTGCATTTTCTTTACCTACACATATAAACTCAAAACAACATCAAATACACCTTGATGCATATCATTGAGTAAGGTGAGGCTTCTTCAAATCTGGTACACATTTTCCAATGTACCCAACAAAACTCAACGGGGTTAGCAAAACATCATCAAGTGCATGTCACCAAATTCATATGCATCAGATAGATAATATTAACAGAGAGTTAAAAAAATTTGCACAACATCATTTAAACGCAACAACTTCAAACGTGCTTCTAGGGAGCTTCAGAACTCCTCAGAAATCATGCAACCATCCGTTGGAAAGGTCTTTCCAAGGGATATAACTTTCGAGTTGAACATGGGACCTGTATCAGAATGTATCATACCTAAAATTGGATTTAAAGTCTTCTACGCACAGAAAAATAGATTTCTGTACAACACTTTTGCACGTATCGTAAAGATGTATGAACAACATCGGTTCATCTCCTTCCTCCAGCCATCACACAAAACACATCCAACTTCTCTCTTCCCTTTCTCCCTTATTAGACCACAGTTATTCAAGAGATTAAGTTCGTCTCTTTGTAATGAAGAGAGTAGATGATTGAGGATATTTATGTGGCGATAGGTGCCCTAGAACAAAAGTTCTTTCGTGATTCCTTCCTAGGAAATCTCCATTAAACTCTCAAATCAAGCTCCCCTGAGCCGATGTTTCTACTACACTTTTGATCTAAATATCTAGCACTAAGGGAGAGGGTAGGAAGCTCACCTTGTTTCTGGCCATGGATCATGTCCTTCTCCTTGGCGGCATGGCATGTGCATTATGTCCATTACACGAGTCATCTCGACGAATACATGAGTCCACTCGATGAATCATCCTGACAAATCTCACAAGTCCACTTGACTTTACTCGACGAATTCATATGTCTTTTCGACAATTCCAGGAGTTCTTTTGATGAATCATCCCGACAGATTTCACAAGTCCACGAATTCACTTCGACAAATATGTCGAGTCTTCTCATGTTCTCTAGATGAATTTGCCGAGTCCTCTCGACAAATTCACGTGTCCTCTTAACTATTTCTCGAGTCATTTAAACTAATACACTCCAGACCTCTCGATGAATTTACTCCAGACCTGTTCTAACTATCGTCTTCCATCTCAAGTCACCATAGTGACGCCGCATCATACCCGAGGGTCTAGCTTGAAATAGGATGTTACACGACAGATCTCCTTCACCAATGAAGAGACACAACTCCTCATCAAAAAGGGCATCCTCATCGTCCCACTTTGGTGCAGCTTGGAGGTCAAGAACATCTCCCGATAAATAATCTTTGACAGGATCATCAAAAATATATGTAGAAAAATCTTGCAAAGAATCTGGAGGAATGCAACTAATTTCAATATCAGGAAATTAAAGACCAGGCTCCTCTATGATAGGATCCACAAACACCTCCCCACTAGAGAAAACACTCTCATCATCCCACACTAGTGCAGTCATGAGTTCCCAATCCTCTCCCTGTTGGCCATCAATTAAGTGATCGTCATCAATAGGAGTAAAGCCATACAGTGGGAGTGATGAGCTAGTGTAAGAAATAAACTTAGGGCTTGAGTGCTCAATTTCCTCCACAGGTAAAGAATGAGCGATAGGGACAATATCATCATATGGATCAGTCAGAACTCAAATGAGCACGTCTACGTCTGTCCCCCATAGACAAGCTGGAGCTGCATACATGTCATGAGAGAGAGAAGGATTGCTGGAGAAATATGGAGTTGATACGATCCGGATGCCCAAATTAACATCATTCTCCCTTTACTTGTAAAAACTAGGGAAGTACTTTACGACAGGATCCATAATTTTACAATACAAACATCCAAGATACCTATGTTGCTCGACATTCATACAACTTAAGGTTTCAAGCAAATGACACACACCATCATACAGACTAAGTTCAGCACTTATGGTCATTGCAGGATGCAAAAATAACATATATTAGAATTCTTAGCAAAGAAAAACTGCATAATCAATTAAAAGTAAACTGGGAAACTTACTTTATAATTTAAAACAAGGTAAGAAGAAATACCTCTAAGAAGTTACAAATAAAAACCAAAACATAACACGGGGTCTATACACCCTGGAAGACTCCTACCTCTTGGCTTTAACTTAAGAAACTCACACGACTGTGTTCCCTGACAACATGCCAAAAACATGATGTGCTGACGGCAAGTGCACAAGTTGCTCAAGTAATATAAAATGTGGGAGTAAATCCCCAAAGTATTGATTTCTCAAGGAACAAGGTAAGGTATAGTTTACTTTCAAGGAAAGACTTGGGATTGAAGTCACAGCAGTTGGATGGGCTGTGGAAGGCTTGGTTTGGTTTTTAGAAAAATGACAAAAAGAAAAGAAAACCTAAATTAACACTGCGGGTCGCCGACATTGCTTCTCAATGAGGTGGATTACACATGCCTCTTTGCACTGCTTTACTTGGCGGGATGGAAGAGTAGGCTCACAGAATGGACAAGTAGGCATATAGAATGGAAGAGAAGACCCGTGTAGTGGGAGAGAAGGTTCGTAGAATGGAGTACTGGGTGGTGGCGGAATCGGCGCACTTCAACGACACTCTAAACATATAAAGATTTTCATAACCATGAAAATTGAACTAATAATCACAAGTCTAGAATGACATACATCATCAAATAATGAAGATTACATTCAACATCATCAAGTAAGGGAAGAAAATGGTAAGATATACAACCAAATCTAGGGGATTGTTGTAGATTCAAGGAAAGAATCATCGGGTCATCAATCTGCATCCTAGATCGATCCCAACTATCGCCCAGGGGTAGAGTGAGGCTGTCACTTCCTGCCAATGGACCCGTCTTCTCCGGTAAACAATAATCTGGCCATGTCCCAAGCTAAGATCTCCTTGCTTGGCGTTGAAGATGAGTGTGGATTTCTCTCCTTGACGTGCTTGGATGATGTGAAGAGGCCTAGGAGAAAGCCCTCATGAAAGGTCGAAGAAAATGTAGTCGGAGCTTGTAACACCACCTCTGAAATGACCGTATAATATGGGTCCGGTCGGGCCCCCACAATATAGGGACGCCACAACTTAAGCATTATAAGATGATATAAACTACCAGAACTGAAAACTAAGATTACAACAGTGGAAACATACAACTAAACAGGAAGTTATCCACTAATACAAGAGTATCAAAAGCCCTTCAGGCCTTACACATCATATGTACAAAAACTAAATGACAATAATATCAAACATCAACGTGCATAAGCACTCATAGGCTACCTCAGCATGCAAGCCGAAAATATAGATTATGGAGCAAAACATTCAAAAAGACATAATCTACTAAGCATGGAAGTCACTTCATGAGGCTTAGGCCTTTTTGGCCAGTGAGCTTGCTCCCACTTGCGATCCTTGCCCTGTAAAAATTGGTGGTAACGTGGGTCAGTAAAGGCTGACCTCAACTGTGTAACTAACACATCTCCTCCCGACCGTCCCTAGCAGATCCCGGGGCACTCCATCACCCTGCAGGTCAGTACTTTGTATGCAAAATTACAAGTACATTTAAAGTAGTAAAACAAGTTTGGATGTCTCATACAACAAACACGTTTCTATGTTTAGCATATAACAAATATAAGGCCTATAATTCAGCATGTATGCACGTTTGGGCTTCACCCAAGATACCCTAAAGTATATGTTTCCAGCATATCATCAATCGGGTACATCCAATTTCCCCATCGACGTTCAAGCCGCAATCACAAGGGTACTTCCAATTTCCTCATCGGCGTTCAAGCCACAATCACATGGGTACTTCAAATTTCCCCATCGACATTCAAGTCGCAACACAGAATGTTCGCCTAGGCCCCACCCGCTCATAGGTCTCAAGCCCCAGGCTTGCCTGCAAGCTCTGACTTATGACGTCAGGATTCCTCCATACAAACAAACCGATGCTAAGAACCCTTGCTAGGCCCCACCCGTTCGTGATGACCTAGGCCCGACTCCAATATTGAGACCAACTCCACCGAAGGAGACCCAGCGGGACCCAGCTGGGATCATCCAGGCTAGTCCAAAGTTTGGTGTTCTCATCAATTCACAGAAGGTGACTTGTCTCCCCACGGAACTCTCTTCGCGTGACTTGCAACGTTGCGGGCTAGCCATCCGACCACAGAGACAAATCATGATTTAGCGCATCTCAATCCCATGCCTTTCCCACCCTAATCCAACATTTATACCGTACCATCACCGTGTCCTCGCGTGTACTCTAATTTACACCTGGTCCGGTTCTGGCCACACGTACTCACAGGAAAAAGGTGGAAAACATCATCACAAATGGCGTCTTGCCGCTAACAGATTTCTACAAAATCCTTAAGGCTCACTATGCAACGTCACCCAGTCGGACTAACGGTCGCGACTACGGCTTCACCGACAATGCCTAATCCACTAACGGAGCGGATTTATAATGCAACATCATGTCGGGGACGGACACAATTGACCCGGTGGCTCCTCTTGAACCATGGAAACCCGAATACCTCTCACTTGAGAGATCTGGTGCTTAAAATGCTTGAAAGAAAGCAAGAAAAGAGTAGATGGCATGCACACATCCTAAAACCGAGAGGAGAAGTGTCGTTACCTTTCGACACCTCTTTCTAGCTATGAAACCCTGGTCTTGCACAGATGAAAAAGAGCGCCTCCACGTCCTCTCCACGGATTTGGCCTCGGAACGACGATCGGAGGTCTAAAGCTCTGTTAATTGCGGAAGAAAGCTCTCTTCTTCCTCTTAACTATCTAATGCTAAGAAAACTACCAAATGAGGAGAAAATGCGAAAGAAATCACGCTCAGCCCTTCTTAAGCCCGTTGGGAGGAAGATCCTGGGCCCTTAGAATAGGTTAGATGAGAAATCGGATGGCTACGAAGCCAATTATCGAACCTAAGAAATCAGTTCGACATTCATCGAACTCCATACAACACTACATTAGTCGAACCCCATTCGACGTTCCAGAAACCCGTTCGACGTTCATCGAAACCGGTCGATATTCATCGAACCCGCTCGATGTTCGCAGAACCCGCTCGACGTTCGTCGAACCCGCTCGATGTTTGTCGAACCCCAGACAGCACCATTTTTCATCTCCTGAAATCAGTTCCACGAAAACCTACTCCTCATGGTGTGTTAGAATCCTCCCTGGTCTCCTTATAAAAATTTCGTCACGAAATTTAACACACCAGTAGGCACAAAAATAGCAACTAATTTGTTGCAACCACTTTCCCTTTCACAAAATATTTGTTACAACCCTTTATATAAACAACTCGGGAAATTCAGCATGCATGGTTTTCTCCCGCTCCCATGAGAACTCGTCTCGCCCGCAATTGTTCCAGCGTACTTTCATGAGCTTAACATCTTTGTTCCGCAGCTGCCAAACCTCTGAATCCTCCACGCCAGCCGCACTGACCTTAGTCCCCAAGTCCTCTTCTACCGACACAATCGCCGATTCAATCACAACACTAGCCTCGACCAAGGCTTTCCACAAGACAGAGACATGGAAGACATCGTGCAATCCATTCAGCTCCGTAGATAATGCAAACCGATAAGCTGCTTCTCCAATACGTTCTATAATCTCGAACGGTCCGAAAAACCTCGGACTCAGCTTCTTGAGTAGGCGAATCCGTGAAACGCCTTTGAACTACTTAATCTTTAGATAGACCCAATCGCATACCGCGAACTCCACATTCCTATGACGAGCATTAAAATACTTTTCTTGTCGGTCCTGGGCAACCTTCATGCGTTCCTGGATTGTCCACACCAATTCACAAGCATCAGCCACCACTTCTTTTCCCAAAAGTTTGGTGTCTCCCACCTCTGCCCAAGACACCGGTGTTCGACACTGCCTTACATACAAAGCTTCGTATGATGCAATCTTTATACTTGCTTGGTAACTATTGTTATAGGCGAACTCTACTATGAAGAGGTTATCTTCCCACTTCTTCCCAAAATCGAGGGTACACATTCTCAGCATATCCTCCATTGTACGATTCGTTCTTTCTGTTTGTCCATCAATTTGAGGATGGAAAGCCGTACTGAACTTAAGCTTTGTGCCCAGACTCTTCTGAACCAACCTCCAGTATTTGGATGTGAAATGTCCATCGCGATCACTAACTATACTCTTAAGAATCCCATATAATCGCACAATGTTGTGAACATACAACTTTTTCAAATTTTCCACGTTGTCCTCTTTTCGATTTCGGATGATGTGAGGCACTTTTGTTAAGCAATCCACAATCACCCAAATTGCATCATTACTCTGCTGCGATCGAGGTAAGCCATGCACAAAGTCCATGGAGATGTCATCAAATTTCCACTCGGGATTAGAAAGAGGCTTCAGGAACCTGCCCGGCTTCTGACAGTCGGCCTTCACTAAGGCACAAGTCTGTCATCGACACACGTACAAAGCTACGTCCCGCTTAAGACTGGGCCTCTAAAAGGATTTCTTCATATCTAAGTACATATTTGTACACAACGGGTGAATGGAGTATTTCGTAAAATGAGCCTCAAACATCAACTCCTCACACAGCTTTTCAAACTGCGGTACACATATCATTCCGTCCTTCCTCACGATCCCATCAATCATCTCCCAGACGGTACCTCCGCCTTTTTGAGCTTCCACCAAAAATGGCTGAAACTCTGCATCCACAATGGTCGCTTCTTGAATTCGATCGGAAAAATCATTTTGCAACTCAATCTAGTTCAATCTATCTATGCTAGACTCGCATCTTGCTACACACTCAATGCCAAAGGACTCAAAGTCTCGTATTAACCGCTCATCATGAGCTTCGATCCAACTCCCTTGCCCAAAGTATTTTCTACTCAAGGCATCTGCCACCACATTGGATTGCATGACATATAATGAATCGCCACATCGTAGTATCCAAGGAACTCGACCCATCTGCGTTGCCGCATATTCAAGTCATTTTGATCTAGAAGATACTTTAGGCTTTTATGGTCTTTGAAGATCTCCACCTTCGCACCATACAAATAGTGTCACCACAACTTCAATGCAAAAATTACCGCCGCCAATTCCAATTCATGGACGGGGTAATTCCATACGTGAGGCTTCAAATGCCTAGACCCAAAGGCTATCACACTGTCATGTTGCACCAACACGCAACCTAAACC